>CM059193.1:37038120-38244002 GCA_030323885.1 Branchipolynoe longqiensis
TAATATGTTAATTTTAAAAATATTACATTAATGCAAAATGAAAGGATAATGCAATTTTAAAAGATTCGAATACATGATCATAATATGCACTCCTTAATGAGTATACCTTAGTTAAAATAAATTTACTTGTAAATTGACGCATTACTTAAGATTCTTGTGAATTTAACAACTATGAATCTAAGAAACAGCAACCCCCTACACACCTTTCTTGTATGTATAGAGAAATGACGACTAGACTAAATCAAGGTTCCTCCAGTCGATGACTGAGGGAGGAGTTGGGGGCTGAGGGGCAGATGGAAGCTTCCATTAATTCCAGCCTTATTATAATCGTATAATGGCTCATTCAGCATATATATATATTTATATATATAATATATATTTACTTGGTGTACTGTATTAATGGTATAAGACAAGGATTGATTTGTTCAGTATCAGTACAAGTTACAATGTGACTGAGTGGAATATCAAGTCATGGTGCTGGCAGTATAGTTTCCAAGTGGGGGCAGCACTATAAAGTCACCTTCATTCCACTGCTCATTAAGCGATCCCAGTGATGCCGAGTGCCAGGATGGACCAAGTACCAATTTTAAAGTAATAGGTTTGACTTAGCTGGGGTTCGAACTCGGGGTTTGAGTCCCACATGTCACACAGGAAACAGGTGCTCAACTCACTCAGTCACCTCAGTTGGTGCACCTTTAAAGATCCAATTTCAATAAATGAACCATTGGTTTAATCTTTAAATGGTCTTAATATCACATTCACCATAATGATATTTACCACAATGCGGATTTCACTATAGGCTCACTTATATTCATCACAGGCTCACTCATTATCAGCACAGGCTCACTCATATTCAGCACAGGCTCACTCACATTTAGTACATGCTCACTCATTATCAGCACAATCCCACTCATTATCAGCACAAGCTCACTCATTATCAACACAAGCTCACTCATTATCAACACAGGCCATTCACATTCAGTACAGGCTCACTCACATTCAGGACAGGCTCATTTATATTTAGCACAGGCTTGCTCATTATAAGCACAGGCTCACTCATTATCAGCACAGGCTCACTCACATTCAGCACAGGCTCAATTAGCACAGGCTCACATATTCAACATAGGCTCACTCACATTCAGTACAGGCTACTATTCAGCACAGGCTCACTTATTATCAGCACAGGCCAGCTCACATTCAGCACAGACTCACTCATTATCACCACAAGCTCACTCTAGTCAACACAGGCTCACTCACACTCAGCATAGACTCATTCACATTCCGCATATGTTCTCTGAGTACGCTACACAAGGCAGTTGGGAACTAGCCAGCCACGCGCACTCGTGACATGCGCAGTAGCGTTTTGGCTTGGTTGTAAATTGTTGTTATGCAACAAACTGGACGTACCTACGTGAGTACGAATACACTGGACCAGGGTGGGGTTCGAGTTAGGCGACATGTAACTAAAGTTGTCAGACGCATGCGCACGCATACCTTACCAACGAGGGGGTGTGCACATATCACTGGGCACAAAAAAAAACCAGTCCCTGGTTCCTTTGTTTAACCTATTCCATGATTCCCTTTGCTTTGGTATCCCATACTGCGGCCTTGTGTGGCATGTCCATGTTGCCACATAGTTTAATTGTTTTTTTTCTCCATATAACCTGCCACACAGTATCAATTTACTGTTATGTTGCCAATATGTACTGCAATGCAGAAATAGTCTACTTTCACATTTTGTGAGGTATAAACTAATTATGCAAATTTTATTCTTGTATGTAATTATCTAGATACAAGATTCACCCCGTACTCCTACAGTAGGGGTGCAAACCAATCCTATGTAAAAGCTGTCGAAAATGCGGGTCAAAGAATTGAGAGCCTAATTTCACAATCTAAGAAGCAACAATTATTCTTTACATATGTCTTATTGATAGCCCGCTACCTTTGAGTTGAAAAATATAATATAATATCTAATTTAATAAGATTTAAAAGTGAAATCGACAGCGTTCTGCGGCCGCCATCTTGTCTTTTTGCATTCTCTCCCATTTCACCAACTCTGTGCCTATAGAAGTATCCATTTGATACTGGAGGCAGGCATTCTACTCTCTGTCCCATACTAAAGCTATTTTCGGCTGTATTTACACTACGTTTTCGTTCACCCGTGTACTGCGAGTACCGGATGAATCCTTTATCTAGTAATTATCCTGCTTTTTCTTACTATTTTGTTCTGTAACCCCCTTTTGATATCTTCTTGTGTAGTTAATAATGAATACGTGAGGCTATGCTTATTAACATACTGCATTGTTTTCAATACATGCTGTCATGTATTAAAGTTGCATAGTCCGATGGGTTTGAGTTTCTGTCATTTTCTGAGATAAATATATTGAGTTTATGTCATAATATACATTTCTTTAGTTTGAAGTAACTTTCATTTTAAAGGCTAACTTTGGAAATATTTTAAGTGCAACCATGCAAAAATAATTTTGGCAAGCACACCAAAACTCTGACACCATAGGCTTCTGCAGCAACATGCTCTATTCAGTTGCCTCAGCATTCCTTTCTGTGTGGCGACAAATGTTTAATAAGTGCACTAGTATTGAAGTTTGATATATAGAATAAAATGTAGATAATTGTTTTGGTTTTGAAAATGTGATCTTTTCATCGGTCTATCCAGCTTAATATACTCCTAGTAACATACTGCATTGTTTTCAATACATGCTGTCAATATGTCATGTATTAATATACTGCTATGTTTTCAATTTGTACTCAGTTTTAGCATGCAGTACCGTGCAGAAATAACCTGCTTCCACATTTTCAATACATGCTGTATTAATATATTGCATTGTTTTCAATACAATAATATACTGCTGTTTTCAATATACTGTGTCATGCAGTCATAATCTACTCCCACTTTTTCAATACATGCTGCCATGCTGTATTAATGCTATAATAATCTACAGCCACGTTCTCAATACATGCTGTCATATCGTATTAATAAACTGCCATGTCTTCAATACATGGTACCATGCTGTAATAATACCCTGTTTTCAATACATGGTACCATGCTGTAATAATGCCGTTTTCAATACATGGTACCATGCTGTAATAATGCCCTGTTTTCAATAAACTGTCATATTTCAATACATGGTCATGCTGTAATAATGCCCGGTTTTCAATACATGGTACCATGCTGTAATAATGCAGGTTTCCAATACATGGTGCCATGCTGTAATAATGCCCGGTTTTCAATACATGGTACCATGCTTTAATAATACCCTGTTTTCAATACATGGTACCATGCTGTAATAATGCCCGGATTTCAATAAACTGCCATATTTCAATACATGGTGCCATGCTGTAATAATGCCATGTTTTCAATACATGGTACCATGCTGTAATAATTCACATACTCGTTGTCGATTCATGCTGTCATACCATATTATTAAAAATTTAATATACTGCCACGTTGTCAGTAAGTGCTGTTAGAAAGTAATAATCTACATCCACATTTTCAATACATGTTCTCTTGCCACAGTAATGTTTTCAATACATGGTACCATGTAGTAATACTCTACTTCCATATGTTGAGTACATGCCATCCTGCCATATTATTATTAATATACAGTCACATTTTCAATAACTGGTGCCACATAATAATACTCGCCTTCTATGTTTTCAATATGTATTGTCATGCAGTATTAATTTACTGCCACGTTTTCAATATGTACTGCCATCTGCCATGTAGTAATAATTTACATCTACGTGTTAAATACATGCTGATATAGAGTAAATACCTAGAGCCATGGTTTCGATGTACCCTACCTGTTAGTATTTAATATTAACCCATTTGGATGTTCTCACCGCATGCTACCACACAGTAATAATCTATCCCCGAAGTTCTATGTATTGGCCATGCAGAAATAAATTATTTTCATGAATGTGCTATAACAAAGCAATAATCTACTTCCATGCATTCCGTTATTGCTGCGAGGCAGAAATAAACCTTTTCATTTTCATGAATGTGCTATAACAAAGCAATAATCTACTTCCATGCATTCCGTTATTGCTGCTAGGCAGAAATAAACCTTTTCATTTTCATGAATGTGCTATAACAAAGCAATAATCTACTTCCATGCATTCCGTTATTGCTGCTAGGCAGAAATAAACCTTTTTATTTTCAGGAATGTGCGCTATAACACAGTAATAATCTACATCCATTTATTCGATACTTGCTATCATGCAGAAATAAACAGTTTCATGTCTTAGAATATGTGCTACCAGAGACTAATAATAATAATAATCTACCTCCATGCTTTAAAAATCCACATTTAACAATATTAATCCACATTTAACAATTTTAATCCAACTACCCAAGACTCGGCTTAGGTGAAAGGTCCTTAATTTAATGCTTAATCAGATGAGTAACTTGCACTTAAAATTACTCAAATAAAAGTAATGAAATGTAATCAATGCACATGGCTGCCATCAATGTAACTATTATTACCAATGGGAACACCCCCACCCCCTCCCACAACTCCCCCCGCCCTCCCATCCCTGTTAATTACATGTGATACACCTCTACCCTGTACCAGGGACGCCCAGCCCACCCTCTCCCACCTCTATCTTTTCTCCCCCCACTCCCTGACACCCCCATAAGTCTCCATTCTCGTATATTGCCGTTCATCACGTATTAACCCCCGCCCCCAACCCCTGCCCCCTCCCTGTACAGGGCACACCCACCCCCTCCTACCACCCTACATTTTCCTCCCTCCAATCCCTTATGCCTGGTACACACCTACCGTATACGATTCGCGCACTAAAACTCGCGACTCGACCCGACCCGCTTAAAACTGAAAACGGCCCGATTCATTTTTCGAATCGCGAATCGCAATCGTAATCGGCCCCTTTTAGCCCTAAAACTGAGTTTTTAGTCGCGAATCGCAATCGCTAGGTGTGCGCGGGGAGCGCACACCTAGCGATTTTTGTGCGCGAAACGGGCAGTTTTAGATTGTATACGGTAGGTGGGTGCGCACAAACGGTAGGTGTGTACTAGGCATTACTCGCGGACACCCCCCCCCGCACCCCTCCCACCACCAGCACCAGCACCGTCCCGTTTATTACCATTCACCACGTGCACCCCCACCCCCACCTCCCTCGCTCAGCGTACCGGGCACCCCCCGGACCCACCTCCCACCCCGCCCCTCCCGTGCACCTGGTCCGACCCGTGGCGTGTGCTGGACTTTGATCACCGTCATCGGCCGGACAAACACACGCCGCCTGGGCCTGGGGGGCCGTGGAGAAGACGGTCAACATTGTGGCCAACACCTTTATCGCCAGCCTCGAAGGGTCGAAAGCCCGCCCCGCATGTGACAGCCGGGGCTAACCGAATTCCTGGATGTTCCAGCCGGGTTAGGCGGGCTAACTGAACCCCTAAATATGCCAGACAGGTTAGCCTGGCTAAGTGAGCTAACCAAACCCCGGATGTGCCAGCCGGCTTAGCCGGGCTAACCGAACCCCTAGATGTACCAGCTGTGTTAGCTGGGCTAACCAAGCCCCTAGATGTGCCAGCCATATGTTAGCCAGGCTAACCAAACCCCCAGGCGGGATAGGTGGGTTAACCCAACCCCCAGATGTGGCAGCCGGGTTAGCTGGGCTCACCGAACCCCATATGTGCAGGCTGGGTTAGCCGGGTTAACTGAACCCCTGGATGTGCCAGCTGGATTATGCAGGCTAACCCCACCCACGGATTGACAGCCAGGTTAGCCTGGCTAACCGAACACCCGGATGTGCCAGCTAGGTTAACGAAACCGCCGGATGTGACAGCCAGGCTAGACGAGACCCCAGTGTGCCAGCAGTGCACACTAATCATAGCCAGTCAGGTATGTTCACTCATGGTTAGCCAGGCTTTCGCTGTGCTATAAATACCTTCGGGCCATGGTGTGCTAGCATTCGATTCATAAGCCGTGTTTACACGGGGAATTGTGAAACGATCTAGACAAGGCGATTTATATGAGGCGTTTTTGAGGTGCGTTTACACGGACAGAGTTTAAAAAGTGTTTTGGCACCGGGAACCAGCAGCCTGTGGTGCGCCTGTAGCCGGCGAGCACTGCTAGGTGTTTAGTTTACACTCGTCGATTCGACTCAGATGAAGCTGCTACGTTAATATCGCTTGGAATTTAAGGTTAATTTAATTAAATTTCATTATTTGAGTATGAAATTCTGTTAAATATGATCGCATTCACTAGATTTCGGCCTAATCGGGCCCTAACACTGCCGGGAACTAGCTGAATCGCTTCATCTATACTACCTCGCGAGGTGGTATTGATGAACCGTTTCATATGAAGCGATTCAGCCCTAAAACGCCTCAGAGTCGCGTTTACACGCCAAATGTGAGTCGATCTAGGCAAGTGGTTTCATATGAAGCGTTTTAAATCGCCCGTGTAAACAGGGCTATAGTTAGCCAGGACCACAGTTTGTGCCAGCATTCCACTCACAGTTAGCCAGGAACCCAGTGTTCCCCCAACAGTCCATTCATAGTTAGCCAGGACCACAGTTTGTGCCAGTAGTCCACTCATACTAATCATAGTTAGCTGGGATCCCAATTTGTACCAGCATTCCACTCATAGTTAGCCAGGATTCCAGTTTGTGCCAGCAGTCCATTCATAGTGAGCCCAGACCCCAGTTTGTGCCAGTAGTCCATTCATAGTTAGCCAGGACTCCAGTTTGTACCAGCATTCCACTCATAGTTAGCCAGGACCCCAGTTTGTGCCAGTAGTCCATTCATAGTTAGCCAGGACTCCAGTTTGTACCAGCATTCCACTCATAGTTAGCCAGGACCCCAGTTTGTACCAGTAGTCCATTCATAGTTAGCCAGGACTCCAGTTTGTACCAGCATTCCACTCATAGTTAGCGAGGACCCCAGTTTGTGCCAGTAGTCCATTCATAGTGAGCCCGGACCCCAGTGTCTGCCAGCATTCCACTCAGTTAGCCAGGACCGCAGTTTGTGCCAGTAGTCCATTCATAGTGAGCCCGGACCCCAGTTTCTGCCAGCATTCCACTCACAGTTAGCCAGGACCCCAGTTTGTGCCAGTAGTCCATTCATAGTTAGCCAGGACTCCAGTTTGCACCAGCATTCCACTCATAGTTAGCCAGGACCCCAGTTTGTGCCAGTAGTCCATTCATAGTGAGCCCGGACCCCAGTTTGTGCCAGCATTCCACTCAGTTAGCCAGGACCCCAGTTTGTGCCAGTAGTCCATTCATAGTTAGCCAGGACTCCAGTTTGTACCAGCATTCCACTCATAGTTAGCCAGGACCGCAGTTTGTGCCAGCATTCCACTCATAGTTAGCCAGGACCCCAGTTTGTGCCAGCATTCCACTCATAGTTAGCCAGGACCACAGTTTCTGCCAGTAGTCCATTCATAGTTAGCCAGGACTCCAGTTTGTACCAGCATTCCACTCATAGTTAGCCAGGACTCCAGTTTGTGCCAGCATTCCACTCATAGTTAGCCAGGACCCCAGTTTCTGCCAGTAGTTCATTCATACTGAGCCCAGACCCCAGTTTGTGCCAGCATTCCACTCACAGTTAGCCAGGACCCCAGTTTGTGCCAGTAGTCCATTCATAGTTAGCTGGGACCCCAGTTTGTGGCAGAAGCCAGGAGAGGGGATCATTACACACAATTAGCAGACTGAGAGTGAATTTGTAAAACATGACACTGACCTATCGCCGTCATCTTGGCGTGATAAACCACACCTCTCCAAGCAGGGCTACTCCAAGCTCGGCTGGTGGAGAGCTGCTGCAGTTGGACTAGGGAGCGGACTGTCAGTATGTGTGTGTGTTTGGGGGGTGTGATAATAATGGCGGGCTTGCAGGGGGGAGGTGGAGATATATTGTAATCCCATGAATATATTAACTTTCTTTTAAAATTAAAGTAACCCCATTTTAGCCTGCAACTGCTGCAGACGAGCCACCGAGGTTCCTGAATGTTTGTTATCTGCAGCAGCTTCAGGATAAACTGGGTTAAATGAGTCAATTATAATATTCAAGGATGAAAGTGGTATGCAGCAAAAACCCAGGAAAACAAGCAGAGATTAATATTACACCGACCGCGAATCTCCGTGATACCGCAGATCTTCTCCCACTGACAGGGAATCGCGGTAAAAATACCGGAAGTCAGATCTCAACTAGCCTTGTTGTGATTATATTATTGCCCATACCTAACACTGAGGTTCTTTGGTGTTTGGTTTTTTAAACTTTAGGAACTGGTATATATTATATACATTATATACATTATATGCATTAAATACATTACCTATGTTACCTATGTTTGGTATGCAGGTATTGCAACACCTGCAGGTATAGCAATACCTCAGGGAGTTTGACGCCCCTGCCCTGCAGAGTTGTAAACCACTGCCTTGTGGTACAGGTTCTTGACAGAACCGAAGGCTAAGGGAGCAAACCCTAAACAGAAAACCATGTCACTGTGGCAGCATTAAGGGCGGTTGATGTATGGAACTCCCAACATCTCCCAACCAGCCACTGCAGGGACAAATAGTTTTGCGCCTGTCTTGACATGTTCTTGCCGGTGTGAAACCTCTATTTGCTCCCCGAGAGAGTGCCGCTGGTAACTTGCAAAAGCCAGCAGCACTTCCAACACTTTTGCAGGCAGCTTTCATGAAATGTTGGAGAGCGTCAAGTAATGAAAGCAGTCTTTGTCGCATCGCGACTGACAGCATGATGACCTAACACTACCTTGCTCAGATTTTATGTTCTAGCCAAATGAAAGGTCATTTAAGAACGGGATTCGAACCACCCAACTGTTCGTCATATACATCCCATTTTGGGAGATTTTGTTCAAAGTTAATCGGTGAATATAAAAAATCCCGGAAATCCGCGAAACCGCGGAGATCTTTCATCCCTGAATATTGAGGGTTATCTGCAGTAGCTTCAGGATAAAATGGGTTAAATGAAATAATTTCATGTGACATAGATGAATGAGTTACTGAATACTTCTTCGGGGTAATTATATTAGAATTAATTCAATGGTGTGGAAAGGTTTCGCGTCATACATATTTGTTGACACTTATTAGTTGTAACCCCACAATCATGACCTACAGTTAGAATCATATCACACATAAAAAGGGGAACTATGACTACAATCGGATTGTCGGATAAAAATGGTTATATCATTAATGGCTAAGACTTATTTTTAATACTAAAAGTAATGCAAACTTAGCAAGGGGGAGAGGTGTGCCCTAATCGAGGGGATGTGACTGCCTACACGTACTTGGGTCGATGGGGATGTGCAGTTGGCGCATCACATTCTCGGCAGCATGCTGCTTCGCCTCCTCGACTGTGCGGCACAGTTTGTTGGATTGGAACGGGGTGGGAAGAGCTGGAACCGACACCTGCAAGACAGCGCGTTGTCACAGCACCAAGAACGGCATCAACAACAGCACCAAGGACATGAGCAACGAAAGCATCAGCAATAGTGCCAAGAACATCATCAGGAGGAGCATTAAGAAAAGCATCAAGAAAAGTATCAAGAACATCATCAAGAACATCATCAAGAATAACAAAAGTCACCGTACTAAGAACAGCACCAAACAGTCAGTCAGTCACATAGTCATGGTAAGGACTTAGATTGTTCCTTTTTTACAAGTGGGATCAAACACTAGGAATGAAAGTTATCCCTGACAATAAGAAAAGGCGGAATTCTGACTTTTGGTAAATTTTCCACGATTCTCTACAGATACTAAGTCTATGATGGGAAATTGATGCTAGATATCTGTAAATAACCGAGAACACTGAAAACATAATATTGGTTCAATATTACTATCATTATCCTCATAATTATTCTCTTACATTGTCCAATATTATGAAAATTTGGGTATTTTTAAGGCCTTGAAATGGAGCAAATGAAGTTCAACACTTTTCAAGACTTTCCATGCCCCGTACAGACCCTGGTATTAAGTTTATAGACACAGATATTATCCAGTTGCATCTGACCGACCTCACAGTTCCCTGACAGCGCTAAGCCTATGAGAACCACCCACATTTTGGTGAAAAATAACTCCTTGCTTTTCTCCTTGCTCAGGTTTCATGCCGTAGCAACATCGAAGGTTATATCCGAACCGGATTCTGACTGACCAATTGCTGTCATATATCCTTGGCATTTTGTGTTAGTTAATCGGCGATTATCAAAAATCGTGGAAATCCAAAAAATCACCGATATCTTTCATCCTTGTAATACGTATAAATGAATTGAAAATTATATAACGGCGGTTGGGAGAGTGGGTGGGTGGTCGGTTGGGGAGGAGGAGAGGTAGTTGCAATCTGGATGGAATGGACAAAAGTCTGAAAGTAATAGTGAGCACAGTATCAGATTCAAATCTCCTGAATAGAAGGTTTTTCTTTTTAACTTGACCAGATGCAAGTGGATGCTTCGTTAAGTGAGAGTGGCGCTACCCAATGAATCATTTATAGCACTCTTGAATCTAAGGGGCCGTCCAATGTTGTCAACATTTTCAAGGTATTACAAAGAGGACGATGAGCTTTTCCAGAAACCCACCCCCACCCACCAAACGTAGACGTAGAGATAGACATAGACAAAAAGAAAGACATAGACCAAGACAGACAAAGACATGGATGTAAAATAGACATATATGTAGAAATAGACATAGAAATAAATATAGACATAGACATAGGCATAGACGTAGACAGGCATAGATGAAGACATAGATGTAGAAATAGACGTAGACATATATAGACATAGACATAGATGTAGACATAGACAAGGAAATAGACGTAGAAATAAACATAGATGTAGACATAGATGTAGACATAGATGAATATGTAAATGTAGACATAGATGTAGACACATATGTAGACACAGATGTAGAAATAGTTGTAGCCATAGACAAAGACATAGACGTAGAAATAGACAGGCGTAGACATAGACATACACATAGACATACATACCTTGTAAAGGAAGAGCTGGACTTCGCCGTTGGCGTCATGTCCCATGGTTGAGTTCAGCTGGTACATGGGTTGGCCCCAGCCGTTCTTTTGGCAGATCTCCTCAAGCACCTAGAGATTCAAACACACTTCCGGTTCAGTTTCATCACTACTTGCGACAAAACTTCAAACTTGCAAATGAGCCTTCACTTGGGAACTTTCGAGGTTAATGAGCAATTGTCCGCCATCTTTGTTGTCGGACAAAGCAACAAGCTTAGACTTAGCTTGTCACTAGTGAATCTATGAACCCAATCTTAAGATTACAACTATGACAACAACTAATAATAAGTAGCAGACGATTATCAAACATCCGCTACTGTTCCAGCCAACAAATTCAGGCCAACAAATAAATATTAAGCAGAATAATGTACAACACATTTGTGATATGATAACTGCATTACATATTTATAATAATTGATATAGCAATGAGTGAATCAATAAACAAACAAAGACAAAGAAATAAACAAAAGAAACAAAGAAAGAATGAATGCCTAAATGAATGAATGAATGAATGAATGAATGAATGAATGAATGAATGAATGAGTCAAAGAATTAAATAACGAAAGGAAAGGAAAAGAACAAAAAAAGAATGAATGGTGATGAAAAAGAGAATGAAGCCAATAATGCGGGAATTATTAGTTAATAAATTTAAATACTCTCCGTGACTTATTTATGGTCAGCTTATCACGTTAGTGGCAGTGAGATAGAATGCATAGATCATGGATGAAAGTCACCTTTGAAAAAAGTAACAAAAATAACAAATCTGAGTTCTGGTAAAATTGTCAATGAGGGGGCTGTCTGCTTTGTCGCAAAATATGACTGGCGGTAAATTTTCTGCAATTCTCTGGCAACGCAAGGCCAACTGTCTTGCTTTTTCCACATAAAATGGTAGAAATTAAGGAATACCCGGAGATCTTTCATCCTTGATAGAATACAGTGACGAAGGTGACTCCAGCCACCGCCCAACACCTTCACCCAAACCATAGCTGCCCTGATTACACCACACACTGTACACGTACCAAAATTGTAACTAATGCCTTTTAGTTGGAGTGGGAATGGGGGTCGGGCGGGGGTAAGGGGTGGGGGTAAGGGGTGGGGCTAAGGGGCAGGAGAGATTGGTGTAGGGTGAGGTAGACATTATAGGACCTTATTCGTTAAAGCCCCAGTCACACTACGACTTGCAACCACTGTCGACCACTTCGCCACTAAAAGGCTGACTGGTCGCCAACCAGACGGCGACTGCTAAAGTGGTCAGCGATATCCTTGTGACCATTTTAGTCACAAGGTTTTTTGTGCAGAACCTGAAACCTCCTTTCGACCAAAATGGTCAGCTGGATTTCGCTGACAGGTCCGCTTCCGATCGCCGATCATTGGGTTTCCTGCCTTTTCTTTGCTCTGGTGGCAAGGAGATGGCCAACTTTTGGTCATAAAGTGGTCGCACAGTAGTCACAAGCCGTAGTGTGACTGAGGCTTAATCAAGTTAGTGCTCTTAATCAAATGTAGGTAACCTCTAAACAGGAATTCCTGAATCGATCAGGGAATAGGAGACACCATCATCAGGAATGATCTAAATGAGATCTATTAGTATTATGGAATAAGGTGCTATTCAAGGTTGCACTGTGAGCATTTATATAAAGGGACCCATGCCAGCATTCTGACACTCCCCGTGGACTTTCGAATCCCACTGGCCTCTCTGCCACGTTGGCTTACAATGTACATTGAAATTACTGTCGAATTATTTTATTTGCTCTGGAACTATCTGTTTAGTAATCTTTGATTAAAAATAATATGGTTATAAATAAACCTGTGTGAGTTACCAGCTTTATGATAAGGGAAATAATTATGTGCTTCACATTCATGACCAGACATGATATCCTGATGAGGTTGAGCGCCTGTTTCCCGCTTGGCAGGATATGGAATTTGAACCTGGGGTTCAAACCCTGGCCACGTCAAACCAATGACATAATCTAATTATGTCGCAATTTAGCCTGGCACTCAGCATGAGATAATGTAAGGAGCAGTGGAATGCAGAAAACCGGTTGTCTGCGATTGAAATGTACCCTTATTAATCACCGAACGCAACCAACAGCAAAAGTGTTAATAAATTTGAATAAAAATAAATAATAGTTGTGCATAAGTTCAATAAAAATAGTCAGAACCGTTAGATCCACTGATTGATAGTTCAGGTCAGTCACTATAGCAACTGTCTCCTCAGGACTTTGCAAATATCACATGACCACCAACTACATGGTGTGATGAAGTGGGAGTCTATAAATAGTAACAGTGGTGGACAATATCATGTGACCTTCTTAAGCAGGTCACCTTCTCCAAATAACGAGACATGTGGGCCCATGGTGGTCATTTTGCAACTGATTGGTTCATCCTGCATCTCGAAGTGTATGTGATCAGACGCGGTAGCCAAATCGGTAGAGCGCAGACTTCGCGTGCGGAAGGTCGGGAGTTTGAATACCAGCCGAATCAAATCAATGACTTATAAAATTTATACTTGTCGCTACCTAAGTGTGATGCTCGGCATTAATAGCATAGGATAAGGACTGGTTAGTACAGTATTAGGATAATATGACTGTGTGGGATATCATGTCATAGTGCTAGTGGCCTGGTCTCCCAGTGGGGCAGCACTATAAAGTCACAATGAGGGTGCACTGTCACAAGTCAGTACCCGTCCTGACATGCCCTTAGATGTTGCTAGGTCGTAAAACAACAAACAAATAAGAGTGTGGAATGAGGACCCATTAACGGTTGAACTAGCAGCGGCACACCAAACTAGTCAGTTAACACTTAGTGCTCCCGGCCCAACTCCATTCCTTATTTGGAAAAGGCGGCCTACTTTGAGAGGGTCACGTGATGCTTCCTCCAGGGTACATCATTTCCCTGTTTTCTTCCTGTTTGTCAGGGATGAGATCATGGCACTTCGCGTAAACTGATATCCATTTTCGTATTTTCACTGCCAACTCAGTGAGGCTAACTGTTAATCAGTTCTACCTTTTGGAATAAATGTTCAAATATAACTCGAATATAACCGCTGTTTGTCAGTTCTACCTATTGGAATTATAGTTCAAATATAAGTTGGATCTATATGGGTCGTTTCATGGTAAATGGGGTCAATGTATTTTCCTGTATGTAATGGTCAAAAACAATTATGGAAAGAGTAGAGGATGTGTTTTCATTATAGAATTGGTATTCTTACACTTTGGAGGGATAGATATGAAAAAAAATTAAGGTCTAATGTGACATAGTAAAATAAAAGCCTTTAAGAAAAATGGTGGTTTAAAGACATGAATTTGTTACATGGAGAAGGTGGACTTTTCTACAGCCTACTAGACCTTTATTTTGCATAGAATATTACCTAGTAGTCAGTGAAATAATAAAATACTTGAAATAAATGTTCATTTTGAATCTTGTGTCCTGAAATGGAAGGAAGTTAACCATCCTCTATCAGTCTATGGACTTCTTTTTGACAATTGTTGTGGCGAGCAGAAATCCAAAATGGCCTCCACTAGACAAAGGAAGAGATTAGCAGCAGCTACTTCTTCACCTGTCTTTTTTTTAAATTGTCATTATGTTATCCAAGTCAAGTCATAAATGATGAGACCTTGCCCCATTTAATATAATAACATTAATTGCGAATATTTACTATTTCATTAAGCAAGGTCTCGAAAGCTATATATAATTTTAGACTTTCTACCGAAACTACCATCCATATTAATGAACTGCCTAACTATTAAATTCCTCATCCGATTTTTCACTTTAAACAAATTAATTCAAAATTTAATCTTTGACAGTCGTATTTGCATAGTACTTACTCCACATAAACCAGACAGGATGGCCGAATGAGTTGGCAGGTCATTGAATTGGAACCCCAGGTGGTAAACCAATGACTTAACATGTTATACTTGTCACTAGCCAGCTTGACGTTTGGCCTAACTAGGATAGGATTGCAGTTAAATAATGAATACCAATTGCTTGCGATTGAAAAGCTTAATCAACAAAAGCAACCAATATTGATAAATACATATGTATACATATACATGTATACATACATAAGTGTGTGTATTCTATAATACAAATAATATGCGATAAAATGTTATTACTACAAACTCAGACTACTAGGGCCTGAGAGTGAGAGGGCGTGTGCTGTGGTGGTGAGGCGGGGGTAGGGGTGGGGTGGGGGTGGAGGTGGGTGGGGGGAGTGTCGGGTTTGAGCAATACGGTACCTGTACCTGTGATGTGACAGACTGTGGTTTGAGTGTTAGTGGGTTAGTCGGGGTGAGTACCATATCTGGCGTCAGATCGTAGAGGCGAGTCTCCTGAAACCAGTACAGACACGACACAACGGTCACCATGGTCACTAGACTACGGCATGGGCAACTAGCGGCAGGTGACGATACGCCACGTGCACACGACATGCATCTTAGTCCTCCTTCAGTCATGCACAATCCACACACATACATCCAAAGCCTGGTCTGGTCATGCACACCAAAAACACATACCCTAAGTTATGCTGGTTATGCACGGACACCATGTGTGTATATATAAGCATATATATATATACACCTTACCCAGCTTCAGTCATGCACATCAACCACACATACATACAAAATCAGCATCAGTCATGCACATCAACCACATATACACCGAAATGATGCACATCAACCACATCTACATCAAACTCAGCATCAGTCATGCACATCAACCAAACATACATCAAACCCAGCATCAGTCACGCACATCAACCAAACATACATCAAACCCAGCTTCAGTCATGCACATCAACCAAACATACACCAAAATCATGCACATCAACTGTTCATAATCAAACCCAACTTCAGTCATGCACATCAACCATACATACATCAAACCCAGTTTCAGTCATGCACATCAACCACACATACATCAAACTCAGCTTCAGTCATGCATATCAACCACACATATACAAACATCATGCACCTCAACTGCACATACATCAAACCCAGCTCCAGTCATGCATAACCACACATACATCAAAACTGTCCTTGCGTCTCCATGATACATATATCCAATTCACCTTCAGTGATGCATAATAACCAAAAATATACCAAACTACACCTCCAGGCATGCATCTAAAACTCAATACACAAAAGACACACAAACATATTACCATTATGCAACGAAACAGGGGTGAATGTTCATGCGGGAGAAAGAATGCAGTTTTGTAAGTTGGTCAGGTTGTTCCTTAATACTGCACAAGCAGAGCCTGGCTGCCTAACAAGGACATACAACTCTGCCACAGTGTAAAATAGACCTGCCCAGTTCTGCGGGCACACTCAAGACATCCTGTAGAGAGGGCATTCTCACAGGAGTGGAGGCGTTTAATCAAACATTAGCACACTCTGCTCCGAGTACTTTGTTTGCCGGGGACGTGAGCATATAGGCCTCATGTGTTCGGATATGTTTGCTTGCATGTATACAACCCGCATAGGGAAAGGCAACGAATACGCTATACTGTGTGTCTAATGCTGCACACTTCACAACACCAGTTTGACCCAAAAGTGGTAGAAAGTAGTCGTAGTTGCAAAGTCTGATGAAAGGATAAATTTGTCTCCTTTAAATTTGTACTAATTTAGATGCTGGTGCACGCATTAAGCATTTATTATTGCCTAGAAGAGAATATTAAGACAACTTTGTTGAACTTGTTGCTGCTGATTCCGGTGGATAATTTGTATGTGCACGCTAAAATTAAATTAGAATGGATTCAGCTCCAAATATATTCAAAGCGAGCCATTTATATAATAAGATACTTCAAAGTAAGGTAGACTATTGTAATGATCAACCAAGGATATTTATCTAAAAACAGAACAACTTGGCAGAAACTCAAAAGCATTAGACTATGCAACTTAAGTTTATATTGTGCAACATAATATATGGTACTTGTTTGTACACTTTTTAAAATATAATTTTCCTTTTCTTTTTACAAAACTATAACCATATTTTGTTTATCAAAGAATGTAACAACATTTTGGGGATTTATTCAAAACCTAACCGTTTTGTTGTTTGAGCGCTTGCTTCGATGCTTGCATTTAGTGCCTGAGTAAATAGTATTCATTTTGTTTATAAGTGACAATAGAAAACACTGTTTTGTCTTCTTATTGATGTTTAAATATTCAGTTTGCTTATTGACAACAATAGAAAACCTCTTTTCTCTTCTTTGATACATACATTTACTTTTCTTTTATTGCAAGAAGAAACCAGCACTTTCTCGCTGTATTTTTGGTTTCGGTGGTTGATTTCCTTTTTCAAAATCGATGTAAATAGGAAAACCTGTCTCTTTTTAAGGTGCATTTTCTTCTTTTGTCGCTTGTTTTGTTGCGGCAATATTCATTTTGTTATCAATAACAGGAAAAACTGCATTGTGATTTGTTTTGGTACTCAAAGCTGCCTAATCCGATGAAGCCATGCAGTTTTCTAAACAAAGGTAGTTGCCTCGATTTCATCAGGACTACATATCCAACTAGATACTGGTGCATTTATTGAACTATTCATGGTTTGTATATCGTTAAACAACCTATTAATTTGGCCCGAATGACACTTCTCAGCTGCTAATGCAATTCTTAGTAGTTCCTAGTGCAATCCCATAATTAATATTTCTAATTTCAACATAGTTGCTGAAAGAATATGGCAGATTCTTAAAAGCCATTAGATCATGCAACATTTTGTGTGTCTTGTTGGTTGCTGTTGCGCTTCAATATTTTCTTTGTTTGTCACTATTATAATACGATACAACTTTATTTTTTCCTTGTGTTTCTGTTGATGTTTGAATATTACACTTGTTAATGGATATCAAAATGAAAATAAAGCTAATTTCACTTTGTCTCCTTGGTAGAACAAGTGGAATAAATCATGTCAATTGGTGATAAGACATAATAAATGTCATATTCGCGCCGCCAAATTACATATAATTCAGATTGATGTACAGTAGTTAGTAGTCAACTACAGCAAAGCATAGATTTCACAAATTTGCGTCTAGTAGCATGCAATGGTTCATGTGTGTTTTCTTTTGTTCATATAATATATATATACAACATATAGTGTATAGATATATATAATATATGTGTATGTGTGTGTGCAGTAGTACTTGTCTTCAAAGGGCAACTATGAAATCAATGTTGTCTTGGCATAGAAGGTGTCCCTGATTGGAGGGACAGTCAGATGAGACAAAAAACAGTTCACACATTAAAGCTATCGTCTAATGAAAGCATCAAATGTTCGATACCAAATACAAGTATCTAGAACAGGGATGAAAGTGGTCTCCGGGGAAAAAAAGTGGAAATGCTGATATTCTCCCATAGGTTTAAACATTGTCAGGGAATCGCTGAAAATTCCCGGAAGTCGAGTTTCATACATATTGGTATATGCTGGTAGTGCTGCGCCGTTTGAAGCACATATTAGTAGTAGTGTACGCTGATCGTCCTGCGGCGTTTGAAGCATTTATTAGTGGTATACACTGATAGTGCTGCACCGTTTGAAGCACGTATTAGTAGTAGTATACACACCAAAAAAAATGCTGCAGCATAAAATAACGTATTAGTATACACTTATAGTGCTGCAGCGTTTGAACAACGTATTAGTATACATTTATAGCTACAGGAAAAATCCCGGAAATCCGCGAAATCGCCGATATCTTTCATCCCTGCTAGAACCTGTTACTGGTGCAGCACATAGTGCTAGAATGTTGATGCGCTTGCCAATTTGATTGTGCATCTTTGCGCTTCAAATATCTCAAATGTTAGCAATTGAAAATAAAAGTTACTTCAAACTAAATAAAGTAAGGTAGACTATAACAATCAACCTAATATATTTATCTCAAATATGACAATCTCAAAGTTATCGGACTGCAATTTTAAGGTATTATTGACATAACAAGGGTTCGTCGATGATAGCATTTGCTGAAGATAGGTATTACTGTGTATATATACATACTGTGTATATTATATCATATGTATCATATAGGCATATATATCATACATATATCTTATAATATATATTGTATACATTATATATATTATTTATATATATTATATATGGCATATATATCATATAATATATATTATATACATTATATTATATATATTACATGCATTGTATATAGTTGTAGTAAAAGCTATGCCACGTCAGAATGCCTAGTCTATCAGTTACACAAGTATCATGCAAAGGCAGAGGTCTATGCGTACTACACAAAGATATATTGGACAATATCCAGGAAACCACTCTACATGCGAAAATAACGGCAGAAGACAGTTCTAATCACACTGAAAGCGAGGCTACAGTCTGCCCGAGCCAAGCTCATCAACCGAAGGAGTCCAAGCATGCTTGGGCAGACAATAGACAACACTAGAAGTAGAGAGTAGAGGGCGGGGTTGCAAATTGTTGATCAGACTGAATTTAAAGGACGGATAGGGTACAGGGGGTGTGGGTTATGCTTCAATTTATGTCGTTATTAATCGTGTACTACGAAAGCTGACAATATCGAGAGAATTAGAAAGTTCACCATCGTGTTTATTGTTGCTTATACACAGAGCTCAATACTTGCCCTCTTCCGGAGAGACAAATTCTGAAATAATTATTTTATTTCAATCTGAAATCGCCTGTTTTGTACCCCCTTGTGTATGTGACTATATATTATTTATATGTATATATATGCAGATATGTGTATATGTATCTATACACATATATACATATACTATGAGTATATATATATCAGGGATGGAAGTGATCTCCCGGGGAAAAAGCGGAAATGCGGATATTCTCCCATAGGCTTAGCATTGTCAGGGAATCGCGGAAAAATACCGGAAGTCAGGTCTCAACGAGCCTTGTTGTGATTGTATTATCTCCCATATCTAACAGTTTCTTGCTCAGGTTTTATGTTCTAACTACATCTATGGTCATATAAGAACGGGATTGGAACCACCCAACTGTTGTCATATACATCCAATCTTTGGAAATTTTGTTTAACGTTAATCGGTGAATATAAGAAATCCCGGAAATCCGCGAAACCGCGGAGGTCTTTCATCTCTGATATATATATATATGTAGTCACATATATATACACGTACATAGATATGTATGTATATAAACATATATATATATATATTTGATTTCACAGGAATTTGTTGGGGTGCCTTTTCTATTTTTTTTTAATTATTTCTTTTGGTTGCTGCTATTTTCACAATTTCTGTGTTTAATTACGGTAATCTAAAATCTCGATTTTGAGAACGGATTCACAGGCGTGTGGAATGTCAGGAATTAGCATGAAAGTAAAAGAAACAGAAGCACCATTTACAAATAATTTGTGTACTACCCTTTCCATGTCTCATTTGAAATTTCAGTGATAGATTAAATCAATTAGGAAGAAAAGTGCATACAGTGAAATATCAAAAAGAGAATTTCTCTATCGTTAAACAACAGAGCATAATAAATGTGTATAACTTGGTTATTGTATAATTAATTAGCCACTTCAATTAATCACCAAACTGGATAATCAGCACCTGACGAATCTATTTTCAGTAATATGCCTTGTGATCTAATCATGTATTTGTCATTGAGACACATGCTCATATGTAAAATAATTTTAAGAAGTTTTCATTACATCGTTATTTATTGTTTAATCGTAATACTTTCCCAATAGCATTCTATAAATAATCGCGCATTTAATTGCAATACATGGTGGATATCTAAAAAAATCACTTGAACTGGCATGCATCGAATGAACCGATGAATTATTTAATTAATCATTGAATTAATTGAACTAAAATGCGAAACAAGTAATGAAAGTCATAGAACAAGAACAATGGCAGATTATGTAGAATGAGCACATTACTAACCTACTATAAAATATTCCTGTATGTTTGTGTTATTTTGTCAATACCCTATTATCAAATATTCTTGTACGTTTCTGTTAAATATTCTGGTATGTTTGTGTCAAATATTCTGGTATGTTTATTTATTTATTTAGTTAGTCTAACCTATTATGAAATATCCCATATTTATGTCAAATATTCCTGTATGTTTGTGTTGTTGTTTGGTAACTAACCTATTATAAAACTATTGAGCACATCATTAAACCTAATATCAAATATTCCACAAATGTCTCATTTGTCACTAACCTATTTTGGAGTGGGTGGGTGAGTGTGCATGGGTGTAACTGAGTGAGTGGGTGACTGGGTGTGAGAGTGGATGAGTATAGGTGAATGTGACAAAGTGAGTGTGGGTTTGTTTGTTGTTGGAGTTTTACATCCTGGCAACATTTAAGGCCATATCAGGACGTGCAGCAACTTGTGGCAGTGCACACTCATTGTAACTTTATAGTGCTGCCCCACTTGGAGACTAGACCGGCAGCACCATGACCCAATGTCGCACTCAAGTCACATTATCGTGATACTGAACTAAACCAATCCTTTCCCTATCCTAGCATAATACCAAGCACCAGGATAGGTAGCGACAAGTATCAATTTAATGCCGAGCGCCCGGCTAGGTAGCGATAAGTATCAATTTTGTAAGTCTATTCGAAACTCTGTACCTTCCACCCTGGAAGCATGCGTTCTACCGATTCGGCCATCGCGTCCGGCCGTGAGTGTGACTGAATGTGAGTGTGGGTGTGAGTGAGTAGTGCGAGTGTGAGTGTAACTATAAGTGAATGTGAGTAGAGTGAGTGAGTGATTTGCTTGAGCCCCTACCTCTGCAGCCCGTTTCCGGTAGTTGTTGCGCACGCCCGTCAGGTAGCTGCGTCCGCCTGCCCCGCGCATGCCCGCCGCGCCCCGGCCGCGCACCCGTCCTGGGCTGACCTGGCGGCCAGGGGACAGCTGCGGCACCTGCGCACGAGGCGGGGCGTACCCTCTGGATGGGAAAAAAATAAATAAAACAAATTCTCACTTTTCTATTATTTCTGTTATGGCATTCAAATCTCATCTCTGAGGACATCTCCGCTTCATGGGGTTTTTTCTCACTTCTTTTTTGACAACATAACAGGCTCGGCCAATGCATATTCCAGCCCCCTTAGAGACTAAAGCAAATATAGGGAGGGAGATCACTGATTCTAAAGTCCAGATGTACCCCTTCTCTGAAAAAAAAAATATATATATAAAATGTCTCACTTTTACAATATTACTGTTATGGCATTCAAATTTCATGACATCTCTGAGAACATCTCCCCTTCATGTTTTGTCTCACTTCTTTTTTGACACCATAACACTGTTAATGTTATTAACAGGCTCGTCCAATGCACATTCCAGCCGCTTAGGCCTCAAAGCTCAGAAACTTCATATTAAACTTGTGCATACAAAAAGAGCATACAAAAAGAGAATGGCCCTTGTACACTGTACTGAGCATTGACTGGGCGGGTTTGGGGGTTTAGCAGCGCTGCAGTTTGGACTACCTACTAGAACATAATATACAAAGTGTAGGTTTGCGTGATTTGTTTGTTTGGAATTTACACCCTAGCAACATAATATAGTCATACCAAGCTACAAAGTTTGGGAGTATGGTGAAATATGACATGATAACAGAATAAATGACAGGAAAAAATATATCCCTAAAAAATGTCCTTTCACCCCAAAAGAATATGATGTCAGTAGCCCAATCTCAGTCTCTTCGGGGTTTTTTGAACAGATATTTTGATCAAAGTTAGTGAATATAACTAAAAGTAGAAATAATTGTCATGGTCAAGGCAATGTAATGGGCATAACAAAAAGTAGCATGCAGAGAAAGGGGGGGCAGAGGGTGCGACGGCGTCGGGTATCCATATTGGGACATATTTCAAAGGTCTTCCTTGCTCACATTTCTCAGTAGTAGACCTATGCTTGAGTTTTAGGGAGATACACTCAAGGAGTTGGCCCCGGGCATCACAACACCTCTGCACACCACCAAAGATCCTATAATACTAAGACGGCTCACTCCCTATCTCTCCCATGGTTATGTAAACTTTGCAGTGTGGTGGGTTTGATCAGCCCGGCTGCTGGTTGGTGGTTGGTGTTTCACATGTAAACACATACAATTATATTATACATGAGATAGGTAAGTATGAATACACATCAATATGAAATTGTTATGAACAAATACACATCATCATCAGCATCGCATTCATCACACATCTTTCACATTCATATATACATTTATACATATAATATAGCACCTGTTTAACCACGAGAACAGCCAGCACACCAAGTGGTGGGTTTGATTATTTTGATTACACAGTACAGGCTGAGTGAGCCTTCTTAGTATTATAGGGTCTTTGACACCACTGTTCTCAAGGATATGGCAATGTAGCAGATATTAACTAAAAGTATCACAGCCTGTCATGGTAAGTAGAAATGGTTGTCAAGGTCAGGGCAATAGAGGGGGCATAACTACAAAATAGAAAGGTTTGTCAAGATCAGGGCAATATATTGGACTAAAAGAAAATGTTGTCAAGGTCAAGGCGATGTAGTGGGTACAGTACAACAAGGTAACACAGGTTGTCAATGTAGCAGGCATCACTAATAGTAACACAGGTTGCCAAGGTCAATGCAATGTAGCAGGTATAAAACTAAAGGTAGAAAATGTTGTCAAGATCAACGCAATGTCAAACCGGATGAACAAGTCATTGGAGCATTCGCTTCTCTCCTTCCCAGTTTATGTGTTCGATCTGAAGCAAATAGAATCAAACCCAAGACTTGAAATCAAAATTGATACTGATCGGTACCTGACCTGGCGCTGAGAGTTACTAGGATAGGGTATGAACTGGTTGGTGGTTGGTTTAGTGTCAGAATGCCGGAGATTCAGTGGGATATCGCGTCCTGGTCCTGGTGGCATAAGTATCCTATTGGAATAGCACTAAAAAGCTATCATGAGGACACTTGGTACCTAGCCTTGAAATGACCTAAAAGGTTAGTGACCTAAATGCCTGAATCATTAGAACCAGATTGCTTGCCAGGACTGACACAATAGCCAGAGCAAAGGTCAGATTGATAAGCGTGCTCAGCAAATTTGAAGATCAAAATTTGAGTGATAGCAGAGTACAATCTTATATCAGAGAATGTGGCCATTTAAAATGACTACGGCTACTTTTAAAGTTGCAGGGTCCGAGGGCTTTTGAATTTTTGTCTTATTTTTTAGATAAAGATATCAAATTGATCGTAATGAGCTACTAATTATTAGTCCAAAGTCATTTTGATGAAAAATGACTAGTTTTGAAGCAATTTGAGCTGAAAGAACCCAAAATAATTTTGACAAGCTTGTCAAAAGTCATGTCGCTATGACCCAGATGGTCATCTCGTGGTGACCATGTGATGTGAGATGACCTACTAATCCTGGAACCTGACAGGGATGTAGGTAGGTATATTTCTGTTTGGGTTGGGAACATTCTGGGAACGGATTGGTGCCATAGGCCTGTGGCACTAGGGTTTTTAACAAAATATTATTTTGTACAAAGGTTAATTTGATTTATATCTATCGAATTGACCAAGTAGCATTGAATATCCAACATCACATATACTTTGGTATATGATTGACATCGTCCCAATGGCAGAAATTTCAAAACATCAAACTATGCATCCACCCACCAAACTGCACATTCTATGATTCACCTGGGCCTGAGCATTAATGGTTTGACAGGATCCGCCGCAATTGCACAGGTTTATGGATTTAATGCTCTGATTGCAGCAGCCATTCTGGTCGTGCCTTTGTGTTATTGTTTTGACAGGATCCATCGCAAATGCGGCGTTCCACAGCATATGCGTCGGAGGATGGCCTGGGGTCGTAGCACCATATCAGTTTGTACACTCACCTATGACAAACTGCACGCTCTTCGATCCAGAGCCATCCATGGGTGCATACGCTGCGGAACGGCTGCTGCCGTCATAGCGTTAAGCCCAGGACCCGGTGCATTTGCAATGGATCCCGTCCAAACGATAACGCATGACCAGAACAGTTGCTGCCATCATAGCATTAAACCTGGAGATCTACGCATTTGCGGCGGATCCCGTCAAGCCATTAATGCTCAGGTCTGGCCAGATCGTAGAATATGGCTACTGCCATAATAGCATAAAGCGCAGAACCTGGCGCATTTGCGATGGATCCTGTCCAAATGATAACGCATAGGCACAACCAGAACACCTACTACCATCAGAGCATTAAAACCAGAAACCTGTGTATTTGCGGCGGATCCCATCTAATGTTAATGCTCAGGCCTGGCTGATGTGGCCAGCATGGAACGGCTGCTGCATTAGCTAATACAAAAGATCTGGAAGTCAAAAACTTTCCAATGCACATATCTCACTCCATATGGTTCACTCCTTTTTAGATTCAATAACAAAAAAATGTTTTCCTTTTATATACAGTGTAACTGACAAATTTCAAACGGATGCACACAAAACACATGCGTGTGCATCCTCACATACATTAGAATATAAATTACCCAAATTCATTAATTATATTTATAGAATTGACCAAATAGCATTGAACATCCACCTCATTTCCCCTTCCCCTCTATGGCCCTTCACAGTAGGCCTACTTTGTTGGGGGAGGCTAATGAGGTCATGAGATTGGCCTAATTGGTTAATAGCCTACCTGCATAATGGGTGTTTCAAAGTGAGTGTCCAAAGGGGTGAGGTTATTATAAATTCATGGGTTATTCTGTATATGCTGTCCAAAATCATTAGCTAACACACCAGTATCCAAGTTGGATTATATAGGATCAAATGTAAGTAGTCGCTTTAATTTTGACAAAATTATATTTCATCGGACCATGCAACTTTAACAAATGTATTAAGTAAGATTCCCCCCATTTTTGTTCTCCATATTGTATGTACTGAGAATATGGAATTATATTCTAATATACCTAAGTGATATTTGCATGGCCAAATCCGGTAGATTTGTCGCAATTAGCAGGATGTTACTGTTAGGCATTGCAGTAGATACCATTAACATTTCAAATGCTAACATTTACTTTTTTTTTAAATTATATCAATTATTAATTCAGAGCTGCCTACTGCGATGAAAGCATCAGATTTTCGAAATCAAAATGCTTAGCTAGAATTGATTCTAGATATATCCAAATTAGATACTGGTGCACTCAATAAGCATTTATTGGTGCATAGAAGGAATACTAAGTCAATTTAATAGAACCTGTCACTGCTGAATCCTATGGTATTCAGCATTTTGATGTGCATGCCAAAACTCTAAATTCCAATTCATGATAGTTTCGGTGCTGCCTCACGAGTTCCAATGTTATCGGCACTATGATCCAATAGCCCACTATTATTTTAGTAAAATCATATACAATAAAACCTCTCTAACCGACCACCTCCACAGATCGACCACTCCCCTATATCGATCGCTTTATTTGGGTCCCAACAATACCATTGACAACTCCTAAACCGCCCACCTTCCTAAATGGACCACTTAAAGTCGGTCCCATGATCGGTCAATTTAGAGAGGTTTTACTGATCATACATACACATATAAAGTATATAATGTATGTATGTGATGTATATACAGCGATGATACTTGATAGCGGTTTCAGGCCAAAAAAAACGGAAATCAAACCGAGATTATCCCGACGGCAAATTTCCGTCCTTGAGGCTAGCTACCGTACCACACCTATATAAAAGAAAAGAATGCCCCCAGACTGAAAAACCCTGGAAATTCGCTTAAAAACGGAGATATCATCCCTGTATATGTATAAAATATATCCATATATGTAAATATGTATAATATTTATTAAAAAACTGTGTGATTTACAGGTTTCTTTCCACTTCATCCCTATCCGGGTTGGTGTGGCCGGATCGCTCTTCCATCTAAGAGTCACCCCCCCCCACCCCCCCTCTGACTTATTTGATTGGTTATTATGCATTATTGTTACAAACACTTCTTGTTGAGTCAACACAACAACTTACTTTTACGAATGTTTATTTCATGTTGCTCATTGACTCAATAAACTAGGTTATCTGTCAACATATTGCATATGTAGAATAGAACCCCGCGTTTGTTCTTGTATTATTAAATCAAATTCGCCATTAACTACAGAATCATTTCCAGTTTTGCCACAGGTGGCACAATAGTATTAAGCTTTGATCACTTGGTGACCTAGAAAGCTCAAATGACACAAACTGAGTGGCCGTGACACGATTACATGACATTCCAACCTATTAACATGAATGAACCCATGTGACAATCATACAGGTACAAATTTGATTGATGATGGTTTAATCTTATGTTCGCAGCAAAGGCTATATTCACAACAAAACTGAATAGAATGTATTCAGTCACTTTGAGTTTCATGAAAAATGTCCACATTTACTTAAATTAAAAATTAAGCGAAATTCTACAATGGTCAAATTTGTGTCAAATGACACTATAATTCATCTCAAGTTAATGAACCAGTGGTCCCGTACTTAGTCCATCACATAAGCGAAATACATGAATTTTACATACGTATAGGCATGTATATATATATTAATACATAGCTCACTTAAACTAAAGTGGGTGGGCGAAGTGATTTCAAAGAGTCAAAGTTTAAGCAGGGTTCATACACTTGAAGGAAGTCAACCTTCAAGGGTTTTTCAAACACTTTCCCAGGTAAACTTTTACCAAAGTTCCATCACCTTACCGAGCTGAAAGTGACAAACTTTCTTTTCCAATCTGGTGACACTATCACTTGGATCTCACTGCCACATGATTCTAGCATCGTGAGATATAGAAAGGAAAAGCAAAAGAATAGAAAAAGATTTAGGTGTTTTTTTCCTAGGGCTTTCCAGACTGCAAGATGATTTTCAAGGGTATTCAAGCACTTGAATATATCACTTTTTTTTCAGGGTTTTCCGGGGTTTTCCAGGCGCATACGAAACCTGGCTAAGACTAAAGTCAATTTTAAATCAACCCACCCATTAATGTTATGACGCCGACACTAGAGGTATGTAGTCAGATCTCTGGTTTATATTACACATGTACAGAGTTATTTTGCTATTTGTTATGGAACTATTTCCTGATACACGTCATATTAAATGACACATGTGCAACATTTACATCATATTTACAAGAAAACCACTGAAGTCTGCGTGAAACTTACTTAGCGCTTATGGCCGCTTGATTGATCGATTGATTGGGGCTAATGTTCTAGCAACATGTGAGGTCATATCAGGTCAGGTATCGACTTGTGTGAGTAGACACTTCTGTTGGAACTATAGTGCTGCGACGCTGGGATACCATACTGCCGGATTACACAAATATAACCCAATATCAGAGTATATCATATCAATACCCAATGCCAGGCAAGGTGGTAACAGGTCTCAATTTTAGAAGTCATTGCTTCGGGAATCAATTCAATGACCTTATAATCGATCTCAAGCCCTGTCATATATTGAGCGGATGCTCTACCCACGCGGCCATTCCATCCGCTTGACGGGACCAATAGTATTGAATACTGGACAGGATGCTAAAAAATATAGAAAGGTACAAAAATACTTGAGTAAGGTTACAGACGTGAGGCATTGAATGAAACGAAAGAAAAATGTGTGGCGACACTTGTGTCATTTGGTAATAGCCTGTCACATTACGACGCATCGCGCAAACGTGCGCCTATGTAGCTGATTTTGCGCCAAACCATTGGTGTACGTCGATATGCGTTACTCGAACGTTACCTGTTTGTTATGCATACGTCGATGTACATCAATATACGGTGTCATTCGTTAAGGGGTAGCGAAAGTTTTGTGCATGCACAAAACTTTTGACGTTCGACAATGTGTGGATTTTACGTCAGCCATACATTATGTATACATTAGGCGTACATCGATGTACATTAGACGTATGTTAGACAAACGTTCACTACGTTGCACAATGTTGATGTATGTTAGTCGGACGGAAAGGCAGTGGAAATGTACATTCCATGTATTGACAACGTACTGACAACGTATGGATAACATATGCCTAGCATATGTTTTGCGTTTCTCCACCGTGTCTTGACGTATGCAATGTATGAGGCGTAGTTCTGGCGATCAAATTATGTATGTAATGTTCACCGACGTTCTGCGAACATACCATGAGCGTAATTCGAGCATTTTTCGCCTGGAGGCACGTTAGCCAATCGTTGGTCATACGCTGGCTATACGCTATGTATACGATATCTATACATCCAACTTGGCCCCCTGCACCGCAAAGGTTGACGCATCTTGACATAAAAAAGTGATTTTACCCGTTGGCCATGCGCTTGCACGATGCGTCGCAATGTGACAGGGCAATAAGTAATAAGAATGACAAGATAATATAAAAATGTCAGTATATTTATAATCAAATAATTCGCAAAACATATATATATATTATATATTGATTGAATGCTGAATTTAACGCATTATCAGCAATTGATGCCATATTCACGGAAAAATATTATATTACATGTATGACGTATGATATATATACATACAATATTACCTACACATACATACTGTACATACATATACATACACTTACATACATCTTTTAACAAAAGTTGTATCTAACTACCTCCTGAGTCCTAGCTCCTGGATTTGCAGGGGCAGAGTTGATACTATGGGTCACTACATCTATAACCCTGATAACCCTAACAACGCATGCAACCCTCTGGTACTGTGGTACTGTGGTAGCTAGGAGACCTGGAGGCCCAGACCGCCTTTGTAGTTCAACCTTATAATATACAGCAACACCAGAGGGGAGCAGTATTCAAGATCTTCAAGAAGAGGCCCGGACTTGACGTCAAGAAACACTCATTTTTCTTTTGGGTGACAGATCCATGGAAGCTTTCCAGACCAAGTGGTTGAAGCACCAACAGTAGAAGCATTTGAGAGAAGGCTGGATAGACATTGGAAAGGATACCCACAATTAGGACTTCAGGGCTCTGTCCAACTCCATACGTGTGCAAACAGAAATAGTTCTTTTTTCTTTTACAATAACAAGCTGGCATTAGAGGCCCAATAGGGCCTAGATTAGCCAGAAGAGGAATTATAAGTAAACTAATCTGTAAGTTCGGAGCAGTGGCCGGTCAAGTAGGACACAAGGTGTAGGCGGGGAGGGGGATGGGGGCGGGGGGGAAGAAATGTCCCAGAAATTGTACTTTCTCTACAAATTAAGCCAAACAAATAAAACCAAAAAAGCGCATACTTGTTTCTCACATATTTTGTCAGAATCTTTAGAACAAACCAGTGTGGGTCGGTGGTTTTTAGGTTGTTGATTTGGTGAACAAATGTTGGTCTGTGGTAATTTTACTTTTTATTTTTAATTGTTCAGAGAAATCATAACTGCAAAACTGAGGGTTAAACAACAAACCTGCCATAGCAGTCATTGGAATTCGGTGGCGTGGCAATGGGTTTTTCCGGGGGAGGGGGGTGTTCTTTAAATTCCTTTTATAAAGAGGGTTGGGCAGGACTCGTGGCGATACCTTAAAAAGTATGTGTTGTTTTTGCTGGCCTCATGAACATTTTCCGCCAATTTAGTTTTTCCACCAAAATATAAAATAAAAATGTATACACGTATAATATATTGAGAAAACCTTGGAGCATCCTGAAAACTAGGATCCCTGTCACCTTTTAACAATTTACTAAGTGAGACGTGCATAAAGTATCTCACGTTCAGTGTGAAAACGTTCGAGGTGAATTAATGGGTATATAATAGTTATACTAGACTTATTTGTAAGTTGAAGGATTACTGAGATTCTTACGAATACACGAATACGAAGGTAAGGATCAGGGGAGAGGTCAAGCCCGCGCAGACTGGATATGGCTTCAGTTTTCAAAGTTGGAGGGGAGCAAAAAACCTAAAACCAGGATCAGTAACCCTTCCTTACTCGTACCCTTTCTTTCTTTTAGAAACCCTCTACTGCAGTAGTATTATCCATTCTCACTCTTATGTGTGTATTCTCTGTTGTACACAAATATTCTACAGTTCAAATCATCTACACCTTCACGTGAAACCCACATAGTATCATCAAAGTTACCTTTACTTCTTTTAAGTGCTTTTAATTTATCCCTTTCAAGCTGTTTGAAATGTGCCACCGCATACTCAAGTGCATGTGAATAGGCTACCATTAGTCCTACTACTCCTACCACCTGCCTAATAAATGGTAGCTCTGTTTACAGCACTTATGTTGCTGCTTCTAAAAAATTTCCACTTTTTCTAATGTTAGTGAAACATCCATTTTGACAGAATTTATGTCAAAACCCAGGAACTTCAAGCACTGTGTAGGTTTAAGGACTGATTTTTTAGTGAAGCTTACCAGACTCTAAGTGAACGTAGGAGGCACACACCTGGTTTGGGCGCCTCATTTCTGAAAACCCTATGAGGGGGCTCCCCGACCACGCCCCCCCCCTCTCGGGACAGATGGCACACTCCCGTACTGGGAGTAATCCTCATTGGTTCTTTCGAAGCGCTTCTCCGGCGCAATGGTACGTGCTCCCCAGTTAGACAAACCTCTGAACCCACATCCTCGCATGCAGTTGTTACCTCTGAACTTGTTATAGGGCACTCCCTGCCTATGTTGATGGTCGAAGCTGTTCCTTCTTTTCGCACGGTAGGCCAGATTTGTATTCATACAATTATCCAACGCTTTCACTGACTTCAAGAGCTGCTTATTCCTTTCCCCCAGGTTCTCACTCAGAAGATACTCGGTTGGCTCTGGCAGCTCACCATACACACTATGCTTCGGCTTAATTAGCTCCTTTCCTAAACGTGAATAGACCACCTTTCCCACACTCGCCACGCGATCCACACGTATCTGACTATGTGTCGATACCAACATCTTGATCGCATTTAGCACATGCAGTGCCTGTGCATCCAACTCTGGATCTGCATCACCCCTCTGCAGAATCAAATCCATTGTAGGAACAATGGCCGTTAACGCCCCTAACACTCCCTTAGAGGCCGCCATCAACAAAGAATTCTCCCTTTCCTTACGGCTTTCAGAGAAACGGATTTCTTTATTTAAAATCTGAATCCTAGCTGCTGGGAGATCCACCAGTCCAGTATAGTGTCCTGACACGACTCGGATGGTCTTCAAATGCTTGGGCACTCCCATAGGCCACCATAGTAGTGATGAATCATGCCTGCCATGGTCTCACTGACAGTAATCCGGGGTGTCACTGGTCTTCCCCTTCTTATAGATTTCCTGCAGTTCAGTTAAGGCTGCTCCTTGGTGTAACACGTCAGCTAAAGTGAACTCCCTTCTCACCTTTGTCTTGGTCGTAGTCATAGTTGCTGGCGTAGCATCTCATTCAGCTGCTGCCCATACAACACGCATACTGTCACGTAGCTGTTCAGTTTCATATTCATCACAAAACTCTCTTGCTTCTTTTCTAAGAAGAGCTACTTCTTCAAACATTCGCTTCAAATCTTCCAAATCAGGTTGTTGTTGGGAAGGGATTGAAACCGCCACTGGCATTTGCGTCTCGGGTAATTTTGCCCATGGGTTTTGCTTTGGGTCAACCAGAATTTTCTTGCGCGGTTTAGATTTCGACGCTCTGGCTACATCAGCCTTATCCTCTGGATCGCTCACTAATTTCTGTGATAACAGTGGCTGGTCCTCCACGGACATCATTTTTGCCATTGAGTTCACTCAGCAATTTGCGACCACACCGTCTATTAATGCATAATGCGTGTTAAGATTTGGCTGAAAACAGTGTCCGATGCACATGCTTTCGCAGTCTTGTGCTGCTGTAGGTCGTTCTGCAACAACAGCATGACCAACACATTAGTGTAATGCCTAATGGTCTAGCAAGTAGCATGCTTACAACATTAATCACAACATTAATCAATACACTAACACAATCTCAACACCATATTGAGTATCTTCCATCAATGAAACTAAAAAAACTCTAGGTTTTCCCATACAATACTTACCACCAAAAGTAAATCCTCCTCCAACTCACTATTGCCTGTTTGCTGCCGAGTTGCCAACTGAAGCCATATCCGGTCTGCACAGGCTTGACCTCTCCCCGTGTACTTAACTTCCGGTATTCGGAAGATGAAGTAAGAATTTGTGATAGTTCTTACAAGTTACTTAATCTGATCGTCTTGCTATATTTAAAAAATATATATATATATTCGGTTGACATTGGTCATGTTGCTAAGGCAACATGGGTAATTCGTGGCCAACATGGGACAGATGGGAATTACTGATCCTTATAGGTCGGACTAATACACAAATTGACACAGCGCACCATAAAACCAGGCGGTGACACGGGCGCGCCCCACACCATACGCTGGTACCCGGCGACCCCGATCTGACATCACTTTCCCCCACCACCACCACGATACTGGCACTTCACCACCAGACGCCGGACCCGCAGCACCCTCCACCTTTCTTCACCGACCCACCCAGCCCTACACCAGACAGTCAATTAGTAGGGACGAGTGCCGGGTCGTGTGGGATCATACATAAGATCAGACTTGGAACTTGAACTTACGACCATTCTTGTTATGCTTGTCAAATAAATTGCCCATACTATGTAGTTCCGTGAACTGTGATGTACTTTACTCTGGTTTGAAGGAACTTTCATTTCAAAGGGTTAATTTTTAGTATGTTTGAATTGCAAACATGCGAAATTATTTCTAGTAATTTGCGCTAGAAACACTATGCGTATCCCCTAAATTTTATAAATATATTCTACTATATTCATGAGATTTTCCTTTGTTTTAGGAAACCGCAACCACTGCATTTACACTGCCATTCAACTGTCACATGAAGCACGCGAGTCATAGATAGAATTGGTTGGATGACAGTGGCAGTTTTAGGCAATCAGAACAAACAGGTGTTTGTTTTCAGGTGGAAAATGAAAGTACAATTTACCACTACCGTAAAACCGCTACAAGAACCATGCGAATCACAGTGGAGGTTTTACGGTGGGTAATCAGAAAAGGTGTGTGCTGTCAGCTGGAAAATGAAAGTACAAATTTACCAGTACCATAAAACCATTATAAGAGCGTGAATCATAGATATTATTGGTCGGCTCACTGTGAAGCTTTTACGATAGGTAATGAGAAGAGGTGTGTGCTGTCCGCTGGAAAATGAAAGTACAATTTATCACTAGGCTACCCTAAACCGATGATAAAAAGCACGCAAATCAAGGATATGATTGGTCGGTTCACACTGGAGGTTTTACGATAGGTGAGAAGGTGATATGCTGTCAGCTGGAAAATTAAAGTACAATTTATCACTACCCTAAAATGATTATAAAAAGCACGCAAATCATAGATAAGATTGGTCGACTCACATTGGAGGTTTTACAGTAAGTAATCAGAAGAGATGTTTGTTGCCAGCTAGAAAACGAAAGTACAATTAGCACTACTGTAAAACTGCCACAAGAAGCATGTGAATCATAATTTCCCACTACCGTAATACCGCCACAAGAAGCACGTGAATCAGAGATATGATTGGTCTGCAGGACTGGCATTTCAGCCAAGGACGCTAAACCCTACACCGTTTGTGACATGGCGTTTTACAGTAGCTAGATCAGAAGAGATGTTTATTGTCAGCTGGAAAATGAAAGTACAATTTGCCACTACCGTAAAACCACCACAAGAAGCGGGTGAATCATAATATACCACCTCCGTAAAACCACCACAAGAATCATGCGAATCACAGATATGATTGGTCTGCTCACAGTGTAGGAAGAGCAGAAAAGGTGACTGTCTTCGGGCAGAAAACTAAACTCGAATTGACAAGAATCAAATTGTTGGGAAAAGAGAAGAACGCTTACCTTCCTCCGAGCACGGCGCCGGTTTGCTGCAGGCCGAGTTGCTGGTAGTAAGGGAAGGTGGCCACCTGCTGCTCGTTGAACCCGTTCACTGTACCATAACCCTGCAAAAAGGCAGATCTACTGGTGTCACTCACTCACCCATCCAGCTATCGGCAACAGTCTAGCTAATTAAACAATGTCACACACTCACCCAGCAAGCTATTGACAACAGTCCAGGTAATTAAACCATGTCACACACTCACCCAGCCAGCTATCGACAACAGTCCAAGGAATTAAACCATGTCACACACTCACCCATCCAGCTATCGGCAACCGTCCAGCTAATTAAACCATGTCACACACTCACCCAGCCAGCTATCGACAACAGTCCAGCTAATTAAACCATGTCACAAACTCACCCAGCTATTGGCAATAGTCCAGCTAATTAAACCATGTCACACACTCACCCAGGCGGCTATCGACAACAGTCCAGGTAATTAAACCATGTCACACACTTACCCAGCCAGCTATCACTATCAGAATCACTCCAGCTAATTAACCCATGTCACAAACTCACCTAGCCACCTATTGGCAACAGTTGAGCTAATTAACCCATGTCACAAACTCACCCAGACCGCTACCAGCAACAGTCCAGCTAATTAACCAAAACTGGCGGTGCCTGACACACATCAGTGCAGTGACAGTGCACTCAATCTAACGTGTGGTTTTACCCAAGTAGAGGGTGTCTAACACACGTCAGATAAGCATACAGTGCAGTTCAATTAATGTATGGCTCCAACCATGTGGGCGCTGATTGACACGCATCACAGGCAGACAGTACAGTCCAACTGATGCGTATCTCCAACCAAGTAGATGGTTCTCCTAGTCAAGTAGATGGCACCTCACAGACAGGCACAGTGCAGTTCAATTAATGTGCGGCTCCAACCAAACCAGTGGTGCCTGACATATACTTCAACTGATGCGTGGCTCTAACCAAGTAGATGGCACCTTACAGACAGACACAAAAAAGTCCAATTAATCCACGGCTCGAATCAAACCAGTAGTTCTAGACATGCATCAGACAGGCAAACTGTACATTCCAACTGATACGTGGCTCTAACCAAGTAGACGGTGACTGACACACATCAGACCCACCGTGCAGTCCGATTAATTAATGCGTGACTCTAACCAAGTAGATGGTGTCCAACACACATCACACAGGCAGTGCAATGCAATTAACATGTGGCTCTAACCAAACAGGTGGTGATTGATATGCATCAGACAGATTGCCAAAAAATAGCCTGTACATTACACAACAGTTTATAGAAGTAATTAACTACTTATCAAGTGACATGGGTGCTAATATACAAGCTCCCATAGCTGGATATTATGTGACAATAATACTAATAGGGATTATTATAAAGTTTCTGATTAGGGAAAGAAAGGGAGTTTCTGAGATCATTACAATTAAGTTGCCAACACTCCAGTCATTATTATATATATATATTATATACTTAAAGGTTGTATGCAATAAAAAGAGGTGTTTCTCAGATCATTACAATTGAGTAGCAACATTCTGGCTCATTCCAGTCATTATTATATTATATACATATGTACTTATTTGAAAGTTCCATGCAACAACAATGGTTTTCTCAGATCATTACAATTAAGTAGCAACACTTTGACTCATTCCAGTCATTATTATATTTTATATATGTACTTATTTAAAAGTTCCATGAAACAACAATGGTTTTCTCAGATCATTACAATTAAGTTGCAATATTCTAGGTTGTTCCAGCCATTATTATAAATATATAGTTACTCCATGCAACACTAACTTACATTAAAACTAAAAACAACCACATCCAACTTACAAGTACTAAGATGTGCAACATCATGGGAAGTAAATACGGGAACGCAAAAGGCATGTCTAAGCAAACAGGTGGGGTTAGATATAAAAACTTACATTAATTAAAGCTGCGTAATGAGATGAAAGCATAACAATTCCGAAACCGAAACACTTACCTAGATTTGATCCTATATATAAAACTTAAATATCGGTACACTCATTAAGCATTCATCGCAAACTTTATGCTATTGTGCTATGCTGCTATGCTCAATAGGGGAAGAGGTAAACCAAGAATGTATCCATCACTTCAGTGGGAACACCCAAATTATCTTGGCACTTCAATTAACTCTTCCAAATGAAAATTGCTCCAAACTAAAGTAAATCAGTTCATAACGATCAACCTAATGTATTCATCTATAAAAACATGGGCAGAAACTAAAACCATCAGATTGTGTAGATTTATTAGCACTAATAGAAAGTATGTAGAATATGGCAAAAGAAACAATTTAATACCCTGAACGGGGAAAGTAAGTGGAACATGGAAAGAGAAAGGATTCAATACCAATGAACGGGGAAAGTAAGCGTAACATGGCAAGAGAAAGGAACATGGCAAGAGAAAGGATCTAATATCAATGAATAAGGAAAGTAAGGAGAACATGCAAAAGAGAAGCGATCTAATACCATTGAATATGGAAAGTAAGTGGAACATTGCAAGAGAAACGATCTATTACCAATGAATAATGAAAGTAAGTGGAATATGGAAAGAGAAATTATTCAATACCAATGAATAAGGAAAGTAAGTGGAACATGGCAAGAGAACTGATCTAATACCCATGAATAAGGAAAGTAAGCCTAACACACAAAAGTGAAGCGATCTAATGCCAATGACTATGAAAAGCAAGTGGAATATGGCAAGAGAAATGAATAATTACTTGTTTTGTGTCTATTAGGAATTGAGTTTTTTAACACGAATATTAATTCAATGTCAGCAGCCAAAACTGGAAGACGGTGAACCCCAACCCAGTTAAACTGTTTACAGGTCACAGCCACATTTACATACCAAAGGGTGGGGTGACAAATACACATATGAGCCCGTCTCAACAGGTGATAACTCTTTATATTTTGTCCATTGTAACGATTGACACAAAACAGCACAGACACTGAAAACACAAGGACATTTGCTTCAAATCAATATGTATTCTATTGGCATTATGAAACACCATGTAAAAAACAAATCAGTTTATCCTGAGCAAATTCATAAGCACATAGTATGTTGATCGTTACAATGGACAAAGTTTTGTCCCATATTGCTTAGCACCTTTTGACACAGTCTCATATATGAAATACAGGGTCCGTACACATGTGAAGATATGGAATTCAAAGCTATTTCAATGCTGTTTTCGATAGGAAATCAAGACTATTTTCATTTTGATTTCAGGAATAAAAAGCACTGGTGAATTCTGACTAATTCAAGGCTTTTTAAGACTAATTACCCAAAATAGGTTAAATTCAAGGCTTTCTGGAAATAGTTTTGTACCTCATGTAAAATATTTACTATGATAATTTTACTGTAATCTACATTAGAAAACTAGAAAGAACCCTACCAAGTTTTGTCAGGAGAATGCATGTGGGTTCTAGGTGCAAAGTGAGTTTAAGGGCCTATAGCGACGGATAAGGCCGAGAGGACACCAACCCCAACTTCCCGTGTGTCAGCTGAAGCCGTGACCTGACGTGCTGGGTCAGTTTCAATCCTTCTTGAGAGACCAGCGGAACTCGGAATACAAGTATTCCTTCTCATTCGCTCTTTTAAGTTAGCTGCGCGAAGCAGTGTATTTAGCTTACAGGTAGGTGCGACCTAAGCCTATCAATGTGCTGCACTGAATCTCAAATCGTTTGTTTGTTGGGTTTTTACATCTTAGCAACATCTATGGTTGACCAATAGTAGGATGGGTGCCGAATTGTGACAGAGCACACTCACTGCAACTTTATAGTGCTGCCTCACTGAGAAACCGGGCCTTGGCAGTATGATCTCGATATCTCACTTGGTCACATTATCCTGATAGAGAGAAACCTGGAAATTGCCCTATCCTATTAATGCCGCGCATCAGATTAGGTTGTTAATGTATCAGTTTTGTGTAAGTCATCGGTTTTACTCGGGCAGAGTCGAACCCACGACCTTGATCTATTCTTCATTCACCATCCTTTATTGTACAGAAATGCAGGCTTTCCATCACGGACAAATAAGGTCTATGACGACTGCTAACCAAAGCACAACAAATTACCGTTTATACTGTTTAATTTAATTTAATTTCCTTGCACATTTTCTAAATAATTGAAAGCTTTGCCAATTTGATCATGCTCAGTGATTCCTTAAAGTTGCATAATCCGATGGTTTTTAGGGTCTGTCATGATATTTTAGGTTGATAAATATAATAGGCTAATCTTTATAAACTGCCTTACTTCTGTTTGAAGCATTTATTTTCAAGTGTCAACTTTGGAAAAATCAGAAGTGAAAATATACCAAATAAATGTTGACACGCATGTCAAAATTATGGCTACCATATGCTTCAGCAGTGACAGGTTCTGTTAAATTGGCCGAGTATTCCTGTTATGCAGCAATAAATGGTCAACAAGTGCACCAGCATCTGAGTTGGATATGTGGGATCAAATCTAGGTCAACGTTTTTGTTTTAAAATATGTGATACTTTCATCAAATTATGCAGCTTTAACTAACCTATAGAGAGCGGTATCGCATAATGGGGGTGAGGGGACTGGCAACCGTGTACGTATTCATCTAAGTACAACGTTGTAACAACAGCGGCCTAACGGTTATGCAAAACAGTCACGTGTAAGTACACATTCAAATTAGTTGGTCGTCATTTTTCAGGTTCCGATTTGTTCGAGTGAAAAGTACTAGCAATACATTGTTTCCCGCCTCCAGCTCAAATTATGTGTGGGTGTTTGTTTGTTGTTGTTTTACATTCTAGCAACATTGAACGTGTAAGGTCATATCCGGACAGGTACCGACTTGTGACAGTGAACACTCATGGCAACTTTATAATGCTGCCCCACTAGGAGACCAGGCCACTCGCACCATGACCCGATATCGCAGTCACGTTTAATACTATCCTGACACTGTGCTAACCAGTCCTTGTCCTATCCCATTAATGTCACATGCCAGGCTAGCTAGTAATAAGTATCAATTTATTAAGTCATTGGTTTGACTCGGCCGGGATTCAAATTCCCGACCTTCTGCATGGGAAGCCTGCGCTCCACCGATTCGGCCATCGCGTCCGGTGCATGTGTGTGTCAGTGTGTGTGGGTGTGGGTATGTGTGTGTGTGTATGTGTGTGTGTGTGTATGTGTGTGTGTGTCTGCCTGCATGCGTGTGTATATATGTGTACATGTGTTTCTGTGCGTGTGTGCGAATGTATGTCTATGTATATATGTCTGTGTAAATTTGTTTGTGTCATGAATGTGTGTATGTATACGTGTGCATGTGTCTGCGACTGTCCATGTGTGTGTATATATATGTATCTGATATTGTATGTGTGTGTATGTGTAAGATATGTGGATGTGTGACCGTTTGCGGTGCCTGTCTGTCTTGCGCATGTGCGCGTGGGTGTGGGTGTGGGTGTGCGTGTGCCTGCGAACCTGCGGGGTCCAGAAAGAGGGATCCTGTGACTCATTACTTATAGTAATAACAAAACAACAAAAAACATGTTAAAGGTCCACAATCCAACGTGTCCGAACTCGAACCTCGCATCTCGCAACACAAAGATGGACCTTGACACCTTTCACAACGCACGGATGGACCTTGACACCTTTCACAACGCAAAGTTGGACCTTGACACCTAAAGGCCTGGGCGCACCGCCCACTTTTTTTAATCTTTTTTTTTTATTGAGGCTGTATTTATACTGTCCATAGCATATAAGCCCTGGTACCCAGGCTTGTTTTCAATGCTGGCCAGTTGTAGTGTTGGTGTTATGTTACCACACAGAAGCTGCTGATAAGGTACTTGATTGCTGCATTTCAGTAGCAGATAGATAATGTGTTGGTATGGTTAGTAGCCTATGTTAGTTTTTTTTAATTTTCTTGGCATATATGTATTATTTTATTTTGTTCTACTCTCATTAGTAGACTAGCCTACTCCTATTTACATATCATAGGTTTCTACGTAGCTGTGTCGTGTGTTATCTGGCTACTTTTGGCATGGTTACCTTCCATTGGGCGTCCCGCTGGTGGGCCGTGACAAATCTGTAGATGTTTGAGCTTGTTTTGTGTTGGGGTAGGCTATTCCAGGTCGATCCGAAATAGGGAAAGACTGGTAGGTAGCTGTTGGCAGTTAAGGGTGTTCTTGGCTCCTAGATGTTTGAGCTTGTTTTTGTGTTGGGTTTGGCTATCCAAGGTCGATCCGAAATAGGGAAGGACCGTTAGATAGCTAAAGGTTTTAGTTCTAAGTGTAGGTGTTATTGGTTTTATTTTCTGATCACCCTTGTAGTGGATGCGAATACTATATTAGTTTTTTTGGTTTTTGTTTTACTACTACTTATGAAATAGCCTACTCTACATTTATAGGCTTGTACATAGTTTGTAGCTGTTCGTTATCTACTGAGGGTGCTCCAAATTACTTAACGGTACGAGCTAGGGTGCGGGTGTATGGTGGTCGGGGTAGGGTGTGTGGGAGGAGGTATAGGATTAGCGGACCCAAGACTTGTTCCAGGATAAGGAAGCTTAAAGACTATATTGTTCGGAGATGGGAATAATATGATTTAGGTGTGCCTATATGTACAGCGTTTATTGGCGTATTTCTGATTATTCAGCCTTCAGCATGTGTTTGTTACAATTATTAGACCAGAGGGGTTGGGTTGATTTTTAATACAATAATGCAAATAATCACTTTTCATGTTCCTCCTATGCTGAGAGTTTCTCATCTTTTCTGTGCTATGCTTCAGCATGCATTTACTATGTTCTTTCAATGATTTGGAGTTATTTGTATTGATTATAAACTAGAGTGCTTGAATTTGGTTCATTGTATGCTCGGGTTTATAAGCCATGTTTAATATATGAGTGTTAACATAAATCATACTCCTTCTGTATCTGTATGCATAACTATGTTTATGTTATGCTTGCGCATAAATCATGGTATATTATGATTGAGCGCATAAATCAGGTTCATTACGCACTGGCGAGTGTAAAATCACATTCGTTATATGCTTGAGAATGAGAGTGCATAAAGCATGTGTTATAATATACTAGCATAAATCAGATCCATTACGTATTCTTCATGGTGCTAAATAGAATTTTCAAGAATTGAGTGCACAATAAAGTAAGGTCATTGAATCAAAATCGATGCTATTTAAATCATTAATTAAATTTTAAAGGAATCTCGAAAATGTCATGGAAATCAAAAGTGATCAACACCGTGCCCAGAGGTGGTGGGCAAGAATAATGATCATTTTAATGGCGATGAAATTTGTATCATGTCCTTGTTTCATTATTCGCAATGATGTTATTTATATTTGGATAGCACCAGGTGCTGTGCCTTCCAACTGAGGCAGAAAATACCCTAACCAGAGGAGCCAAGTCTCCCAACTTGACGGGAGATCTCCCCAAGATATAGCAAAATAACCCAAATCCAAGTCTCCCGATTTAGCAGATCTCCCTAAAACATGGCAAAATAACCCAATTTCCCGCTTTTAATTTGTAATTTCCCACCAAATAATAATTTTAGCTTGTTTTTTAAGGCACATTTCTCATCAAAAATGCACCAGAATGCACCACTGTGTGTATCCCTTTTTTTTCAAAATTGTCCAGGTAGGCCACCCAGCGCCCTCAGGGATAATCACACTCTTGTCTACATGCACATCTGCCTAACCCCCACACGCACCAACAATCAACGTGAACATAAAGAATATACTAATTAATAAAAAAAACATGCTGAAGAGAAGCGAAACAAGAGAAGACATGCATCAAACATGCACATGCTGAACATTGCTGAATAGTTTTAAAATACACACTTCTAGCAGGGCCTCTCCCGTCTTAAGGTCAGTCTCCGTGCTCACCGCAGTAAAGTTCCCACGTACGCCCCTACTGAAGCGGACATATTCGGTTTTGTCGACGGGCTTCGCCAGACACACCTCGACCAGCGAGTGGTCAATGTGCTTGCCTGAAAGGTGGAGTCGTGTACGTAAAATCATTTTTGAAAGGTAGTCATTTTAATGTGTCGTCATCTATCTAAAATCACGTGAGTGGTCAATGGGCTTGTATAAAAGGTAGTCATGTATGTAAAACCATGTTTGAAAGGGAGTCATTTTAATGAGTCAATGTGTTTGCCTGAAAGGTGGAGTCATGTATGTAAAACCATGTTTGAAAGGGACTCATTTTAATGTGTAGTCATGTATCTAAATTAATGTGAATGGTCAATGTGCTTGGCTGAAAGGTGGAGTCATGTATTTAAACTCATGTTTGAAAGGTAGTCATTTAATGTGTAGTCAAGTATCTAAAATCATGTGAGTGGTCAATGTGTTTGCTTGAAAGGTGGAGTTATGTATGTAAAACGGTGCTTGAAAGGTAGTCATTTAATGTCTAGTCACCATGTATGTAAAATCATGTGAGTGGTTAACGTTCTTATTTATATAAAAGGTGGAGTCATGTATGCAAAACCATGTTTGAAATATAGTCATTTAATGCCTAGTCATGTATCTAAAATCATGTGAGTGGTCAATGTGCTTGTATTAAGGTGACATGTTTGAAAGGTGGAGTTGTGTATTAAAATGTCATGAAGGGTAAGTCATTTATGTAAAATCATGCAAGTGGTCAAAGTGCATGCATCAAAGATGAGTCATCATGTTTGAAATGTGGTGCGGTGCAACTGCAATTGCAATAGAAATATCACTAATTCAGGTCGCTGTTCACAGGTTTATTAGACAACATAGACAACAGACACCTACAAGGAGTCAAAACAACATCCAGTAGTGCTTTGTTCCTATTATGGTATGTGTTCTACCAGAATACATATCTCACATACAAAGTGGAATGGAGTAGATAAGCTAAGGATATGATTAGTCAGGTATTAGCTCTGGGAGTTAGTGACAATTCTTTGGTGGACATAGGAATTCAAACCTAATAGCAAATAACACAGCATCAAATTGGGGCACCTAACATACATATCAATGAGCTTCTCTTGCACTTTTAACTAATGATGTCTCTCACATTCTCACATCTCACATGCATTGCATTTCACACAAACACTGATTCAGTTTGTTGCTTTACATCCTAGCAACATCTAAGGTCATATGAGAATGGGTACCGACTTGTGAAAATGTACACTCATGGCGACTTTATTGCACTGCCCTACTTGGAAACCAGGCTACCACCACCATGACCCAATATCCCACACTCACATTATCCTGACACTGTGCTAACCAGTCCTTGTCCTATTCTATTTATGCCAAGCGTCAGGCTAGGTATGACAACTATCAATTTTATAAGTCACTGGTTTGACTCGGCTGGAATTAGAACTCCTGATCTTCCACACAGGAAACCTGTGCTCTTCCGATTTGGCCACCGTGTCATGCACATATCTAATTGTTGCCATATATCCCTTACATGAATATTCATTCTATCAAATGAAAGATAACTTATAATGGGCGTTTTGAGCTCGAAAGCAGCAGGCCAGGATGTATCTCCCCGGCACCATTAGACTCGAGCCTACCTCCCTGGCTATTATTAGGTTATGTGACGTCATACAGGAAAGAGTGGACTTAAAAAAGGATATAAAGCATACTCAACAACATTCAGATTTACATTTAAATGATTGATAGTTATTAGTAATACCCCAGTCACACGAGGCCTGCGTTCGCTAACGATCGATTGGCGACGTCAAAACCTCCTCCTTGCGCCCTCCCTACGCCCTTATTGAGTCCTGGCGCCGCGAAATCGCCAACCACCCGGCGCCCATTTCGGAAATTTTGGGCGCAAGGAGGTTGCTGCTGCTGCATGTGCAACCTCCTTGCGCCTTGTTCCGGCGGCGCCATTCAAAATGGTTGGCGCCGCCCTGGCGCCGCCCTGGGTTGGCGAATTGCCATTGGATGCTGCAGTCACCATGTGGTCGGCGCCGACATGGCGCCTACAACATATTTGTATTCACTGTATCGAATGGAACCCTGGCTGGTTGGCGTCCTTTTAGGCGTAGGGAGGTTGGCGGCGAACGCTGCCTCTCGTGTGACTGGGGTATAAGGCTTACACTGCATTACAAGTATGCAATATGCCTTTGCATATATGTCACTGAGGATAGAGATTAGGGTTAAATGACATAGAACCACAGCTCTCATACCATAGTTGACCCTATATAACTGCTAGATAATAGGTTGTGTCAAGTTATACAAATTACTACTTGACATTTTTTAAATCATAATTATGAATAACTAAGTAGTTTTGGTCATGTTAGCCTTTGATGCCATCAATACTCTACCACTTCCCACCCTTCACTTTACCAATACTCAATGCACTTTAAAAAAATCATAATAATGGTGAATAAGTGATGTTTTTGGTCATGTTACAGCCTATGATGCCATCAATACACCACCACTGCCTATCCTTCACTTTACCAATACCCAACGCACTTTTTAAAAATAATAGTAATTGTTAATAAGTAAAGCTGTTTTGGTTATGTTACAGCTTTTGACGCCATCCATACACCACCATTTTTCCCGCCCTTCATTTTACAAATATTCCACTACATCTGCCCACCTTTCACTACAACTACAATTAGTGTTAAACTGGTTCCATCACCACACCTAATAGTCTCACCTTCCCACACATACCCCACTCCCTTCCTCATACAAACTGATTACTGTCTACTCCTAAAAGAAATGTACGATTGTGTGTTATACCTAATGAACTCTCCACCCGCCTCACACACACACACACACATTTACTCACACTTACACAAACAAACTGTACAAGCTGGCAATCCCTTTCTATTCCTTTTGTGTTGTTAGATTCATTAAGCAGAGGAGAAATAAATTTAAATCATGAACAATTGGTTCTTCCTCGGGAAACTGCTCCTTGCTCTATGCTACTAGTACTAATGTCGAACACCAGGCTAGGTATTGGCAAGTACAAAAAGAATTTAAATAATTGGTTTTACTCGGCTGAGGTTTGAAATCGGGGATTCTATTCCCATGATGACCTACCACATGGAGAACTAGTGCTTAACTTATTCGGTCCTTCCGTCCCTTCGAATACTTACCATCGAGTGCGCTGAGTGCTCTCAGTGCGTCTTCCCGCTCCCGGAAGTGGACAAAGGCATAGTCTCGAATTTTTTTCACCCTCTCTACACAGTTCTCCTTCTCGGCCGCCTTTGTGAAAAGCTCTCGAATGGTGTCTTCGGTCGTTGACAGCATTAAGTTTCGCACATACAGGATCTTTACCTGCCAAATAATGTAATTCATGTATTACTTAAAGTTGCATATTCCGATGGCTTTGAGTTTCTGTCATTTTATGAGAAAAATACATTAAATTGATCATTATAATCTACTTCACTTTAGGTTGAAGTAACTTTTAGTTTAAATGCCTAACTTTGGAGATATTTGAAGTGACAACATGCCAAATTAATGTTGGCAAGCACCCCAAAAGCTCTGACACCATAGGGTTATACAGTAACAGGTTCTATTAAATTGACTCCCTATGCCCTTTTATGTGACAACAAATGCTTAATAACTGTACCAGTATCTAAGATAAATATGTAGAATCAAATCTAGGTAAGTGTTTTGGTTTTGACAATTTGATGCTTCATCGGACTATGCAACTTTAAGGGAGAACCACCTCCTGAATGTCTTGGGTGTTAGCTCCAATGAGACTCACTCTACTTCAATGTGTAGATTTCAAGGCTTTGCACTAATATTTGTTTACTCATTCTACTTGAATGTGTACATTTCATGGCCTTGCACCAATATTGTGTTACTTATTATACTTGGATGTGTAGATTGCATGGCCTTGCACCAACAATTTCTTTATGTAAATGACATGCAAGACCTCTTTAGCAATATAAAGCATGAGCAAATTTCGAGTCACTACAAACAGCGAGAACAAAGAAGGTGGTATATTTTTAGCTTCTCGGTCATCGTGAGTAAAGCTGCATAATCCGATGAAAGCATAAACTTGTCTAAACTAAAACATGTACCTCGATTTAATCCTACACATCCAAATTAAATACTGGTACACTTATTATTGCATGGTCCGATGAAACACATTTTATTCAAAAACAAAACACTGACCTACATTTGATTCTATATCTCCAACTTAGATACTGGTGCATGAACTAATAATTTGAGATAGCATAGAACGAATAATCAGTGAATTTATTACATGCTTTTGGACACCTTATTTTGATAAAGCCATTAGGCAGGGAGGCTACGACGTCTGAACACTGTGGCTTCTGGATACTGAATGCTTTATTCACCTTCCAGGGATCTAAACCGCCGGCACCCTGTGCCTCTGACGTCATCTCATTTACATATTCCTTTGTTCTCCGCTCATGCCTGGATGTCTTTTACGCATATGAGCCTATCTCAAAAGGTGCTAGCTCTTCTGGGTTTTTTGTCCATAGTAACGATTGACACAAAACAGCACAGAAACGGTTACACTGAAAACACAAGGACATTTGCTTCAAATCAATATGTATTCTATTGGGATTATGAAACACCATGTAAAAAACAAATCAGTTTATCCTGAGCAAATGCATAAGTAGATAGTGTGTTGATCATTACGATGGGCTAAGTTTTGTCCCATATTGCTTAGCACCTTTTGAGACAGTCTCATTATTACAGATACCATCCAATTAGGTCAATATTGTGGCTTCATTAGTCCTGCCCTCATTCTAAGTGCCATGTGCAGCATAATCAGGTTCCAGGAAGGTATAATGATCAACTTAATATACTTAACTTATCTAAAGTTCATTTAGTATATTTTCCCCTCAAATTTATAATGATCAACTTAACATACTTATCTAAAATTCATTTAGTATGTTTTCACTTCAAATATCTTCAACGTTAACCATCTGTGATATAACTTACTTCAAAGTAGATTATAATGATCAACCTAATATACTTATCTAAAATTCATTTTGTATGTTTTCACTTCAAATATCACCAAAGTTAACCATCTGTAATATAAGTTACTTCAAGTTCAACGTAGATTATAATGATCAACCTAATAATATGAATCTAAAGGATATGTCAGAAACCAAAAACCATCAGACTATGCAACTTTAAAATTACACCGCATAGAAACTTCCTTTACGACTTCACGCCTTGAGGGTTAGTTAGAGCGACCCAAACCATTAGCACAGTGCCATGAAAACATCCTATTTGACGTCCAATAGCCGATGATAAAACTCAATGTGCTCTAGAGAAGTCGTTAAATAAAACAAACTTTGAAAACACCCTAACCCAGATTTTAAAGCGAGATTAAAGCTCTTCACACCATAGACGCAATGATGTCCCTTTTGAAAACCACCCACATCACGCTCCTCCCCCCCCCCCCCACCCCCCCGCCCCTACTCCCCACTCACATGTACGAAATGTGGTGGCCGAATCGCTAATGGCCCAGTCACACTACGGCGTATGACGTTAGCCTATGCCGGCGTATGCGGTTTTCGTTGCGGGTCGTCGTATGGTGACCTTTGTGCACTGCGGTATCTTTTGGAGCGTATGCGTAACCTATACGTAACCTACCCCTAGCCTATGGTGGCGTATTCAAAGCGTAATCGCAGCATACTGTGATGTGGTTGACAAGTTCAGCGTATGCCTAACCTACGATGTACCCCCAACCTATACGTAACCTATGCCGGCGTATGCAGAGCGTGCATCTCGCGTATCAGCAGCGTATGAGCCATACACTGCCATACGCTGAAAATTTTGACCATGCACAAAATTTGTTTGGACGGACGCGCATAAGACGGCGTATGACGAGCGTATATGGCGTATGCCTAACCTATGCGTAGCATAGGATGGTGTATGATGGCGTATGGGTCAAAAACCGCATACGCCGGCATACGCTTACGCCATACACCGTAGTGTGACAGCCCCATTACAGTATGTTGTGAGTACGCCAGAGTCACCCGGAGGGTGTCAGTTCAACGTACGGCTAACCTATGCCGACCTACCCCATACCTATGCATAACCTATGCCGGCGTATGCATAGCGTACGAGCAGTGTATGAGCCATATGCTGAAAATTTTGAGCATGCACAAAAATTGTTGGACGGATCGGCGTAAGACGGCGTATGACAAGCATATACGGCGTATGCCCAACCTATGTCTAGCGTATGACGGCGTATGGGTCGAAAACCGCGATAGTGTGACAGGGCCATAAGAACGCCAGCTGGTCTTGGGTTCAGACCAATATGACCCTAGATGTTGCTAGCACGTAAAAGCCCCCATCAAAAACACCCTCCTCCACCTACTACTACAGCAACAAATCTGAATACAAATAAACGTACGTGGAACATTGTGATTCTACTTCTTAATGCATAGCTTTTTTTCTTCTTATTTCAGTGAACTGGTAGGAGAGAGTTCCTAATTTGTGGGTTTTTATATTATTTTTTACTCCACAGAACTGATGTGGGTGGGGAGATGGGTGGGGGGGGGGGGCTGTGTAGAATAATGGACATTTCGCAGTGAACAATGGAACATGGTACAAGGACATGCCCCATCATGCCCATGCCCTCATATGCACTGCATAATTAATGTCTGGTTCATTAATAGTCTAGACCCATGTACAGCCCCTGGAAAGTGTAGGCATTATGTAAACAATTGACCGGGGCATTGCCTCTCAAGTTTAGCGTTACCAGCACTAAAGGCCCTGTCACATTACGGCGTATGGCGGGAGCGTATTGAAAACCTACGTAAAAGCTGCGCGTGCCGGCCTATCATGACCTTTGGTGACCTCTCGGGTAGTTTTGAGCGTATGTGGAACCTATGAGGAGCGTACGAGGAGCGTATGAGGAGCGTTTGAGAGCATACTGTGACATTTTTTGATGGTTTTGATTGGCATATGGAACCTATGTGTAGCGTATGCGTAGCGTATGCTTAGCGTATGCATAGCGTATGAGTAGCGTATGAGTCAAGATCGATGTCGAGACCTATGGCGTATGCTTGGAAAACGCTGTGCATACGCTAGGAGTATGCTCCCATACGTAACTCGTAGGTTATGCGTACGCTACATAAGCTAGAGATACGCCGGTGATGCAAGTTGAGCATATGCGTAACCTACGCCGGCGCACCCCTAGCGTACGAGGAGCGTACACTGGCGTACAAGGAGCGTACACCGGCGTATGAGTAGCGTATGAACCATACGCTCCCATAGGTCAAGATTTTTTTAGCATGCACAAAAGAATTTGGACGGACAGACGGGAGAAAGTGTATGGCGGCGTACAATGCCATACGCCGGCATAGGCCGGCACATGATGGCCTATGCATAGCGTATGCGTAGCGTATGGCGCCGTATGCCGACGTATATGACGTAACACGCCTACGCCGCCGTACGCTCCCGCAAAAAAACCTAATGTGACAGCCCCTTTAGAATATGCAGTTAGGAACTCATTATTCAAAAGAGCTGTATATGGCCTAGAATGACCAGTTCTCTACGCCGATAACTGGTCTCCAACGGAACTTCGCAGAAACAAACATGTGTTGGGAGAGTGACGGAGCGCAACGATAAATGGTCTCCAAACAGATCTTGATGTCACTAAACATGTTGGGAGAGTGACAGAAAGGACAAAGGCGTAACAATGTAGCTTTTGCTTTGCTTGTTGGGGGGGGGGGGCTGTTTTGTTTCTTATTTTAATCGTGCTTAGGTGGCTGGATATTTAACCATTGTACCATGGTATTTATTCAAATACAAATCAACTAGAAAACCTCAAAAAAATCAGGAAGTGCAAGAAGAGTTGTATACATAACCAAACGAGTATTTATTTGGCATTGGTGTGTGCCGCCTAAATGATACTAGCTGTACTATTTGTTGTGTCTTTTATTTTTAACATTAATTCATTTAATTAACCGGGGGGAAATGTCAATCGTGAAGAATTGATATTCATCATTCCATTGCTCCTTTCCCTATCCTAGTAAAGCTGCACGCCAGCCTAGATAGCTACACGTATCAACTTATAAATCATCAGTTTGACTCAGCTGGGGTTTGAACTCACTCGAATACTACATGTCATATGGGAGAGCGTTTGTCAGCAAATGGGATTAGCTTTTGACCACCCTGTCAATAGCTAATCAGCCCGTTAGAAAAAGTGTCGCTAGGCTGGATTGCAACATGATTTGCAATCTAGTATACAAAATATATTGTTCAAATATTGATTTATCATAGTCCACTACTTTTGAGATCAATAATTTATTAAATACTTCCTGTGGCCTTCATCTTATAGGTTTTGGTGTTTTTTTTGCGTTATCTCCTAATTTCTCAACTTTACACCAATATAGTTGAACACTGTGCACTGGATGGAACCACCACCTTGTTTAGTTAATTCCTGCTGAATCAGTTTTTGCTCAGATTTAGGCACGGTTGTCATTCACCCTATCTCCAAATTAAGTATTGTGTGCACTGATTATTATAATATTTATATATTTATAATCTGTATTATTTTAGTTTCAAGGGTTAACTCATTTGAAGTGAAACGCCAAATTAATTTTCGTGTGCACTGATCATTATATCATAATCTATATTACATTAGTTCCAAAGGCTAACTATGCAGATCTATTTGAAGTGAAAACATATCAAGTTAATTTTGGTGTGCATACTGAAATGCTGGCTTTATTTATCCATTTTCGCGGATAGTTATGATAGTAGCATAGCACAGGAGCGCCAAACTACAATATCTAAATTGGACGTGTAGGGTCAAATCCATAGGCACGTGTTTGTTTTTTTAATGATATATGCTTTCACTGGACTATAATTATGATACGGCAATACGTGGACATTTGAGTCTAGACTGTTATAAAGCCACTAACTAGCTATGGCTCTCTAGACTTGTTTTAAAGCCACCAACTTTACACTAGCTATTTACTAGCTATTACTCTTCAATTAGACTGGATCTAAACCTCGCCATTTTGACACAACCAGCAGAAATCTCCTACCATCATCTCACACGAATACATTAAAAGGGCAAACATAACTGTTCTTTCTTTGTGGATATCAATCTCTACTTCACAGAGTATATATAAAAACAACTTTATTTTCATAGTTGATCTTATGTGATAGGAAGTGTCGTAAGCGCAGTAATATTAACCATACCCGTCCCTTTTAAACCCATCCTGCAACACCTTACTGACCTAATAATGCAACTAGTTGACAAAGACAATTCAAATGTATCCGACGAATGTTATTTAGATAATCCCAAATCCACTACTAATCTAGCAGTAAGTCATACCCACAGCGCTGAAAATGCTGTGCTATTATCCCTAATAGTAATATATAAACAGCAAGATGACAAGTAGGCCTATAACTATAAGTATAACGTTATACAAGTAATATTGAAATGAATCTGAACTATAAAATGAATCTGAACTATGAATTTCGATTTGAATATTAAGTCAGTAAATAATATATTTGGAAGAAATTTATTGCCATCAAATATCATATAACAAATGTTATTTTTAACAGAATTACTTGTTAACAATAAATATTTAGATCACAACTAATAGTTATTCCATTGAAAACTCTCAGCTGTTATTATTATTTCAATTACTGCTTCTTACTAAGTCGCAAATTGCTTTAAACATATTACTAGTATTAGGCTTGATAAATCTGAAGTAGAAATGATCAATAAAACTATGTTTGAACTACATTATATATAATTTGCTATATTCATTAAAATCGAATAATCGGATTGAGTATCAGCAAGGGGCGTCTCTCAGAACCCGAAGTAAACAGACGATAATCAACAATCAACGTCGTGTAACATTCTCTACAAGCTTCAGTATAGCTATGACAACCAGAGGGGTCAGAGTTTGCTACAATTTGATAGGGATGTTTTGTTGAATACCTCTAAAGCAGGTTCAGTGTTACTAACCAGTTCAACTGGGTGGGGTGAGTTGTGGCCTGTGGGCTGCGTTACGTCACCGCTGATATGAATGACATGCCTGATGCTTCACTTTTAGGGCAAAGTCATTTCAACTTTGTTTGTGTGGGGGGTGGTACTTTTTGAGAGCGGAGACAAACGTGAATAGCATTTTTCCAGTCAGTGACGGCATTTTGATTTTGGGCGATCGGCGAAACAATAAAGTGCTACCCACAAATATGAATGCAGTATGGTTTAGATTTTGTTTTTTAATTGCCTTACCTTTTGCATGATATCTTCGTCGACTTCTTGCTCGGGTTCGGCCCAATCCACGGCTATTGGATGACCCCAGAGTTGGATCCTTCCTGGAATTAATTTCCGGCGTGCCATAGCGGCAGCCTTGTGGGACTCAAACTCCACGAACGCGAATCCTCTGTTCTTTGACTTGTCCGTGGCACTCGGATAGACGATCACATCCACAACCCCTTCCGTCACTTTCACCATCTCGGTGAGGATTTCGTCCCTGTTCTTGTTTTTGGGAATTCCCCCGACGAATAATCTGCAGTTATCAACACTGAGGCAGACTCCGAGAAAGCGGCCTTTTCTTATCTCAAAGTTATTAAGCTCTTTGACAGCGCGCCGTGCGTCGTCCCTAGATGTGTACATCACAAAGCAGTAGCCTCGATTCGATCCGGAGAAGTCCATCATTAATCTGAGCTCGTATATCCTGCCGACCTTCTCGAAGACTGGCACCAACTCGTCTTCATAGCAGTCCCTGGGGATCTTTCCGACGAACACTTCGCAGCCTCTCTGTGGCGCAGGGCCTTCAAAGATCAAAGTGGGTGGTGGCCCTCCGTATTTGCGCTGCCCGTTTTCCTGCAGCATCGTATAGCCAGTCCTCTCCATCAGCTGGAGGAGCACTGTCTCATTAGGGGCACCAGCGACTCCATGGGGGGCTGCTTTCGGCTGGTTTTCTCCCATACTGTATTGGCTTACGTCTGCTCCGTACGAGCGTTCAATCACAGGTGAGAAGTGGCGTGTCATTTACCTGGTGCGCCTTCCCAAATCGCGATGTCAACTTTGCACTTCGGACTTCTTATCTCGGTAACGCATGCGTCGAATGACTCAGGGAACGCGCTCTTCTCACTTTATTGTCACGTCGCTATCTTGCCGCTGATTGGCCGAGAGCGCTGATTGTGGGCGGGGGCTGTTTGAAGGGGACGTGGCGAGAGTATTGACTGACAGAACGTGCCGAGCGAACTAAGGCGAGCGCTTTGGAGACGTAGGGTAATTGTTCATTCGTGTGGGCAAGCACGGTAATCAGTTTGAGATATATTATATATATTATATATATATTATATATATTATATATAATATATATATATCCTGTGGACTCATTCAACACAGATATATAATATATATAATATATATTATGGGATGTATAATTAATTATGCAGATATAAATAGGCGTAGTATCATTATTATTTATTATTTTGTATACTTTCTTTACACATATTATTGTCCAATCGTTGACCTGACCGGTCTTTGCCCCGGTTTGCCGTCTGCGAGCGCCACCGCCGGGCATTTGCCTCACCGGGCAGTCACTCTCCTGCCTGATTTCAAACTGAGCACAACACAGTCTACCTAGCTACCTGTGTTGGCTCTACCTGTGTTGGCTCTACCTGTCATCCGCGAATCGGACGACTGCGCCTTCGCCACACCTGTGTGTCGACCTCTGTGTGTCGGTTGGACAAAATATTGGAGGAACGATCTTTTCACACAGAAGACAGTATCGTGATCTAAACTTTCATACTCGACGGTATCTCTGATATCCGGGTCGACTATGTTTCACTAAGTGTGTCGATTATTTGTTTGTCAAATTTCAAAGTCTATGGCCGGAACGGTCACTAAACATGTATGACAACATTCTGAGCTGAATCTACCTGTCTATCGTTCTTAAACTTGCTATACATTTTGAACTTGCATACAACGGCTAACGTTCATGTGTGTCGATACATGGGATCGACAAGATGACCGTATTTTGTGATAGTTAATATCACCTTACAGTTTTCTCAATAATTCTTTCTTGACGAAATAATCGTTCGGGTATTATATATATTACTCAACGTTCGTTACGGAAACGGACCGTAGTACGGCCAGGAACGGCCCATGGTATGGACCGTATAATGCCGGGATCTGGCTACTGCAGCGACTGTGGCATTCCACACGATAAACACGACCAAGGTTCCTGCGACCGGAGAAGTTTCAACACGTTCACCTGTAACATTGGGATGTCCACGCGCAGCGGTAAAGCTTCAGCGAAGGCTTCGAGATCGGCAGTCGACCAGGGTGATACGGTCGACATTGAGTCGACTACTACAGCTATGGGCGGCCTCACGCTGGTCGAGCGCGAGAAGAACGCAAGGGAAGCTTCCCTCTTGGCTACATGGGGCCCACATCCGGCCCAGTGGCAACCAACATCCGGTAGCAGTCGACAAATATGTACGCAAGGAGACCAACTGTGGGGCACTAGATGGCCCTCATGACACGCCACCCTAACAGCTAGCTATTAACATCTGCCTGCATAAATGATTCACCCCAATACAACCAGCCCTCCTCGATTATAGCCCATTGCAACCTCTCTCTATCCACAGGGGCAGAGTACAAGACTCTCTCGAGGGCAGTGGAGGCGAGGCAGGCAGACACCCAGGAGCCAGGATCCTGGGCCAACTACAATGCCACAGTAAAAAACTATGTGGCCTACTGCGACAAGTTTGACGTGCCCATACTACACCCAACACCACTCCAGCTGAGGTGCTGGATAGAAGAACGTGCGGCCCAGTTGTGCCCATCATCTGTGGCGAACTCGGTGTCGCACCTAAGGCTCCACTTCAAAATAAAGGAGGCAGCAACCACACCACTCGACCACATCACTGTCACTCTGGCACTTGATGGCCTGAAGTGATCCAAGGACCACAGGCCGAAACAGCAGACACACGCGCCAGTGCGTCTCATCCAAAAGGCAGTCATCGACCTCAGGTCCTCACCTCAGGGAAGGTTGTGGCATTTGCAATACTAGTCATGTTCTACACAGCAGCCTGGCAATCGGAGGTGGCTCCACAATCCTTAGGATCCTTCGACCCAAGCCGCCATGCTACCAGGATAGATGTCTGGGTCCAAAACGGGTCAGTGCATATTGACCAGAAATGGTCGAAAAACATGCAGGCCAACAAGCAGTCATGCAGACTCTGCCTGGCACCCAGCCCTGACCCGCAATTCTGCCCAGTGATGGCATACCAGCAAATGATCCGCATTGCAACCATCCATTCTCAGACGCAGCCCCTACTCATGGAATAAAGCCATGTTATCCCAACTTCATGCTTCCATGTCTTGTGTACCTTTGCTGCAATGATATATATTATATATTATATATATTATATATATTATGTATAATATATTAAATTATACATTTGATATATAGTATATATATATTATATATATTCATTATATATATTATATATATATTATACATTTGATATATTTGAACAATTTTATATATTTTATATATATTATGTATTATATATATTATATATATATTATATGTTTTATATATATATAGTATGTGATAAATCTATTTTATTACGTATATTTTACATATATTATGTGTTATATATAATATATGTATTATATATAACAATATATAATACATATATGACTGTAAATAATATATAAAATAAAGATAATAAATATAATATAAATAATATATCAAACATAAAACATATATAATATATATGATATATATAATAGAATGTGTTATATATAATATATGTATTATATATAACAATATATAATACATATATGACTGTAAATAATATATAAAATAAAGATAATAAATATAATATAAATAATATATCAAACATAAAACATATATAATATATATGATATATATAATAGAATTATATATTATATATATATCATATACATGGATTATATATATTTATAGAAAATAAATTTAGACAGATATACAGATAAAATTAATAATATACATTGTGCTTGGTATGACCATATTTTTGTTATATAATATATTCCATATATTATATATTATATATACTATATCTAACTTATAGACAATATTTATACTTTACTATTAAATATATATTATATCTTGCTACGTGTATTAACGATAGCATAGCTATTAACTGGGTGATGTTTTACATACATACATACACATTACATACATGTTTAAACAAATTAAATCCATTAAAACAGCTAAAAGAAATTGTCGGGGGAGATAAATAAGACTGTAAATGTACATTAATAACAAGTACCTAGCAAGTTAAGCATGCAAAATAAATACGGTTTCATCGTGGTAAATAAGCCACAGAGGGAAATACGGTGGGCCCGTGCGGAGTTGTGACGTTTTATATTGTTAATTAGTTGCTAAACCTACGGCATTTTTCAACAATAAAATTTAGGAAGTAATTAAACAAAGAATACATCATTAAAATACCAAATAAAATAAGTCCCACCCCACATAACTAATTCAATTGAACACCATCCAAAATTGGCGCTTTTATCCGCATTTAAACAATCATTAAGTCGGCTTGCTTGACATCCACTTAATGCTTGTGAGCTCGTGTACACTTTCCCACGATCTTAGATGTTGCTAGGACGTAAAACAACAACAAACAAACTTTCCCACGATTTAAACTGTCATACTTTCGGTGCGCCGCGGAATGAGTTCTCGTACAGTAAGATTTGTTAGTTGTACAAACCAAACATGTTGGTTAAGCACCTGTCACACCTTACCGGACTGAATACCGGACACCACCGTACAAAGAATTTTCTAGTCCGGTGCTGTCCAATACACAAAATGTATAGAAATGGAGTGTAATTGGGTCAATTGCCGCTGGACAACCGGACAAGTACCGTACATGTACTGGACAAGTAACGGGCGAGTACCAGACGAGAACCGGATGAGAAGCAGACGGACCGACCATCAATCGGACACGTACCGGACTGTATTTTTTGGATATTCTTGGTATTGTCGTGGGGGTGATGAAAATGGGAAATATTGCGGATAGAACGGGACTCAAACCCACATCTCTTTGCATTCCGGGCCAGTGTGCTAACCATTACACCACCTAGGCTCCCTGATATCAACAAACTACCCACGCCTACCTGTCTATGTGGTTACTTCAGTGCCGACTACTACAGTATATATATTTTATATTGACGTTCTCGTCGCCGGACAATTCCGGAAGCAAACCGGACACCAACGGATGGGTACCAGACACCAATGGACATATACGGATGGGTACCGGACATGAACCGGACAAAATCGGACAGACCGGACACCAACCGGACACGTCAGTCCGGTGGTATCTGGTAGAAGTTTTGTGCGGACAGACCGGACACCAACCGGACACCAACCGGACACGTCCGGTGGTATCCGGTAGAAGTTTTGTGCATGTTCAAAACTTGTACCGGACACCGCCGGATGGGTACCGGACATGTACCGGACATCGCCGTACACCACCGGACAGTGTCCGCTTCTCGTCCGGTACCCCAGTCCGGTAAGGTGTGACTGGGCCTTTAAATTTGGAGAAATCGGGTGTGCTTCATGACGTTAATTTAAGTTAATTTTTACAATTAAAGTTCTGCATGCTTAAGGGGCTGTCACATTAGGGTTTTTCGTTGGAGCGTACAGCAGCGTAGGCGCATTACGTCATATACGTCGGCATACGCCGCCATACGCCGCCATATGCTACGCATATGCTACGTGTATGCTATGCATATGCTACGTGTATGCTATGCATAGGCCATCATGTGCCGGCCTATGCCGGCTTATGCCGTCGTACGCCGCCATACGCTTTCTCCCATCCATCTGTCCAAATGTTTTTGTGCATGCTAAAAAAATCTTGACCTACGGGAGCGTATGGTTCATAAGCTACTCATACGCTTCTCAGACCGATTGCGACTATGCCGGCTTATGCCGTCGTACGCCGCCATACGCTTTCTCCCATCCATCTGTCCAAATGTTTTTGTGCATGCTAAAAAAATCTTGACCTACGGGAGCGTATGGTTCATAAGCTACTCATACGCTTCTCATATGCCGGCATACGCTCCTCGTACGCTAGGGGTACGCCGGCATATGCTATGGGTACGCCAGCATATGCTACTCATACGCTCAACTTGCGTCACGAATGTATCTCTGGTGTATGAAGCATACGCAGAACCTACGAGTTGCGTATGGGAGCGTATGCGTAGCGTATGCAAAGCGTATGAGTAGCGTATGGCGGCGTATCCCCGACCTATGGTCTCGGTATATAAAGGCGACGCACTATATACCCAGGAGCCACCAGGTGGCGGACCGAGGAGAGATAACATAGGTCTCGCATACGCTTCGCATACGCTTCGCATACGCTTCGCATACGCTCCTCATACACTCCTCATACGCTCCACATGCCAATCAAAACCGTCAAAAAATGTCACAGTACGCTCTCATATGCTCCTCATAGGTTACGCATACGCTCAAAAACACCCGAGAGGTCACCAAAGGTCACGATATGTCGTCCCGCGCAGTTTTTTCCCATTTTCGACGTAGGTTTTCAATACGCTCCCGCCATACGCCGTAATGTGACAGGGCCTTTAGATACTTAGAAACCATTATCCAGGAACCTCATTGTTGATTATTTATCTTCGTCAGTGCAAAGTTGATGTTGATTTTTGTTGTGTTTTGTATGTGTATGAAGTTGTCTTATTGCCTTATATAGTCCTACTAATTATGTTATTGGTTTGCTGAAGAATAAAACAAAGATAACATTCAGATTGCTTAATATACTCTTGAGACATGCAATCTGTGTGAAATCAAACAGTAATGAATCAATTAAAACAAAGTAAGGATACGTCGATTAAATACAAATCACGACATTAGTTCGCAGAAGGCAAGTCAAAGATAAGTCCATTCATTTTGCTTAATTTATATTTTACTTTTAAGAAATATACCTACATGAGCAGTCCCATAGATTTGAAATCAAAATGCAGGTCAGCAGAAACAGAATGTTAATAGGCGTGAAATTAAGAAACTTGTGCATTGTTTGTTTGTTCGCTTGGGGCTTTGCGTCCTAACAGCATCAAATGGCATATATGTCTATATTAGCATGGGTTTCGAATTGTACATGAATCGCAAACCCCCACTTGTAATTTCCTAGGAAATCGCAAACCCCCATACCATATATGGGCATGGGGGGTTTGCGATTTCCTAAGAAATCACATATCCCCCCTGGACATCGCAAACCCCCCATGTTTGGCAGTCTTAAAGCAAGGACATGTGCTTTGTACAGGTTTGTTTTGCTTTTAAAATTCCCACAATGCACCGTGATGCTGGTCTATTGTAAAAATTGTATTTATGTAAGCATGATTAAGCCACATTTATTTTTATATGAGGGGGACCCCTCAGAAGATGGATTAATTGATAATTTTTAATTTCAGGCCTGTCACAGCAAGGACCATATTCACTGTGATCACTCAGAAGAAGGATAGGCGAACAGGTCGATTTGTGTCAAAGATACTAGAATATATCATTAAGAAAAGCCAGTAGAACTATCCTGTATCATTACCATTTTCAGCGCATGTGTGGTCGAAATTACAAACTGATCTATTGCAAAGATATTTTCAATAGGATTAATCCATCTTGATCCTCCTTGAATCCATTTGATCCCCCCCACCCCCCAGATCTGGTAGAAGTTCAAAATCAAACATATAGCTGCCATGCTTGGGGTGATAAATGTTACAAAGCATGGGGGGGTTTGCGATTTCCTGGGGGGGTTGTGATTTCCTAGTAAATCGCAAACCCTGGGGTGTGCAATTTCTAGGGGTTTGTGATTTCCTACCACACCTGCGCACTCATGGCGAGGGCTGTCACACTGGGAGGCCAGGCCTATGTCATAGAATCCACGATAAAGTTCATAAAACAAAAGACTCACAAGACAAAAGCTAACATGCCTAATGAAAAAAAAGGTACAAAAGATTACAAGCTTTAATCATAGGTGTTGTTCTCAATCGGTCTGTTTTTTGTGGAGGCGCGTGTTGGTGTCCCGGAGTGACTTGAACCATTTCTGGAGATGGACCGATGCCTCCCTAACAGCATCACCTGGTCCTCCCACATCTTCCCCTTCCTGTCCGAGCGGTTGTAGTCTGTCATCTTGACATTCCAGATGACTGGATTCTCCTGCAGGAAGTCGAGCATCTGGTCCTCCTTGAAGAGCTCAGAGAACAGTAGCTCTTCTTGGCCCTCCTTCTCTTGGCAGAGGAGAGGCCGGAGGTGCTGGTGGAGGCTGAGGCGGAGGTGACGGACGCTGCCCATGAGTGCCCCGAGAAGCAGGAGATGGAGAGCAGGAGCGATGCCGCCACTTGTGCGTCGTCTGTGTCTCTATTTCCATCTCCATCTCTTCGAATGCAGAGTGGTGTTCTGGAGAGTGGTGTTGTGGAGAGTGGTGTTGTGGAGAGTGGTGTTGTGGAGAGTGGTGAGGTGAGGAGGCAAGTGAGGAGACTGGTGATGGTGTAGATGGTGAAGTAGGCATAGCCTGCCTCTTCCAGCCTCTCCCACGGCCTCGTCCTCCTCCAGTGAGAGCAGCTGTGGAGGCTGGTGTGGTAGCAGTGGTGTTCTTCTTTGGTGGCATGGTTCTAGAGTGTGGAGAAACCAAATTCTCCAGGGTATATATACCCAGGCGGCGACCGAACACGTGACCCAACTGCGATAACATATGTCATTCCACGCTTTGCATACGCTGCGCATAGGTTTCGTGTAGGTTGTGCATACGCTACTCATAAGTTGATACGCTAGGCATAGGTTGGCCATAGGTCACCATAGGTTATGCATATGCTGGACCTGCCAATCACAACGGTCAACCCACATCACAGTACGCCATGCATAGGTCGTATTACGCTTTGAACACGCCGCCATAGGCCTGCGGTAGGTTATGTATAGGTTACGTATAGGTTTCGCATACACTTCTGAAGACGCCGTGACCCCCTGCAGTGCAAAAGGTCCGCTTATCTCGACCTATAAAGTCTTTAATTTTATTGCGCCACGTTACGGATACGCCGCCGCCATACGTCGTAATGTGACAGCGCCCTTAAGCAAACGCCAACAGATTGGAGATAGTCATTAAAGCTAATTCAATGAAAACGTCCGAGTTGCAATTGCAATCAAAATGCAGTTCAATTTCTTATAGCTTGATATATTGCTGTGTATTACTTCCGGATGTTTAGTCAATGGGGTTAGACAAATCCGCGGGAATCGATAGGTGGCGCTGCGACGCAACTCAGACCAACGACCAACTCAGGCCAAGGCCAAGGTGAGGGTGTAGGTGTGTGTTGGTGGTGTAGGTGTGTGTGGTGGGGGTGTAGGTGTGTGGTGGGGGTTTAGGGGTGTGTGGTTGAGGTGTAGGTGTGTGTGGAGGTGGAGGTGTGGTGTCTGTGGTGGGTTTGTAGGTGTGTGGTGGGGCTGTTGGTGTGTGGTGGGGATTGGGGATGCTAAAGATTGTGAGGTGCTGCGCTGCTAGATACCCCTACAGCTCGACCACAAACCGCCTACACCTCCACCACACACACCTGACACATCCACCACACACCTACACCATACCCGCCTACACCCCAACGACACACACCATCAACCCCCACCACACACACCTACACCTCCACCACATCCCTAAGCCCACCACATACCTAAGCCACCACACCCCGACACCCCCCACCGTACCCACCCACCACACACACCAAAATCCTCACCACACCCCTACACCTCTACCACACACACCTACACACTTGCTATCCGGACTGCACTTCGTCCACACCTATCTCCACCAGACGGGGTGACCGAATGAATAGAGCGTCGTCTCCTGTTTTGGAGATCGGGAGATCCGAACGCATGAGTTTGTGGGTTTGAACCTGGTCGAGTCAAACTAATGACTTGTATTCTTGTCACTTCCTAGCCTGGCGCTCGGCATTATTAGGATAGGCAAGGACTGGTTGGCTCAGTGTGAGGATAATGTGACTGAGTGGGATATCAGGTCATGGTGCCAGTGGCCTGGTTTCCCAGTGGGGAAGCACTATAAAGTTGCCATTAGTGCACTCTGTCAAAAGTTGGTACCTGTCCTGATATAACCTTAGATGTTGCTAGGACATAAAACAACAACAAACAAAAGAAACTATCTCCTCTCTGCTGGCCTTGCTGCTCCTTGATAATATCTGAAAAAAGTTCCAGGGGCCATATGCATGACGAGTAAGTTATCACCCCCGGGGGTAAGGACCGAGTTCGGGGTAGCTATCGCCGGGGGTAGGAAATGGGTCACGGGGTATGCATGAAGCCAAATCCGCGAGGAGGTAGCTACCCTTGTAGTTATTTATAGAAGTGGGAAATCCCTCTGAGTCTGTACGCGGCGAGCAGTGTTATTTGGGTGTATAGTACGTTAGAACCAGCGGACTTTCCAGTTTTCGTTTCGACAAGGCACTACGACAACTACGATTACATTTGCAGAGAGTTAAATAATACTTTCGCCAACCCCTTCGACAAGGCTCAACATAAGATAATAATAATACGGCTATTTTGAGAGTTTCTACAGCGGGTCAAACTCCATGAATCTTCAACGTCTACAACGACAGACGGACGTGAGGTACATTGACAATTTATATTTACGTTTATTGCATACCTCGAACAAAATGTCTTTTTTTTAATGTTTGTCATTTTTATTCAACTCCAAATAAATGTACATGTACTTTTATTCATATATCTAAAATCCAGTACACCAAAACTCCATGCTTGTTTTTAATCTTTATTCACTGGGAAATTGCTAAAATACCCTAAATATATATTTAACAGTGCCAAAGTGATGGCAAAAAGTATTGAATGCTGTCTAAGTGAGAATAGCATGCAAACTAGTGTTAAGTTACTGACCATTTTTGGGTGTCATTCTATTGATCGCCGTTTGTTGAATGAGCAAATGTGTCCTATATTAACTAACCTAGGACATTACAAAAGTTTACTTTTGGAGCTTAAACGTTGGACTGTTGCAAATCAGTGAATTTGTGTTAACTTGGAAATACACAAATTACATAAATAACTGCTGACACATTTAAGTAACTAGCGTATGTACAAGCTTCTAGGTACTCGCTAATTCCAAATTAAATTAATCGGTGCCCCCCCCCCAACTACATTACTATTGCATTTCTACAAAAACGTATCACCTGGCTATACTATTTTTTGTTCTACGTGGATCCTTGCCTTTGTTTCATTTTACTTACATGATACACAAATGGCCGAGTATAACCAAATACAAATCCTTAAGTTCTGTACTAGTACACGGATATGCATGATATTGGTGTCATTTAAATCAAATGCTAGCGTCTTTATCATGAGTAAAGTATGACTGTCATACAGTAAGCTATATTTTTTCCACATACCTGCAGCTACAGCGGGTGAAAGTCAACGCACAATACACACTCCGCAATGTCTTTTGTGCCGACTCCGTCTCCATCTGCCTCTGTCAGCAAAAGGCCAAGAAAGGCGAACTACTGCGAAAATGAGATCCGTGTGCTGCTGGAAGAGATCATGTTGGGGAGGATCGTTCTGTTTTCTGCATTGAATAATCGAATCACCGTACAGGAAAAAAGAACGTGCCTGGGATGTGGTGACCAGGGCTGTCAATGCGTGTGGGATTGCGAAACGGTCGCGTTTAGAAATAAAGGACAAATGGAAGGGAATGAAGGGGGAAGTAGTCACGCGTCAGAGGCGAGCGGGCGAAACTGGAGGAGGCCCACCAGAGTCACCACTTCCCTATGAGGAGACTATCCTGCAGATCGTAGGATACGAGTCGAACTTGTTTGAAGGAGTGAGTGGTAAGTTAATAAATAATGTAATGCTTTAAAAATGATGAATACCTTTGCTAAGTTGTAAACCATGCTATTATAAAAAAGTGATTCCAATTAAAGTAGTAAAATCGGCTGTGTAAATGTCAAAGTACAGCCTAAAGTGTTAATCCCAACCCTTAATAGGTAAGACAAGTCTACATGTATGACAAATGTCAAAACAATTATCATAAATATTCAGAAACTGTTATAATATTTGTTTCTTTGTGGTAACATATTTTTACAACGTGATGTTGTGGGTAGTCAGTTGTAGTTGCAAGAATATTGGATGTTTTGGTACCTAGCTCGACTGTATGCAAGTCATTTGTGCAATGTATAGTGCCTGTGATTGAGGGAACATTTTGAAAAGTAACAAAACACCAGTTATGTTGGGTATAACGACAATTGAAGTAACATTCCTATTTATTTACTACATGTTTATACAACATCTCTCATCACAGTACCAAAACCTTCAACAAATAAGCACCATAAATCATAAATATCACTGTATTGGTTACCAACAATTTACTAGGTTAAATCCAACCTCACACCCTAACGTAATATGTGTAAGTATAGTTATAACAATTCTTACATGTCTCCAACCCTACTCCATTCTTCTCTTGCAGCCCACCATCCGGCAAGCTTTGTCCGTGAGTATTTTACTAACAAAAATGAAAATGCACTGCCAACCTCGCTTGCTATAAGTGTCGGTCCACATAACACTGGATGGTTGTGGGGATTTGTTAACATATCAATATATACACCGCGTAAATGTGCAAATAACCAACTATCACGACAAAGTATTTGGGTGACTCTCCCTAAAAATGCACATCATAGGTCGCGATTATGAACCCTCCATAAAAAACCTACAAGCTTTTCGTTTTATAATACGCTGCATTTCCATGTCCATATTTGAGTGAATGAACTGTGTCCAACTGTCGTCCTTCTACTTATGAACTGTCCCATTTTCAACATGACATATGGCAGAGGGTTGAAGCATTATTGACATTGTTTAGTTTAAGTTAAATTTGCCGCAATGGACACATATTTCAACCCGCCATAATCTATTTGTAGACCACGCGCCCGCGCAAGCCAAAGCGTCAGCGGCTGAACAAGTCGACATCGGGTACTCCCAGACCATGGCCGTGTCCACCCAGTCCACGGCCGACAATGCGACGGAATACATTGTCTGTGATTTAGATACCCACATGTCGCAATAGTTATGATCGGTCACTGAGAGCACTCCGGTGTGTTCCTCGACCCCCCTTGTGGATACAGCAACGGATCCCAGAAGATGCTTAACAGTACCTTTCTTCTTGAAGGTAAGTTCAGAAAAATTAACATAACATGTATGAGTATCAATAACTCATGCCTTACGTAAAATGCGCATGCGTTCGTCATGACAGTTCTGGTACCGGTTCCAATACCCGACAGGGAAGATTAGTTTACAGTGTCCCTTTATAAGTTATCCCAGTTATCCCTGCTCCTTCTTGAGCTTTACAGGCAATAAAAACATTTGTGGGCAGAGATCTTGTAAAATTACAAAACTTCCTCATCCACCGTCATCAAATTCCATAGGTGACGTCTCCGCGTGTGTGGTGGAAGCTCATCCTGACTGCTGGCCGACCCTTACCACCGACGGTGATGAACCAACGCGAACCCCGTCAACTGGCAGCAACATACGGTCCCGCCGTGGAAGTGGGAGTTGCCGCAAACGCCAGCCAACGCCAACCGAATTCCCTGCAGAAGGTGCGGAAAAGGTGGCTTTCCTCGACTACCTTCGCACGACATCTGGTAAAAACAAGGCAAAGTCAGCATTAATACAAGGAAGGACTGAGGACGAACGGTTGGAGAGAGAGCTGCTAGTAATGAGGTATAGACGGGAACAATTAGAGGTAGCAAAGCTGGAGAGAGAGGGAAACGAGGAGAGGGTTAGGGCGGAGGACCACCTTTTTAATATTAGGTGTCGGCGAGAAGCCTTGCAGTTGGAGAAACTTGAGAGGGAGGTGCTGAAGGTGAGGGCGGATACAGAGATGTTGGACATGAAGTATAGGCGAGAAGCATTGGAGGTGGAGAAACTAGAGAGGGAGTTGAGGAAGTAAATGTACAAAGTGATATTATAAATAGTAACTATATATGTGTTCAGATTATGTTTTTTTATACCGGGAACACATATGAATATAAGGTATGTTGGTTGGAGAACAATCTAATTAAAGTGTGCAATGTTACGATGTTTACATGTTACTAATTAATTCCATCTTCATTTGAGAAGTATTTTGTTGGGATTTTGTTGGGATTGTTAATAAAGGTTTACACGTGCCATATATCTCCTGTTAAAAAAGGGTGAGTGTTCAATTGTTTTTTATCAAACAAATGCTGCCTGTATTAACCAATACTAACCCAAATCAAAAGAAGTTGTCCACCAATCTCTGTCTGGCTGCTTTCCCAACCTGACTGCGAACGCGCTCAGAACGTCTGTAGTTTTCAGGCCGGTCACCGTCTGCGACAACGTCATCTGCCTCATCTTCATTGTCTGCTTCTCCGTCTGACTCGGAATCGGATGGAACATCTAGGTTCAGGAGTCGTTCTTGATTGTGCAGAATCATACACACTGTTATGGAGCCAGTCGCGCAGCATGTACCCACTATCCCCAAGTAGCACACCCTTGACTGGTTTGTCCTGGCTCTCAAACGCCTCAAACAGATCGGACTGCCGCAGGATGCGTGCGTTGTGAACGCTGCCCGGCCATTTCAAAATACAGTCTATGAACATTAAATCACCGTCACAAATCACCTGCAATAACCAACGGGAAACAGTTTGTGACACAATGTGAACACAACAAGTTGTATGATGGAAATATTGTGGGTGTTAGTCACTGTCAACAAATATGTGCAAACGTGAACAACGCAAGTGTAATCCAACATGCCTACAAACTAATAATTGTAATGTATCCCACATATTTATACATTCAGTTATCAAGCAACAATCTCATAAGATAATCGAGGTCATACCACACATTACCCATGTCGCTTATAATGCAAGGAAGATATTCAGATCATGGCCACCGTCCTTACATGTACCGTATCTTTCACTCTGCAAAACCGTATGTTGCTAGTGGTGTGTGCATCATAGTCATCCTGTATTCCATAGACTTCGATGACAATATCTTGAAATTGTTTGTTTGTATTCCACTGAATGTACAGCAAGTTCTGAATGCGTAAATCTAATAAACCGTGCACACCACCACATGCGCAACGTCGCTTCAATATTAAACATTTACCATAATGACCGTCGTGTTGTTTATACACAGACCACGTTGGTGGGGAAATGTAATAGGTCGTTTTTGTCATCTAGGGTAGGTAGGAATTGGGATAGGAAAAGTGGTTGTGAGAACGCTAGCTAATTAACCCATTATACAAAGTAACATTGTAAAGTAAGTTGTACATGTAAAATTTAAAGTATAGAAAACAGACATATAAACTCCCATGTACCTGGACATTCAGTGAGTGATAGTGTTTCCGGTTCACGAATTCATGCTCATACTGGGAGGGGGCCTGTATCTTGATATGGGTGCCGTTGATACGCCCGAAAACATTGGGGAATCCATAGGTGGTGAATATCTTCATCTTCATACGGTCAGCAGCCTCCTGTGTTGGCAGCTTCACAGACTGGGGCAGTTGGTGGGCGAGTGCATCCGTCACTCTTGCAACAGTCCGGGACACCGTCGACTGATCAACGCCGATCAACTCCCCGCACACATCTTGGAAGCTTCCACTTGCATAAAAGCGCAGGGCGATCATAACCTGCGGTAAATATGTGCACAACATTTTAAAAGTACATCAATGTTTTTAGTTGGTATCATGGCAAAAAGCACTTATCTACCGACACCCTCATCTGTTCAAAGCTTCAAGTGCACCAGTATTAATTAATAAACTCAATACCTGAAATCACATATACGCTTCTCCACGCTCGGGGTGGGACAAATGGTGGTTTAATCCAAAACCTTTTTTTTAATAACCGATAAAACTACAGCAAAATAGGATTTAAAGTATTTTATGATGGCATAGTTTAGTTATATTTCCATTTCATAAATCTATGTTATTTAGTTACATTTCCATTTCATTAATCTAGGTTATTAAAAAAAATCATTCTCCATGCTCGGGGTGGGACAAATGGTGGTTTAATCCAAAACCTTTTTTTTTAATCACCGATAAAACTACAGCAAAATAGGATTTAAAGTATTTTATGATGGCATAGTTTAGTTATATTTCCATTTCATAAATCTATGTTATTAAAAACAGACACATATTTTTCTACACACAATCGTAATAAGATTTATCAAAGCTCAATACAAAATGCTATCATACAACGAAACTATGGTTCCATTATTAGTTGTCTACAGTGTTGCGAAATGTAAAAGGAGCAAACATAGATTATGAACAGACCAATTGCAAGCAATTTCACCTGTCAGTAAAATGGGTCACACGTTTTGGGTGGTTTACTATAGAAAAGAGGGGCATATTTGCAACCTAAAATACGTATAACTTATTCGATCTTTACATCACAAATTGTATATATATGGATATATCGATACCAATGTGAACGTCTCTTCAAGCTCTTTCCATTGAAATAAGTTGCATTGACACCAACTGGTTTTAAAATAAATGCTCACATGACAGTTTGAGTGACACCATTTATGTCACCGACACGCTACTGTCAACGTGCAATCACAGGCAAACTTAAAACGTCTCGACAGATCACATGGTCATAATATTAGGAACAAGGACAGGAAAAACATATAAAATCACCTCTATCTACATATTAGCTCCATCCATAATGAATTTGAACAGATTGGAAAACTAAACGAACACACCAATCTTCGATGTGCGTTGTAAACACATACCTGCAGCAATGGTGGAAGCACTCCCATTCGAAAGCGGAACTTCTTGAAAAGCTCTAAATCGTTAAACTTCTCAAAGGGATGTGTCCTGTCGCAGAACAACCGGTTCCTGGCCAACTGCCGTCTCTCCATGAAGCGCCGATATATGAACAACTCCATTTTGAATCTCATCCTACCCCCGGCCTTATACCTGCTACTGGGTAGGTGTAGCTTACCCGACTTTTACCCCCCCGGGGTAGCCTTACCCCGGTCACATGCATAGCAACTTTTCGCCGCTACCCCGGAAATCCCCACTACCCCGAGAGGTAGAGCGCTACCCCCGCGTCATGCATACGGGCCCAGGACGGGGAGCCCGCCAGCATTTCACTTTCTACTCTTACTCTGTCCGTGTCTTTGGCCCGCCGGCTGGTCAACATAGAGCAAATAGACACGGTCCTTTGACTCAACTCTCCTCATTTCTCTTTCCTGTACTCTACCCTCTTTTTTTCTCCCAATGTTACTTCTCTCCCTGATCAAGGGAGTTGTTTGCTTGGGTGGGGCCCTTTAACTTATCGTTACTCTCGCTTTGTTCTTGTTGTTGGAACCGCTGGATCCACCTTCACCCGTGCCTTCCTCCTGATCCCTTGCTGCTGTTGATTGGATACGAGTGCTCTGCTACCACTGGACCGGAGGGATTCGGGGCCGCACCGACGATTCGTTGTTTTGATTGTTGTAAAGACATCCCCAGCTTCTACAACCGCCCCACCAGAAGATTAATCAACCAAAGATTTGACCGATTTATCAGTGCCTCTCTATATTGCTGCAGTTCTGCAGCCGGTAACCGTCGAAAGGTTATGAACCCCCTAGAAGTCAAGGCACGCCTACACAACCACTACACAAACATACATCTCCACCACCCATGCCTACACACACACCACACGCCCTTACCACACAACCACCACCCACCATACACCTCCACCCCAAACACACCCACCTACATGCCTCAACCCCCTCAAACCCCACCACACACCCCTACACCCAAACCCCCCCTACAGCCCCTCAACCCCCACCACACACACCTACACCCCAATCATGGACACCCTCGACCCCCAACTCCACCCCACCACACACACCTATCCCTCCCCACCCCCCACACCCCCTTTAACACCACCAAACAAATACCCATGACTGCTTTTCACTCTATTATCGCCCATTATGGCCCGACTTGCGTCGCAGCGCCACCTGGGGAATTTTAGGACCGATAGACGGGATCACGTTTCCGACTGCGCATGCGCTGAAAACGGCCTTGGCAGTGTTGCGGTTTCCCAGGGACACCAGTTTCCCAGGGACACATCGCTTCTGCACACGCTTCAAAATCGAACAGCATCGTCACTAACCTTATGAATTTAATATAATGTTTTTGCTAAACATGTTTTCTATATGTGTACCAAGCGATTTGTTTGTAGGTGGTGTCATTTTAGAGATATTTCACTTTTTCTGTATTGTCTGTATGAAGACTGCTCACGGCCATTGACAATGCCTTGAGTTTGACGGTACGCGCAGTGCAAAACGTCAGTTTTATTACAAATTAATAGAATTCAAGAACCATAACCTTATAAATTTAATATAGTCTTTATGGTAAAGATGTTTTCTATATGTGTACCAAGCGATTTGTTTCTAGATGGTGTAATTTGGGAGATATTTGACTTCTTCTGGATGAAGATTTGCTCACGGCCGTTAACAATGCATTTGAATGGAAGTGTCCCTGGCAAACTGGTGTCCCTCGGAATCCGCATCAGCAGCAAAGCAAATGGCCATTGAGCTTGTCGATACGCATATGGAAAAACTTCGATTTTATTCAAAATAAATAGAAATACACAACAACTTGGCATAAATATGTCTGCACACATGCAATATAATGATCTGATGAATATACCTAAGACAAAACTAGCCATAGTTAAATATTTTGAGCTAAGAAACATACAATTCCACACAAAACAATTAGTGATATCCACATCACCATTATTAATTCTTGTTCTAAATATTAAAATGCCAAATGTGTCAACATACTTGTTTCACAGAAATATATAACCAATATCTAATTAACCCTACTAATTTTCTAGTTCTACATGTCATTAACCATAGGATATAAATAAAAACATTAATAAAACTTACTCTGGCTATGGCTCTAACGGTATTTAATGATTTAAATAAATCCTTAAATAGTCAGTGCCCAGATTTGTCTAAATCTAAATGCACGTGGCATAAGTTGTGCATATTATATTGATGTAAATGCAATGCTAGATGAAAGATTAATATCTTAATATATTATATATATATATATTTTTAGTTGGTATTCTAGGTTTCAAACAAGAGCTGAGATAAGCTGAAACTAGCACATTTCATCGCTGCACCCAGTGTATTAGCATGTGCCATGTGCTTCTCGCGGGTTTGTTTTGCTCTGACGCATCCCATAATACATCGCACCGTGGAATGGTGATGTAGTCTATTGTACCCCATTCATAGGAAGATGTATGAGAGGAAATTATTTAATTTTGATTGAACATAAAGACCAAATATATCAATTTGATGAATTTTTAAATTCTCATTGTAGCTTAACCAATGGGGACCTTTCAGTTTGCATGACTCTCTCGTCAGATGGCGCACCATGCCGGTCTCTGTATGCTTTGGTGTGTGGTGAGTGTGTATGGTGGGGTGGGTGTGGTTGGGGTGTAGGTGTGTATGGTGGATGTGTGGTGGGGGTGTATGTTTGTGTGGTGAAGGTGTGGTGAGGATGTTGGTGTAGTGGTGGGTGTGTGTGTGCATTTAGGGGTGTAGAGGTGTGTGGTGAGTGGGTATGGTGTGGTGGGTGTGGTTGGGGTATAGGTGGCGTATGTTTGTGTGGTGGGTGTGTTGTGGAGGTGTAGGGGTGTGGTGAGGATTTGTGTGTGTGTGTGTGTGTGTGTGTATGGGGATGTAGGGGTGTGTGGTAGTGGTGTGTGGTGAGTGCGTATGGTGGGGTGTATGGGTGTGGTGTGGGTTTGGGGAATGGTGGGGGTATAAGTGTGTGTGGTGGGGGGTTGACTGTGTAAAATATTCTGATAATGATGCATTGGTGGGGGAATGCAAATGTTCTACTTATGAAAAAGGTATATAGGGCCAGGTGCACAGATGTGTTTATGTAGTTGCTGGTGGTACTTGATTCATTGTAAATAGACATTGTAAGATAGTGTGTATGGGGCACTTAGAGCTCTACCCACTACCCCATCCCCCCTCTGCTGGTCACGGATCACCACACTCAGCTCAGGGCAGGTGGTGGCCAAGGGAGCCACGCCACGTGGTGGTGGTGGGCACATCACTGTAACCATGGGGACCGGAAATGCTTGATGCTCATTGGTAGAGCTGTAGATGCTTGAATCTCATTTGGAGAATGTGGTCAGGTGATATGCCATACTGCATCCATGTACTATATAAGAATAAACCTGAGGGCTTGGCTCTCTCTTCTTCCACTCTTTATACTCTTCCTTTCTCTTTTTGCCTGTATTGATTTCACGATAGCCTGCCTACACAACCACAGATTCCAGCCATGGACTTTACAGGTGTGTGTGGTTTGTCGTGGAGGTGTCTTGCAGAGCGGCACCTCACAATCTTTAACATCCCTAAACCCCCACCCCCCTTCTATCCAACCATGATAGCCAACTTGGAACGGTAACAGGTGCTGCCACCAAGTGTATAGCCAAAGAAATGGCTCATGAAAGGTCCCCATTTAATCTTGTGCACATCACCTGGAGGTGATACACATTATCCTATTAATATTGTCCAGAAATACAAAAAGTACTTTTTGATTGCACATACAAAAGTGTACAAACAAAACAAATTAGTTCCATCAAGCTTTAGGTGGATCTTCAAATTTTGCACACATAGCATATGTAACTACTGCATATTAGCTATACCAATAATTTAGCTTAACATGTGAAAAGCTCTATCTTGATTGTAAATACAAATTAAAACTGAAGCTAAAAATAATGATTTAAATAAATCATTAAATAGTCAGCGCCTAGAGCAATGTTGGATTTTCCCCCAAATTCGGCCCAATATTAGATGTTATATCTCGAAGAGTCATCAATGTCATATGTACATGTTTCTACATGGATGTTAACATTGTGAAACTAGTGTGGTCAGCAAATGCCCAAACAAGTGTCAATGTTCTGTCCACTGCTCCTTGCATTAACTAGTATTGTAGTAAGATTGGTATTCATTGGAGAGGGAATCAAATTGCATATCCACACAAAATCTTATTAGGTTTTAAACTTTCAAAATAATTTAAATTGTAGAATTTGACCTGATTTACATTTTTAATGTTGATCTAGGCTGTGTAATTTCATCAAAATCAAATACAGATATTGATGGGGTGGAAACATTACAGGACTTACTCATGCCGCTGCCAATACTTACTATATGTAGGTCTCGTGAAATGGATATTCAAGTAGTATGCAGCTAAATAAATTCCCCTCCAGTTCAGACATTAAAACAGCAAAAACGGAATAGAGTAGCAGGTAGTTTATTTCACATACACAAAACGGAAAAAAATCGCCCACAAAAATTCTGCCATAAAATAGGTAATGCTTATACATTAGCATTCCCAAAAAATTCGAACAATTGTCACAATCCACTTTCTCTTTACCATTATTTGCAACGTCCACAAACTTTATGAACATGGTAACCACATTGCATTTCTTTTTATTACTAAAGGGCTGAATGGGTCACTATTTTGGGGTATTGTTAGGCATATCTCCTTTATATAATACATTAAAATGAGAGATCATAACCATCATTCATTCAGTTGACGAGGAGGGTAGATCGATGGGAAGGAGGAAACTACAAAATCTTACACAAGGGACACATAATGTGAGTTGGGATTTAGTGGGATGGGGTTAGGTCCGGTCTTGGCCATCTGTTCCACGGGGAGAAAAAACGGCCAGTTGATTCTAGACAGTCGGAACTACCCGGAACGATCCCTAAAAACGCCATGTGCGGCCTGCAGACTGCCGACACGTCGCGTCAACACGGCGTGACGCAACACACCTCTCAGTGTACATACTCACGCCATTCCCGGGCCAGGGGCAGGGCTCGTTCTCGTTTGTTTGTAATATTAAAAGAGGATCTTGGGTACTTGCGCACAATTTGGATGGGTTTTTTCCTCAAGTAATATTGGAAAGCACAAGCAGCCATTCTTTGTTCCACTCAAATGCAGTTTGTTTAGTAGTGTATGTGCCAGGAGTCCATGATTCGATGAATAGATACATGAATATGAAGGTTTCATGACTGGTCTGTCTGAGGGGAGAGAAGGAAGGGTGCCCGTACGCAGCACCACCTCAGTCCCCGTTCAGCCGGTCCCCGGACCGGGATCTGGACCGGGACCGCGACTTGGCTGACGACTTCCACGCAGGCGACCGGGACCGCGACTTGGAAGCAGACCTCCCGCGAATGTTGCGCCCGAACCGATCAATTGAGGTCCTGGGGAGAAGAGAACGAATAGCAGCGTCACAATAGTGGGTCGTGGCGACATGCAACAGCACCATCAGGTGCAGCCATTAAACATCAACATGCGGGTAGAACTGTACTACCATTAGAGCAGCCGAAACGAAATTAGACAAACCATGCCATTTTGCCTATGTTTTGTTTTGATTTGTTGTTAACGCCATCTTTGTGTAACGTCCCCCCCCCCCCCCCCCCCCCAACACAAAACGTGAACATCGATTGTTGGGGACCATAGCATCAGTCAACACATATATTCTTACATTTCAAGCATGTTAAATGTAAGCAAATCAATTTATGCCAAAATGGCATATAACCGTGGTAAAACCAAGGTGTTGGGGTTTTTTTCAGGTTAAAAATGGAGGATGAATTTTTTGTGGAAAAAACAGTTTCCCTCAAAATGTAATAAGGGAGTTGCGGATGGAATGAGAACGACTGTGCCAAACACTCATTTCAGCCCTGACTACAAACCAGACAGCCTCACTCAACATACTGAGAACTAGCATCTGCTGCTTAGTCATAATTTGTATAGCTTAAAACCACCTAATCTTATTTGGAAACCAACCATGGTCTGAGGGTGTGGTTAAGCTGTGGCTATTACTGTCATTCAGCCGTTATGACTGATCATGGATGTAGGCGAGGGGATATTACATACTTGGGAAGTAGTTAAAACCCTACCCAGTCACCTTGAAGCGTTTTGAGTATGTGCTATCAGCAATGCAAGTCCACCCTTCTCTGCCCACCCTGTGTGGCATTACAGAACTAGTAATAATAGCCGTAGTGCTCGGCACACCATCCCAAACTAACCAGTTAAATAGCCCATTTTAACTGACCTTACATTAAAATAAAATATAGTATTCAAGGAACACAGGGTAAAATCATGACCTATAGTTGGCAATAGTAGGAACACAACTTTACTCATTTACAATTAAAATAAACAAATGAGTAGTCACAATTTGCAGGAATACATGGTAACATTCACGAGACCATCTCTGCAACAGATATATATTCCCAGTGCAAGTGCAAGTATACAATTCACCACGATACCATCACCTCGGAGACCAATTTTATTTAATTGTCAGCAGAATTTCAAATACTAAGTAGGCAAAGACCCATACTTAGTTTGATCATGTTAATGAGTCCCAAGTGACTTTAAATATAGGGCATATTCTAGAGAGTATGTATTTGTTGGGGGTATTTACATCCTGGCAACATCTATTACTGGAGGAGAGCTGTGAGACGTGTACATCTACCCAATGCTGAGTATACAGCAGTACACATTTACAACCGACTACATAGAAACTTGTCACGAGATGCCAGGGATCACAGCCTTTCAATTCTGTTTAAAATTGCTTAGAAAGACGGCACTATCAACAGTTGAGTTATCCACCACTTTTTAATTTGATGTAATTTATAAATGCTTTAAAAGTGGAAAGAAAAGCAAAAGTAATTTAGGCCTGCACATAAAAATGTACTTGAGCGGCTAACGGGGTTTAGTAATGACATGGTAATCCCTTATATACGGCAATATTTAATGGGGGCATCAGTTAAATTGAATATGTAGGATCAAATCTCGATCAGTGTTTTAGTTTGAAAAAGCCATGTGCTGTAATAATCGGTCATGTTCAGAGGATCCAGAGCATTCAACACCCGAGATCACGCCTGTACATTGGCCTGCACATTTTTTTACCGTCTTTATGTTTTACTTTTCAAGCTTTCTGTGAGTATTTTAAGCTGGCAAAATAGAGCGGGGGGGGGGGATTTATATCATTTTCAAGACTGCAGGCAAACTAAACATCCAAGACGATTAGTTGCACTCCTCTCCCTCCTCACCAGCACTGTTTTAATATCAGTGTGCTATTATGCATGCACTATGACATTTAGAGACATATAACTTCCGTTTCTATTCCAATTAGTGCCTCACTGCTGTTACATTTCTGATCTTGAAGTATCATTATAAATTAAACAGCGCCAAGAGAAAAGGTAAAAATCGGCAAAGCTGGGTGGGTAAACAAGCATATATTAAAATGCCACCGGATTACAGAAGAGCTATCTGAAGGCTACCATGGTGTTAAAGAAACCTCGCCACTACCCACACAGACACCTTTCCCAGCAGTATATGATCATAGGGACTGTTGCCAACCGAAACAACCTACTCGCCTTCGACAAACGCAGTAGGAACATGGCTTTGGTCTACCAAATACCCAATCCAATGCCAGAGTAAATGTGCACTTATCGATTACGGGGAATGTCGCTTATTTCGGCAGAGATGAGGTAGACCATGACGAGTCAGCTAACCAAACGGCCATTATATCAGGTGTTACCAACTACAGACGAGTTCTAGTGGTCTGAACAGACTTTCCAAATTCCCCAAATTTATAATCTCAACGCTCATAACCAATTAAGATTTTCTAGATGCAGTCTCTTCTTAGTAATTTATAACCGCACCAATCGCCCTATGCAACAACTGCAATAACATTTCGAATGCAATTATACAGCATATTGGGCTGGCGTTTGCAGGTTTTTTCACATGTGGACTAATCCGATCCAACATTAAGAGCAGATAACATAGTTTTTCTAAACTACCATTGGCTGTAGTTAGCACACTACTCGAACCGATCAAAGAAGCACAGGTCATGAGCGCTAACCAAGTAATTTAAATTCAGTTTTTCCACTCGGTGAATAAACTAGTGTTGCCACATTAAAATAACCGAGCATCATTAAAAACAGCAGTGTTTGAAACTTCAAATAAATACGATGCTGCGAGCAGTGTTGGCTGGTTCAGATTTATTTTTGGTTACTGCAAGTAGTTTCCTTTCCACGGAGCCGGTTGATCAAGTGGATGAAGTGCCATTCAATTTGCAATTTCCTTGCTGAAAGAACACAGCCAACGCTACTCACAAAGCCAAAGTCTGGGGTGACAGACGGTCAAGACCAGGTTTCGGCTCAAGGACATACTGAACACCACTGATGCGTTGAATTAGGTGGCGAATACTGATTCACAAAAGGAAAATAAACAGTCACATATTGTAGTGTACGGAAATGAACTTTTTGGGGGGAATTTTTTGTTGTTGGATGCGCAGCAATAATTTGAACCATTGGAAATCAGTAACTGGGGTTTCAGGTCCTAGGAGCATCTAGCTTGCGTTAGATCTAAGCCCCTGTGGCTGTAGCAGCACGCTTGTAGGTGGACTAGACCAACACCGCACTTATACGTAGGATCGGCCTACACTCCCAACTAAATCGGTCTCGCGTGAAAGTTAGGCTTAACTAAATCAATTCCACAAATAGATGTCAAATGAGCAGATTAAAAAGGTTCAATAGGTCATGCACTTTGCTACATTAAGGCTGGTCGTGGTGGGCTAGGTGAGGTTTCCGAGAGCTGGTGCTCATCATGAAGCCTTTATGAGTATCTTTGTTGCGATTTATGAAAGTCCATCTGAGAACTCTTTAATGAACCATAGCTAATAAGGGAGGGGGATTCCCCTTTCATGACGGCAGCAGCACACGTCTTAATCTTTCAACTTCCTGTGGGTAGCTTTACTGGCCCAATAGCGACAGGGGTAAACTGAAACACTGCTAGTAAATTCTGAAAAATGAAAGAATTTAATGGATAAATTCGCGTTTCTGTCCATCCCCCATCCTTTGAAGAAAATGGAAGGCGCCGATTGGACGCGATAATCGCAGACAAACTACTGGGTTAAGAGAATGGGCACCTCAGCCTAGACTTCAAAACAAAGATACTTCATCAGTTGCTGCAAGACTAGCACAAGTGAGTTATGGAGAGAACTCTTTTAAACTCTTACTGCAGCCTTACTGTAAAGGCGCACCCAGAAAGGACTGGCTTCCGACCACTCGGCTGAAAGTGGTGAGACTTACGCGTATTGAACGAAGCAGAAAGGCGCTATAGAAGGCGGTGTGGAGTTTAGTCGTGGGAGGTGGACGTTCTTTAAAGTAGAAAAACAGTTCAATCAGTTTCCAGGACTTGTCACACCATACAGTCTAAAAAAAATAATTAAATTTTACCCGCAAAACCTAAATATAGGCATTGCCAACTGCTCCGATCTTTTCGCCGTTCTCCATAGAACTGGTTTTACACGTTGCCCCCAGCCCCACGATAAAAAGACAAATCTGCTTATGCCGAGGGTATTCACATTTTAAATACTAGTAATAATCCATTAACGATACATCCGCGCTCATTTAGCTTGGAGGAGCGGACGGGGAAAATACCTATCCTAGGATCTCACCGACTATGCTGTGGAGGAGTGTCAAATTAGTCAATTACAGGAATCTATGAAGAACCCCCCCGCCCCCCGCAATCCCAACTTCTATGAAGAAGCCATTCCTACCATACTATATCTATTTAAAGCAAACCCACTCCAATGTAACTAAATTAAAATGAGTAGTGTCACCAGCGGTGCTATTAAAAGCAAAGCCTTTTTATGGGGGGGAAGGATGTCAAAAAAAGGTGCAAAAACAGAAACTGAAAGGGTCATTTCATCGTTTATTGACCTAGTTTGTTGTTTTATGTCATAACAACTAAGGTCATATCAGGATGGGTACCGACTTTTCACAGTACGCACTCATGGCGAGGTCAAAGTGCTGCCCATCTGGCAGACGAGGCCACCAGCATCATAACCTGATATCACACTCACGTCACATTATCCTTACACTGTGTTAACCAGTTCTTGTCCTGTCCTATCCTATTAATGCTGAGCACCAGGCTAGGTAGCGACAATTATCAATTTTATAAGTCACAGCTTTGACTTGGCTGGGATTCGAACTCCCAACCTTTTACACGAGAAGTCTGTGCTCTACCCATTCGGCCACCGCGTCCGGTTTATTGACCTACTCTAGGATGGACAGCAGGTGGGTGTTTGGGCGGGACTCACCAGGAATAGAGGCTAAAAGGGTACACAGAAACGACTAGCATTCAGGCCCCACCTTCGATTCCGCCGTGCCCAACACACCTGGTATAGGTACAACACACTAAATATGTACTTGGCTGCAGATTTTAGTTGCTTTTACTTATAAAATGAAACTGCCCTTTAATCCGTAGAGAGAAAGAAAAACCAGTCATCAAAGTAAAGTGATTTACTGGGATGATATCTTATAATCAGATCAGATACCAACTTGTGATGGTATACACTCATGGCAACATTACATAGTGCTTGTCTAGCAGATACCATGCCCTTGGCATCGAGCGCTACAATCCTCATATTACAGCCTGACCACCAGTCCTTGTCCGACTCTAGTATTGCCGAGTGCCAGGCAAGGTTTCAAATAAGTACCAATTTGCCAGGTATGTTTGACTAAAAACAGTACAACTGTCAATCGGACAATGGCCATCCCAAACGCAGTCAGAAGCCAATGGCTCCTCATGTGGCTTCAGAGTCACAAGTGATCCAAGTGCCAAAATAGCATCACATGGATCAACCACGCGGCCCTGTTGAAAGATCACAGCTCACACAACACAAACCGAATTCGATTTTTGTTCCAGGACGTTTTTCGGGGATGAAAATAATCGGACACTGACAGCTAGGTGGGCGAGAGTACGGTCACAACAACGATATTGTCTATTATGGTCAGTCAGAGACAGACAATTTTCTGACAGTATCAAGCAGATGTGAGAATTTCCTCGTTTTCACGGAAATCCATGCTCACGCAGTATAATGGAGGTCCAACATCAGCCAGCCACTGCCATAACACAGGCCATGACTAAACTGGGGCAGAGTTAAATTATTCAAGTGTTTCTGGAATTTTTTGTTGATATTAGGTAGTGGAAAATTACGTACGGGCATTTTAGAAACGATACAAATTTACCAAAATTTGAGGAAATCCGCAAAATCGAGTTTAACCATGGGTTTTTCTTTAATTGATAGCATTCACACACTCCCAATTATACAAACGAACAGAACCAGCAAAGATATAAATTAGCAACCAAAGCAGAGACAAATACGGACATTTAACTCATTACCATCCGTATATTTGTTAGTAACACAGTTCATCTTATAAAGAAATCCACAACCACTGACACACAGGGTGATCAAACAAAACGGCACGCGACTTGTTACAACTTGTCGCTTCCATACATGTTTAAGTTTCTAGGAAAGGCTTTTAAAAAAGATAATAGAAAGTGAGAGGCAACAAGAACATGGCAAAGTGTCTCCGGATATTATAGAAATAGTGGAGAGGTGGTGGCGGGCTGCTTTTGTTTGTTTGTTGTTTTACGTCCTAGCAACATCTAAGGACATATCAGGACGGGTACCGACTTGTGACACTGCGCACTCATGGCAACTTTATAGTGATGTCCCACTGGGAAACCAGTCTGCCGGCACCATGAACTGGTATCCCACTCAGTCACATCCTGACACTGAGCACACCAGTCCTTGCCCTGGCTGAATAATGCCGAGCGCCTGGCTAGGAAGCAACAATCATCAATTTTTAAGTCATTGGTTTGACTCGACCGGGGTTCGAACCCACGACCCCACGGTCTACCAGCACGGGAGGCAGATGCTCAAACTCATTCAGCCATCCCGTCTGGTTGGTGGCGGGCTGCAGTTTAGCATACAGATGAGCATGAACTCGATGGTACAGTTTCCACAAGGTTAAGACTGAAGGGCAGTCTATTCTTCCACGGAACCTCCCCATTAAAAAAAATATATATATATATTTTAGAATATCAGAAATTGGCAGTAATAAGCGAAATGCAGAGATTGTTGGTCATCTGATGACGTGGGCTAAGTATCTGGTTAATTTCAGCTGTGTGCACAAATTTGTTGCTTCTTTCAAGTATCAAGATACCCTCACGCTGGTATAAATCACCATGCGATTGAAAATTGTTTGACGTCCTAGCAACATCTAAGGTCATATCAGAATGGGTAGACTTGTGACGGTGCGCTCAGAGCGACTTTATAGGGCTGCCCCACTGGCAGACCAGGCCAACAGCACCAGGTCCTGATATCCCACTCAGTCACATTATCCTGATACTGAACCAACCAGTCCTTGCCATATCCTAATAATGCTGAGCGCCTGGCTAGGAAGTGACAGGTTGGGTAAGAGATAGACGCTCAAGTCATTCGCCCTTCCTGTCTGGTCTCTGATTGAAAACGGGGCTTATGAAAAAGTAGCTCGCTTACTTACACACAATGGCTTTATGCACCTTAAACCACAAACTTTCATGGCAGCGTGCTGAGCTTTGGTCGGGGCTAGGCAGAGCTTGAAGTGTTGACCTACATTTCAGGTGCAAGGTTTACCGGCTTCGCTGGTTGGACATACCCCATAGAAAACCAGAGGTATTTCCCCGCCCGTTCCCTCCCGACCGCGAAATTTAAAAAAAACAAAAAACGCAGACGCTCTGTGGGGTATCTTAGACAATGATTTTGCTATGATTTATATAATTTTGGAAAATGAAAAACCCGAAGATGGTGATGATGGGGACAAAATGTTGTAAGGGTTGGTGGCCCTGATGCTCTATTTAGATGCTAACGGGCTGCAGCGAGAGAACCGCATAAAGGGCTCACTTAGATTCCAACTGCCATTGTCAGTGTAACCTACTAGGATCATGACTCCACTTTTGCTACACGCATTGACTGGTTCCAATAATTCCAATGTGCAATCTCTCTCCAGGCATTAATTACATTGTTAATACAAGTTTGAAAGTGGTCTATGAAAAAAAAACACGCTGAAATCAAGTCGAGAAATGGCACCAATGGCTAGGTATGTGCACAAACGGCGACTAGCGGCAGATATTTTCTTACAACAAAACTGATCCAGCTAATCGCACCTTTTTTTTGGAAGGGTTTAGAAAAACACCTCTATGACTGGTTTGCATTGGTCAATCTTGATTATTCTTGTCTAATATGTAGTATGGGAATCCCTTTACAGCTTAGTTTAACAATATTTCAATTTGGTGAAGTTTTGCTATTCCAATAATAACTTCAAATCTTTCACTCAATTTCAACCTGCAAATTCACCCTTTTATATCAATCTGGAATTTTAAAAAAGTTCACTGGAATGTGTAGCCATTATTAATCTTATATACTGTTGAGTTTGGGGAAATTGTGACAAGGCACTCAGAATTGGCGCGAAGCGGAATGCAATAGAGGAGCTACATGTGGTGGCTTATTGGTCAGAGAAAGAGTCACCAATTTCGGTCACAGAAATCTAGTGCTTATTTATACCTTAATTTTATGTAAGAAAATAATTACCAATTTCAGGGTTGGAAAAGGCCATAACTTCCTTAATACTCCGCCTATTCCCATAATCTTGGTGTCATGTTGAATGGCGTTTCAAGGTCTTTCCAGTGGTGGCTTTTGTTTTATTATTGAAGGGGTTTGAATTTTTTTGGCACATACCCTACAATGGCGAATTTTCGCGAAACGCCGATTCCCCACTCCCCATTCCATATGATTAGAAATACTGTCAGGGAATCACGGGAAAATGCCAGAAGCCAGGTTTTAACTTTCTTGTTAGGGTTTTATGTTCTAGCAATATTTAAGGTCTATATGAACGGAATTCGGACTAATATAGATATATTCACAAATATTCGTGAAATAGCGGCGATCCCGTTTAACAGCTTTCAGTTTAATTTTCATTATTATCATGATCAGAAAACATATCTTCGCAGACTATTCAGAAAACACTATTTTAGTCAGCCAGTCAAAATTAATGGTATTAAAATTTTCCCAAATAAGAAAATTACCAGTCCACTTCCTTCTAACCGACTAACTGCATGTAATGTACGGACCTGGTTATAAATGTCAGCCATCCAGTCGATAACACCTCATGTTTATTTTGCAAGGACAACAATCACAGTGCTGCAGCCAACTTCCAGTGATCCCACATGAGGTGGGGGCGGGGGAATGATGGAACAGTGATTTTATTCACTGGCATGGAATTCAAAGTAAATAGCATGCACGCCATGATGCCGTGTATAAGCCGACTTCTTATAGTTTACCAGTCTAAATATCTAGTACATGACCTCATACCAATCTGCTGTCTCCACGTCCTTTTTGTAGAATGTACTTGGGTTCTTCAATGATGGTCCTAATTGGTTCATCCCTCATGTCGTAACAGTATTCTTTTAAATCAACTCCCTTTTAACACCAGGTGGGGAAAATTTTGTTATACCCCCAGGCAGTAATGGAAACAATGCAGTGAGGGGAAAAAAGCTGTCATTTCTATTGGTAAAAATAGTCGCACAAATATAGAATGGCGATATCCTATTGCTTGTGTTGAAAGCAGACGAAATATTCAAACATTGCTAGTTTGCAAAATTGTTAAAACGCTTATTTCAAGACCATTTGAGTCTGCAAAAGAATCTGCTTGAGAGGGAGCATCACACATTAATTTTTTGTGTCACTAAATTTTCACACGGTCAGGCAATGGAAGCAGGGGAAAAGACTGCTGCTATAAATAGCATGTCACCATTGATGCCTAGATCTAAACACGAAGTCACCGGATTATTTTTTTTAATTGCAGGTTCTGTTCTAGTGGATGAATCCTAAAATTGGACATACTTTCAATGATTACTTTTCAAAATCCTGTGTAGGCACATTCGTTCAAAATATTACAATTATGAGCAGCCAGGGTCCTCCTTTGCTTTATTTGTGCCTTAAATGTGGATGGGTGTGGAACACGATCCTAATTGGGATAAGCTGTAACCTATTTCAGTTTTGACCTCTGATTCCCCCTATTTAGGACCAGCATTGAAAGAACCCACTTCTGGTCTTCACAACCCAGTTTATACACAGCAACACGCATTAACTTAATACCATGTGCACTGCAGTATTATTGTGAAGAGACCTTCACAGGTTTAGGAGACACGAGTCAAAGATCGTCCATCCCGTTATCCAGCCAGCAGTCAAATGTTTGAAATGGTTAATCACCGTTAACGTCAAAATGCTAATGTTACTTTAAAAAGGGCAACTTACCTCCTTTCACGGGAAGCAGACCTGCGACGTTCACGAGAAGGTGACCTGTTGACAAAATAAAGTGCATGGTGTTAGCTGACATTTCTGTTGTCTTGTTTTGTCTAGCCGACTTTTTATTTATATGCCCAACAATTGTCTTTTACTGGCTAAGCTGCCATGAAAAAAACGTTCCAGCTATGGTTCTGCCCTGTCCCACATTAAGTTGCCTAGTCCGAAAATAGCGTTAAATTTTCAAAAGAAAAACATTATTTGGACTTACACAAAACGACATAGAAGTCAATTTAAAGCTGCATAGTCTGATGAAATATCAAATTTTCAAAACCAAGCCAATTACCTAGATTTGATTTTACATATCTAACTTAGATACTGATGTACTTATTAAGCATTACTGCAGAAGTCTATGGTGTCCGTTTTGGCAAGCTTGCCAAAACTAATTTTCCACATTTGCACTCAAAACCTCAAAAGCTTACCATTTAAAATAAAAGTAACTTTGAACTAATGTAAAATAAGATACTAGTGATCGATCTAATATATTTATTTCAGAAAAAATACAGAAATTCAAAACCATCGGGCTATGCAACTTTAATAGAAGTTGTTACTGCTGAAGCCTATGGGGTAAGAGTGAAGATAACCATACCAAAACTAATGGTATTAAAGTATTGTGATCAACCTAGTATTATCTCAGAAAATCAAACCCATTAGGCTATGAAACTAGAAATAAGATTTTTCCACGAATACTACAAAATACCATGACCATCTCTAATTTCGCTCTTGAAAAGAATATTCCTGCGGCAGCATACAGTTCGACCAGGTTCAGTTTAGCCAAATTAAAGCAGTAAAATTATCCAGCTTTATTTGGTCGGGCATTGAACTTAGGATCCCTCACAAGACAGTGGACACTGCCCCTGACCAGTAGACTGTTCTGCCATCCGGCACCGCCCCCTCCCCCGTAAGAATCACCACTACTCTTTTGTATGTTAGTTGTAAAGTAGATGTCCACTGACCTGCTTCGGCTCCGGCTACGGCTGTAGCTTCGGCCACGACCACGAGGAGAGTATGACCTACAAGACACAAACAGCAACACTCAAGCAAACCATTCCATGGCATCTACTGCTTAAAAAAAAAAAAAATTAATATAAGAGAAAAAAGACCAGCAAAATGTGAAAGTAGCTTACAATATATTTCTCCAAATATATGGGTAAATAGTTTAAAGCAAGTTTTCAGCAAGACAAGCAGTCAACATAGATACATGTTACGGTAGAACCACAAAGAACTGCATACAATGGGAGAATGGGTCAACAACAACAAAATACAGAGAATTTTTTCCCCCCTTTCAGTACGTATATTAAAATTTGATAATGTATAAGAAGTGGTAGCTATACAGTAAATATATTCACTGCATTAAATACCACTAGTGAAAACTAGCCATTACCTGACTAGGCTGGTGAAAATAACTTAGAGGGGAGGATTCAGCATCTGTAAGTCAGCATCAGTTCCTTGGGCTGCATGCAACCAAGCTTCATAGCAGCCACCTGACATATCAGCTAAACTATTTGATATCGACATAAATAAAAACCCGAAACACCCTTCTGAGGAATTGCTCAATTTTTTTAAATAATAAAAATAACCAAAGCTGAATTTATATCACACTATAAGATCAATCACAACTTTATCAGTTATATATCCAGCCCAAAGTTACTTAAAAAGGTGTTTTCTCCAAATTCACCAACTATGCAGTGTGCAATTCCAACTACCGTAATTTAATGCTACCAATTTTGATCAGACTGGGGGGTGGGGGCTAATAATTCATGCAGCTTTTATTTGAGCTGAAGGTTCTCTCGATTGCTTGTGCACACACCTACTCTGTAGATACGAGAGGCGACGACGCAGCCCTGCCTATGCTAGCACCGTGTAAGTTACATGGATGAGAGCGTAGCCCAGGTCTCTTAAGCCGAGGACTGAAGGAGTGCAAATTACGGCCAAATGTGATGAGCAGATTGCACCGGTGAGCAGATTGCTGACAGGGCGCATGTTGGACATTTTTTGAAGATTCTGCATGGATGGATAGACGAACGGATGAGAAGAGATGCAGCGTAGTGCCGACTTGGCCAGCCATGATGGCAATGGCCAGTCGGCGACCTTAGGTCATGCGCGGATTGATGGTGCTGCGGCGGAGCCCTACGAAGGCTGAAGCTGCGACTGGCTGGCGCCTACGCATAGCTGATGATGGTTGAGATGTAGTAGTGGTGGGGCAGTGGAGAAATTTGTTGTTGTGGATGGTGGTGGGCGCTGAAGAAGGGCTGGCATGGCGGGCAGAATGACAGCCATGGACACATGGGCGGTACACGGACGGTTTGGAGTCTGCGTGGGATGTGCAGTTGAACCAGAGGTAGGAAGATGGATTTTCATATCCTGTAATCGGGCAGCCAACAGTGAGACATGTTAAATATCAGGAGCTGAGTTAACCTAAACCATGTTTTCTTGTTATTTTATATTGTTAAGGGGAGACACGGGTGATTTCCGTATCTCAAAAACTATTAAAGATAGAGCTTTGAAAATTGCAACACACATTCTTTGTATCAAGAGAAGCATATCTGCAGACTTTCAAAGCTCTATCTCGATTATGGCCGGTACACACCTACCGTTTACAATCGTTTTTCCGCACCCACCTAGCGTATACGATCTAAAACTGCCCAAAAGTCGTGAGGTGTGCACTCCCCTAGCACACCTACCGATTACGATTCACGACTTTTTAGGGCTAAAACGGTAGGTGTGCGCTAGCCTTACGATTACGATTCGCGATTCGAAAAACGAATCGGCCCGTTTTCAGTTTTAAGCGGATCGGGAGTTTTAGTGCGCGAATCGTAAACGGTAGGTGTGTACCGGCCATTAGGGGTCATATGATGAAGGATCTTGCAAAAAAGAAAATCAAAATTTTACCCCCTCCAGGAAGTATACTGAATGTGCCTAGATTTGCCTGAATAATGTTATTATATGAAGAACTGGTCCAGTTGAGTACAATAAGGTGGTTTGTGAATTTATATATGTCATTACCAACATGTCCCTACATGACGAACCAGAGGTAAAAAAAATTCAATGGTCAATTTTTGTGTCTCCATCCCTAGCTCTTGAAATATGAAAGATAGTGTTTTTACCTATCTTATTGCACTCAGCACCAACTTTTACATAAGAATGCCAAGTTTCAACTTTCTGCTACAATTATAACTTACATTTTTAGAGGGGGCAAATTGGCAAAACTCTTGGAAAAGCAGTTCTGAGAAAACAAGCTCCAAAGCTTCAAAGTTCGCTAAGTGTTTCTTTAAAATGTTAAAGTCCAGTATCATCATCTAGAATTCCATATTATATACACAAATATCCAGTCAAGTAATTATCTGTCCAAAAAAGAAGTTTTTCTATATGAATACACCAAAAACCAGAAATCCCCAGTTTGACCCAAATTCATGTTCCGATCACCGGTGTCTCCCCTTAACAAAATTGGCTAGAAAATTGCCATTATTGTTGTCAGTCACTGATACAAGCAATGAGTTTAAAAAAAAGTAATCAAATGTTATTGTGTATAGGGAAGGGGATAGTATGTGTAATTAATGAACACCATCCATTCGCAACACGCACAGGAGGGAGTATGTGGTCTGTAGAGTATGATCCATTAATCATATTGTTATTGAGCAGCCCCAGAGCTGTGAAATACAATTTCAATAGAACCGAATGGCTTGGAACAATCAATTGTTTGCTTAGAACTAAATATTTAGTTAATCATATTCCCATTTCACCACCATCTCACCAGCATGCACATTGTGAATCTCAGCCACCCCAAGCATAACTGAAAATCTCATTTTTAATTTCTCAATCGAAAAGAAAATTATTTGTACCGGCTAGACATAGTTCGACCAAGTCCAATAGTTTACCCAAGTGAGCAAGTGATTTTATGCCACGGACCAAAATTGACACGGTAGCAAACATTTTGAGTACACCAATGATCCTTTGCACGCTCCCCGCCAAGGTGAATTGGAGGTAATATACAATGTATTTTACGTTCCTATTTTCCACCTCTCCAATGCATGAATAACTAACTACCCGCGGCAAAAGAAATTACTTGAAATTAAAATAAAACACATCATTTTAAATCACTGTACTCCAAAAACAACACAAACTTTAAAACAATCTCAAAACTAGCTTAAGACTACTATTTAAAAGAAAACATTTCAGGAGGTCCCAATTCAAATAACATTTAGTCTTTGCAGCAGCAGATGCATAATCTCTTAAAAAGAACAACCTCTGGACTAATCGCAGAAGAGATACATACCTTGATCGCTTTCTGCTGTAGCGGTCTCTGCTGCCACGGTCCCCACCATATCCGCCACCACCATAGCGGGAACCACGGTCAGCACCAGCCATTGGCCGCCTGCCCCCCCGACGTGACCGACCAGTAGATAACTCGATGCGCACACGCCGCCCATTCATTCGCCTGTAATACCAAAGCACGTTATTAACTATACAAAGCATTACTGAAAAGTAATCGTGAACTATGCCAGGGTTCACGCTACTTTGGGTGATAGAATACATGACCTAGATTTCCGCCCAAATGTAACCTTTTTGTATGAAGTTTAAAAGACGGTAATTCCATTAAAAACGCTTTATTTGCAATCAATTGCTACATAATGCGAGATGTCGAAAAACACTTAAAACAAAACCATTAAAAAAAATACTGCATTGACTAATAAGTATCTCAATCAATGCAAGAAATAGATTAGTGAACTACTCCCCCCCCCCCCCCCCTTGCCATCCCGGGTCTTGGGGGGAGGGAGGAGTTAAATCGACAGGTGGTGTCAAAAGCATATCTAAACAAAATTCAATACATGACCGTTATATGACCTTACGACCAAAATCAGGGCGTCAAGTGAGGCAGTCAGTCAAAAAATTGGAAAATAGGGATTTCTTTGTTAAAAAAACACACAAAAAAAGGTATAGAATTATTTTAAAATAAGAACAAATGCACCGAAATAGTGCATAGGGGCCGTCGAATGAGCCGTCACCTCAAAAAGTAGGAAAACAGAAACAAATGATTGAAGTTCAAATTTTAATCTGTGGTATAATCATACTGTGCTACTTGTCTCATTCTATTTGATTCATAGTCTACCGCATTACCCAGCTTAGTAGGCAGTGTCCACATAATTGTATATTACATGTGCAATACCCGCTTACTCAAAGCCAAAGCTCGGTGAAACCAATGATTGGTTAATCCAAACAAATGACTAGGGTCATTTCAAGTTTGGTTTAACAGGGTTATACTGCAATGTATTTAACACAACAACTGTGGTATCATATGAAAGGTGATTTAATTTAATTTAATTTCCTTTTTAATGGTATGCAATTTTAAGTATAACTCTTGGAAAATAACAGAACTGATTCCCGAATATTACTGCCAACAGTGCTGTAAAGTGAAAGTGAGGTCATTCTCTTTATTCACTCCAAGTCTGAAGCAGTCTATACAGTAGTTTTGGGAATTTATGAATTTTCTATTAATATTACGGTTATTGTCGATCTTGGTCAGCACTCGTTGTTTTGGCCCTTTTCTCAAGTTTGGAGTATCATACCTTGAAGGAAAATAGAGTGCTCACCATAAAATTAATTACAAATACTATATAGATATAGGACTATGAGCGTGTACAACCAGACTATACAGATAATTAGAAATCAAATTACAGATTATCAAATATGGCACTTTGGCAAAATTTGTCATTGGAATAAATGAGTTTTTTTAATTTTTAGGAGTTGACAATTTAACAATTATATATATTTCTGGTTCTCTGGGTATAACTAAAGCAGATCATAAGATATGGTCAATGTAATTGGTTAAATAATGTTTATGAGTGGAAGAAAAAAATGGTTAATTTCACATCAGTTTATGCTGCTACAGTGCCATCAAACTTCAACAGGTCCTCTCAAAAAGTAAATAATTTTTTGTACACTGTTTGTATTAAATAGTTCTATTTAATTAATATTTAAATTACAGTGGATACATATTTTGACTTGCTACCTACTATTAGGTGCCCCTCTATTTCTTTAAAAATAGACAAAAATGACATTATCAAAACCGGGTTTCTAATAATACAGAATAAATAGCATGTAGAGCAGACACATTATGGCGCTTCGGGGAAAAAAAGATTCAACATACCCAAAGATTTTTTAAACAGGGAAAATATGGGATTTTTTTTAAAATTTTAAATAGGGCTAAATAGGGCATCATGGAAAAAGTAGGACACTTGGCCTACAAAGTTATGCCGATATATGACCTTTTTAATGGTGATAATTTTTTCAAATCTAATATATATGACATGGGAACGAACCATGTAGTTAAACCACGCTGAAGCGTCCATACACAGCATTTGTTAGCAATACATTAAAAAGGCAGTGAGTGGGTCAACAAAATTGGAATTTCTTTTGTCAGAAAAACAGGAATTTTGTATAACAGCAAATGTACCAAAATAGTTTATGGAGGCCGTCAAATGAGAAGTTACCTCAAAAAGTAGGAAAACAGGAAACAAACAATTGCAGTTCAAATAATAATGCATGGTATGACCATACTGTGCTACTTGTTCATGACTCATTCTTTTTGATTTGTACTTGTCTACTGCATTACCATACTTAGTTCTAAGCAAACATAGAGAGAAAATAGTACTTTTTAAAAAGCTGAAAACCGGGCGTCATCCAAAAAACGGGGACAAATAGGAAAAAGTAGGTCACTTGACGGCCGGAACTCAGCCCCTGATATTTAACGTTGCTCTTTAAAATTATAATATATGACATGAGTAAAATCTGTTGTTTAAAAAAAAACGATTTTATTTACATTGTAAGCCGTGTTCAGTTGTCAAAGAACTACACCATTGAAAAGGAGAAAACTCTCCTTAAAATTACATAACACGACCAGGAAATAGCATTGTCAGAAAGTCCGGTTATTTTAGTTCTTGTATTGCTTGTTTATGAATTTATTTACCCTATCCATAACACATATGTATGTTCTAATTGTCTCCCATTACATTTATATATTCACCTATAATATTCATGTAGTTCCCTGAGTGTCTGTACACAAAGGATGTAGTCTGAAAGAATTGAATTTACTTCGGAAGCCCCAACAGTTCATAAGGATGCTGAATCCATGCTCAGGGATGAAAGTGATCTCCGGGAAAAAAAGCGGAAATTCTACCATAGGTTTACCATTGTTAGGGAATCGCGTAAAAATACTGGAAGTCAGGTGTCAACTAGCCTTGTGATTGTATTATCGCCCATATCTAACAGCTTCTTGCTTAGGTTTTGTTTTAACTACATCTAAGATCATAAGAATGGGATTCGAACCACCGAACTGATGTCATATGCATCCCTTCTTTTGGAATTTTGTTTAACCGTAAGCTAGGATTCCCTACACGCGGTATGCGGCATGCGAACGGGATGATTCCTTTCACGCGGCATGCAAACGGTCATGATTCCAGCCCGGCCCGGCCCGGCCCAAGGAAGACACATCCCAGCTGTTGAGCAGCTCACCATGGGTTTTCACATGCGTTTTTCTATTCGCATGCCGCACGGATGGCTACATGGACCGATTCAGTTGCCGCATTCGATTCCACGTGTAAGGAATCACCCCCATTGACTTATAGGCGTTTCAATTTTTTGCCGCATTCACATACCGCATGCAAAGAATGTAGGCTTTAATCGCTGAATATAAGAAATCCCGGAAATCCGCGAAACCGCGGAGGTCTTTCATCTGTGCATGCTAGTTACTCCCACAGGCACGTTCCTCTGGGCAGGGGGGGGGGGGGAGGGCCTGATGTAAACAGCATATTTCACCTTTCAAATCCTTAAAATTTGTATCTAAAGCTATTAAATCTTCCTAAAATTTGGCACAATATTAGAACCACCATTCTGTTTGTTTGTTGTTTTACGTCCTAGCAACATCTAAGGTCATATCATGACGGGTACCGACTTGTGACAGTGCACTCATGGCGACTTTATAGTGCTGTCCCACTGGGAAATCAGGCCACCGGCACCATGACCTGATATCCCACTCAGTCACATTATCCTGACACTGAGCACACCAGTCCTTGCCCTATCCTAATAATGCCGAGCGCCTAGCTAGGAAGCGACAAGTATCAATTTTAAAGTCATTGGTTTGACTCGACCGGGACTCGAACCCACGATCTACCAGCACGGGAGACGGACACTCCAACTCACTCGGCCACCCCGTCTCTGATTAATACACATTAGTGGGGCATTTCATGGTATATCGGGTCAATGTATTTTGTAGTATGTAAGGATCAAAAACAATTATTGGAAGTGTAGAGGAGTTATTTTCTTTATAGAACTGGTATTCTTACACTAGGCATGTGAGAAACAAGGCGCTTTCACGGCACTCGCTTGTCCCACGGTACGTGCGCGGTGCACACCCGACTATCATTTTACAACTCTCTTGCACTCTTTATTTTAGGACTACCAGAAATCCAACCATATGGATGATTTAGTTCACATTTTGCTCCACTGCTACATCCAAAAATATTTGCTGTCCGATTTATAGAAGTGAAAAAAAATCTTTATTCAAATTTATGTCCGTTTAAGTCACTGGAATACTACCTGAAGGTAAGTTTTGATATTTTTTTAATTAGTTTTTTTTTTTTTTAAGTTTTTTTATTATATATTTCTCTACATTAGGGTGTAATTCGGTGTTAATTTGAGGACCGGAACAGTGATTTTCAGGGCGGATAAAAAGGTGTGTCCGGCAGTAGGCACGCGAAAAACACGGCGCTTTCACGGTACTCGCTTGTCTTAGGTAGGTGACAAAAACACTAAAGTTTACTGAATAGAAATGAAACTCATACCATTGTCAAGAGCCAAACATGTGCTTTTAAATGACACCCAAGATAATGCATATTGGTCTGGTATTAAGAAAGTTATGAATTTTTATTTATTTAAAATCGCATGTTTTTTTGTCCTGTAATTAAACTGAAACAAAAGGTTTTTGCATGATTTCTCCCACAAAATAGAAATCCAGAACTGTAACCTTCTAAATTTAATATAATCTGTTCGTTGAATACGTTTTCTATGTGTGCCAAGGGTTTTTTTTCTAACTTTCTCTGGGAACAGATATTTGGCAGAAAACGGCCGTCGCGTAGCACGGGGACGTGCACACCAGGGCCCGTATGCATGGAGCGGTGTTAGCGGCGTGTGGTGTTATCCCTCTAACCCCGGGTAGCTATCACCGGTTATCGGCGGCGTCGAGAACTATGTCACGCCATATGCATGGTGGCCTAAACGGTGAGTGTTAGCTAAATGTGAATGTATTTATAGATATATGTGAATTAATTTATTCATTATGGAAATCTCTGAGCCTGTTGCCGGCGAGCACCTGGTTGGGCCTAATACATTTCCTTCTCTACCCACCGCGTGTTACTATGTAAGCCTGTTCCCGGTGATGACCGCTATTTGACAATATCGCCGCCGAATTGTTTACTTTACATTCGTCGATTCGACAATATTAATATCGCCGCCACCGACGTGGCAGTAGTATTGCTTCGAATTTAGGGTTAATTTCATGAAATTTCACAAATATGACAGCATTGAATAGATTTGGGCCTAATATATAGCCGCCGATTCGGCGATGATGTGGGTTTTGTTGATAGGTGACAGTATGGATATCGACGTCGAAGCGGCGACGGCTTGTCGATGTGCGACAGTATGGATATCGACGTCGGCGATTTGTTTACTTTACATTTGTCGATTCGACAATATTAATATCGCCGCCAAAGCGGCCGCAGCATTAATATCCCTTCGTTTTTAGGGTTAATTTGATGAAATTTCACTTATTGCGTATTTAATTCTGTTAAATATGATAGCATTGAATAGTTTGGCTTCCATCCAGACACTAACCTAACACTAACACCGCTGTAAACCTGCTAGGGGGTAGGTTTACATTCTTCGACTTTAAACGTGCGGTGTTAGGCCTAACACGGCTCCATGCATAACTTTTCGGCGCTAAACCAGAAATCCCTCCCTAACCACGGTTTGCCTCGCTAACACTGCTCCATGCATACAGGCCCAGGGGCCGTATGCATGGGCTGGTGCTACGCGTAGCCAGTGCTACACGCTAGCTCTAGGGTAGCTATCCGCGGCTAGGTGAAGTAGGTCAAGATGCATGCACCGATGTCCAAACCGGTGCGGGTAGCTAACCATGTAGTTATTCACAGATTTAGGAAATCCCTCTGTGCCTGTTCCCGGCGACCACCGCTATTTGTCAATATCGCCGCCAATTCGGCGGCGGCTTTAATATCGGTTCGATTATTGGTTTAATTTGACCAAATTTAACTTTTTGAGCATGTTATTCTGTTAAATATGATAGCATTGAATAGATTTGGGCCTAATTGGTACCTAACACCGCCAGGCACCAACAACCTTTGTTATTGCTGTTACGCCCACAACTAAAAATTGGGAAGAATATAATCATCCTATGCAGATTTCTTTAGTGTATTTCTATAGTTAGGGGATCACAACATAAAAATTAATTGCTTCATGCAATAAATTTTCTTTTTTTGATTAATAAATCCACACTTATGAATCAATAAGTCTACCCTTATTAATCAATAAGTCCCCACTTGGGGCTGGCTTCTCAATTAGTTTTTGTTTTGCTGACAAAATGGTAACTTCAACTATCTTTTCCATCATGTTACCAGTATATTTATGGACAAGAGTTGGCTAATCAGCCAAAAACATTATGAAACTACATATTCATCTTTGAACCTCATTTACCATGAAACGACCAGTTATTATATTATATCCAAAAAGATCATCATGACCAGCACTGGAAAAGACAGTATCTTTAAGGGGCCCCAGTCAGAGGACATTGACCAAGTTGCCACAAAGTAAAGTATGTGTTTGATTTTGACTTTGAAATGTACCCAAGAACAGGATATGGCAAATCGACAGTGTGGTGGAAACGTTGGAACACCTTCAGGAAACTTTGTTGACAAGTCAAATTAGGTCACTGTAGTACTTTTTCTTTGCCTATACATTGTTAACTGATGGCAGAATTGATTATACACAATAATTTCAACAAAAGTCAGTTACACATTTTGGTGATATTTCCATTGCACAAAATAACATTTTTGAGGCGTCATATTTGATAACTGTGTTACAGACACTACCAAATATGATCTCTGGATTATCAATAGATTTAATTTTATGTGTTGAAAAATGGCAATTTGAGTAAATTGTGCAAACAGCAAATATATATTTTTTCAATCTGCTACATCTCACTTTCCAATACAGCTAGAGCCTTGCAATTGTGGATGTGATTTTACTTTGATACAACGTCCATTTCCTGCAAGTTTCCTGTCATTTGGGTTACTTTCTTAAAATGAGTGGGTATACGAACTGCCATTGTAAACCAACCATCCACAGCTATGTATACTGCTACTGCAAACAAGTACCATTCAAATTTCAAACCATAAGTATTTAAATAAACTAGGTTCACTTACGTTCCATCCAGGGCCCTCACTGAATCCTCTGCATCCCTTGGATCTTCAAACTCAACAAAGGCAAAACCTGGAGGGTTTCGGGCAACCCACACATTGCGCAGTGGGCCATATTTGGAGAAGGCATCTTCTAATTCTTGCTTGGCAGCCCCATAGCCCAGATCACCAACATACACCTTGCAGTCCATGTTGCTGGAAAGAGAAGGGTCAAAAGATAAGCACGGTTACTGACATAGCAAATTATTGGATTTAATTTTATACAGGATGTAGGCTACTTGTTGCATCACAATAAGCACATAGCTGCCAACATTTGGAAATGGGAAAGCATAATCTTCTCGTGACATATTGGTTACGTAGCACATTTCTACTTGGGATTTTTGGCTTAAGATAGCCTAATGGTTAGGATCATAGCCCCTGAATGGCAGAAATGTGGGTTTGAGGCCTGCTCTAGTTGTCACGTTTCCATTATTATATAAATATATATACAAAAATAAGTGTAAACAGATTTTGTTTGTTTTACGTCCTGGCAAAATCTAATGTCATATCAGGACGGGTACCGACTTGTGACAGTGCGCACTCATGGCGACTTTATAGTGCTGCCCCACTGGAAGACCAGGCCACCAGCACCATGACCTGATATCCCACTCAGTCACATTATCTTGACACTGAGCCAACCAGTCCTTGCCCTATCCTAATAATGCAGAGCACCAGGCTAGGAAGCGACATGTATCAATTCCTAAGATTGATTGGTGGTTTCCTTATGCCGTGTCGGCAGCATAGGCCATATTCACGGCGACAATTCCTAAGTAATTGGTTTGACAGGACCATGATCTACCAACCGGGAGATGGATGCTCTAACTCATTCAGCCATCCTGTCTAGTCCCAATAACTTTGGTCTTTGCTTCTATTTGACCTATTAAGTTATGTATGTGCCAATCAAATTCCTTCAATAATAAAACCACTTGAAAGAGTTTGAGCTCTAACTCATTCTGTCATCTCATTCGGCCATCCCGTCTGGTCACAAGATTATCAGGGTAAGTTATGGCAATTTCCATCGCTGAAATTGGTCCTCATTGTCTTCCATTAAATTAAGGTACAAGCAATATATTTCTGTGACAGAAATAAGCGACTTTTATGGGAAAATGCATGTAATTTCTTTAATAATCGTGATATCTTGATGAAATTTTGCAGTGATGCTATGTTATATTGACACAATTTAATCAAATGACATTTGAAACAAAATAAGTGAGAAGAAAATAATATTTGTGGTTAATTAGTGATGAACTCCATGACCGCTTGTCCACAACATAGTCCATGAAGGTAAATCAATAAATCACCATCAAGAGTCATTCTCAAAATATCAGTTAAGCATAAGATCATATGTCATAGGTATGTGTGAATTTTTTGAGAATGCATTTGATCTTAGTGGAACATATCAATGGAAAGAGCTTGAATTGCACTTAAATCATGGTAGCCATATAATTGTTCTAAAGTAAATAGCAGGAAAGTTGTGTCGATTTGAAGTTGGGAAAATCTGTATCATTTTGGCTCCTTTGTTCCATAGTAGAACTGCTAAAAGCTGTGACCCAAATTAGAGCAAGCAGGGATAAGAGCTCTGAATGAACTCAGTGGCTGGGGTGAGAGACCATGCTGACAACTACTGTGCGTCCTCAAAATGCATCTTAATTACTAAATTTTCATGAAAATTGGCCAATAGATAGAACACAGGTATGCGAAAATGAACACGGTACTTTCAAAAATGAATATCCTTAAATTTTGTGATTTCCAGGTTTAAAAAAAAAATTAATATCCACCGCACATTATTAAGTCCATTCATATGTAAAATTAAGGGGCTTAAAGTATTTTATCAGAGTACATTTGATTTGAAGGCCTATAAAATAAATTATGTAATATATATGGGCATTCTCAGAAACTGTACCACTTAAGGTAGTCTAGTTGAAATGTATATTTCAAAGAAACCCATTATTGGAGTGTCAATATTTAGATTTCATCATTTAGCCCAATGATGTTGGGAGATATTTTAGATCAAAAGTAAATGTTAATATTGTGTATTATCTATCTCATTGGGATGGATGTAGCTAAAAAAAATAAAGTATATCACTAATTTGTGACATTGTCAACAGCATTGAAAATAAAGTGTGACAAACTTAATGAAAACATCTGAACAGCAGCACATTTCACTTCAAATGGTAATTTACGATATCTTCATTAAGTTGAAGACATTTATTTCTTTATAAAAATGATGAAATAGTTAACCTTTTATGGAGTCATTAACATCATAACATTTTGTTTTCACTTGCAAATACTATGAAACTTTGTATCAAACACCGAGTACAGATACAGTACAGGAACTATTTTCACCATTTGACACTATGCACGGACCCAGTTATGGTAAAGATAAATCCTGAAATTGCCCCGAAACATTGGAATTTGAGCCAAACATTTGTGTCAAATTGTCGATTCCACTTGGACTGTTACATTGCTAAAATTATTCTGCTTTTCTCTTTAATCATCACAAATAACACAAAACCATAGCAATGAGGTTTCAAATTCTTAATACTGTTCATGAAGCAAGTGGCATGTGAAATGTCCTAAAAATGTCAAGCTTTGTGTGGAAAATATTTGATTTGAGTCAGATTGGTTTCCAGTTTGTTTGTTTGTTGTTTTACATCCTAGCAACATCTAAGGTCATATCAGGACAGGTACCGACTTGTGACAGTGCGCACTCATGGCGACTTTATAGTGCTGTCCCACTGGGAAACCAGGCCGCCGGCACCATGACCTGGTATCCCACTCCTTGCCATATCCTAATAATGCCGAGCGCCTGGCTAGGAAGCGACAAGTATCAATTTTAAAGTCATTGGTTTGACTCGACCGCGACTCGACCCCACAATCTACCAGCACGGGAGACGGACGCTCTAACTCATTCGGCCATCCCGTCTGGTCGATTGGTTTCCATGCTATACTGCTATTTATTGGGTGTGAGCATCATTTGACCTACTTAAGAATGTCAGAATATGCATATTTTCAATTATTCAGATGCAAAAGGACATACACACTGAGGAAGGTTGCATTTGAGCATAGCAACATCTAAGGTCATATCAGGACGGGTACCGACTTGTGACAGTGCGCACTCATGGCGACTTTATAGTGCTGTCCCACTGGGAAACCAGGCCGCCGGCACCATGACCTGGTATCCCACTCAGTCACATTATCCTGACACTGAGCACACCAGTCCTTGCCCTATCCTAATAATGCCGAGCGCCTGGCTAGGAAGCGACAAGTATCAATTTTAAAGTCATTGGTTTGACTCGACCGGGACTCGAACCCACGACCCCACGATCTACCAGCACGGCAGACAGACGCTCTAACTCATTCGGCCATCCCGTCTGGTCCCTTTTTTTTTTTTGTAAATTGTAATGATTGACAAAACAGCACAGAAACGGTTAGACTGACATTTGCTTCAAATCGTTATGTATTCTATTTGGATTATTAAACCCCATGTAAAAGACAGATCAGTTTATCCTGAACAAATACATAAGCAGATAATATGTGTTGATCGCTACAATGGACAAAATGTCCCATATTGCTTAGCACCTTTTGAGACAGTCTCATATGTAGGACTTTTTTGATTTTGTGGTACTGATGAGTGATAGTCACAGTATTGGTTCACAACTTCTGAGAACGACCCATATATTAGGTATGTGCACATCTGCGTGCTACGCGACGGCCTTTTCTGCCAAATAGTTGTTCCCGGAAAAAAACGTTCTAATAGCAGAGGGGTGCCGGAAAAAAACGTTTTAATAGCAGAGGGGTGCCCCAAAATGCTTGCTTTTCATTGGCCCTTATGAGGTATCCCTATGAATTTCAACATATGATGTAGATAAAATGTCCATCCCAATCTCGTTGTTTACAATTTGCAAATCCATTCACGTTTTCTGTGTGTGCACATCCAGAAGATTTACTTGATCTCAACACTCAAACTCCACCATCTATATATCTTGGGTAGCTTTAAAAGGTAGGCAGACATTTAAATCTGTTATGAATTAACCATTGTGTGAAGTTTCATGATGGTGTAAGGTCGAAAAGGTACTTTGCTAGGTCCCCAAAGTTTCAGTGCTATAAGATCAATCATATCAATGACGACCGAAAATGCACAAATGTCACTAATGTGTGGATTTACATTTATTTTAATGGCTGACAGAGCAGATAGGCATCTACTTACACTGAAAATTTCATTTAGATCTCAAAAGATTGTTTTTTTGTTGTTTTACGTCCTAGCAACATCTAAGGTCACACCAGGACGGTTTAAAACAAAAGAAAACTTACGTTTCATGGATATATATGAGTTATACTAGACTTAATTGTAAGGTGACATTACTGAGAATCTTTTGAATCTAACACGAAGGTAAGGATGAAAGTAGTTACAATGGACCCATGGATATACTAGGTACTCCAAAGGGGGCGGGTCCACTGTCCGCTCACCGAAATTTGACATACTTTTGAGTTTTCAACCTTTTGCATATCCATTCATCAACACTTTGAAAAATAAAAAACATGAACTGAAAGTGTATTCTTGTCTTTTTGTATGTGTGCATATGTATCGAAGTATTTATGATTACGAAGATATATAAGCGGTTTAATGAGTGTGCAACCACTCATATTTAGAGGCAGTCGGAGATCGTTCCTCGGCAAATGCACGGCAGTCGGATTTTCACGGCCAGGTCAGGAGGGGTGGGTACATCCAGTATGGAACCATTTTCCCCCCAATGAAATCTTGCTCGGATCGCTAAAAAAAAAAGTATACCATCGGAAAGATCAAACATTTGTTGACAAAAGTACCATAAACGTTTGTTTTATGATATGCACGTGACCTGATAATCTCTAGATGTCACGCTGCTTGTGCAACTCAAACCGAGTCAGCTCAGAATGGCGGCCGTTGATGAGTTTGCTATGGATGGACAGCAACAAGTACACATGCGCAGACGATGCTGTTCGATTTTAACGAATGCGCAGAAGCGATGCAGAGAACTGAAACTGGCGGAGAACTGAAACCGCAACAGCAGGTTTCGATGGAGTGTTCAGTGGCGAGTTTGAGCTAGTCTGACATGGCATATGCTGTACACCAGTATGCAACAGCATTCAACAGCTGTTCAGCCAGGCCTTGAGTACATCATGCATGAAGTGCTTCTTGTCACCAGATGGCAGTTGATGGACTTCCTCCATTAAGGGAAATTTGCCATTGAACTCCCTGCTCATGTCCAGGAAGAACTAAAAGCATTGTCCTCTGACAAATTTAATGGGGGGAGAATGTCTTTGGTGAACTTTGATATGAAAAAAAAAAAAACACCAGAAACAGCTCTATCCACCACAGGACTTCGACCCAAATAATGAAACGCAACAAGACAACAGGCTGGCTCAACAGCAAAGATACAAATGAAGCACGTCAACTTCTGTTCACTGCATGCAGAAGGGCCAAGCGGCTGCGAAAGCAAGACAGGCAGCAGGAGAGACTTGTTCTGCAGAAAGACCAAGACATGCTTCGGCAGAATGAACAGATTAAGCGACTAAAAACGGAAAGACAAGCTACCATAATTTGGTGAGTTGTGGCCCAAGGGGGTCCATACAAATGTCCAGCTGATGTCACAAGGCTTCTCACCAAACTTGGCCAAGAAGGAAGAGGAAAGGGTAAAATTGGAAGTGCCCTTCAAGATGAAATACCATACCAAAAGCAGATCCTAAAGAAAGGTGGAAATTTACGTGTGTATGGTACTGTTGATGAAGCTTTGCAGAACCACTTGAGGGGTGATCGTGAAATGCCTGCTTCTCCGCAACCCTGCAATGACGGCTCTGCTTCCAGCGAAGAGGAAAGTACCCGCAAGCGGCAATGTTTTGAGCCTGATGGCAGAGAAGAGGACGTAGATGCAGTTCCCTTTGTCTTCTCAAGTCAAGGAGAGTGGATTGCAGTCTAGTATGATGATCAGTTTTATGTAGGCCAGGTGGTAGAAGTGCACAGCAAAAAAGAAGCCACAGTGCAGTACTTGACAAAAACCAAAGGATGCTACCATAAGTTGAGGACATTGCCAAGACTAGCATAGAATTTGAATAGATCTAGTTTTGATGGGGTGTCCCCATCAGCAGTGATGGCTGAGTATGGAAAGTGTCTTCGGTTGATGAAATATCTGAGGCATATAATCGTATCAAGGCACGTACATTAACAGAATAAAACCGCTGCAAGAATGTGGCTATTGTCAGCTTGCGATACCTAAAAGTGAATTATGTCTTTCTTTCTCGATTAGTTTTAGAACGCGAATTATGCAATTTTTCTTAATTTTACAGAATTTATTATTGTAGTTGCTGGAATTTAGCAAGTTTGACATGAAATTTGAGAAAGAATACTAACAGTGATGGTCTGTAAAAAATTGAGCTTCTTATTTGTACTATAGAGAATGGGATTCTTTAATATTGGACAGATCATATGCAAAATAGCTTCCAGGTGGGACCCTAAAAACCAAGATTTGGCTAATTTGGAAATGTGCACAAATTGGGTTTTAAAAAAATCAATCTTTAAACACTCATAACTTGGCACTTATTCAATCGATCTAAATGATTTTTTATAAGATTGAGATCCGATTTAAAAGATCTGTACAGATATATATCTTGTAATAATGACCTGTTGAAAAAGAGTTTGTTACCCTAAAATCTACATCATACCTTGTTTAACAGAACTTAACATTGTATACACCGATTCTATGGCCTGTTTTCTTTTAAACAATGTTTGAGTGAATGTTGTAGCTTGCTGCGGTACGTCGATTTGTAAAAAACGATTTCAAAATTCTGTGGAGACATGGTGCTGTTTACATTGCAGCTATGTCACATAGTATGTGCGAATACCACTGATCGCCGCTTTATAAAGTGTCACAACTTCCTTTATAATTGTCACAGCATGTTGATTTAAGTATTATTAGAAAGGTCTTTCCAATACCTTTGCAATGATATATTTTATGTTGTAATCTGTTGACTTTGAAAATTGTCATTAGCATGTGGTTTCACCAAGTTCCCCCATAGACAAGTGTCCAGGAATTGTGCATGTTATGTAATAACATGAGTAATTCATAACAATTGGTCACCTCACAGCTACTGACTTACTTGGATTGCCAAACAGTACAAATTAGAAATGATGAACTGGGTTAAAAACTCACAACATAGAGCTTATTAATTATCTCTAATTGGTAGAATATGCTGATAAGCAAAGAAATTAACAAACTAAAAATTTAGAGAACCCAAATCAAATTCATTTTGGCTACATAATAACACAAGTAATTCTCATACATAGAGTAACTTCTATCTACTGACTGGATTGGGCTTCTAAGTAATATAAATAGATAGACTGGGTAAACTCATATTCTAGAGATAATGGTCCGGTAGTTTCAAAAGAAATCAAATACCTTGCTGCAAATTATCTGCTCAAATTTATAAACAAAGAAATTAAACAAAATCAAAGTTGGTCTCCAACTGCTAGTGGACAGTCTCAAAGAATTAGAAAACCCAGATATATCTGTGCATGTTATATAAATCATCAGTAATTCATAGACTAGGACTTAATTCCTATCTATTGTTCTTTATTAAACTGCCAAACAAATCTGCTGAAATGACTGAACTCACAACATTCCTGACAATTCAAAACTGATGTTGCTAAAGTAATGTAAACAAAATTGAATGCGTTGCCATAACCACTCATCTCAAATCTGTGATCCTGGGATTATGCATCTGGGTTGCTAGGTCCGGTAGTGAGGACAGATTCATGTCTCAAAGCAATCATATCAAATGTCAAAAATAATCTCCAAGGAAACCCATAGTATATATAGAGGTGAAAAACTTAGGATCTGCAACTCACTTTGTCCTGGCAATCATGAAGTGAACACCTGTTACGATTTCTTCCCCACCTACTTATGATGTGACTCCTAGGGCTGAGTGAGGTATGCAGTTGAGTCGAACCCGGAACTTTGAGTGTGTGTATAAATAAACTAGCCTGTGTGTACTTATAGATACTGTAATACTGACATGTGGTATAATACTTACGGATACTTACAAATGAATGATTGTACGAACCTATACTGCTACGAATAATCTTGAAGATGTAAATAAATTATAAACTTATTCCTAGTCCAGTCTTTTGTTATGAATTATGCATGTTGCCGGTAACATGGGTAATTCGAGACGTTGGAGACCGTGATAGTGTTGCTTAGCGACATACCGAATTATGTTGCCGAGTATCCTAGGCAGTAGCAACGTCATAGCACGCCTGCCACCAAGGTTTCGAAGCGTTCTTGGTGTAGAACTCCTACGTTAAGGCATTCGTGACGAGAGCAGCAAGCTGATCGAATCGGTTTCAAATCACCTTCGTGTTAAGCGGGCATTCCTTACACACGGTATGCGAATGGCAGCATTCCTTACACGCGGCATGCGAATGGCTATACTCCTACCTTTATAATTACCAAATTATAGATAAGTATTCATATTTTTGTGGCTCTGGTAGCATTTTTACCAACCCGAACCCCCACTACCATATGTTTCCCCTCAGCACCCTTGTGTGTGACCGTTCCATAATGCTCCATCGCCTCTCCTCGTTAAACTAATGGACAAGTGCGACTGACTGAACCCCACCACCACCATATGTTTCCACTCAGCACCCCTGTGTGAGACCATTCCGTAATGCTCAGTCGCCTCTCCTAGTGTTAAACTAATGGACACATCAGACTCAGGTTTCTATTCGCACCCTGCGTGCCGCATACCGCACCGATCGCCAGGGACCGATCGGAAAATGCATTCGCATACCGCATGTAAGGAATGTAGCCCATAGGCTTCAAGGCGTTTCGATTTTTTTGTCGCATTCGCACACCGCGTGTAAGGAATGCGTCTTTAAGCATGTCTGCATTATTATTATGCCGCGTACATCGGGTGTTCGACGCATATTTAAGTCGAGGAAGCGGATCTCTATGGAGGAAGCTGGAGGTGGTGTCAGTGTTTCTGCTAGAACACAGTCGCCTCGCAGAAGATCGGAGGTTGCTTTGACTTCTAGCTGTTTTGTGGACTCAGCTTCAAGGGTGGAACGCCCAGTTTAAGTGACTGTCATATTGAAATGATACACTGAAATCGCAGTGGGAAAGCAATAACAAGTTATGTGATAGGCTGGAACGTATTGAATCATCAATGGCGCAAGCAGCGGACGAGAGGAAAGGATCAACTATTCGGGAAGTACCAGTGGCGTCGACTAGTGGATCAGGGAGGAAACGAGACGTGAACGGTCACCGTCGTTATGTAGCAGCGGAGAAGACGTGCGGGTGTCGGCACCTAGCGTGAAACGGGCGAAAACGACAGGAAGCAGACCGACCAGAGAATACGGCCACCATTACATACGGCGGCATAGGTACAGGGATGCTTGGACAAGCACATCGGACGATTCAGGGTCGGACGAGGAACGGGAAGACTGACCATGTAATACGACGATTGCTAAGACGACATGGATGAGATCGTAAAAAATCTAAGGGTAAGATAGCTTTGCTGCCGCACTTATTTGTTATACACGATGATGTTATGGGTACTGTTGGTAAAGGGAGTGTGTCTTGGTATGAGTACCTGTCGGCCATTAATCGACTGCTTGACGAACCATCGCTGCCACAATATTGGGTAAAGCATATTATTGATATTTCGGACATGGCAGCAAATTGGGAATGGCAGACAGTGTTGTTATGGTCAGAAAAAGTTTTTTCTATGGTCAATGACGGCAGAATTGAAGACGGGTGGGCAGACCGGGCTATTATAAAGGACATTCAGCGGGACGTTTATGCAGTTGGGGTTAGATTGGACGCCAGGAGGGATCGGAAGGCGGATGGTGGAACGGGTGCGCCCTGGGTAGGAAGGGAAATAAATGAATCAGTGGATGGTAAACCATGCGAAGATTGAAACAAAGGTGCCACCTGTGGGTTTTTCACATCTCACGGTTCGCCACCTAACCGATTTCGTCATTGCTCGCCTGGTGCGCCAAGAAGTTTAGAAGGTTAAATTATCAGAGAGGTGGACTGCAACAATAGGAGGAGGATGCAGGGTGGTAGTGGGGGTAATGATCAGGACCGTAAGGATAGCGCAGGTAGGCAGGTTTTTGCGGTTTAGGCCTCTTCGAGGCCATTCATAGTGAACTGGTTAGTTTGGGTGTGGGAAAAGGGGGGGGATCAACTTGGCAGTCTACATGGTTGCCCGACATCAGTGTTATCTTCTCACCTGGCTACTGATACGACATTGTGTAAAAGAAGGGAGGTAGGTTGCAGTACATTCCAGGATGCTGTTGGGGTTTCGGGTCGGTTATTGGCTGAGGTTGGATGTGGGGTTAAGACTGATGAGGTAGGGGCTGAGGTTTCCGCATTACACACATCAGATCATACTTTGTTAGCGGTATTGGGGGATGTTTCTGCTTCAAAGTGTCTTGTCCCTCTTTGGTGCTGCCCAGCAGTACTCCCACACACCAATTCACCACAACCTTGTGCACTGACTAATGGACGTCACTCGAGCAACACGCTCATTCCTCATTCGCTCACCGGCAGTCCTATCATTATCATTCGGATGCCACAGGCCAGTTGTCATGCTCCTCATTTTCAAATGGTGTGTGTAATGTAGATGTTGGGGGGGTTCACGGGTTGAAAGTTGAAGATGGTCTATGGCAAGCTGTGTTGGATGGAGTTGAGTTAGGAGAAGAAGTTCTGGATGAGGAGTTGGAACCACTGGTTAATGAAGACTTGGTGGATAAGCAATGGGTTGGGATTACACCGTTCGAGTTTCGTAGTAGGTTGCTAGAGTACTGGCCGTCGCTGAATGATAGAGTTAATTGTGATGAATTTAGTTACCTAGACATTTATAGATGAGTGAGGCTGACTGGGCTGCCTAATTATTTGCAGGCCAAGATACGGGTGCCGTCCGGTCTGAAGTTAGAGGTGTGGAGAGAAAAATTATTGCATTATGTAGGTATGTGCACAAACAGCGAATATTTTCTTACAACAAAACTGATCCAGCCAATCGCACCTTTTTTTTGGAGGGGTCTAGAAAAACGCCTCTATGATTGGTTTGCATTGGTCAATCTTGATTATTCCTAGTCTATATGTAGTATGGGAATCCCTTCACAGCTTAGTTTAAAACTATTTCAATTTGGTGAAGTTTGCTGTTCCAATAATAACTTCAAAAGTTTCACTCAATTTCAACCTGCAAATTCACCCTTTTATATCAATCTGCAATTTAAAAAAAGTAAACTGGAGTGTGTGCCATTATTAATCTTATATACTTTTGAGTTTTGGGAAATTGTGACGAGTAGATCAGAACTGGCACGAATCGGAATGCAACAGGTATGACTTGTGTTTATCTGGCTCCCGTGACTCAGCGTTCACGCATCGGCACCGCTCATCTCGGTCACCAATTTGGGTCACAGAAATCTAGTGCTTATACCTTAATTTTATGTAAGAAAATAATGACCAATTTCAGAGTTGGAAAACGCCATAACTTCCTTAATACTCCACTTATTCCCATAATCTTGGTGTCATATTAAATGGCATTTCAAGCTCTTTCCAGTGGTGCCTTTTGTTTTATAATGGAAGGGGTTTGAATTTTGTTGGCACATACCTACATTAATTCAGGGATGAAAGTGGTCTCCGGGGAAAAAAGCGGAAATGGTGATATTCTCCCATAGGTTTAGCATTGTCAGGGAATCACGGCAAATACCCGGAAGTCGGGTTTCATATATATTGGTATACGCTGATAGTGCTCTGCCATTTGAAGCATGTATTAGTAGTGTACGCTGATAGTGCTCTGCCGTTTGGAGCATTTATTAGTAATATACGCTGATAGTGCTGCGGCATCAGCACCACATATTAGTATACTCTGATGGTGCTGCGGCATTGCAAAATCCCGGAAATCCGCGGAATCGCGGAGATCTTTCATCCCTGCATTATGATGATAGAACTATATTAGAGTATTTAGAGTTTGGTTGGCCTGCCGATTATGTTGGTCATGACCCACCTGTGTCTGTGTTGCGGAACCATGTTAGTAGCGATGTTGATTTGTTTTGGATTCAGAAATATGTTGAGTTGTCTAAGCGTACTCGTTAGCCCACTTAGGGCCGTTTGTGAAAATTGTTGTCATTAGCATGTGGTTTCACCAAGTTCCCCCATAGACAAGTGTCCAGGAATTATGACAAAAGAGTGAAATGAAAATCATCATAACTATTTTATTAACAATGGCATGCTATAGTAGGTATGTGAATAACACGGCGATTTCACGCGACTCGCTCGTTCCACGGGCTTGCGCGGAGCACTGCGCGGTGCACATTACACTCTCATGTTACTTCTCTCTTGAAACCTTTATTTTAGGACTTCCAGGAATTCAACCATATGGATGATTTAGTTCACATTTTGCTCTACTGCTACATCCAAAAATATTTGCTGTCCGATTTATAGAAGTGACAAAAAATCGTTAATCAAATTTATGTCTGTTTAATCACTGGAATTCTACCTGAAGGTGAGTTTTACTAATTTTGAAATTAGTTTATTTGGTTTCTTTATATACTTCTCTATCTTAGGATGAAATTTGGTGTTAATGTGAGGATGGGAACAGTGCTTTTGAGGGAAGATAAAAAGGTGTGTACTCGAAAAAAACGCCACTTTCATGCTACTCGTGTGTCCCGCGGAGCACTGCGCGGTGCACACCACACTTGAGATGGGTCACAAAATTCAAGTGGTTTTCCATTGAAACAATGGAACCAAATTAACCATAAAAAACGCATTAGAAAGTGTCACAACTTCCTTGATAATTGTCACAGGATGATGATTTAGATATCATTAGAAAGGACTTTACAATACCTTTGTAATGATGTATTTTATGTTGGAATCTGTTAAGTTTGAATTTTTTTGTCACATACCTAGCTATAGAGCTAAAAAAAAAAAAGGTGTATTCAACTCAGAATTGGAAGGGCTTCAATTCTGTAGTATTTATGCTGTTCTAGACCTGTTTTAAAATTTTCGTGTGTGGTCCCTAACAAAGGGGCAACTTGAGATGGAATTTCCTCAGAATCACAGCAGGGTAATTATACCTGATATTAGTTCATTTCTACGAGTACGAAGTGTCGTCACGGGCAGTCATGACACTTGACAGTGACGGGGTCACGAAGTCAGCCCGGTTGATTGAAACCAGATTCAGTTATATTTATAGGAATAACCTGTTTATAATACCAACTTTGAAATTATGCTAATCAAGGAGTAAAATAAAGACTAGCTGATATTGTGTGAATTAATTCAATCGCTTCGCACGTCGTCGCATGAATATCTTAAACAGTGTTCACCAATGCACAAAAAGAAACATGGCGTCCGACTTGCATTTATTTAAAAGCATTATGAACTTTCCGAAATATCAATGCAGTTCCACAAGGAAAGGAAATAATTCTCGAGAAAGAACACATAAATAGAACTGATAGAAGTCCAATTGGTTCGCATTCCACAAAACACGGCTTGACGTGACCTTCAACAATTGCGAATAAAATGCGACGCTAGCTCATCTTATCGATTTAACACGGTGCCGGCAAGATGGCGTCACACGCGCTTTTGGAGGACACCAAAATGTTTTCTAATCTTTACATGAATATGGGGCACGCTATCGACCAACAAATGGTACACACGCTTTCTATTGATATCAATTTCATCGTAGACAAATAAATACCAGTTAATATTGCAAATAAAGAGAACAATGAGTACTTACTGAATTCAATATGTCCGAATAGCCCAAAACAGAAGATAGTGTTGCGGAAAGGATTTGGAAGTCCCGGATGTTATACGTCAGTGGAAACAGTTCGTTGTGATTGGCTGGCTTGGTCACACCGCCTCGGTTCTCCTTGATTTGCTGCTATATGTAATCATCCCACCAATGAACACTTATATCAGCCCTTTCAAGTATTGCTTATTTTTCACATCGGCAGTGAAACATAAGTCGAACATATTAACTATCAAGACTACATTAATGAAACTAGCTAGATGTCTGTCAGCTTTATACCAAACCTCCCACCCCCTGAGATAAGTGTAGCCATCCACCATAACTGGCACACTACTGAGTGTCTGGATCGAGACTGCCCACTGCGAAATTCCCGGGGAAGGAGAGATCGGGTTCTGAGCAGAAGTGGGTTCGCCCTGATTGTGAGGGGAGGAAGGTTGTCTGTGTAAATTTGGGTCGTCATTCTTTCCTCTCTCTTTTTGTTTTCATTGTGAATAAACTCCCCCCCCCCCTGTTCCGGCTGACAGAATATCAAATAAGTACAAACTTCAATTATTTTAAGTAGCTGAGGTAAACTAGATAAAAAATTCTTTATCTAAGTATAAACCTACGATTCATATTTGAAAAAAAAAAACATCTTACTTAAAACTTTTTTTTTTTAAATAGGTACTAAGCTTTTAGGTAGTCGTGACTGCGTGAATATATATATATATATAAATATATATATATAGATATCGATAAAGGCTCGGTCACGCCTTACCGGATTGGTGTACTGCATAGAAAACAGACACTGTCCGGTGAAATACATCAATATCCGGTTTATATACGGTACCCATCCAGCATGTCCGTTCTCTGTCCGGTGGTGTCCGGTGGCAAGTTTTGAACATGCACAAAACTTGTACCAGACACCGCCGGGCTGACGTGTACGGTTGGTTTCCAGTTTAAGTCCGTTTCATGTCCGGTACCCATCCGTTACCCATGTTGCCAGTAACATGCATAATTCAAGCCTATGACAACGGGCCCCATAGCGATGCTTGTCATAGATACCAAGTGCAGTATAGCATTCAGTAACTATGACCAAAAGCTGACTTCCGCCGGTTGATTTTAAAGAACAATTCATTCCTCACCTACTGGTTGATCAGTGCAGATCATAGCCCTTCAACACGTAACAAAATTAGGGGTTCTGCGGTCAGCTGTCTGCTGACATACTGGAACTGTACGATGCCAAAAGTTAAGTCAACTGTCCGTGGGACTGGACGGTTCTCCTCTGCATTGCTGCATTCCAGCGATGCGCGTTGTGGCAGCTCTAGCCATGTTCCAGTGGAGTCGCCAGGATCACAGAGCCGTGTTCGTATGACTTCTTCATTCAATGCATCTCCTGTAGTAAATACTGTTCAAGGGGCGTCGCTGGAGGATATATCCCGCCTCTTAGATAACAAACTGTCCACTGTTACGGCGCCGCTTTTGGCTCGGTTAGATTATATTGAATCGAGTTTGACGGAAGCGCATGTGTCCCATGTGTCCCATGAAGAAAATAAAAGTACAAAAAAACCAAGACCCTTGGGTAGACAAAGACCTGCTAACACTCATCACAACCAAAAGTAAACTGGGTGATAAAGCAAAACGCACAGAAACAATAGAAGACAAACTGGCCTACCGCATCGCCAGAAACAACTGTCTCAAAGCTGTGAGAACAGCAAAAAAGAAATACATAATAAAGCAGGACAAAGACTGGGGAAGCAACACAAACAAATTCTGGAAAAATGTAAACCTATTATTCCCCAAAAATAACAAAGAAGAGCATACAAACTTCCAAGATAACGAAGGGGCAATGCTCACAGACATAGATGCAGCAAACAAACTGAACAGACACTTTGCCACAATAGGGCAAAAGCTGTCAGAAAAATTCAAAAAAAGATGGGAAAACAGATCAGGAACTGTGGAGAACGAAATCCCCACCTGCAAAACAGATATGATAGAAGTAAAAAAATTAATAAATGACATAGACACGAATAAACCAAGTGGAATAGGTGAAATACCAACCAAAATACTGAAAGAGGCACTCCAAGCCATCCCGGCCACCATAGTAGACCTATTCAACATCTCCTTTGAGCAGGGGCGTTTTATATCAGCCTGGAAAATGGCAACCATCACCCCCATTCACAAGGGTGGAGACAAACAAAACATGGGAAACTACAGGCCAATATCAATTCTTCAAACCCCAGGCAAGCTCATTGAAAAAGTGTTACATAGACACATCAATGAACACCTGGAAAAAAATGATATACTAAACGAAAGACAAGGGGGCTTCAGGAAACTGCACTCCACATCAAAAACAATAGCTAACCTAACAAATGACATAATGGCATCAATGAACCAAAAACAATTAGTTGGAGCCGCCTTCATTGACTTCAGCAAAGCATTTGACACAGTAGACCACAAAATACTACTGGAAAAACTAAAAACCATGGGCATAAAATCCAACACTATGCATTGGATAAGATGCTACCTGAACAACAGGCAACAGAAAACAAAAATAAACAATACACTATCAGACAACCAACCTGTCACATGTGGTGTACCCCAAGGGTCAGTGTTAGGGCCACTACTCTTTATAATCTATATAAACGACCTTGAAAAATGGTTGCAAACTGAATGCCTCCAACTATATGCAGATGACACAGTCATATACGCAAATGGCACCACAGAGGAGGAGGTAATAACTAAACTAAATAAACTCCTACTAAAACTAGATGAGTGGTGTGAGTCCAACAAAATAACCATCAACAGAAGCAAATCAAAAACAGTACTCTTCTCGCATAAACAAATGCCAGAAAGAAAACTATACTGTAAGTTAGGAAACCAAACACTAGAAAATGTAGACCATTACAAATACCTAGGCCTTGAGTTGGACAGCCAACTAAACTACAACCTATGTATAAATAAAATTATACAAAAAGTAAACCACAAACTGTGGCTATTTGCAAAGCTAAGAGACTACATGACACAAGAAATGTCAATAATAATCTTCAAGGGCATGGTGCTCCCCTATTTTGACTATGGAGATGTAAACTACATGGGTGCGAGAAAAGAACTACTAAAAAAAACTGCAAACACTGCAGAACAGAGCCCTAAAAATCTGTCTAAGAGTAGACAAGCTGCACCCAACCTATGACATACACAAAAGAACCAAAGTGAAACTACTAGAAAATAGGAGAATAATTCATTTGAAAACATTAGCATATAGCTATAGTCAAAACAGTAAACTTCTAACAAAACCACAAAGGGCTACTAGAGCAAATAATGCACCACTACTAAAGCAGACCAGAAGCCGAATAAAAGCTCATGAGAGAAGCACGCTGGAAATGGCTGCCAAGTTGTGGAATGCCCAAACGGTAAAGGAACGACAAATTCCTGACCTAAAAACTTACAAAAAATATCTGTGCAAAATAAGGCTAGGAAACCCCCAGTAAGCTGCACTGCAAAGGGGCATGTAATATGTCACGGCCCACCAGCGGGATGCCCAATGGAAGGTAACCATGCCAAAAGTAGCCAGATAACACACCACACAGCTACGTACAAGCCTATGATATGTAAATAGGAGTAGGCTAGTCTAGTAATAAGAGTAGAAAAATAAAAACATATATACCAAGAAAATCCAAAAAAACTAACATAGGCTACTAACCATACCAACCAATTATCTATCTGCTACTGAAATGCAGGCAATCAAATACCTTATCAGCAGCCACTGTGTGGTAAGATAACACCAACACTACAACTGGCCAGCATTGAAAACAAGCCTGGGTACCCGGGCTTATATGCTATGGACAGTATAAATACAGCCTCAATAAAAAAATTTTTTTTTAAAAACGCGCCAATGTTACTAGGCGAATTGGGCCGAGCGGATGTGTCTGTCGATGACGTTGACACTGTCGCCGCGCCAACAGTGATACGCAGCAGGCGACGGTCGACAAGTGGGAATAAATCGTGTGTTGGGTGTGGTGAAGCTCGTTGTACGCCAGTTGTGAGGCAAACAGTCACTAGTCAACATGAGGTCGTGTCAGTTGGTGGAACTTCTGCAGAAATAGTAGTGCGTAGCAGTTCCGTGCAAGATAATGTACAGTCGATTGACGGTGAGGTGGATGTTGGTTCAGATTCAGACGATGAACTGTTAAAGGACTTGTTACGGGTTGCAGGGGCGCGGATCAAGAGGACAACAGGTAAACATAAACTATTGCCACATAAATATGTAATACGGGGAGAAAAGAAGGGCAAGGTCGGTATTGGACAGAGCACGTGGTACGAGTACTTTGCGGCAATTCGCCGCATGATAAAACGCGGTGACGTTCCTGTCGACTGGGTGCCGAAACTGGAAGATCACATGGACACCCTCTTTGATATGGCGCAGTCGTACACCTGGGAAACATGTTTGGCATTCTCGGAAAAAATATTTAATATGATAGCGGACAAACGACTGCGCGATGGGTGGAATAATGACAGTTTAATTCAAGATGTTCGACGTGATGTGTGCGGGTTGGGGCACCGGTTGACAGGGTCAGTTGTAAATCTCCATAGAGACGTTAGCACTACTGACTATAATAACGAGACTGATGGGAAGCCGTGTACAATCTGGAACAGGGGTAAATCCTGCGGTTTCTTCTCTAGTCATGGTGTAGGCAATGAACGGTTTTTACATATTTGTACGTGGTGTGCCTTTCATATCAAAAAGAAATATTTCCACAGGGAATTGGACTGTAAAAACAAGACTAAAATACGCGAACTGAAATCTACCGTGGTAACTGATCGTGTCAAGAATTTTCAGTAAGCAGCCTGGCTGGGGCTTCACAAGATTCAAGTGCGTCAAGTGTGTCGGTGCTGGATGCGGCAAGACGACCACGGCAAAGCCTGCTTGACGTTGAAGACCACAGTGTACGACACTACACATCGTTTGAACCAGTCGCCGTTGAGTTACAGGTCGGTGAGGTGTTAGTCGCAGGCGTTAATTTGCCCCTGAGTATTGCTGAGTCTGCGCATGTTATTGTTCCCATTATTAACCCGACATGCGTTGTTACCGATATTGAGTTGTCTCCTGCCATTCAGGAAAAAATTAGGGTTGTCTCTGAGATTCGGAAAAATATTATTGGTACTAAGAAACGTATACAAGTCAGTTCACCTAAGGCGTTGCGTCGCCGTGTTTATTTAAATAGTAACTCTGGTAATATTACATGGTATAACTCGAAAATTAGGAAGCTCAATAATAAGATGGTTAATGATACTGATGGGAACAAAGCTAAGGCGAAAGTAAATTTCTCATGCAAATTACAGCGACCATCCCGTGCTGTCTCACATCTGGCGACTGGGTTCCAAACGGCTGGTTGCCATGGACATGCATCCCACCACCTCTATCACGACGGTGATATAGGCGATCAGCCTCAAAACAGACAATACTCATTGTTTGATGAATCCTTTCACACCACATCATCGGAGTTTAATCAAACTTCCGCGGTTCCAACATTGGTTGATCCAGCCGTCAACTCAATGAATGGATCCATGTGTACTCACACAAACTTTAGTGCTAATCAGCACGACTGTGTTCATAATTCTCTTGTGTCTTGTTCTCAGGATGATGTTGCTGTTCATCATGTACCGTTATTGAAAAATGTTCCGTTGGCCGTTCCGCCTTTAAATACTGTTTGTGTTCCAAACCAGTTACAGACTATCGATTGTAGTCTTGTGTCAATACATGGTAAAGGTGAACATTCCAATAATACTGTTGTTGACCAATCAAGTATGGACAGTTTCGTAAAAGGCAGTAGTAATATTCCCAGTGTGTCCAAGCTGTTGGTTGAAGGTGGTCGTCGGTGTTATGTCGCTGATGTATCTGATATTGAAATCGACATGCAATTGGACGCAGATGATATTGACCAGGGTCTGCCGTTTTGCGAGTTGTCTCCTGGTAATTACAAGAATGTATTACTGGACATATGGCCTACTTGGAATGTTAACATAGTCCCCCGCTGTTCTTACTCTGACATTTATGATGTGGTACGGCGGTCAGGCCTGCCGAATTATCTCCAGGTTAGGATTCCCGTACCGTCAGGTCTTAAGTTAAAAATGTGGAGGGAGCTCCTAGTTGATTATAATGATAAAAATTTACTTGACTATTTGGAATTTGGATGGCCGGCTAATTATACAAGGGATGTTCCACCTTCACCAGTTGATACTAATCACAGTTGTGATGACGAAGATCTATTTTGGATAGATAATTATGTGACCACTGAACTGTCTTATGGGGCCTTGCTGGGACCGTTCAGTACTCCACCTTTTATTCCTTGGGCACAAATAAGCCCAATTATGACCCGCCCAAAGAAAAATACCAAGGAACGTAGAATTATTGTAGATCTAAGTTTTCCGCGCGGTAGGGGGGTTAATGCAGGTATAGTTAGAGGTTTTTACCAGGGCTGTAGGTATACATATAAATTGCCTACCATAATGTCGTTGGCAAGTCAAGTGACTAAATTGGGAACCGGGTGCTACATGTGGTCTATAGACCTAGCAAGAGCGTACAGGCAATTAAGGACCTGCCCTCTTGGCGTACCGTTATTCGGGATCAAGGTTAATAATAATAATTATTTTGATATCGCACCCCCATTCGGTTGTAGGACGTCTAGTATGGCGTGCGCCAGAACGACGTCAGCAGTAGTGCATTTAATGACTAAAAAGGGATTTTTTGCTTTGTGTTACTTAGCTGATTTTGTGGGTGTGGAAAGTACATTTGTAAAGGCGCAAGCAGCGTATGATTACATCAAAAAATTGACTGCATTATTGGGACTAGATTTGTCAATTAAGAAATGCACTGCACCAGCAACAAACATGGTATGGCTGGGTTATGAAATTGATTCGAGTGACATGATAGTTAGGATTCCAAAGGAGAAACTGGTAGAGGTATTAACGGAGTGTAAAAGATGGACACATGGAAGCAAGGTTACTAGAAAAAACATTCAACGTTTGGTGGGTAGATTACAATTTATTTCGAAATGTGTAGTTCAATCAAGACGATTCATGAATAGAATTTTGGATTTTTTGAGAAGTACTCCGTTTGTAGGGAAGACAGTAGTTACTGAGGGTTTAATTCGAGATGTAGCCTGGTTTTTGCGTTTCGCGGAAGGTAGTAATGGGTTAATTTTGCTCAGGCCGTATCCAAGGGAAAGGGGGGTAATTGAATGTGATTCATCCCTTCAGTGGTACACATTATTTTTCTCAATTGTACTCTTCAGAATTCTTAAGTAATGATTTTCACATAGCCCAATTAGAGGCGATAAATTTGGTAGTAGCGCTTAAAAACCTTTGTCCCATCCGCCCTGAAGAGTTTATTATTATCATTAATACTGATAATGAAGCATCACAAAAGGTTTTATCTGCAGGTGCTGGGAAAGACCCAGTCTTGTGTGCTTGTGCTAGGGAGATCTGGCGATTTTCAGCCCAGAATTGTTGCGAAGTACAAGTCATACACAAGGCTGGGAAGGACCTAGTACTAGCGGATGCTCTGAGTAGGATGTTTTTCGACTCTAATTGTAAATTGTTAGCCGACGAATTGTGTCACCGTCATGCCCTATCCAAAATAGAAGTTTGTCATGATAATAATGTGTTTGACATGTATCTCTAATGCTACTCGGTCTCTAATTCATTTTCTTGCCTTTATTCTACACTCGCAGATTACAATGATGCTGTAGTTAATAAGCTAAGCATATCTTTCAAGGCTGGATTAGCGGAAGGGACCTGGAGAAATAAAAGGGTGCACTTTTTTGAATATTTGAAGTTTTGCAAGAAACAAAAAGATAATCCTAAAAAACCCAAGCTGAAGACGGTAATGCTATACACTTTATATTTAAATGATAAACTTAAAACCCCAGGAGCAATTAATAACTATCTAAGTGGTGCCAAATCATGGCTAAGGCTGGTAGGGGGTGACTGTAATGTCTTTGACAGGTATGCGTTAGTGGTACTAAAGCAAGGAATATTTAAATTAAAGAATAACATTGTAAATAGAGCTTATCCATTAAAGATTAAACACATTAAGTTAATTATATTAAAATTGCTATCTATTGGTAAATATGGACTGGTGTTTATTGCTGCTGTTCTTATTGGATATACTTGCTTATTAAGACAATCAAATTTATTCTACTCCGAGATGCTGGGTGATGGCGGTCATACGTTACTGGGCGGAGATATCCGGGCACATCCAACGTACCTGATGGTGAACATACGCAGTACTAAAACCACATGCAGACCAGCGGACAGATACCGCATCAGGCTGCCAACAGGACCGAACCCCATGTTCTGTCCTGTACGTGTATGGAGAAACTACACTCGCCATACATGTGTGCATGAGGGCACCCCAGCATTCGTACTCTCGAACGGGGACCCGCTGACTAGCCAGGCTTTCATGAAATGCCTACGTTTGGTCCTAAAGGGGGCCAAGCTACCCTGGTGGCCGATGGTGACGTCACACAGCCTTCGTCGTGGAGCTGCCCAAGAGTATGCTCGTGTAGGAGTATCTTTGGACTGTATAAAATCATTGGGTCACTGGAAATCAAATAGTATCTTTAACTATGTAAATAAAAACCTTGTTAGTAAGGGACCATCTGCCCTCCTTTCACAATTTGGCTGAGAGCTAGATGGTCCTTTCCACTGCTTGATTGTGTGAAATAATGAATAAGCGATGACGTGTGCCTGGTGTGCTTCAAGAGTATGACCGTGATCACCCCCTAGCTGATGGTTCCTGTCTTCAACTCTTCTCAAGAAAAATCTAATCCTCATAAATTAAACTATATAATCACTAAATAAATAAGTAGTTTCCTAACCCACCTGCATATAAGTAACATGGATAGTTAGGATTAATATCTCTACTGGATTGTACTATCCAGGATGATAAAATAGATCAGGGCAAGTATATTAGTGTCATCTGTACTGATGAAATATTAACTTGTCGTTCTTGTTAGCTATTGATAAATATATCAGAGGCTAATGTAAAAATTTATTAAACATGGTTAATAAATTTATTAGTCCATTCCTGTGTCTGGTCTTGAATTATATAATCATGTCACCAAATACTGATGCATTCACTGAATCACTAGTACAATGTATGTCCTGTGAAATCGTAGCACAGTGCCTATAATAAAATAATCTATTTAATTAATAGAATGATCGTCTACATCTTGTTTGTTTGTTTGAACTTGATTCCAGCCAATTTCTGATTGTGCAATTTGAACTACATAAATAATACCAATCATACCCACTTTTTGTATATGCTATAGATTAAGTCCCTATGTAAAATATTCTGGTTATAAGGGAATAAGTTTATCATAGTAGATACTTGTGATAGAATATTAAAACCATCTGGGTGGTATGTTCCTCCAAACAGCCCACTCGCCAAAGCCCAGGCTCTTTCCTCCACTCACACATATTATTATAATGACTTAGGTAAGAGTGTCAGCCTCCCCCCATCCCCCTACAACGAATCAAACACAATACAAAGCATTACGACCAAACCTGTCGAAGTCATGATAAGGCCTTACTAGCATAAATTAACAAGTTGCTATAGAAATGGGTAAATGGATTACCATAAAGTATGAAAGATAAATGGTGTAGGTAGAATCTGGATTTTGGGGGTTTGCTATCTACAAACCTGTAAAGAAGAGCCAATAACAAAACTAAGATTAGTACTGAAAAAACTATTCTAAAGATTTGAATCAGATTTGACTTGTGCTGCCCAGTGATGAAAACAAGTGTCAACACACTTATCCATTATGGACGGCAAATAAATTCATCACAAATTGGGCGCGTCCTGATATGACCTTTGATGTTGCTAGGACGTAAAACAACAAACAAATCACAAAAGGGGGGAAAAATTGGTGTCAGAATATGTATACCACAATTAAATTGGTATTTTTCACTTTAAATATCCAACATGTGCAATTTAAAATAACATACTCCAAATGAAAGTAGGGTAGATTAGTATGATTCATCTAATAGGCCTAATGGCTATTTATCTTTAAAAAATTACAGAAATTGAAAAACCATTAGACTGCAACAACTGTCAACATTAATATTGGAGCAGTCCAGATAAGACCTAGATGTACTATGCATGATTTAAAAAAAAAGTTACATCAATTCGAAAATATTTGTGTAAATAACTCAATGCTAACAATTTAACAATCAGGTGATAATGACAAATGATATATTCAGATTTACCCTATTAGATAAAAGATTCACCCTGTAGTCATACATACATGGCGCACATATGCCTACATACGGACACATACACCACCCACATGGCAAGGCAGTCATAGTGTTCGGATGGCTCAGCATCTGATATACTTTACTGTGTGACCAGGTAGGAGGAGCCTGGTTCGTTGGTTGGTTGTTGGGGTTTTATGTCCTGGCAATATCTAAGATGATATCAAGATGGGGGAGGAGCCTGCATAGAATATTACCTGTTAGTCAATGAAATAATAAAAGAAGACTCTTACTTGAAATAAATATGCATTTTGCATGCATATATATTTTTTGTTATCCAATATTCCAGGGTCATTAAACTTGTTCTGGACGTAACTATTGTGTCCCCTGCTAGTTAAATTACCAGAACTTCAGTAAAAAAACAGTTGCTATTGTTGCATCTGTAAGGTTATTTTCTAGTACCATGGCTTTAATATAATTTGTCAACAAAACTTTATGAAAAGAAATTGAAGTTCCATATTATTTTTGGTGTCCCCTTCTATTGTGTTACATTCACAACTCAAAAATGGGAAAACATATAATGATCCTATGCATTTTGTGTACAGCGCATAAGTATACTTTGTATACTTAATTGTTTCATGCAATAAATTTGATTAAATAATTGTTTTGATTAATGAATCTGCACTTGGTGATTAATAAGTCCACTCTTGGGGCTGGCTACTTAATTGGTTCTGTTTTTTCTGACAAAATGGTAACCTCAATATCTTTTCCTTCATGTTAACAGTATATATATGGACAAGAGTTGGCTACTCAGCGAAAGAATTAGGAAAATACACAATTTTAATTTTTGACCCTCATGTAACAAATTCAAAATGACACATACTGTAATATGATCAAAAACAGTTCTTATGGAACTGTCATGAATGTACCAATAACAGAAGGGAAAATAACTTCATTTGACCAAATTTGTTCAAATAAAAATGCACTAGAACTAGTGATTGCTAATATATAATAATGGTATATAGATTTTATAAGCTACTGCTTCCCCTGGCTTGGTTCCCCACTGCAGTGAAGTGTACATGACTGTGGCGGGAAACCAAACTAGTGCTTCCCCCTGGTGTTAAATAGCTAAAGCTAGAACTGTTGTTGTGAGAACGCTGGTCTGGAAGCATTTTCGTTTTTATGTAAGTACTACTGTTTGCATGTAGAAATATACTTGTTTTAGTAAGAGTAAACAGTTCATGTAAGCTCACAAAGTTAACAGCTTAAAGAATGCTCACAGCTAGTTTGGATCAAGTAATATCTGCAGGATTGTTAATCTAAATGATTGTTCATTCCACTGACCAAAATGGCTGACACAGTGACACTGAGTCAGTGAGTGACTGACACTGACATTCTAATTTCCATCCATCATGCAGTATGTAATGTCCTATGAATATAAATAATAAAAACATGAATTAAATATGAAAATCCAATCATTTTGTGTAATTCAAAACCAGACACAGATAATAACTTTTTGGGCTAATAAATTTATTAATCAGGCTTAATAAATTTGTACATCAAGCCTACTATGCCTACCACTTTTTGAACACTATTACTTGAAGCTCTTTCTCATCAGAACAGATGAGATTATTTGCTTTTATCTACTTCTAAGTTCACAGGTAGTACAACCGTGAGAATACTGTCTGAATTATGTAAGCATTACTCATTACTTATGTGCAGGTCTCATAATATTAAGGTTATCATTCTAAGCAGTAAGCAATATTTTCTTGAAGGTCAGTCAATGATGAATCTTGAAAATTGAAGACATTGGGCAGCAGCTACATGATGGATCACGGTCACACAGGCACCTCACATTTTCGGCACACACACCCGCCTCCACGGCCACAACCCCTCCAGCTCCCGATCGGACAACTCCAACCCTAACTTCACGCAACGTAACGCAACGCAACGAAAATAATGCCGACCCCACGCAAATCAGCACGTAACACACCAAAAAAGGGCGGCAACAACAACCCACCAAAAGGGCGAGGACGCCCAAAGAAAACTACCACCGGGAGGAAGGAAGCCACGGATAATCTGTGCGATGCAGATAACACGGCCGACAACCAGACGCTGTCACCACCACCGCAGTCACAACAACCACTGTCACAAGAACCGCCACAGCCCTCAGCGGACACCAGCGGCATGGGTAGTGGCATCCTGGAGGCCATACAGGCAATGATGGCCGATCAGATAACGGACCTCCGCACGGACATACTTGCAATAGTGGATGCAAGGATGGGCGCTGCCACAGAAACTACAATCCAGCAACACCGAGCGCAAGGAGTGACGCCACGCGCCCCTCCGACCACAGCCTCAACGGTCGGAGCACCAACCGTCAACAGTCCCCCGGCTCAGCCCATGCTCACACCGGTCGTGACGTGCTCGGCCCCCCAGGCCGCTTACCACCAACGGCAGCCTCCCCTAGCTACACACCCCACAACCCACAATGCCACCCACTTCAGTGATGCTTACACGGAGGATAGTAATATACAAGCAGGATACGGCCAATACGTCGCCCCGGACTATGAGACTCACAGCACTGACCGCGCGGAAGCCATCAACGAGATGCTCGCAGCAGCAGGTTCAGCACTCGGCCGTAAAAGAGGTAAACCCAAATTCCTTCCTCATCTCTATGTGATACGTGGCACCAAACGCGAGAAGGTAGGCCTGGGCGATGCGACCTGGCCCGAGTACTGCGCGGCTCTGTTCAGGATGGGGAAGGACGCAGCAGTCCCCCATGACTGGAAGCCACACATGCTGGAGCACCACCATCAGCTGATGACAATGGCCACCGTCTGGGACTGGAACACCTGCCGGCAATGGTCCGAGCAGGTGTTCGACATGATTGATGACGGTCGGCTGCCACACGGATGGGCGGATCAGTACGCCATCAAGGACATCCAGAGGGATGCCTGCGTAGTGGGCACGCGTCTGGCAACGAAACAAACAGAACGTACTAACTATAATGGTGCAAAGTCGAGTGGGTACGCAACTAACAGCGCGAATGACGCAAAAACAGACTTTAATAAAGAGACAGACGGGAAGCCCTGCCACGTCTGGAACTGGGGTAACGACTGTGGCTTCACGGCGTCGCACGGCCAACACCCCGACCGAAAAGTCCACATATGCGCGTGGTGTGCGAACAAATACCACAGGTCCAACAGCCACCAGGAACGCGCGTGTATGAACAAAAAGCGCTTCATGGAGAGAAAGACACCGTCGAGCTCTGAACCCACCACCCAGCAGACGAGCCAGGTTTTTTGCTAGGCGGCTCCACCCCCCCAGCTGACAGCATGGGCAAGGAGCCAGACGACAGTGCACGCCAGAACAGATACACCACAGTGTGCAGGACTCACAAAGTAAACAAACCAACCGGTGGCGCCCCAGGCGGGCCCGACAACAGCAGAGACCCCGCCTGGAGGAGACGCCCCCCCGAACCTGACAGCGCACCGCGTAGCGGCACCCCCCACACCCCCGGTGACCTAATTAACACTAGGGCGAACAAGGTCAGCAGAAACCACGCCACCAACGGGATGGACTGCAGTGCCTCACATACCACAATGCATACTAACGATATTACAAACTGCATCTGCGCGGATGACTCGGACTGCACCGAATGTAACAGCAACTTCGCCACCACCGACAGTGATGCCGACAGCAGCCACGAGGCCGGCGACCAGGAGGCCAGCCCTTCTGCACGCCACACTGACCTCTCGAATTGTGTGTGTGCCGAGGTCTCGGACTGTAGCCTATGCAATGACGTGACAGATGAGCTCCACACGGATGATGGCGACGACAGCAGCACCGGAGGGCACGACGCCACACCGGCAAAACCAGTCAGCGGGGGCGGTGTGAGGAAACGCCCCCGCTGCGAGTGTCCCGGCATGTGTAAGGGTGTGTGTACAAACTATACTACGGTCGCCGGCGCCTGCTTCCCCCCTGAAACACCAGGGGGCAGCACCAGCGGTGATAGCCAGGAGGAACATGGCCGCCACCGCACACACGGCGACACAGGTGGCGCCACCTGGAAAGAGGCCGGCCGAGGTGACAACAACAACAGCCGCGACTACCCCGCTGACCCACAACACGGCCACGCCCCCCATAGACGCGACCACGCCCACGACCACCCGGACGCCGACACGAGCACCAGCCCGGATGGGGGAACGAAGCCACGCACCAAGCGTCTCAAAGTAGTGGTGGGTGAACTCCACAAAGTCTCAGACACACCCGACTCAGACGAAGACGGCCAAGGATACGCGACCCTCCCCCTGGTATCTCCACAACATTACCGTACCACACTTGACACCATCTGGCCACGCCCACTGGAGGACCAGTGGACCCGCCACGCAGAATACCTTGCAATATACAAGACGGCACGCCAAACAGCCCTCCCCAACTACATGGGAGCCAGGATACCAATACCCTCTGGCCTGAACATCCCACAATGGAGGAGGATGCTCACCGGATACCATGACTACGAGATAGTAGACTACCTCGAGTTTGGCTGGCCGGCAGACTACACTGCCGCCACGCCCCCCACACCGACCATGACTAACCACGCGAGGGACGCAGCCCAACTGGACGCCATCAGGGACTATATAACAACTGAGAAAGGCCACGGAGCACTCCTCGGGCCATTCAACAAGCCCCCCTTCCACCCCTGGTCACAAGTAAGCCCCATCATGACCCGCCCCAAAAAGAACACTACCGACAGGCGGGTCATAGTCGACCTCAGCTGGCCAAAGGGGGGCAGCGTAAACTCCAGGATAAAGAGAGGCCATTACCAAGGACGCCACTGCACATACAGCCTACCCGGGATAATGGACGCAGCAGACGAGGTGGCCCGGGTGGGGCGAGGGGCGTATGCATGGGGGGCTGACCTCGCCAGGGCATACCGGCAACTAAGGACCTGCCCTCTCTCCACACCTCTCTTTGGCATAACGGCCGATGGTCAGTACTACACGGACGTGGCCCCACCTTTTGGGTGCCGCACATCCTCAATGGCCTGCGCCAGGACGACAAACGCAGTCGTCTACCTCCTGAGGAGGCGGGGCCACTTTGTCCACTGCTACCTCGATGACTTCGTGGGCGTGGCACCCACCAAGGAAGAGGCGGAGAAGGCGTACAACGACTGCCTCGAGATCACAGCCCGGCTCGGCCTGGCCCTCTCCCTAAAGAAGTGCACCCCGCCCACGAAGGTCATCGAGTGGCTCGGCTTCCGCCTAGAAATCGACGGGATGCGGGTCACCATACCAACGGACAAGCTAGAGGACACCCTCACCGAGTGCAAAAAATGGGTCGCCCCCAGACAGGCTACTCGTAAAGACCTTCAGAGGCTGGTGGGCCGCCTCCAACATGTGGCGAAATGCGTCATCCCCGCCAGGCGATTCATGGCCAGGATACGCGAGGCACTGAGGCAGGCCCCCTTCAGCGGCAGTCAAGAGGTACACGACGAACTCCGGGCCGATATCCGCTGGTTCCTGGAGTTCGCCAGATGCTCCAACGGCCTGGTCCTACTCCCAAGTGACCCCAAACTCCCATGGGTGATCGAATGCGACTCATGCCTCACAGGGGGCGGGGCATACTCACCAAGCGAGTACTACGGCCAGCAATACCCAGCCAGCTTACAGGACAGCACGGCGAACATTGCTCACCTGGAGGCCATCAACCTAGTCGTGGCACTGAAGGCGCTCGCACCCCCACACCCCGACAAATACCACATAACCATCAACACGGACAATGCCGCCAGCCAGCAGGTCCTCAACAACGGCACCGGTCGTGACAAGACCCTCACAGCATGCGCCAGAGAGATATGGCTGTTTGCCGCAACACACTCATGCGAGGTGGAGATACTCCACAAGCCCGGCTCTGAACTCATCCTGGCAGACGCCCTGAGCAGGCGAGCAACAGACAGCAAAGCCCAGGCCGTCGCAGCCACACTCTGTAGAAACCTAGCAATAACTGAAATTAATGTGAATTTTAATAGAGTATTTACCGCGGGACTGTAGATAACCTGGGTAGCTCACACCTATTTGCTCTCCCTCCCCAGGTTATACAGATGAACAACGCGAACGCATCCTCCACCTGTACTTTGCAGGACTGTCAGCAGGCACGTGGAGGAACAAAGCGGCCCAAGCAAAGCAGTACATCGACTTCGCAAACCACCACCAGGCCGACCCTCTTGCCCCCACCCAGTACGACATACTCGCATATATCTCACACCTGAGAGAAAAACTAACGACGCCAGGAGCGGTCCTCAACTATGTGAGCGGGGCAAAGACCTGGGTGCGGATATGCGGGGGAGACGTCTCGGCATTCAGCACCTACCCCGTCACGCTAATGAAGCGCGGGGTGCAGCGGCTCACCTCACACATCCCCCCGTCAAGCCCCGCCCCTCACGCCCCATGACCTCCTCCAGGTGACCCGATACCTCACATCCGCGGGCCCCACAGCAAAGGTGCTCAAGACGGCGATCCTGATAGGATACTACACCCTCCTCCGTCAAGGAAATCTCGGCCACACAGGAGCAACGACCGACCCGGGCCACACCATCCAGGCCCGAGACGTTGTCCCCTCATCGACCGCTCTCACCATCACCGTCCACTCCACTAAGACTAGGTGGAGGACGGGACAGACTTACCGGGTGCTAGTTCCGGCCATTCCAGGCTCTCCATGCTGCCCACTAGCAGCCTGGCTAGACTATGTCGCCTACCAACGGCCACGCCCACTCGGGCCGGTCTTCCAAGTGGGGGGGGGGCTCCCCTTCTCACCCCGGCGCTCCTAGGAGCGCTCAGGATGGCCCTGGCGGCCTCCGGGAACGAACAGGCAGACAAGTACACACTGCACAGCCTCAGGAGAGGGGGGGCCCAGGCCTGCGCCGCATCCGGGGCCCCCCTCGGGGCAATCATGGAGCTGGGGACATGGTCCTCAGCCTCTGTTCATACCTATGTCCCGCGGGGCCAAATCACCGCCGGACCACGAGCCCTCTCCTCCATATTTGGTAAAGGGCTCGAATCCGGTCCCCACATACCACCACTGGGATCAAAAACCCCACGGGACGAACAAAACACAAAGGGCTAGCACCCAGATAAGACAACACCCGACATGTAAACCTCTTAACGAAGAAAATAAAAACCACTCTATGGAACTGCTGTCTCCGCCTTAGTGAATTGTGCATGTTAACGTAACATGTCTAATTCACTGGGCGGGGACGGAACCCCCGACAAGAGCCGACCCCACTCCGCCTTGATATAGAACACCCATACGCCCAGCACTCTGCCGCCACCTAGCGTTAACCCTGGGTACCCCCCTCCACCCACAGGAGGAGGACGCGACCCACTCCCGCCAAAAAGAACATGTGACCGTTAAAACTCCACCCGCCTCCACGGCCACAACCCCTCCAGCTCCCGATCGGACAACTCCAACCCTAACTTCAACCCACCCACCCACACCTCACAAAGACCACGGGAAGGGTAAAGGGCTCGAATCCGGTCCCCACATACCACCACTGGGATCAAAAACCCCACGGGACGAACAAAACACAAAGGGCTAGCACCCAGATAAGACAACACCCGACATGTAAACCTCTTAACGAAGAAAATAAAAACCACTCTATGGAACTGCTGTCTCCGCCTTAGTGAATTGTACTATCCAGGATGATAAAATAGATCAGGACAAGTATATTAGTGTCATCTGTACTGATGAAATATTAACTTGTCGTTCTTGTTAGCTATTGATAAATATATCAGAGGCTAATGTAAAAATTTATTAAACATGGTTAATAAATTTATTAGTCCACAAAAAATTTAAATTCCCGTGTCTGGTCTTGAATTATGTCTCCAGCTTGCTTCCTGAATAGTCTGTTGAAGGTGTTGGGGGAATTTTCGCCGCATCCGTGAACATTCTGATGGCTATTCGATCATTAATGTTTGGTGCATCCGTTTGACATTCGGTTGTCATCTGGTTATCGTCCGGTGGCTATTTGTTAATGTACGTTCCTTGTCCGTTTACCGTCCGTTTTGTGCGGCGGCCTTTGACCCAATAGTGCAACGTTTCGAGAGATTTCGGTACATTTTGATCACGAACACCACTGGACTAGAAAATTCTTTGTCCGGTTGTGTCCGGTGTGGCGGTTTCAGCCGTGTCCCGCGCTCAGCCGTGTACCTATACTCAAACTCAAGGCATTGTCAATGGTCGTGAGTAATCTTCATACAGAAAATACAGAAAAAGTGAAATATCTCTAAAAGCACACCACCTATTAACAAATCGCTTGGTACACATATAGAAAACATCTTCACCAAAAAGATTATATTAAATTTATAAGGTTAGGGTTCTTGATTTCTATTAATTTTGATTCAAACTAATGTTTTGCACTGCGCGTACCATCAAACTCAAGGCATTGTCAATGGTGGTTAGCAATCTTCATACAGAAAATCCAGGAAAAGTGAAATATCTCTAAAACCACACCACCTAGAAACAAATCGCTTGGTACACATATAGAAAACATCTTTACCAAAAACATTATATTAAATTTATAAGGTTAGTGACTTAAGACCATTGACAATGCCTTGAGTTTGAGTATAGGTACACGGCTGAGTACGGGACACGGCTGAAACCGCCACACCAGTACTCAATCCGGTAAGGTGTAACAGGCACTTTAGACATAAGAGTATGCTTACTTACTGACTGCCTTCCTGTGCAAGATGTCGTGGATTCGAAATCGGGCAGTCAAACCCATGTTAATCGATAGGTGGCTCTGCGACGCAACTCAGGCCAAGGAAGTGATGTACCGCATTGAAGCCAATGTATTTCCACCACATACATACAGCCCCACCACACCCCTATGCCGACCCTACACACGTACACCTACAGCCCCACCATACCCACCAACACCCCCACTCACCAAACACCACATACCACACACCCTTACACCCCCACAACACCCCCCTAAATCCACACACACACCAAAATCCTCACCACACCCGTACACATCCACCACAAACCCGATACCTCGAATGCGCTGCGCTCTTCCTTGATAGATGTCTAAAAAGTGTTCCTGGAGGGGCTGCCGGCCACCACTTCACTCTCTACCTCTTACTCGGTCTGTGTCTTCGGCTCGCTGACTGGTCACCACAGGGCAAGGAGGCACGGCCCTTTGACTCAACTCTCATTTCTCTTTGCTCTATACTACCTGTAATATATGCATAATAGACGTCTAGACACGTCTGTAATATATGCTAATGAGATGCATAATGTTCCAGACGGTAAGTGAGACAAAGGAGTATGTAAATGAGATGACGTCATGGAAATTTAGCCGGCGGTTCAGTGAGCCCAGGGCGGGAATAAACCATTCAGTATCCAGAAGTCAAAGTGTTGAGACGTTGTACTTTTACATGGTGTCAGATGAGGAAGAATACCGCCCGCTAATACGCTGCCGGGTTTGCGGACGCCAGGTCAGCTTGTCCTCACCTAAAATGCACGATCGAACTGGAAAACATGGATCAGAGCATATGAGATATATGCCATTGCCGCAGGTATAATCACGAAGGCGGAACGAGTGCAATGCTGCATCTTCCTTCATGTCGCCAGCGAGGATGCGCAAAAGGTATTTGCCAACATGTTCATCGAGCTCGCTGATCGAGACAAGATCGGACCACTCACAAATGCGTTTCACGCAAAAGTAACTTGATAATAACATGCTATCGGTTCAATTCTCATAACCAAGCTACTGAGAATATGTCTACGTATGTTACTGCGTTAAAAGACAGAGTGAAAGACTGTGAGTATGGATCGGTGGAGGAGTCGCTGTTGCACGATCGGCTGGTGGCTGGCATACGGAACACGAATTTGAGGAACAAACTGTTACAAACGGCTGATTTGACATTAGAAAAGTACATCAACATGTGCAAACTCAGTGAGTTCAGTTCTGCTCAGTTAGAGGACAAGAAATCAGATGGTGAAGTCAAGGAAATTGATTTTCTGAGGAACTATGCTACTGCGCATACTGGTACACCGGCGGTGCGGTCATCGGCGATGCCATCTTGGAAATCGCTAATGCAAAAACCGATTCACAAACTTTCGGCCAAAATGCAGAGAATGCGAATGCGTTTGCAAAACTACAATATTCAACTGTATCATGTGAACGGTTCTCTGATGCTTTTTGCAGACACGTTGTGCAGAGCACACAGTGCCAGTGTAGGTCATGAGACTCTGTTCGATAACACGTTCAGCATTGCCGAAGTGGACATGCATTCGTCAAGATTGTTAAGTAAAATTGTCAGAGAGTATGAAAAAGATGTATCCATGTCCATGTTGATCACACACATTGAGGATGGGTGGGACACTACATGCATACAGACACCGCCATGTCTCAGACAGTACATCCCACACAAAGACGAGTTAACGGTAGAAAACATTCTAGTCATGAAAGGCAATCGGGTGGTGGTCCCTCCGGTCTGTGTGGTTAAATGATTGAGGCGTTACATGAAACGCACTTGGGCATAACAAAATCCAAGCAGCTGGCATGAGACTGCATGTTCTGGCCTAACATAAACAAACAAATTGAGGAAAAAGTCAGTCGGTGTGACACTTGCCAGAACAACTGGAAAAGTTTGCATAATGAGCCGTTGATACACCACCCGATAGCCTGTCAGCTGTATGATACGACCACCTTACGACTAATCACCGAACGATCGGCGACTGACGTGATGTGGCGCATGTACAATGACGTCGCAATGTCGCCTGGTGCGTCATTGTAGACATGGCGACGTAATAAAATAGTTTGTAACAAATTTTTTCAATTTTATCACAAGGAGGTCACAGACTTTTGGTCAGCAAGTGATCGCAAGCAAATGCAGGCTGTCGGGTGACTGGGTCATGAACTGTGTTGCACAGGTAACTATGCTGACAGTGCTGCATTACATGATACCACCATAACTATGCAGACTTGAAGTTGACAGTCACATTGTAGTTAAAGAATGGGAAAATCACCATGCAAGGGTCACCCAATCTTCGTGAAAATTGGCCAATAAATAGAAAACGGGTATGCAAAGATGAATATGGTAGTTTAAAAAATGAATACCCTCAAATTTGAGTGATTCCGAGAGGTATTGGTTTACGCTGGAAAATGTGTGCAAAAAGAATGGCAAAAAGCAGCGGACCACTACCGATGGCCCCACGGTGGTCCGACGGTGGAAATTGTGTGCAAAAATAATGGCAAAGAGGGGCGGACCACCACCGACGGCCCGACGGTGGTCCGACGGTGGCAATTATGTAAAAAGAATGGCAAAAAGCGGCGGACTACCACCGTCGGCCCGACGGTGGCAAATGTGTACAAAAAAAATGGCAAAGAGCGGCTGGCCACCACGGTCGGCCCGACGGTGGCCCGATGGTGGCCCGAGGGTGGCAAATATATAAAAAGAATGGCAAAGAGCGGCGGACCAACACCGACGGCCTGACGGTGGAAAATGTGTGCAAAAAGAATGGCAAAGAGGGGCGGACCACCACCGACGGCCCGATTGTGGTCCGACTGTGGCAAATATGTAAAAAGAATGGCAAAGAGCGGCGGACCACCACCGACAGCCCGACGGTGGAAAATGTGTGCAAAAAGAATGGCAAAGAGCGGCGGACCACCACCCACGGCCCGGCAGTGGTCCGACGGTGGCAAATATGTAAAAAGAATGGCAAAAAGCACCGGACCACCACCGACGCCCGATGGTGGCCAATGTGTGCAAAAAAAATGGCAAAGAGCGGCGGACCACCACCGTCGGCCCAACGGTGACCCGACGGTGGAAAATGTGTGCAAAAAGAAAGGCAAAGAGTGGCGATCCACCACCGTCGGCCCGACGGTTGCCCGACGGTGGCAAAAATGTGGAAAATGAATGGCAACCAGCGACGGTCCACCACCATTGCCCCGACGGTGGCATGACGGTGGCAAATGTGTGGGGAAAAAACTGCAAAAAGCAGCGGACCACCACCGTCGGCCCGACGGTGGCAAGTATGTGGCGACGGTGCAACCAATAGCCAACGTCGGCCCGACGGCGGTGTGCTATCTGGGTCACAGCTGCTTATATACGCGGTGTTTTTTTCGAGGTGGTTTCAACAGTTCTATCGTTAAGTGTCGGTCAGGATGCCAGCCATCAGGAAACTCCGTGGCAGACCACCATTGTCTTCATCTCAACGTCCAGGTGTGAGAAGAAGGGATGTGGCTTCGTCAGAATCTCTAGCAGGGGATTCTAGTTCAAGTCGCACAGTTCCGGTTTCTCCTGTTCCATCACCGTCAGTGTCTGGCTATGCTGGTTTTTCTTCTATCCTGGCTTGGAAAAAATCGCAGCACTTCCAGGGATTCTAGCCCCGGCAGCTGTGTCTCCTTCACGATCCGATGGTCCGAGCTCTCACCATCTCGTCTCCCTTCCGCCAACCGAATCTCTTCGTTTAGGGCCTGGACCCGTGCTGCTGGCACATCTGTCAGACCTGTGTATTGCCGTGAGATCTCCCTCAGCGTCTTGAGCCGTGTTTACATGGAGAAGTTAATTCGATTTCATATAAATCGCGTTGCCTAGTTCGCCTCAGATTCGCCGTGTAAACGCGCCAATGAAGCGTATTAGGGCTGATTCGCTTCATATAATTCGCTTATTGTAAGCCGCCTGGCGAGGTGGTTTATATGAAGGGGACTATGAAAGTCGCTTCATAAAAGCTCGTGTAAACACTAGCGGTTTATTTGAGGCGGATTAATGACGTCACACGCATGCGCACTCCACTTTTTTTTTTGTTTTCTTCCGGTGAAGCGCGCATGTTGCCAGTGTTGTGGACGGAGCGAGGCGAAGTTCACACTCATTTTTTCCCATCGAAAACAACAGCTAACAATGGCGTGTAGTTCAAGTGAGCAGGCCAGTAAAAGGGATAACTGGGACGACGAAGAGATCCGCCTACTTATCACGCTGTGGGGAGACGATGGCGTGCAAAGTCAATTAGAGAATTCCGGCAGAAACATTCATATTTATCGCCGCTTGGCTGCCAGATTGAGCCGGGCCTCTGGTGCTGGGAGGTGCGAGAGAACCGCCTTTTCCTGTCGGACAAAAGTAAAGAGTCTCACCCAAATGTACCGAAAGTGCCGCGATAACAACAAGTGAGTAGTTGTCATGTGTTATGTCCTATATATGAGATAACTGTGTTTCATAACAAATAGATATAAAGCCGTGTTTGTCGCACTCAAATCAATTAGCCGGCAATTGTAGTACGGTATTAAAAAAGATCACCACCCCCAGTATCGCTAACGTTCCTTAATGAAGTGCTGTGATTAATTTTAATCAAACCTGGCCTACTAACACGACACCTCTGAATAGTATTGATCTTTATTATTCTGGCTAACCTATTGCATTCGGAACACATCTCCGCACATTGTGTCAATACAAAGTGTCACAGGTTTAACTTGTGGATATTGGATGCTTTATAAAAAAGACATATTGCTCGCCTATTGCTCGCTTCAGCCGCCGGCTAAATTTTCTATGACGTCATCTCATTACCATATTCCTTTGTTCTCAAGTTTCCATCTGCTTAACATATTTTACACCCCACCGATTAGGCATATATCACAGACATTACTGGAGCTAGCTCCGATTAGTTATACACCCAACTTATGGGATGAAAAATGTGTTTACTAGTCTGTTTATTCATCTCCCAATAATTTTGCAGTCGCAGTGGGCGGGCACCCCAGACCTTCAGGTACTTCGAGGCACTCGATGAGATTCTGGGTACGAGACCGACAGCGGTACCCGTCAACTACCTCGACACTGACCACCTGTCGATGGAACAAGGTAAGGCCAACGAAACTGTACTGATTATTGAAATGATACTTGTACACACAACGGCCACACACATGTCTTGCAAACGACAAACAAATGTACATAAAATAACAGAGATCGACTACTATGCTACATAATGAAGCTATTTTGTAAATAACCTTAGCGACATGGATACTTCGCTTCATCCAGTTTGGATTCTTTTAGCTGAGTGCATCTTGTAGGAGCACAACAAATTACCACTGAGGTAATTTTTTTTCTGTGGAAGGGTTCGACCTGCAGCGAACTAGTTTAGTCCATTTAACGGTTACTTACAAAGCAATATAGCCGCATTAATGTGAGTAACAACAGCACCTAATATGACACCTGAAGTAATTTTTTTCGCGAAAGGTTTCACATGAAGCGAAGAAATTTAGTTGCTTTACCGGTAACTTACAACCAAGTTCAGTAACATTCGCACAAAACATAACCTAATTTATAATTGTTTTGCAGACGGTGCCACAGAAGACTTGGTACTGGGGGCTGAGGAGGAGGTCGCCCAGGACATCCTCATCGACGTAGAAGTCCAGCTGGACACTGACCTCGGCACACCTACAGAGAATGCAGCAGTAGAAGGTCGTACCGCTGCCACCCAGCCTAGGCAACCCACAGAGCCAAGTAAGGATTTCTCTAGTAAAATGAAGCACTCGCTAGCCATGCTCAATTGTCACCATCATGATGTCTGTGGGATGCTTTGCTGTGTAGTATTTGGTCGGTTTAAATCTGGTTATCTAAATAACGTGTAGTACAACCTAGTGCTTTGCAAGCGCGTCATACGTGCATAGGATGCAAAATGTAAACCTATATATAAACGCCGGAAAAAAACAAATATGTAAACCAAACATTGTTACAGGCTGATTTGGCATGGCCGGTGTACACACATTGCGCCCATTTGTATGCTGTTTAGGATTTGGAGGCTTTAAATGTGGTTATCGCAATAAAGGGTAGTACAACCTAGTGCTTTGAAAGTGGGTCATAGGTGCATAGGATGGAGAATGTAAACCTATATATAAACGCAGAAAAAATAAATATGTAAACCACACATTGTTACAGGCGGCTTTTGCATGGCCACTGTACACACTATTTGCGGCCATTTGTATGTTCATGCCAACTAAACTGGTTTTCCATGGACGCGCATATATCTACCAATGTGGTTACATTAAAACATTACAAGTAAGAAAAGTACATGTAAAGCAAATGAGGGCCAATGCGCTTAACTACTGTGCGTCACCAAATTATGTACCTAATTGAAAATACGGGAAAAACATTTTGCTAGTTATTAACACCAACGCTATTGTTATTCCAGCCCCGCCGAAACGAACCACGAAAGGCGTCGGCAAGAATGAGCGGGTGATGACCAATCTCATCACCCAATTCATCACCGCCCAGCGCGATTCCGCCGCCCTCTTCCACGACCATGAACAAAGGAGGATGGAGAGGGAGATGGACATGGAGGAACGGCGCCTGGGAAGGGAGGTTAAGATGGAGGAGAATCGGCAGCAAAGAGAGGAGAACCACGCAGAACATAGAAAACACGAAGAGAGGATTGTCAGGCTGATCCTGGCCGGCCAGTGTACGTCACCACCCACGCAACAACAATTCCAAAGTGCTACGACAGAGGGTGTCACACGCATCACCCTACTCACCCCACAACAGCCACACCAGCCACAACCTGGACCCTCACATGACATCAGTCCCACTGCAAGCTATTTTGAATGCAAATAACCTAACATCTATAATATTTGTGGGATGACAGTTGTGTGAAAAGGTTTAGGGCGATTTATGTAAGCCTTTTTAGGAAACAGTATAGTCCAAATTTGTTGCCCATTTACCGTAGTTCATGCCAGGCTATTTGTTTACTGTGTATTCCTTGAATCTTGACCTTTCCTACTTGACATTTCAATAAAATGTGCTAGTAGTTCCCAATCTTATTTGTTTGTTCCATGTTTTCTACCCACTTACATCTCAGATTTATTGGAATATCTCCAGACTTGCCTGAATAATTACTTATATAGCAATTGATTTGCAGTGTTTAACTCTCTTCCTAATGCAGTGTTACATCGAATATTGTTTATGTGAAAGATTCATTACCATTGGAAGGACACAAAAAAACAGAAACATAAATGCCATTTTAAGGTACTTTATTTACACGTTTAGCCGCTTCAGCAAGGTAATTAGATGATATTATGGTGACATCCATATAATGCTAACATCCAAGCAACATCGAAGATTAAATCGGGACAGATAAAGAATTAGTGACAACTTTACAGTCATGAAAACTTTACAGTTATGCCATTTATGCCAAATCAGGCAGCAGGACCCAATATCCCACTCATTCAGCTTTTCCTGATACTGAGCTAACCAGTAATTGCCCTATTCTATTAATGTTGTGCACAAGGCTACGAAACGACAAGTAGCAATTTTTAAGTAATCTTGTGAGAGAAATTATTAGCATTTTCTAACGTTCTTCATAATGAAGTGTTACATGCACAATCGTTTAAGTAAAATACTCATTATTATTAGGACCAAACAAAAAGGCACAAGCCTAACTTGCATTTTAATAACATTTATTTACACGTGTAGCCGCTTCATCAGTGAAATTATATGATATAATGGTGATGTCATGAAGCCCCTTCAAGTATACCACTACGGTCCACACAACCAATATGCGGCCACTTACGTTATTGTTCATCATACTAATTGGCGAATTGGTTGAGTAAAACCAAACTATATGTGCCGACGCAAATCGTGTTAGCTTAGTTTCTCGCAGTGTGTTGTGCGCACAACTTTATGGGCGTTAACTAACACCTTCTGTAATAAACTGAACATCCTAAGTTAATTTACTCACTAAAATATGACATATACGCCTCGCGTATATCCTCCCCATTGCCCTCATCTTGCACGTCGTGCGCCACTATGTCTGGTTGTTCGTTGGGACCCTGATCCCAATCGATGTTGAAAGCCTCCTTGTGTACTTCACATATATTATTTAATGTGAAGCACACAAGGATGACTACGGTGACGTCCTCAGTAGCAATGTCGGTGCGTTTCTGCAGCATCCTCCACCGTGCTTTGCAGCGCCCGAAAGTGTTCTCTATCGTCATCCGGGCGCGCGACAGTCGGTAGTTAAAGTTTGTCTGGTCCCTGGTTAGTCGGCCTGTGTCAGAAAACGCTTTCATCAACCAGGGACGCAGAGGGTAAGCCGGGTCGCCCAGAATGACCACAGGGACTGTTATATTACCAAGCTGTCGGGGCCTGTCGGGGAAGAGGATGCCTGCCTCAGCTTTCTCGAATATCGACGAGTTGGCCAACACGCGCGCATCGTGCACCCTACCTGGCCAACCCGCCGCAATGTTGAGCACTTGGTATTGATGGTCGCACATCACTTGAGCGACTATGGAGTAATACCCCTTCCGGTTGTGGTAGTCGGTGTGGTGCTGCCGGGGGGCCATGATGGGTATGTGGGTGCCATCTATAACTCCGCCACAGTTTGGAAAACCAAATCGAGATTCGAAGCCCTCGGTGATCTCAGTTAGGCGCTCCGCATTCGGCAACTTTATAGACTGTGGCAGCAGGACGCGGACAATCGCAGCGCAGGTGTCGTGAAAAATCACGCAACACATACACTTCGCTATTCCGAATAGATGCCCGACTCCCCGATAGCCCGCTCCCGTCGCCAGCAACCAGAGGGTCACTGCCACCCGCACTTCGACAGAAATGCACCTAGAAAAAGTGACAGAAAATAAACAAAATGGGCTCTCCAGTCCCTTGTGCTTTTGCAACCACTCCGTTAGCTCACCGAGTATCGGGATCTTCCTTTTTATGGCCAAACTCGTCTAGGTGCATGTGTCTCGCAGTCTCAATGGATCTGTAACGACAGGGCGTTAGAAATGTTTTTAGTATCGGTAATATCGTGGCGCAACATAATTTGGCACAATTTCACACTTCACACAATGACCACATCATTATAACACAATTCAAAACTAGACACAGATAATTCTTTTTGGGCTAATAAATTTATTAATCAGGCTTAATAAATTTTTACAGCAGCCTTGTTTCCTACACCTTTGTTAACATATTTACAGTAGCTATTCCCAATAGTACAATTGGGCTATTTAGCTATTGTTACTCTAAGTACATCAGGTAGTACAACCTGTGTCTTTATCATTTTTAGTAATGGTCCTTACTTATATGCAGGTCATCTATTATGTCATTTTACTATTACATTATATCATTTACTTATGTGCAGGTCATATCTATGATTTTACTATCATATGATATATGATGATATATGATACATATCTGAAGATACTGTATAATTTCACTCGAAGCAACTTGAAAAGAAGACATGAGGCATCAGCTCGGGCAGATCACGGTCACACGTTCAGCTCACATCTGGCACACTCACACACATTCGCACAATCATTGCATTCAGCACTTTCATATCAGGGACATAGGAGCCATAATCGTTCAGCCAAATTGGGACACGAGAGATAATGGTTCCTCCCTATAAAACATTTTTATTAACATAATTGAACACACTGTTAGATTTCCATCTACCGACTGTTTTTATGGACTCTAATGGCATGCCCACTCGTGCGTATTCTTGGGCTCCCCCGCGCCGTAGGCTATGGCAAGTCACTAGCGGCCACCAAGGGAGTCCACATGCTTTCAGTGCCGCTTGCATGCACTTGTTAAACACTGTAGCAGTCAGCGGATGACCATTGTTTAACATGAACGCTGGGGCGCCCTCATGCATCGTATTCAGACTGCTGTACTTGTTCCACGCGTACACCGGACAGAATATGTGGTTCGACCCTGCCGGCAGGTCGATGCTGTACGCGTCCTCAGGCTTGTGCGTGGTCTTTGTGGTTCTGACTGTGATCGTCAGATGACTGTTGTGTGCTTTGATGTCCCTACCGAGCAGCATGTGACCGTCACCACCCGTCACCTCGGAGTAAAACAAATTAGACTGTCTTAGCAAACAGAGGAACCCTATTAACAAAGCAACAATTAACACCAACCCATCATCTCCAATCTTTCTGAATTTCAAAATCATCATTTTAATGTGCTTGGTTCTTAAGGGATATGCCCTCTTTACAGTATTGGATTTTAACTTATATATGCCAGCTTTAATTAGTGATAGCGCGCAACAGTCAAATGTCTCAGTATTACCTCTAAACAGTCTTATCCATGATCTGGCCCCACTCATGTAATTTCTCACAGCACCTTCAGTATCCAATTTATCATTTAAATGTAAAGTATAAAACATTACCGGCTTTAATTTGGGGTTTTTGGGGTTATCTCCGACCTTTTTGCAAAACCCAAGATACTCCCCAAACTGTACCCTTTTATTATGCCAGGTCCCAGCCGATAGTCCCGCCGAAAAGTACACACTTACTCGTCCCACTAGTGCGCGCTTATCCTCTGCAAGTTGATAAAGGCAAAAAACTAAATTATCAACTGGCAGAGAGTTATAAGGTTAAATCTAACACATTACCATCATGGGAGACCTTTATTTTGGTTAACAATTTCTGCTGACATAATTCGTCAGCGATGCGCCTATATTTATTATCAAAGAACAACCTACTTAGAGCATCTGCCAGTACCAGATCCTTCCCCGGCTTGTGAACCTCCAGATTTCCCGGGCACAGGCGCACAAGACAGGATCTTTTCCGGCACCAGAAGATAGCACCTGTTGGGATGCAGCATTATCTGTATTAATGACAATTTGATACAAATGAGGGTTAGGGGGTGACAAGTTTTTTTACAGCCACAACCAAATTTATTGCCTCCAGTTGAGCAATATGAAAATCATTTTTTAGAAATAAGCGGGTGTAAGAATTGGAATAAAAATGTGTCGGACTGAATGCGCCTCCTCCATACAAAGACGAATCGCACTCGATTACCCACTTTTGGTTAGGAAGATGCTGCAACAGGACAAGTTTATTATGACCTTCTGTGAAACGTAGGAACCAAGCTATATCCCTAACCAAATTTTGTGTGACTAAAACTTTTCCAAAAAATGGGGTACCCCTAAGAAAGTCCAAAATCCTATTCATAAAAATTCGGGCAGGCGTCACACATTTAGAAATAAATTGTAATCACCCTACCAACCTTTGGACATTTTTCCTAGTAACTAAACGACCGACTAGCCATTTATGGCATTCTAATAAAATGTCCAACAATTTCTCATCAGGGATACGTATAAGCATACTGTCTGTAATTATCTCATAACCCAGCCAAACCAATTTGTGTGTAGGAGGGACACATTTGTTAACAGACAGTTTTAAACCTAACACTTTAGTTAGTTTTAGAATGTAAGTATATGCTTGTTGTGCCTTTTCTAATGACTCCTCTACGCCTATGAAATCGTCCAAAAAACATATTGCAAAGAAACCCATTTTATTCATCAAGTGTACCACAGCAGCTGTAGTTCGTGCACATGCCATGCTGGACGTTCTACAGCCAAACGGCAGTGCAATGTCAAAATAAAACTTATTATTAACTTTAATACTGAATAAAGGCACACTTAATTGTATGGTTTCCCTTGATAAAATTCCTTGTTAATACCTGAATTAAAACTACGCCCCTTAGGAAAACTAAGATCGACTATAATTCTACGTTCATCAGTATTTTTCTTGGGGCGGGTCATAATGGGGCTGACTTGTGCCCATGGACAAAAAGGGGGGTCATCGAATGGACCTAGCAGCGCATTATGGGACAGTTCAGTCCGGACATACTTGTCAATCCAAAAAAGGTCTTCCTTAGAGCGGGCATGATTAACCTCTGTTGGAGTTGGGATAGACCTGCCAGTAAAATTAGCTGGCCAACCAAATTCTAAAAAAGGTATAAGTTCTGTATCACTATAGCCCACCAGCAGCTTCTTCCATCTGTCAATTTTTAGGCCAGACGGAATAGGCAATTTTTCTGACAAATAATTTGGGAGACCAGAAGCTCTTACTTTGTTATATATATAGGTATATGTCTTAAAGATATTAATATTATTATCACTGTTAGGAACAGTAACTGTACTATCTAAAGTAGGCCAAATCTGCAACACATGCAATTTATATTGTAGGGGTGAAGTATCACAGAATGCCTTCCTATCAGTACAGCTAGAATCTGTAACATTAAAATTATTTATAGCATCAATATTATAAAAATCAACATCTGTGCCCTTGTCTCCAAATTCCAACGAACATGCAACATCAACTGCAATATTAACTGGTGTAATTTGACTAATCGAAGGAACCAACAACTTATTTGTGTAGACCATACCAGGTTGTCCACCCATATTAGTATCTAAACAGTTTGTAGGATCCATCATGGAGTCCAAGGCAATCTCAGAATTGTCAGTTTCAGTGTTAGGGTCATCATAGGGTGGATTGGTGCAATTCGAAGATCTAATAGAAGTACAACCCTTATCAGAATCTACAACAACTGAATCATGGTTCAAAGCTTCAACAGTAACAACAGAAGCAAGCTCTCTACCACTAGATAACTGACAAGGGTTGCTAGAAGAAACATTAAGTATATCAGCGGCAGGGCTAATATTAGAAAACACAGTAATGCAACTGTCATCATCATGCGGGAGGTTATCTGCGCCACAAGAGTTATCATAACCAGCAATGTGGGCCGGATGTAATCCGTCCATAGGCAACAGCCTAGCAATCAGTGTATCAGACACTGAAGCGGGGTCACCCAAGCAGCGGGAAACTGAATTTCGTCCCCCGCCTATTAAGACCACCCCAGGGCCCACAGGCAACGACCTGTGCCTCCGATTAAACCATTTAGAGGATGCGCTACTGAGCGAATTATTAATAAAACGATTTCGGCTATAGCATTGATCGGCAAAACAATTAAATCGACATGTGGTGCCCCTCCCCGGCTTTTTATCGAACTTATAGTACCGACAGGAAGTGCTAGATAGCGTATGATGTCTCTTTACTGATTTTACGGAAATATTACTATCAATTTTTGGAATCGGGGGGGGGAAGGTTCTTCAAAATAGTACGATTTTGTACATTAACAAAGGGAATACAAGTACTATCAAGGGGTGGGGGAGACCTAAGGGTGGAAGTAGGCGTCAGGGGCAACAACAGTAACTTTACAGGCCGACATGACACCGACGAAACAACCGCACCGACCTGATTTCGGCACTCGCCGACCGGGTGACTTGATGAAGACTGTATGGTGGCACCATCTGGAGACTTGTGATGGAACCCGGCCTCACTGACCCTCGATATACGCACTTTCTCACAGAGATCCGCAGCGCCACGCCCACTGCGAATTAAAAACTTGATGCACGGTTAGTATATCCCTCACTACCAAGTTCAGATGCACATTGCTTTGAGCGGCACTCAGTCTCCTTGTGTGCATGCTTCCTCCGCAGTTTGTATGCACAATATGCACAAATATGGATAAAAGACATGTACCTTCCCCATGATCACCTTCGAACCCGCAGGTCCCTCCCTTATTCCAGATCACGCAGGGGCGTGCATCCACTCCTTTTAAAAAATCTGAATACGCCGTCCCCGTCACTTGTTTTTGATGCTGTAACTCTACCCGCTTCCCTAACCCGCATACATCTCGCCGAACCTCGACAATTCTTCCTTCATCCTACCAACCATTAGGCAGACGCTTGTCTGCGATCATGTTAAACACCTTCTCACTGTATGTGAGACAGGTGTGCCAAGCATAGTTTTGGGCCATCTCAAGGATAGAATCAATGTGATTTTCAATATGTTCATGCCAACCAGAAGGTACATCTCCACGGCGCACCATACGCCTAATTGCTGAGAGATATTCGAACCACGTAGATTCGCCTTGCCCGACCTTCCCTTTCTTTTCGTTCCTGATTACATATTTATGTGGCAGCAGTTTAAAGGCAAAGCGTGTGCGGCATGCAAGAAAATCGGCCATTGCGCAAAGGTTTGCCGAACCAAAACCAACAGCATCAACGAAATCATCCTAGACGAGGATGATGAAGAAGACGAGACAGAATTCCACCACACGGAAGATGATCTGTTTGTGGGAGCGGTAGCAACAGATGACGGCAAGTTAGGAGACTTATGGTTCATGGACATATGTAACGGACCCGTGTCCGTCAAATTCAAACTGGATACGGGATCAGAGGCTAATATAATTCCGATGCACATCTTCAACAAGATCGGAGATGCAAAGCTGGTCAAGGCCAGGTGCCGGCTTGTCACCTATTCGGGACAGAAGATCGTGCCGAGAGGGGAGACATCACTACGAGTGAGGGACCAATGGCTAAGGTTCCAAGTGATAGACAACGGATGCCCCATACTCGCAAAGGAGGCGTGTGTTCGCCTACACATCTTAACACGCATCGACATCGTCCAACCACAGGGCACAGACAACACCAGCGAAGCCCATAACATGGTAAAAACATTTAAAGATGTATTCACCGGTCTAGGAACAATTAAAGTTGAAGCTAAGATTTATGTAGACACTAAAATTCAACCAAGTATCGATCCTCCCAGGCGAGTCCCGCATGCCATTGAACAAAAAGTACGCCAAGAGTTAGATCGCACGATAATGCTGGGAGTAATAGTAGAAGAGACCGAACCTACGCCATGGGTAAATTCAATAACAGTTGTCAGAAAAAGGGATAAAATTCGGGTGTGCCTAGATCCCACTAAGTTAAATAAAGCCATCCAAAGGGGCCCATATCCAACCAGTACAGTTGAAGAAGTAATAGCGAAACTGGAGGGCGCTAAATATTTTTCAGTTCTTGATGCTAAAAGTGGCTATTGGCAAATTCAATTGAACACGCAAAGCTCGAAATTGTGCACATTCAATACACCATGGGGTAGGTACCGGTACACCAGATTACCGTTTGGAATCAAAACAGCAGGGGACATATTCATATACTAAATGAACAAAGTGCTACACGACTTAAAAGGTGTCAATGTCATCACCGATGAAATTCTAGTATATGGAAAGACAATGGCAGAACACAACGAAAACCTCAAAGCCGTCCTGGAATGAGCCAGAGACGTCGGTCTGAGGTTAAATCCGGAAAAGTCAAGCATTGGGGAAACAAGTGTAAATTATGTTGGTCATGTAATCTCAGGCGAAGGGGTCAAGCCCAGTAGTGAGAGAGTACAAGCAATCAATGACATGCCCACACCAATGAACAAACAAGCCGTACAAAGATTTCTAGGCATGGTAGCCTATGTTGCGAAATTCATGCCCAACTTAGCGAAAATAACCAAACCGCTCCGAGTTCTCACTGTAAAGCATTCGATAAATTAAAACAAATGATCACTCAGGCCCTCGTACTAAGGTTCTATGATGTAGACAAGGTAATCACACTGCAAGTCGACGCATCAAAGTCAGGGCTAGGGGCCGCACTGCTACAGGAAGGTAGGCCCATAGCCATGGCTTCGAGAGCGTTAGATGACACACAGAGCAGCTATGCAGTGATTGAAAAGGAACTACTGGCCATTTGTTTCGGCTGCACAAAATTTCATAACTACATCTTTGGGAAAAGGGTACGGGTAGAGACAGATCATGAGCCACTCGTTGCAATTATTAACAAACCACTGCATCAACTGTCAGCACGCATGCAATGCATGAGAATGCGACTACAAAACTACGATTTAGATTTGGTGTATATAAAGGGATGTAACATGTTCGTTGCAGATGCGCTGTCAAGGGACCACAGCAGCACGACCGGACAAACGGCACTGTTCGACACGGAAATCACTGTTACAGCAGTAGAAGTCCTACAAAGGGGTCTTCAGAGTGTCGCAAATGAAACAAAAATAGACAAAACATTAACATAGGTGACCAAATTAATCGAAACGGGATGGCCCGAAGACAAAAACACCAAAATGCGCCACCCCATTCCACACGTTCCGTCATGAAATCACAAAATACAACGGGGTACTGTTAAAGGGCAACAGGGTCATCATACCAACACAAATGCAGAAGGCCATGCTAACGAAGTTACACGAAACACACCAGGGCATAATCAAAAGCAAAAGACTGGCAAGAGAACATATCTTCTGGCCAGGCATGCAAACTCAGTTAGAAGACAAAATCACCAGGTGCGCATTACGCCAACAATATAGGAACAAACAGCACAGCGAGCCCCTACAGTCACATGACATTCCGCACTTGCCATTCAACAAAATAGGGCCCGATCTGTTCCAGATTGGTAATCAAGATTATCTATTGGTGGTTGACTAGCTTTCGAAATATCCAGAGGTTGTAGAATTACAAAGTACAACGAATGCAGCAGTTGTTCTAGCCATGAAACAAATATTTGGTCGACACGGTATACCAGACATTGTCGTATCGGACAATGGTCCACAGTTCGCAGGCGATGAATATAGGAAATTCGCACACGAGTATAGCTTCAAACCAACTTTCTCGAGTCCGCACTATCCACAAAGTAATGGCCAAGCGGAAAGGCACATACAAACTGTCAAAAGAATGATAAAGAAAGCAATGCAGGAATCAAAGGAATATAATCTAGCCTTGCTTAATTTCAGAAACACACCATTAGCTGAACCAGACGCATCACCCGCACAATTGCTAATGAGCAGAAAGTTACGATCGAAACTACCGACCATAACACAACAACTGAAACCGAAACTAACAAAAGTAACACCCGAACAAATTCGGAAAGTGCAGACAACGCAGAAAAAAGCATATGACCGACACACAGGAAAACAACACAATGAAATAAGAGTGGGAGAACAAGTAAGATACCTCACACACAAGGGAAAATGGGCCACAGGGGTCATCACAAAGGCAAGTGACAACAACACACGACAATACGAGATAGAAAACCAAAACAACCTTCGCTTAGTCAGAAACCGAAAACATATATTCAAGACAAAGCACAAACCAAATAACGACCAACAAGTTAAACCACACGCAGACCAACAACGGCAAAATCAAAGAGAAAACGAGGTCGTTAAACAAGGGCCATATGTAACCAGACACGGCCGCAAAGTAAAACCTGTAGTTAGACTTAGATATCAGTAGGCAATAAACTTGGCAACACTATCGTGCGCCAGATACACACACCAACGAGTATCATGAGAGAATCTAGCACGAAGGGCCGATTCAATAACACATGAATAATACAATCAGCAAAAGAAACGAGGGCGCAGATAACGACAAACAAACAAAAATTATAATTAAAAAGAAAAATATATATATATACAAAAAAAAAAAAAAGGTCAAACAAATATAAACTACGACAAAGAAAAGATGGTGGTTGTCAGGAACAACGTGTAGGATAAATGAATTTCTAACATGTGCATGTGACATAACATATCAGCTTACAGAAACGGACAATCTGTCAATCAGGGGAAGTTGATCGACACACCCAATATGGCAAACTATAAGAACAAAAGACAGACTGTCGCATTGTACATTTAGCAACTCTACCGACCGCTAGGGTCAACCTGTGAGATCAAATACAGAGGACTGTACACACACGCCAGCCGGGACAATTACCATCGGTCAAACGACGTAGAGTCGTAGGGAAGTGAAACCATTGTACGCATGTATGCATGAATCGTTATATTGTTACATTTGTTCCAATTGTTCGAAGGGAAGATGTTATGTATACTGCCGTGACTCAGTGCCCGCCACCGGCGACCCGGCGCGAGGGACCAGTGTAGTGGTGACGAAGGCTGAATAAACCATTATGCAACTAGACGCCGTCGTGAGTAGTCGGTTCATGATCACAACATTACAACACACACACACGCAAAGACAACAACACACACACACACCAACATGCACACACACACATCAAGCACCAACCCATCAAAATAAACCACACATAATTCTGCAAACCCGTGTCCAAACTTTATTAGTTATTTAGGATTATGGTGTTGGTGTAGCAATATTCATGTTGGCTGGCTAACATGTGTAATTTGGTTCACGGGGCAATGAGTTTGGATCCGATTACACTGTTCAAACAAGCGACTTTGATCATGCGAACAAACAAGCGACTTTGATCATGCATTGTATCATTCAGTCGGCAGTGGACCAGTCTTAAGGTAGTATAACATGAACCTGTGAGTATTTAGTCGTTACAGTGTATAACTTATAAGCGAACAAACAAGATGTGAGTTACGTGATCAGGTACCTCTTGATGAAGTCGATCACTAGAAAGGTTTCAAGCCTCACAAATCTGGGCTTGTGCAGGTATGATCATGTATTACATCAAACGGTTGACATTGGACCAGTCTTAAAGGTAGTGCAACTTGAACTTATCAGTAATTAGTTGTTACAAGCATAGACCATAAATGCAAACAAATCGACTGGTCATCATGTAATTATGAACCTCATTATGAAGTCGATTACAGGATAGGGGTAAAGCCTATTGAAGCATGGGTTGCACCGAATATAAGCATTAAGTCAGCATTAGTAGATCAGTTCAGAATATCATCTTAGTATCATAGGGTCAAGTTGTATTGATCATTGGGGAGAATAACAGTATAAAGGTCAGGAAAACAGCGCTCAAACCATAACTGGTAGGGAGGGAGGGTGGGTGATCAAAGTTGCCTGTTCGCTTGCTCTGTCAAAGTGATTGAATAATTGCCTCAGTGAACAGTGTAAACAGATCCAAACCCGTTGCCTCGTGAACCAAATTACACATGTTAGCCAGCCAACATGAATAATTCACTTCACTCGGACAAACTGGAGACAAGGCAGGTGCATATGAGTTTTAACAACTAAACTTTAATAAAAATAAGTCATTAACTCATTTGAGTTGGTCATGTATTGTATCGTTCGGTAGTATAATGTGAACCTGTGAGTACTTAGTCGTTACAGTGTATAACTTATAAGCGAACAAACAAGATGTGAGTCACGTGATCAGGTACCTCTTTATGAAGTCGATCACTAGAAAGGTTTCAAGCCTAACAAATCTGGGCTTGTGCAGGTCTGATCATGTATTACATCAAGCGGTCGACATTGGACCAGTCTTAAAGGTAGTGCAACTTGAACTTATCAGTAATTAGTTGTTACAAGCACAGACCATCAATGCGAACAAATCAACTGGTCGTCATGTAATTATGAACCTCATTATGAAGTCGATTACAGGATAGGGGTAAAGCCTATCGAATCATGGGTTGCACTGAATACAAGCCTTATGTCAGCATTAGTAGATCAGTTCATAATATCATCTTAGTATCATAGGGTCAAGTTGTATTGATCAATGGGGAGAATAACAGTATAAAGGTAATGAAAACAGCGCTCAAACCAGCAAAGAACCGAGCGCTGTGGGAGCTGATGTAATAACTGATGTGTTCAGGTAATCCTTTACTGCATTACTGCGCCATGTGCTGGCTTGCATGATATGTTCAATATCTAGGCTTGCTGCCTGGCAGGCTTGGGTAGCCCCTCTTCTAAGGCTATGAAGGGTATAACCGTTGTCATGACCTAGTGCTGTCATTGATGAGATTTTAAGGGCTCTTAGGAGTGTGGGTGCTGTGAGCGGTTCTCCCGAGGGAAGCATGAGGGCTGGTGCATCTTCATAAGGACTCATAGTTCTGGCATAACTGATACACGCTCTTAGTGGGCAGCAGTGGGAACTATTCAGGGTTGGCAAGTAGTATTTCAGGGTGGAAAGACCAGCTGATCTTGTTTTTGTGGACCGTACCATGATTTTTAGTTGATCAAAACTAGGTTTTATGTTACTGAATTTTAGGACAAGAGGGCTATCAGACAGCGTTGTTGATGCCGCTGTTGATGTGTGCAAATACTTCAAACCATAAGGACTCATATTAGGGTGTTATGGTCGGTACAGAAAGAAAGGTATGCATTAATGTGGGTCGCCTTGTTTTTCCGCGTTCTGGGAGTAAGGGCACTCACGTACGCATTTAGTAGTCTCTGGTGATGCATCAGTGTGTATCCTGGAATTAGAGTTAGAGTCAACAGCAGCTTCCAAATAATTCGTTTTTAATTATATGGTGAAATCTAGGATATCAAGGGAGAACTTAATTTTTATCTCTTTTATATAATTTACAGCTTTGCATAGTTGGTCTGCTTTTTTCCAGCTTGATTCTGAGTCAAATGATCTGCTCAAGGCCTCCGCTAATACTAGCTGCTCTCCTGCTTTATGCTTAATTTCTAGCTCAAAGTTATGTTTTGCCAAAATTAGCCAATATTATCTGTGTTAACTATTATTCAAAACCAGACACAGATAATTACTTTTGGGCTAATAAATTTATTAATCAGGCTTAATAAATGTTTACACAGTCTGTATAATTCTATCGCTACTGAACAACTACAGTCGAAGGTCCTCTCAATAGTACAATTGAGACTATTAGCTTTTAACTACTCTAAATTCGCAGGTAGTACAACCTGGAGGGACTCTATTGTTATTTTGATATGTTACTTATGTGCAGATTCATTGAGATTAGTTGATATCACACTAGTCATATGATATTAATTCTTGATTGCAGGGTTCTTGAAATTGAAGACATGAGGCATCATCTAGAGGGTGGATTACGGTCACACAGGCAACTCACATCCGGCACACATACACACATACGCACATTTTGTACACACATCATCATTCAACATAAGGATAAAAGATTTAGGGACCATCAGATCTCAGCCCTATTAACCCTATCATGAAAACAAGGGCGGGTGGGATGGTGAAATTTTGATGTATTAATGAAAGTGATCCGTCCTCGTCGATCGCCAGGTATGGACTGATTTAGCCTTCGGGTCTATTACCGGAAGTCAACTTCGGTCATAGCAACGGATGCTACAAACGGTATCTAAGGTACTCATCATATCAAGCCCGTAGTCAGGGTTTTGAATTACGCATGTTACCGGCAACATGTACAATTCAAAACCAGACACAGATAATTACTTTTGGGCTAATAAATTTATTAATCAGGCTTAATAAATTTTTACACAGCCTGTATAATTCTATCACTACTGAACAACTACAGTCGAAGCTCCTCTCAATAGTACAATTGAGACTATTAGCTTTTAACTACTCTAAATTCGCAGGTAGTACAACCTGGAGGGACTCTATGGTTATTTTTATATGTTACTTATGTGCAGATTCATTGAGATTAGTTGATATCACACTAGTCATATGATATTAATTCTTGATTGCAGGGTTCTTGAAATTGAAGACATGAGGCATCATCTAGAGGGTGGATTACGGTCACACAGTCAACTCACATCCGGCACACGTACACACATACGTACATTTAGTACACAGATCATCATTCAACATAAGGATAAAAGATTTAGGGACCATCAGATCTCAGCCAAATTGGGACAGGAGAGTTGATGGTCCCTTCCTAAATAGATTTTTATTTACGTAGCTAAAAACACTCTCCGATTTCCATTGTCCCAGAGTTTGTATGTTGTCTAAGGACATGCCCACTCTTGCATATTCTTGGGCTCCCCCTCGACGTAGGCTATGGCATGTGACCAGTGGCCACCAGGGAAGTCCAGCAGATTTCAGTGCAATGCGCATGCATTCAGTAAATAACCAGAGGAGCCCCGTTCAACATCACGAATGCTGGGAAGTGGCGACTGTACTTAGTCCACGCATGCAGTGGGCAGAACTCGGGATTGTGTACCCGGGGTAGCTCAATTCTGTAGATGTCCTCTGATCTATGAGTTGTTTTCGTGCTTCTGACCGTTACTGTCAGGTGTGCTTTGTGTGCCCTGATGTCACCACCGAGCAGCATGTGACCGTCATCCCCCACTACCTCGGAGTAAAACAAATTAGACTGTCTTAATAAACATAGGAAACCTATTAATAAAGCAGCAATCAACACCAATCCATCTTCACCAATTTTTCTAAATTTTAATACAAATATCTTGATGTGTTTAATCTTCAGCGGAAATGCTCTATTTACAGTATTCTGTTTTAATTTGTACATGCCAGACTTAATTACTGAAAGTGCGTAACAGTCGAATGCCTCAGTGTTTCCCCGTAACAACCTCACCCAGGTTCTGGCTCCACTCACATAATTTTTGATAGCCCCTTCTGTTTTCAATTTATCATTTAAGTGTAAAGCATACCACATTACCGTTTTAAGATGGGGTTTCTTAGGATTGTCTCCCAGTTTTTTACAGAACTGCAAATACTCCCTAAATTGTACCCTTTTATTTCGCCACGTTCCTTCCGACAGCCCCGCTGTAAAATACACGCTAAGCCTATTCACTACTGCACAATTTTTGTCTGCAAGTTGATAAGGCCAATAAAACAAATTATCAACCAGCAGGCATCACAGGTATAAATCAAAAATATTACAGTCATGAGAAACATGTATCTCTGTTTAGCTTTATTATCAAAGAACAACCTACTTAGGGCATCAGCCAGCACCAGGTCCTTACCCGGCTTGTGAATCACCTGCACCACGCAGCTATTAATCACAGCAAAGCGCCAAATTTCCCTGGCGCAGGCGCAGAAGACTGGGTCCTTTCCAGCACCAGATGATAGCACCTGTTGGGAAGCTGAATTATCAGTGTTAATAACAATTTGATAATTATGAGGATCATGGGGGGACAGATTTGTTAATGCCATGACCAGATTTATGGCTTCAAGCTGTGCGATATGGAAGCCACTATTTAAAAATTCATTACTATACAAAGCGGGGTAGAAATTTACACTACTAAATGCCCCTCCACCCAGCAATGACGAGTCACACTCAATGACCCACCTTTCTTTCGGGAAATGTGTCAACAAAACCAGTCTATTAGACCCTTCTGCAAAACACAAGAACCAAGCTACGTCCCTAACTAACTCCAGACTAACACCTATTTTCCCCATGAACGGACACGACCGAAGAAAATCTAAAATCCGATTCATAAAAATCCTAGAGGCAACAACACACTTAGAAATAAATTGTAACCTCCCTACTAGCCTCTGGACATTTTTCCTACTAACCTTCTTCCCAACGGACCACTTCTGACATTCCAGTAAAATATCTAATAACTTATCATTAGGGATTCTAACTAACATATTTATCGAATCAATCTCGTAACCCAACCAAATTAACTTCTGTGTAGGGGGGCTGCATTTTTTAAGCGAAAGCTGTAAGCCCAATAGACCTTTAAGTTCCAAGATATATTCATATGCTCGCTGCGCCTTTTGCAAGCTAGCCTCAACGCCTATAAAGTCATCCAAAAAACACAAAGCGAAAAACCCCTTTTTCCTCATGAGATAAACCACAGCTGAGGTCGTTCTGGCACAAGCCATGCTAGATGACCTACAACCGAAGGGGGGGCTGTGTCAAAATAAAATCTTTCATCTACCCTAATCCCGAACAAAGGCACACTCAAGGGGCAGGTGCGTAATTGCCTGTACGCCCTTGCCAGATCTATCGACCACATAAAGCACCCAGGGCCCAATTTCGTAACTTCCTTAGCCAACGTCATTATTGTGGGCAAGTTATACTTTAACTTTTTCCTTGGTAAAACCTTTAACTATTCCATCATTCACACTAGCACCCTTTTGATGACTGAGATCTACTATAATTCTGCGTTCATTAGTATTTTTCTTTGGACGGGTCATAATAGGACTGATTTGTGCCCAGGGAGAGAAAGGCAAGTCATCAAAAGGGCCCAGCATAGCATCGTGAGATAATTCAGTAGCCACATACTTATTAATCCAAAACAAATCTTCCTCATTACATGTATGATTACACTTCGCTGCAGTCGGCCTGAAAGTACCTGTAAAATTTGCTGGCCATCCAAACTCCAGATAATCTAACAAGTCAGTATCTTCATAGTCCGCTAACAGATCCCTCCATCTACTAATTACCCACAAACCAGCAGGGACCGGTACCCTTGCCATTAGATAATTTGGAAGGCCAGTTGCTCTTACTAACGCATAAATATCAGCATAATCCAGAAATAGGTGACAAGTGTCAGTTAGTTCAGGCCAATTTTTTAACACATGACTTCGACAGTCTAAAGGGGTCAATTCGCAAAATGGCACCATTTCCTCGGGACTCTCAGAACCGCCGCTTACAGTCAAGTGGGTACATTGAACGAGTTTATCAACATGGAAACATTCCTTATCAACGAGCAACGGATCAACAACAGGGTTCAACGGAACCAACTTATTAGCTCGACTAATTAAACTAGGACTGGGCATCATCTTACCGTTCGAATCACCCACGCTTAGCGTTAGCAAAGATGTGGGAGGCAAAGGTGCCTCCCTGGCGGTGAAACGACAGCCACCGCCGGTGTTAGTGTAACCACAGTCAAGACTGCTATTGTCCGAAGAAGCACTAACAGTTTTAGAATCAGATTCCCGCAACGCATGAACATGCAAGTCAGCAGAACCAACCAACTTGTGAACAGAACTTGAAAGCAGAGCTCTTGCTAGGAACTGACTGTAGAGGGAAACTATTAATTAAGCTAGCGACAGGACTAGCTGCAGAATAGGATGTAGGCACAAGGCCAGTCATGGCGGGGAAACGACAGCCCCCGCCGGTGGTAGTGCAACCATGATGCTGACAAGCATTAACAGAAGACGTAGAGGATTCCAGCCTCAGCTGTGAGGGGGGCACTGTTATGTCTTTGCCATAGCAACCGCGTGGATGGAACCCAGCCAGCCGCGCATCTGTAGTCATGGGTGTACGTACGGACTCAACATTTAAATTGACATCTATCTGGTTTACTCCCTTCTTATTCAATAAACGGTCACCGTGTAGCGACCTCAACTCACTATTAAACCAATTAAACACACTAGCCTTTCGACTCACAGCGACAAAAACTGAACTACTGGGCTTATTATCAACAACATACAATTTCTTACTGATGGTATCATCACACTTAGCAAACGGACAGATACGTTTAACACCGTATAGGTGAGAATGCCCATGAATTTTACTGGTATAATGTTCCAAATTGCTACTATCATCAATTGCAATGGGCAAGGATACAATCGGAAGGGATACAGACTCCAGCAAATTTAAAGAAGGACACGACGCTGTAACAACAGAATCACCGACCTGACACAGGGATGAGCTGGCTGGGTTTAAGCTGGTTATGACGCCGCCGTCAACGTCTTGGACAACCGTACTGTAGCCGCCCGAACTGTCAGCTGCTACACGCACCGAGGTCGGGTGTTGTTCATCCCCGACTCCACTGATACGCTTGCCACACTTGTTACCAGTCCCGTGTCGACTGGAAGTAAAAAAACCTTTGCACGAGTATCAACTTCAGCTGTAGGATCATTTGCACGCACCTTCGACTTGCACTCTGTCTCTTTATGGAAACGTCTCTTTCTCATCTTATAAGCGCAATAGGAACAGATATGGAGGTACTTGTTATTCCCATCGCCATGGTCACTGATGAACCCACATGTCTTCCCACGATTCCAAATGACACACGGGCGGCCATTGACATCCCTGTTATATTCAGACGTCCCAGACTCATTAGACTTAACAATTTTGTCCACCCGCTGGCCCAATCCACACACATCGCGACGGACCTCTATTATTCTAGCCTCGTCATCCCAGGCACTGGGCAACCGCTTGTCGGAGATCATGTTGAACACCTTCTCACTATAGTCTAGACAAGTCTGCCAGGTGTACGAGTGTGCTAGCTCTAATATAGTGTCAATATGGTTCTCTAGCTTTGGGATCCAAACAGCAGGCACATCACCCCGCCGAGACATATGCCTGATTGCAGACAGATACTCATACCACTTTGACTCACCCAAGCCAACTTTCCCCTTCTTTTCCTCTCTAATGACATATTTGTGAGGAAGAAGCTTCTTTGTACCCGCCTGCCTAGCTTTCTTTCCGACCATGCGAATCAAATTTTTCATCATGCCATCATCACTGTCAGAATCATTGATAAACGATGTATTAAGGCCAACGGTATGTCCCTGCGTAGGGCCGCACTGGCAGCCCCTATGTGAACTTGTGGTAGCGATGATACTCGACACAAGACTGTTATCTAAAGAAACTTTGTTACCTTGAAGAATGTTCTTGCCAGGGCTTCCTCCACATCCAACGCACAGGCGAGCCGGTCGAGTAGCCCGTTTTGGAGTCGTGCGCACAGCGGTTACGCCATTCATCTCGACTACGTCATCAATGGCTGCATCCGGCTCGCCCGGGATACCGCCTAATCCTGGTGAATTCGACAAAACATTCACCTCCAAACTTGAAATACGGGCCAATAATGGCTCCTGCGACTCTATAAGTTTCTGATCGAGCAGACGGGAAATATCCTCCAACATCACCGCTCGACCAGAAGATGATGCCACAGGCGGGGCAGGAGATGGCTGCAGATTAGCCAGCCGTAATCGTCCAGAAGAAGATGGCCGACTCACTGAACGTCGACAGCCAGACGAAGACGAACAACTTGGGATCACTACTGATTCCAGGAGAGCACGAGAAAACCTCCCTACCTCCGGGCGCCTCCGAGTCGACTTAGGCATGATAAAGCTGAATCCGTACACGCCAACTTGAAAACTTTGAAATTTTGACGTATTAATGACAGCGATCCGTCCTCGTCGATCGCCAGGTATGGACTGATTTAGCCTCCGACTCTATTACCGGAAGTCAACTTCGGTCATAGCAACGGATGCTACGAACGGTATCTAAGGTACTCATCATATCAAGCCCGTAGTCAGGGTTTTGAATTACGCATGTTACCGGCAACATGTACAATCTTAAATTCTTGTGGTGCTTGTGGAAGTAATAAAGTTACTGCATGGACTAAGTTCAGTGCCTCTAGCTGGGCAATAGGTAGTTACTGTGAATATGCGTAGTAGACGTCTAGACCTGTGGTTAATATATGTTAACGATATGCAGAGTTGGGGACAAAGAGATATGCAAATGAGATGATGTCATGGAAAGTTTAGCCGGCGGGTCAAGCGTGCCCTACGCCGTGAATAAACCATTCAGTAACCAGAAGTCAAAGTGTTCAGACGTTGTACTTTCACATGGTGTCAGATGAGGAAGAATGCCGCCCGCAAATACTTTGCCGGGATTGCGGCCGCCTGATCAGCTTGTCCTCAATAACAACGCACGATCGAACTGGAAAACATGGATCAGAGCATATGATATATACGCCACTGCGGCGGGTGTCATATTGAAAGGAGAACGAGTGCAATGCTGCATCTTCTTACACGTTGCTGGCGAAGAAGCGCAAAAGGTATTTGCCAATATGACTTTTGAGTACGCCGATGAAGACAAGATCAAACCGTTAACTGAAGCGTTTCGAGTTTATTGTGTAGGTAAGAGCAGTCTAATTATCACACGTTACAAGTGAAATTCACATTATCAAGCGTCAGAAAACATGGCGACGTACATCACAGCGTTAAGGGACAAAGTGAAGGACTGTGAATACGGTGTGGTGGAGGAGTCGCTTTTGCGCGATCGAATTGTGGCTGGCGTGAAAAATGTGAATTTGCGTAACAAATTGCTTCAAACGACGGAGTTAACATTGACAAAGTGCATAAATATGTGTGAAATGAGTGAGTTCAGTTCAGATCTGTTGGAGGACACCAAATCAGACGTTGAAAGTAGAGACATAGATTGCATTCGGAATTATGCTAATGTGCGTACCGGTGCACCGGCGGTCCGGTCAGTGGCGACGCCATCTTGGAAATCGCCATCTTGGATTGCCGGCGGCGCCGGTGCAGGAGATTTCAAGATCCGCTGCCAGAACTGTGGTTATGAGCACCGCCGGGGAGTCTGCCCAGCGAAAGGGAAGGCGTGCATTGCCTGCAAGAAGATCGGGCACTTCGGGAAGGTCTGTAGGAGCAGGCTCGGGAGAGTCAACGAGCTTCACGTCGAAGCGCCCGACCCTCACAATGCTGAGCAAGACCCGGATCCGGCAGAAGTCAATGTACTGGCAACGGATCTGTTTGTGGGCGCCGTAGATCGCGGTGCTGGTCGGGATGCCGAGTTGTGGCACGCAATCGTTCGGGGTGAACGGTTGTCCTGTCAAGTTCAAGCTTGACACCGGATCGGAAGCAAACGTGCTTCCGAGGTTCGTCTTCGACAGAGTGGCTCCGGGGAGGCTGGCGAACACCAGATGTTCGTTGGTGACGTTCTCCGGTCACCGGATCACGCCGGATGGAGAGGCACTGCTTGATGTCAACGACAGTGTGCTTCAGTTCCAGGTGGTGCTGGATTGCCAGCCCATCCTGGGCAAGCAGGCTTGTGTGACTTTGAACCTGCTGGCACGTGTGGATGAGGTGCACAGGGCCATACCGACGAACATTGGCGAACCGACGAACATTGGCAAACCAACGAACATTGCCACACCGACGAACAGTTCCAGCGCAGGGGCAGAGAAGCTGGTAAGCGAATACAAAGAGATATTTCAGGGGTTGGGGTTGATCAAAGCAAAGGCTATCATTCATGTCGATAAGTCTATTCAACCTGTCATAGATCCGCCTAGACGGATTCTGTTTGCAATTCAAAGTAAGGTACGCAGTGAGCTTGATCGTATGGTAGAGTTAGGTGTTATAGTGGAGCAGGATGAACCTACCGAGTGGGTTAATTCTATCACGATCGTAAAAAAAACCAAATAAAATTAGAATCTGTCTGGATCCGACTAAATTAAACAAAGCGATAAAAAGAGGGCCGTTCCCAACCAAAACTATTGATGAGATTATTGCCAAAACAGCTGATGCTCAGTATTTTTCGGTTTTGGATGCGAAGACAGGTTATTGGCAGATAGAACTAGATGAAGAAAGTTCACGTTTGTGCACGTTTAATACTCCGTGGGGCCGGTACAGGTACACACGGTTACCATTTGGAATCAAAACAGGCGGTGACATTTTTATTCAGGAAATGCACCGTGTCATAGGCGACATACCCGGCATCGGGATAGTCACAGACGATATTTTGGTATATGGGTCAACGGTTCAGGAACATAACGAGCGGCTCCGAGCTGTTTTGGAATGGGCTAGATCGGTGAATCTTAAGTTAAATGATGCTAAATCGTTGCTATGTAAAACTACAGTAAAGTGTGTAGGTCATCAACTTACCCAGCAGGGTGTGAAGCCTGATCCAGACAGAATACAAGCAATAGTAGACATGCCAGAGCCGCGTGACAAACAAGGCGTCCAAAGGTTCCTGGGCATGGTTGGATATGTGCACAAGTTCATACCCAACATGTCCGAGATAGCTAAACCGCTACGCACGCTCATAGCCAAGGACGTAGCGTGGCACTGGCAAGCCGAATAGCAAGGTGCGTTCGATAAATTGAAACAGAAGTTAAGAACTGCTCCTGTATTAACATATTACAATGTTAAGAAGCCTATTGTAATTCAGGTAGATGCTTGTCAGTCAGGGTTGGGAGCCCTGTTGATGCAGGATGGTAAGCCAATCGCACTCGCATCTCGTGCGCTTAATGCAGCGCAGTGTGGATATGCCACTATTGAAAAAGAAATGCTCGCCATATGTTTCGGATGCCAACGGTTTCATGAGTGTATATTTGGCAAGGAAGTTCAAATTCAGACAGACCACAAACCGTTGGTAGCCATAATGCAAAAACCAATACACAAGTTGTCGGCTAAAATGCAAAGAATGCGAATGCGATTGCAGAATTACAATATTCAGTTATGTCATGTGAAGGGCTCTTTGATGTTTTTTGCAGACACGTTGTCCAGGGCGCATACCGCCAAAGTAGCCTGTTCGATGACACGTTCTGCGTTGCTGCAGTGGATGTGCAGTCGTCGAGTCTGTTGAGTAAAATTGTAGCTGAGTATGGAAAAGATGTATCCATGTCTATGTTGATCTCGCACATTGAAGATGGGTGGGATACTACACGTATACAGACGCCACCGTGTCTGAGACAGTACATTCCGTACAAGCATGAGTTAACAGTTGAAAATAATCTTGTAATGAACAGCAATCGGGTGGTGGTTCCTCCAGCTCTTCGTGGTGAAATGATAGAGGCGTTGCATGAAACGCATTTGGGGGTGACTAAGTCCAAGCAGTTGGCGCGGGACTGTATGTTTTGGCCAAATATTAACAAGCAAATCGAGGATAAAGTCAGTCGGTGTGACACTTGTCAAAACAACCGGAAAAATTTGCATAACGAGCCATTGATAAATCACCCGATCGCCTGTCAACCATATGATAAAATGGGTGCCGATTTATTTGAGTTAAATCATTAGAATTACCTGATAACTGTAGACTACTACACCAAGTATCCTGAGGTAACGCTTTTGGGCGACACGTCGTCTGTCACTGTCATTGAAGCGTTGAAAGACAACTTTGCAAGGCATGGTATTCCTAGTCAGGTAATGTCGGATAATGGTCCACAGTTCAAGAGCCATGAGTACAGGGAGTTTGCACTGCATTACGGGTTCAAGGCCGTATATTCCAGTCCACAATATCCGCGTAGCAACGGTCAGGTTGAGCGGTTTGTACAAACAGTGAAGGACATGTTAAAGAAGTGTGAGAAGACTGGGGCTGATTTTCAGTTAGCATTGTTGAATTATCGCAATACTCCGTTGCCTGTCCTGAACGTATCTCCAGCGCAGTTGCTCATGAGCAGAAGGTTGAGAGGCAGGTTACCTATGGCAAAGGGTATTTTGGTGCCTGAGATGCAGGATCCTAAGAGAAGGCAGACAGCTCAGCGGCAGGGCAGTCAGAAAGCGTTTCATGACCGGAAGTGTGGTAAGGCGCACAAGCCCATGAAGGTTGGAGATAAGATTAGGTACAAAAATAATGCTGGGGAATGGAAAAAATGGGTTATTTTGGGACGGACTGGGGTGTCCGGAAGAGAATATCAGATTTTAAATGAGTCAGGCAACATGTTGTATCGTAACCGTGTGCAAATCATTGGAGCACCAGTGGAGGGGCGACCCGAGTTGGTCGTGCAGGAGCAATCTGGGTCAGCATCAATGACGCAATCTGGGTCAGCGTCAACGCCGAATGTAAACAGTACGGTTAATCTGAGTAGGTCAGGTCGGCTGATAAGGCCGGCGAGCAGGTTAGATCTATAGTAGGTCAGTGTGCTTCTGGCGTTTGGGGGGTTAACATGTGCATGTACGTTAAGTTTATTTCAGATTTTGTGTTTACTGTTGATACTTATGGACAATGTGAGATATCAGGCATTACGGCCGGATTGTAAGGACTTAAGTGCATTGTGCACTCGGACATCTGCAAGTTAAGTGCGCATATATTTGATATTGTATATTTTGTGTTTCTTCATTGTTATTTTGTAACATTTCATGTTTCAGAAATACTTTGAGGGGGGGATGTGATATATGCGTAGTAGACGTCTAGACCTGTGGTTAATATATGTTAACGATATGCAGAGTTGGGGACAAAGAGATATGCAAATGAGATGACGTCATGGAAAGTTTAGCCGGCGGGTCAAGCGTGCCGTGCCCTAGGCCGTGAATAAACCATTCAGTAACCAGAAGTCAAAGTGTTCAGACGTTGTACTTTCACAGTTACTGTGACATGACCGAGTCTGGGTATTTAATTGCATAGTAACAGCTGGAGGAGTAGGACCCTCCCACTGTTAGGGTTGAGTCACATTCTATTAGCCAAGTCGATCTTGGGGATTTAAGGAGTAGTTGTGTGCCATTAAACTTGTGTGCAAATACTTCAAACCATTCTAAGTCTTTGAGGAGATTGTTGTCAAAGTTGTGTTGACCTACATAGGGTGAGGCCCTCAATGCAGCTAGCACTCTATTAGAGATCCGTGATGCAGGTTTAATACATTTTGACATGTGTTGGAGTTTACCTGCCAAGCTCTGAAGTTGCTTACGTGATGCTGTCGATTTATTTTTCCACAATTTACATTCGTCCAGGATTTCGGACAGCTTATTTTCAGGTAGTGTTATTGACATTTTTATTGAGTCTATTATAAAGCCTAACCAGGTTATTTTTGTTGTGGGAGCTGTACATTTATTGTGTGCGAGTGCTAGTCCTCGCTGTTGTGTAAGTTGTATAAACACTGATAAACTTAGAGTAAGCTGATACAGCTTTATTCTACTCTATTCCCACAAAATCATCTAGATAGCAGAGGCTGAATGCTCTAGTGGTCCGAGCACATGCGAGGGACGATGTTCTGCAACCAAACTGGGGGTGGGGGGGGGGCTATATCAATGTAAATTTTTGTATTTAATGATATGCCTAAAAGTGGTCTTGAGAGAGGACAGACTCTGAGCTGTCGGTAGGCTCTCGCCAAGTCTGCACACCAGAGCCAGGCTCCTGGAACTAGTAAAATTAGTCTGTCTGATAGTGTTGAGACTGATGGGAGTGAGAAATTAAAATTTAGGTCTAAGTAAAAACCTTTTACTATCCCCGCATTTACACTTTTTCCTAATGGGATTTTTTCTTTAGAATATTTCTTTGGTCTCGTCATCATGGGGCTTATTTGGCACCATGGGATGAACGGAGGGGAGGTGAACGAGCCTAGCAGTGCCCCATGACGTAGCTCTTTCATTACAAATTTATTAATGTGAAGGTCTGCTTCTGCAGCTATTGAGTGTTTTTTTTATAAGTGGAGGAGGGTATTGTTGTTGACGTGTAATCTAAGGGCCAACCAAATTCAAGTAGGTCTACCAGGGATGTGTCCAGGAACTCTGCTAACAGCACTCGCCAGGCGGGAATGCATAGGCCTGACGGGACTGGTACTCTGGCCTCTAAGTAATTGGGCAGGCCTGTGGCCCTAACTACATTGAAAATATTTTTATGCGACATGGTTTGGTCCCATAATGTGGGTTCAGTCTTTGGCCAAAACGACAGCAATGATTTTCTGAACTGGAACTGGGTGGGGGGAGGCATGAATGATGGTATTGAGCAATCATTTGTACATGACAGTGCAACCTCAATTGGTGTATCAAACCAATCGAAAGCGATTTGCGGCAAGTCTGGAAGAACGTTATCATTATTTAGGTACTCAAACGACAATATTGTTATATCTATTATATTTGGTGTTACAGCTGCAGTAGCTATTTCTATTGGGTATTTTGGATTATGGGGTTGAGTAATCGTAGCAATAGTAGCACAGTGGAACATAAGTGAATGGGGACCAGTGTAGCAGAACTGGTAATGACATTGTGACGTCACGACGTAGGACATTGTTATAGCCGGACAACGTCTGCTTATGGTGTTGATCGTAGTTATTGACCTGGATTATGTGTTATTGACCACGCCTAGAATCTACAATCACTACAATGATACTGAAAATGTAATAGGTAATCCAGCTGTACACTGTTCGTTGACCGAAATAATTAAGCATAATACCACTGGTAAGTAAACCCTTTACTTAAAGTTTGTCCGCTAGTTCCCAATCCCAGCGGCGCGGTGCGTTGTGGGATGCGTAAAAGTAAAACAAGCCCGTGTGAAGCACATGTCATGTGCTCACTTTAAGTTCATTTCAAGCAAAGAGTGCAGCTATGGAATCTACTAATTTTTTACAAGACATTTCAGCCACAGTTTGAAGGATAGAATACAAAATTAAAAAAATATTATGGATTAAGATGTGAATCTTCTATCTATGATAATACAGGTCACATAAGACTCACCAGCACGTCTTATTAGGTGATGGTCTAAACCTTAAGCCGTGTTCACACGGGAAAATTTTAAATCGATTTAGACAAGGCGAATAATATGAATCGATTTAGACGCCCGTTCACACGGGCAGTACTTGGGCCGGAAATCGATATCAGCGCATGAGCAAGTCGATACTAAACAGGGCCAGTTTCGGTTAGTCGATGTCGCCACGAGAGAGTGTGGGTTCGACCTAGATATGTATGGACTGAATCGTATTGGTTTGGAAGGGTCAAAACTTCTGCTGGGCAGTGAAACCCTAAAAATAAATGATGAAAAAAATATCTGTGCACAGCTAGCGGTTTCATAGACTAAATTATATAATATGCGCTTTTGATCGACCGGAAAGTCAACAAACTAAGGTCTCGACTGCGCATGCGTGTGACATCCTTAATCCGTCTCAGTGCGTCCACACGGGCAAAATAAATCGGTTCACAGAAATCGATTCACGTAATCGACCTCTACAAGTGGTTTACAGTATGCGGATCACAGGAATCGATTGAGCCCTAATCTGCCTCAGGCACCCGTTCACACGCGAAATGTAAGCCGAACTAGGCAAGTCAAATCCTAGGAATCGTTTTAAATTCCCCGTGAGAACGGGGCTATAGACTAAGCAAAGGTTAGTAATACTAATAGTAATAGTAGGTAGGCCTATCCCAAGTCATTTGCAACTCAATAACAACGGAGAATATTCTTTTTTAATGTACTTCAACAGCTCTTAGCGGGAGAAGAAACATACATGTTGATTGAAATCGGATGATTATTTCAAAAAGTTGTAAGGTTTTTAATATTCCCAAACCTGACCTAAAATATATTTAAGCATTGTGCATAGTCTAGAACCCGTTATACACTCAGTCTCAATCTATTTACACTAAATTACAACCCTCAATACTTTCTTTTTAAAACAATTACAAACAAAAGTAGATACAGGAACCTGTATTTCATGAATATCTATTACTGCTAATAAAATACTATGCATATAAATTTCAAGTTAATATAAAAACAATTAAGAGGCTTGCTTGCTGGTTGTTGTTTTACGTCCTAGCAACATCTAAGATCATATCAGGACGGACAGTTAAGAGGCATGAGTTATATAAATGCTTGTATTTCACCCAACTACCCATATCATCATGTAGTAAAAACCAGTCACTGCAAACAAACCAATAGGCCTACTTTTATCGTTTCAGTATAATGATGATAAGTGTTAAGAAAATGGACATGGACGATATTGTTGTATCTATTATAAATTTTGAATAACAAAAGGGAGGGTTACGTTTTCGGCTGTAGCTTGACAAGTGTACTTTCAACTTGCTCAATATTGCAGCCAATTAATTATAATAGTAGGTACCCCAAGTAGAGCAACTAAGTTAGTGGAAAATGCCTGCAGGCACACACAAACTGAATAATCTAGGTTTTTCTAGATCATATCTCCTCACAAATTCACTCCAAGATTACAATATTTATATCAGAATAAAGCTCATGTTCTCAGCTTTCCATTGATGTATGATTTGTTATATTTACTTAATCCACCGACCTATCAAAATGAGATTTATACAGCCTAAATTGTCCACCTATCCAACTCTGTAATCACTTTTGCCTCTAGTCAACCAGCATAGAAAATGTCAGTGCCCGCACTTATTTAATATGCGCTCCGTGTTGGTTGGGCAGAGGTAGCCAGCCTCATTTGCATTCCCACAACCAAGAGCTTGCGCGCGGCTGGTGAATGAGACCCCTTTCAAAATTGCTCAAAATTGGGAATTTTTTGCCAGATTTGATCAGAAGCATTATAAAATTTAAATAATTCACATATGTCAAAGCGTATTGTATATACTGTAAATAAAAAGAGCATATTGACGATAATAAAGCCTGAAGATTGCATGCAATTATCTTGTACGGGTGATTTTCTGTGTCGTTTTAAACTTGCTCAAACTTGGGCATTTTGCCAGATTTGATCATAATCATTGTAAAATTAAAATAATTCACATATATCAAAGTGAATTGTATATAATGTAAATAGAAAGAAGATATTGAGCCTAATAAAGCCTGACAATTTCATGCAATTATCTTGTACGGGTGATTTTTTGTCATTTTAAACTTTCTCCAAATTGTGCATTTTCTTAACAGATTTGATCACTTGCCAAATTGGGCTCTGGAGCATTTTGGACCTATTTCTATCAACTTTTCCCAATCATATGCGGTCCTGGAAAAAAATACCGGTGACAAGAGTCACCTAAGGGTCAGGGAGAAATAAGAATAATCCATCTGGTGTGCAAATTCTTTCCACAAGCCCACCTCCGAAAGTGCTCCACAGCTAAATTTGAAAAATCGTGAGTTATGGGAAATTGCAGTTCTTACCATTTTTGAAGGTATCTTTGAAGGAATATCTTGAAATGCAACCATCTCATACCCCTAGATCTCTATATTCTCTTCATACAGGCCATTGAATCACCAGAAAAAAACATTAGAACTGAGATAGGGTGATTAGTTTTAATTTTGGGGACCATCAAAAATGCTATCTTTTTAGGTTTGGATGGGCCTAATTAAGTAACAACCTAAAAATACCCATATCTTCCTTAATATTAGAGCGATTTTGACGAATGAAGTATAATTTTGTTTCAAATTAAATATCCTAACAGAAGAAATCCAGTAAATTAAGCTCAGACCTGTTTTTAAAAATCTCTTGGGATAAATCACTTGGGATACCTAATAATAGCATGGTTTATAGCTTAGTATCTTCAAAGATAATATAAGCTACACATTTTTTTAACAACTACTAAACCACATAGCTAAAACATAAAACCAAGAACTCACCACTTCCATTTCAGTTAATCATTTAATGGCATTGTTATTGATGACACTATCATTAAATGATTAACTGAAAACTGTATTATATATCTAACCAAAACTGGTACTTGTATTATGTCATATCACAAGTATCTAAATGTTCATGTTTTATTAATGCTCAATCATGCTGTTTGTTGACAGTGCCATTCAAAACTCAGTGTTTGCCACTTGCTTGCTTGTTTTCTTCAATTTTTACACTCCCATTATTATTAAGTCAGGCTCATAAATCACAGTTTTTGATCTGAACCAGCAAATCATGCTAATAAAAAAAACCAGTATTTGATTTGAATCAATGAATAATAATTCTGTCGCTTGTATTTTTGTTTGATTTATGCTTGATCACACACTTGACTGCTTTGTTGATAGTGCAAATAACACCTGTATTTCCCACTTGCTCACTCCTTTTCTCTCACTATTATTAAAGTTGCATAGTCCGATGGTTTTGAGTTTCTATCATTTTCTGAGATAAATATATTAGGTTGATTGCTATAATCTACCTTACTTTAGCTTGAAGTAACTTATTTTAAAGGGCTAACGTTTTAGATATTTGAAGTGCAAATATAGAAAACTTATTTAGGCAAATATGGCAAAACTCTGGTACCATAGGCTTCTGGCTGTCTGCAATGACAAATTCTATTAAATTGCCCTCTGCCTTTAATGTGGAAACAAATGCTGAATAAGTGCACCAGTATATAAGTTAGATATGTAGAATCAAATCTAGATAATTATTTTGGTTTTGAAAATTTGATGCTTTCATCGGACTATGCAGCTTTACGTCGTTCTCACTAACATTGAATAGACATGCTCAGTTTCAGACAATGCCCCATCTACCGTATGTACATGTATATAAGACTCATCATTGCACTTTACACATGCATTTATATCTAGAAAAAGAATTAATAAATCTAGCTCTAGATGAAGAGGAAGTTGTTTTGATTTTATTAACATTCTTTTCTCATTTATGCTGATTGAAAACAAAATTTGAAAATTGGCAAGCTTCAGTGCTCATTGAATGCAAATCTATTTTTACATTGTTGCCATATTTGACATTTAGGAGTCATAAGCCCTGTTTACATGGGCAAGTTAAGCCGCGTCATATAAATCGCCTTGTCTAGTTCGGCTCACATTCGCCGTGTGGATGCGACCCTAAGGCGGATAAGGGCTGATTCGCCTCATCTAGTTCGCTTCAAGTAAACCATGTCGCGAGGTAGTCCAGAAGAACCGAACTAGCTTAAGTCGGCCCATATTGCCTGTGTGAACGGTAGCGGTTTAGATACGGCGGATTAAGGACGTCGCAGTCGAGACCTGAGTTTGTTGACTTTCCGGTAAATTTGTTCTATGAAACTGCTAGCTGTGCACAGATATTTTTTTCATCATTTATTTTTAGGGTTTCACTGCCCAGCAGAAGTTTTGACCGTTCCAAAACAATACGATTCAGTCGAAACAGATCTAGGTCGAACCCACACTCTCTCGTGGTGACGTCGACTAACCAAAACTGGCACTGGTTAGTATGGACTTGCTCATGCGCAGATATCGATTTCCGCCTTAAACCGTTCCGTGTGTGGACGCGCCACTAGTTCGCTTCATATAATTCGCTTTGTCTAAATCGGCTTACAATTGCCCGTGTAAACACAGCTATAGAAGTCTAGATTTTGGGTTAAATCTCTAAATCCAGATATTTGTAGAATTGTTCCTTGTGAATGTGATCAAGAAGTTATGAAGCTAATAAACCAATACCACCATTGATGGATACTTCTTGTTCTCATTTTCTTAATTTTTAATTATTTACCATGGATAGATAATAGGGCAGAATATAATCTTGTTTAGTCGAAATGTATGTAATAAAGAGACGCCGAACACACTGGCGCAGGCGGTTCTCGCGAGGTTCTCGCACTGGCGTCGCACGGGTGGATAGAATCGCTTTTGGAGCGATTTTTGCTACTTGATGTGTGGTGCCACTTGGCTTTTGACTGACTTTGCCTGACTTTACCCGACTTGAGTTTACCTGACTTGACTTTACCCGACTTGACTCTACCTGACTTGACTTTACCCGATTTGACTTTACCCGACTCGACTTTACCCGACTCGACTTTACATGACGACTTTACCCAAGTCAGGTCGGGTAAAGTCAGGTCGGGTAAAGTCAGGTCGGGTTAAGTCAGATCTGGTAAAGCCAGGTCTGATAAAGTCAGGTTGGGTAAAGTCAAGTCGGGTAATATATATATAGTTATTTTGCTGCATGCCAGATGCATCCAGTGTGTTTGCTATTTCCGCGTGAGAACCGCATGCCATCCGCTTGTACTTGCCGCCCACACGACGCACACATCCTGTCTGTCCCTAGCTGTATTCAATTATTTATTGAAAAGTAGCTAGTGAATATAAATATGTATGTGAAGAATATATTTTGCTTATTAAATTGGTCGTAATGCGAAGCATTACGTTTGATGCGAGGAGAGGAAGAGACCCTCCCCCGCCCCGGGCTGTCGCGCTGCGCTCACACCTCGCCAGACCCCGCCGTGCCGCCTCCTCCCCCGCCCCCCTGTCGCGCAGCATTCGCGCCTCACCCGACGCCCGCTCCTCACCTTCACTCGCCCTCCCCCGGGCCGGCAGCTTTCACAACTCACCTGCTGTCGCCCGCGCCCCTTCCCTCCCTTATAAGGCCGCCCGCCGGCCTCCCTCAGGCACTCGCCCTCCTGCCGCCTTCCAGACCTCACCTCTTTTCTCCTTCTCCTCCTCGGACCGCTGCCCCGCCTCAGGCTCCTACAACATGCCCGGACGCGGGAAGGGAAGAGGCCGCAAGACCACCAGGCTCACCGCCCAGGCCACGCCGGGGTCCGCCTCGGGCTCGCCCGGCGACGCCTCAACATCACCGGCCCTGGCCCCCCCCTCGGCCACCTCGGGCGCCGACACAGCCATCATTCTCCAAGCCCTCCAGCGCCTCACTACGCGCATGGACGCCTTCGAGTCGGCGGGAGCCCGAGGAGCGCCGGAGCACACGCAGGCAGGATACAGCACGCCGCCCGCCCCAGCACCTCGGGCGCAGACCGCCGCCGGGGCCCGGCCCCCGCCGCCACCTCAAGCGACTCTGCCCGGGGCAGCCCACCCCCACTACCAGCAGTACGACCGCCTCGCCGCCCGAGGCGGCCCCGCGCCTCCCCCGGCCTACCTCCAGGACGTCGCCGAGGACTACACCCCAGCATCCGCGGCCGACGCCGTCCGAGACATCCTCGCTTCCGCCGAGGCGCAGCGCGCCGGCAGGCGCCTAGGCATCCCCTCGGGATACATTTTCCCCTCGGACCTCATCGAGAGGGGCCCTGAGCGGAAGCCGGTCAAGAGAGGGGAGGCCACCCGCGATGAGTACAACCTTGCCCTCCTCACCCTCGCCGGCCACCCAGCCTTCCCCGAGCACTCCCTCCAGGGCCTACGCCACCACCACCTCACCGTGATGAGGGATATCCTCGTGCATCCGTGGCCTACCGTCCGCCGCTACTCCGAGGCCATCTTCACCTGGATAGCGGACGGGAGGCTCCCCCACGGATGGCACGACCCTGTGGCCCTCAACGCCCTGAGGATGGACTCCATCACCACGCCCACCCCTCCGGCAACACCAGTCCCCCGAGGCGAGGACTTGCCCCGAGGCGAATGGGCCCGAGGCACACACCCGCCCCGGCCCCAAGCCGACGCCCGCACCGCCTACGATAGGCACACTCACGGGGCCCCCTGCCCCGCTTGGAACCGCGATCCCGCCTCGTGCGATCGGGCCCACATCGGGGAGGCCCACGGCGAGGTGGGAGACAGGCGCCGGCACATCTGCGCCTACTGCGCCAATGTACGGCGCCTACTGACCAGGCACTGCGAGGCCGAATGCCTCACCAAGCAAGCCCGTGAGCGCCAGACCCCGGCCGCCTCGGCGGATTTTTGATCCGCCGGCCCCCCCCCCGGCCGGCCCGGGGGGCCCCTCCCGGCGCCTCACCCTCACCACTGCCGACAGCCCCGCGACTTCCACCGACAACCTCCCAGCGACCACCAATCGAAACGCCGCCCAGACGAAGCCGGGGCCCACCACCTCGCACCTCACACCTCGGGCGACACGGCCCAGCCTCACGAGGGACCCTCCCCGGACAGCCCGGCCACCGACGCTCACGACACCGCCTTCATGAACCCTCCCGACCCGACCCCGACCCCCACCCCGCCCAGCCCTGAGGAGTTCGCTGCCCCCCTGCTCGACCCTCGCCGGACCTCCTCCCCCCAGCCCTCAGGAGCCTCCCTTTTTTGGCCGCCCGCTCCCCCTCCTCCTAGGCCCCGGACCTTCTCCTCACCCAGGCCGGCCTCCCCGGGCCCCCGCCTCGGGCGCCCGCGCCCCCGCCTCGGGCGCGCCTCGAGCCCTCTCCTTATTTTTGGCGGAGGGCTCCTCGGCACCCCCTCTACCAGAACTCTGACTTTGCTCCTCATGAGCCCCTCCTGCATTATCTCTGCTCCTCATGGGCCCATCACTGTATTGCTCCTCTCGAGCCTGTTTCCTTGCTCCTCATGAGCCCTTCCTTGTTCCTTGCCTGTATATATGTTCCTCTGTATGCTCTGTTGAGGCGTTAATAAAATGCCTTTTTCCCACCCCCGCCTTCCCTTCTTCCTTTTCACGCATCGGTCGTAATGCGAAGCATTACGTTTGATGCGAGGAGAGGAAGAGACCCTCCCCCGCCCCGGGCTGTCGCGCTGCGCTCACACCTCGCCAGACCCCGGCGCGCCGCCTCCTCCCCCGCCCTCCTGTCGCGCAGCATTCGCGCCTCACCCGACGCCCGCTCCTCACCTTCACTCGCCCTCCCCCGGGCCGGCAGCTTTCACAACTCACCTGCTGTCGCCCGCGCCCCTTCCCTCCCTTATAAGGCCGCCCGCCGGCCTCCCTCAGGCACTCGCCCTCCTGCCGCCTTCCAGACCTCACCTCTTTTCTCCTCCACCCACCCACCCAACTCTCCCTCCTCTACCCTCTTCCCTCTGCGGCGGAGGGCTCCTCGGCACCCCCTCTACCAGAACTCTGACTTTGCTCCTCATGAGCCCCTCCTGCATTATCTCTGCTCCTCATGGGCCCATCACTGTGTTGCTCCTCTCGAGCCTGTTTCCTTGCTCCTCATGAGCCCTTCCTTGTTCCTTGCCTGTATATATGTTCCTCTGTATGCTCTGTTGAGGCGTTAATAAAACGCCTTTTTCCCACCCCCGCCTTCCCTTCTTCCTTTTCGCGCATCAAGAATTTATGTGCTCATTTCATTTAACCACCCTTTCACAACTTTTTCTAATGGGTTGTTCTTCACTCCTACTATGGGTGAGGGTTAATCTTTTATCTACATCACGTACAATGGTCTAGCTATGTGCAAGTCTTTTTCAAATGAGTTAACTCTGGAGAAGTGTGTCAGCATGTGTGAAATGAGTGAATTCAGTTCGGATCTGTTGGAGGACACCAAATCAGATGTTGAAGTTAAGGAAATAGAATTTCTTAATAAGTATGCTACTGCGCATACTGGCGCACCGGTGATCTGGCTGTCTGTGCCGCCATCTTGGAAATCGCCATCTTGGAATTCTGGCGGTACCGGTGCAGGAGATTTCAAGATCCGCTGTCAAAACTGCAGAAACGAATACTGCCGGGGATTCTGCCCAGCGAAAGGCAAAGCTTGCATAGCCTGGAAGAAGATCGGGCAGTTCGGTAAGGTCTGCCGGAGCAGACTGGGCAGGGTCAACGAAGTGACGGTGGAAGAGCCCGACCCTCACAATGCTGAGCAAGACCCGGATCTGGCGGAGGTCAATATTTTGGCAACGGATCTGTTCGTCGGTGCCGTCGACCACGGTGCCGAGCAAGATGCCGAACTGTGGTACGTGACCGTCCAGGTGAACGGTCGACCTGTCAATTTCAAGCTTGGAGGCAAACGTGCTTCCGAGGAGCATCTTCGACAGAGTCGCGCCGGGGCGGCTGGTGAACACCCGGTGTTCGTTGGTGATGTTCTCGGGGCATAGGATCCCTCCAGACGGTGAGGCGTCGGTTGACATCAACGGCAGAGACGTCAGGTTCCAAGTGGTGCGGAACTGTCAGCCTATTTTGGGGAAACAGGCTTGTGTGACATTGAAAATGTTGGCGCGTGTCGACGAGGTGCACTCTGCCGTGCCGACAACAAATTTTCCAAGCCGGCCGACATCCCCAGCATGCAGGCTGAGCAGGTGGTAAGCAAATACAAAGACGTTTTTCAGGGTTTAGGTCTTATCAAATCAAATGATATCATTCATGTTGATAAATCTGTACAACCCGTTGTAGAGCCACCTAGGAGGATACTGTATGCAATTCAGAGTAAAGTACGTAGCAAGATTGATCGCATGGTAGAAATGGGTGTAATTGTTGAGCAGGATGAACCTACCAAGTGGGTTAATTCTATAACTATCATAAAAAAACCGAATAAGATAAGGATTTGTCTGGATCCGACTAAGTTGAAGAAAGCTATCAAGAGAGGGCCTTTCCCTACCAAAACAATTGACAAAATCATTGCCAAGACGGCAGATGCAAAATATTTCTCAGTTTTGGATGCAATGACAGGATATTGGCAAATAGAATTAGATGAAGAAATTTCACGTCTGTGCACATTTAACACTTCTTGGGGCCGCTACAGGTACACCCGTCTGCCTTTTGGCATCAAAACAGCTCGTGACATTTTTATTCAGGAAATGCACCGGGTCATGGGCAATCTACCTGGTATTGGGATAGTCATCAACGACATTTTGGTATATGGGTCAATAGTGGAGGAGCACAATGATAGGCTCAAGGCTGTGTTGGACTGAGCTAGGTCGGTAAATCTCAAGTTAAATGAGATAAAATCTCTTTTGTGCAAAACCACAGTAAAGTATGTAGGTCATCAACTTACCCAACAAGGCGTGAAGCCTGATCCAGACAATACAAGCAATCGTAGACATGCCAGAGCCGCGTGACAAACAAGGCATCCAAAGGTTCCTGGGCATGGTTGGGTATGTGCACAAGTTCATACCTAACATGTCCGAGATTGCCAAACCACTGCGCACGCTCCTTGCTAAGGATGTAGCGTGGCACTGGCAAGCCGAACAGCAGGGTGCGTTTTATCAGTTGAAGGAAAAGTTAAGAACTGCTCCTGTGTTGTCGTATTACAATGTCAAGAAACCCATTGTTATTCAAGTAGATGCTTGTCAGTCAGGTCTGGGTGCCATGTTAATGCAAGATAGCAAGCCAATCGCACTCGCATCTCGTGCGCTTAATTCAGCGCAGCGTGGCTATGCCACTATCGAAAAAGAAATGCTCGCCATATGTTTCGGATGCAAGAGATTTCATGACTATATCTTTGGCAAAGAAGTTCAAATTCAAACGGACCACAAACCGTTGGTGGCGATAATGCAGAAACCGGTTCACAAACTTTCGGCCAAAATGCAGAGAATGCGAATGCGTTTATAAAACTACAACATTCAGCTATGTCATGTTAAGGGTTCTCTGATGTTTTTGCAGACACGTTGTCCAGAGCACATAGTGCTAGTGTAGGTCAGGATACCCTGTTCGATGACACATTCAGCATTACTGCAGTGGACATGCAATCATCAAGTTTGTTAAGTAAAATTGTCAGAGAATATGAAAAAGATGTATCCATGTCCATGTTGATCACAGACATTGAGGATGGGTGGGACACTACACACATACAGACACCGCCGTATCTCAGACAGTACATCCGACACAAAGACGAGTTGACGGTAGAAAACAATCTAGTCATGAAAGGCAATCGGGTGGTGGTGCCTCTGGGGCTCCGCGGTGAAATGATTGAGGCGTTACACGAGATGCACTTGGGTGTTACTAAGTCCAAACAGTTGGCATATGACTGCATGTTCTGGCCTAACATAAACAAATAAAATTGAGGAAAAAGTCAGTTGTTGTGACACATGCCAGAACAACCGGAAAAGTTTGCATAACAAACCATTGATAAACCACCCGATAGCCTATCAGCCGTATGACAAGGTAGGGGCAGACTTATTTGAATTAAATCATGAAAATTACCTGATAACTGTGGATTATTACACGAAATATCCAGAGGTGACCTTGTTGAGGGATACATCATCTGTCACAGTTATTGAGGCGATGAAGGATAATTTTACTAGGCACGGTATTCCAAGCCAGGTCATTTTGGACAACGGTCCGCAGTTTAAGAGCCACGAGTACAAAGAGTTTGCACAACATTCTGGTTTTAAAGCCATATATTCTAGTCCGCAGTATCCCCGAAGCAACGGCCAAGTGGAGAGATTTGTGCAAACGGTAAAAGACATGTTAAAAAAATGCTCAAAAACGAAGACAGACTTTCAGTTAGTTTTGTTGAATTACAGGAACACTCCATTGCCCGTCTTGAACGCATCTCTGGCTCAGCTGCTCATGAGCAGAAGGTTGAGAGGGAGGTTGCCGATGGCGGAAGAAATTTTGATACCCGAAACACAAAACCCGAAGAGAGCACAGACAGCGAAAAGACAGCAAAATCAGAAAGTTTTTCACAACAAGAAATGTGGCAAGGTGCACAAATGTATGAGAACTGGAGACAGTGTCAAATACAAAAATAATGCAGGAGAGTGGAGGAAAGGGGTAATTTTGGGTCGTATAGGTGTGTCAGGGCGAGAATATCAGATTTTGAACGAGTCAGGGAATATGTTATACAGGAACAGGGTTCAAATTATAAGGGCGCCCGAGGGGAGGCAGCCCGAACCAGCCGGGCAGGCACAAAGTGTGTCAGCAGCGCAGTCGAATGTAAACAATGCGGCTAATCTATGTAGGTCAGGTCGGGTGATTAGACCGTCGAGCAGGTTAGACCTATAGTTTAGTCAGTCGCAAACTATCAACACACAAACACATGTGCATGTTAAGTTTAAGGTTTGTTTATTTTTAGATTCTTTTGTGTATTTTATTGTGTCATTATGGACAATGTGTCTTGTGGAGGCTAAGCAGCCGGACAGTTCAAAGGACTTCAGTGCCAGACGACGCTTGGACATTCGCTAAACCTGTGGTTTAAGTTAAGTGCTTGTATATTTTATTGTATTATTTTATGCTAAACGTGTAAACTTGGTATTTTTTATGGTGATTTTGAAACATTTCATGTCTCAGAAATACTTGTTATATAAGTGTAATAAACATCCCGGCACGTACTGAGAACAAAGGAATATGTAAATGAGATGATGTCACAGACAGAGGGTGCCGGCGGCTCGGGCCCTGGATTGGGAATAAATCATTCAGTATCCAGAAGTCAAAGTGTTCAGCCATTGTACTTTTACAGGTGTTAGTTTGTTTCCGAAGTCGATTTTCAGCGCATGCACAATTGGAATGACAAACTTCTCTATGCTCACATATTATTAGATGTAAGCAGTACAAAATCACCGCAACAACAACTGTCAGCATGTAGATGGGTGATATTATGAGAACTTGGTTGATTTAAGAATGAGTCTACTTTAATTTACCGAAGGTTCAGAATTTCAGGAACTTCAAGGATGATGTGCACATGAAAATAATCAAACCTATTTTTCCAATGCAGGAAACAGTTTGAATCATCACAGAATATTAGATGTCAGGAGGTCACGGTCGAATCATGACAATAACAACAGTGTCATCATGTGGATGGGCGATATTAATTATTATGGTGAGTTGGTTGATTCAAGCATGATAATCGATTTTAATAGTGCTTGCCGACCGAGATAATGCTAGGTGGCACTAGTGCACTATCAATCTGTACTCTAGGGCGTAATCGATTAACACGACCCGGGCGATTCGGGTCACCCGAGTTGCTAGAATTTCAAATCGAACACAGTGAGTGGAGTTGACAAAAACATGTGCTGTGTGCAAAACGACCCGACCCCAGTAACCCACCTCTTGGCTGGGATTTGCTAGGAACGATGACATCACATTTGTGCTGGTACCGTCTTGCATCATAATAGCTACCAGTACCAGTCATACATGGTTTTTGTTGGGTAATAACACAGATTAATGAAATGGAAATATAACTAAACTATGCAATCATAAAATACTTTATATCCTATTTTGCTGTAGTTATATCGGTTATTTAAACAAACAAAAATGTTTGGGATTAAGCCACCATTTTGTCCACCCCAAGCGTGGAGAAGCGTATTCAATTATTCGACCCGAGTCTGTAGGATGTGCGCATGTGCCAAAAAGTGGCTCGGGTGACCTGAGTTGATTAATCGATTACGCCCTTTGTGTACTATGACTGCCTGCCTGACTATGTCACTGCCTGTATGACTGCCTGCCCACCTGCCTGTATGACTGCCTACCTGCCTGCTTGCTTGCCTGCCTGCCCACCTGCCTGTTTGACTGCCTACCTGCCTGCTTGCTTGCCTGCCTGCCTGTATGTCTGCTTACCTGTATGATTGCCTGCCTGCCTATATATGACTGCCTGCCTTCCTGCCTGTATGTATGACTACCTGCCTGCATGCATGCCTGCCTGTTTGTCTGCCTGCCTGTCTATATGAATGTCTGTTTGCCTGCATAATGAGACTGTCTCAAAAGGTGCTAAGCAATATGGGACAAAACTTTGTCCATTGTAACGATCAACATACTATCTACTTATGCATTTGCTCAGGATAAACTGATTTGTTTTGTACATGGTGTTTCATAATCCCAATAGAATACATATTGATTTGAAGCAAATGTCCTTGTGTTTTCAGTGTAACCGTTTCTGTGCTGTTTTGTGTCAATTGTTACAATGGACAAAAAACCGAAGAGTTAGCACCTTTTGAGACAGGCTCATTATGGCTGCCTGCATATATATATGACTGCCTGCCTGCTTGCATGTATATTTGTATGTATGTATCATTACCTACCTGTATGTATGTGTATATATATATATATGTATATGTATGTATGTATATATATATACCTGCATGCTTGTATGTCTGCTTGCTTGTATGTCTGTCTGTATGCATGCCTGTCTGTTTATTTACCTCCGTCCCTGCCTCCCTCTCACTCCTTTCCTGTCTGTCTCCATCCATCCACTCCTTCCCTCCCTTCCTCCCACCCCATTTCCTTCCCTCGCTTCCTCCCCCCTCCTTCCCTCGCTTCCCCCCTCCCTCTCTCTCCCTCTCTCCCTTCCCCTCTCTCCATCCCTCTCTCCGGACGGACTGATTATACACGCGCGCCACCTAGCGTTATCTCGGCCGGCCGGCAAGCCTTATTCACTTTGGCCTTAATCGATTAACACGACCCGGGCGACTCGGGTCACCCGAGTCGTCAGAATTTCAAATCGAACACCGCGAGTGGAGTCGACAAATACACGTGTCGTGTGCAAAACAACCCGACGCCAGTAACCCACCTCTTGGCTGGGGTTTGCTAGGAACGATGACGTCACACCTGTGCTGGTACCTGTAGGCTAACAGTTACCAGTATAAATCCTATTCGCTGTTTTAATGCTTTTTAAAAAATAACCCAGATTGTCAGCTTATACGATCATAAAATACTTTAAATCCTATTTTGTTGTACTTATATTGGTTATTAAAACAAATAATTAGGTTTTAGATTACGCCACCATTTTTTACACCCCGAGCACGGAGAAGCGCATTCGTTTATTCAACCCTAGTCTGTAGGATGTGCGCATGTGCCAAAAAGTGGCTCGGGTGACCCGAGTTGATTAATCGATTACGCCCCATAAGTTCAGAATTTCAGCAAATTCCAGGATGATGTGCACATAATATAATCAAGCTTATTTTTCTAATACAGGAAGCAGTCGGAATGCTCACAGATTATTAGATGCGGGCAGTGGTCGAATCACAGCAATAACAACAGTGTCGGCGTCTAGATGGGAAATTATTTGATTACGTTTTTTAAGAGAGGTGAATCTATTTCCTTTCCCTTTCGGTGTTGAATTTAAACAAATTCAAGGATGACATATCTACAGAAGCATCCTACGACTTTCCCTCAGTATATGTATTACTTCAAAGGTTCACATGATTGGCAGATATAAATAGGCGAATGTTTTGGCCCGGGAGCCCCTCGACAAAGAACCCAACACCATTCACTGATCATAACATGAGTCGAGACTGAGAATGGATATTAAAAAGCAACCTTTCTAATCGGTAAAGCAAAACACAAAAATAACCATACCCAAACGTTTTTGATATTGAAATGGATATAATTAAATCCCCAGCATATTATAATATGCTGGAGTGGAGATTTATTTATATATTTTGTTAGAGATTGCTGAGGATGTCAGTGCAAGCCAGGCTTGAAGCCTTTATTAATGCCTCCATTATTGCCTAGCCCACTTTATGTCTGAGTAATTTCCCACAAAATATTTTTGTTCTCCAACGGCATCACTGAGGTAGATGTTAATTCCAAGGATTGGACCTGGTCTTTGAAGTGGATTGGGGGAAAATAAATAATCCTTTATTACAGGCTGTAAATCTGCAGCAATGCGCAGTGCAGCGTTACCTTTAGCCTAGTCTAGCTGGTTCTATGGTGAGTAACTGAGCTTTTGTATTCTGGTTATAATTCAGGCCTCTAGATCTGTTAATAAATGTTGTTTTCCAACATGGAACCTGGCGTATTGATAGCATTTTGTTGGTTGGGGTCTTACGTCCTGGCAACATCTAAATTCATATCAGGGTGTATTGATAGGCAGACGTATGCCATACAGTATTTATGAAACCAAATAGAGGTGAGCTGGGGCTGATTTTCATGCGCTTTTGTTTAAGGTAAGGTGCAAGATGACATTGAATTATTGAATATTACAAGCGCAGGATTCATATGTTCAGAGATGAAAGACCTCCGCGGTTTCGCGGATTTCTGGGATTTCTTATATCCACCGATCAATGTTAAACAAAATTCCAAAAGATGGGATGTATATAGGACAACAGTTTGGTGGTTCGAATCCCTTTCTTATGACCTTAGATATAGTTAGAACATAAAACCTAAGCAAGAAATTGTTAGATATGGGCGATAATTCAGTCACAACAAGGCTTGGTTCAGACCTGACTTCCGGTATTTTTCCGCGATTCCCTGACAATGCTAAACCTATGGGAGAATATCAGCATTTCCGCTTTTTCTTCCGGAGACCACTTTCATCCCTGATATGTTTCTTCCAGTGTATTTACATGTTTAGGGCTCTAGAATGACTTTGAATGTTCATTGCCCATAAGGCAAGTAGAACCGAAGTGTTGTTCCCAACTTGTCCCATATTTCAGACATTACTTATTCTTACCCTGAATACTTGCTTGTAGTGCGGAAAGACAGAACCTTAAAAAGCCAAGAGAAGCACATTTTGAGATAAAACATCAAATATTGCTATTTTCCTAGGAAATTATCTGAAACATCGTAAAGTAACATTAAACTTATTCACTTGTCTGAAATTGATTTTGAATAAACCCTCAAAAGCGCCAAGATACTCATTTTATACAAGATTTGTTTTAGGACTCAGTCACTAGTCTTATTATCCAGAGATAGCCTAGCTTTTCTTTTTTCTTTTCAAAGAGGTTTTCTCAATATATACAAGCTCTTCTTTCGAATGAAAGTATGGGGGTGAATCTTTTTTCTACTATCATCCCAGATGTTACATGAATACACAGGATACAATTCTTATATCAGAACTTAGTGGGTAGTAATCTGAAATAAAATTATTGAGCATGTTAAATTATGAAGCTTCTTTACAGATACTTTATAGCGCAGGCTGTTCCCCTTCTAATTGTACAGATTGGTGTGTGTGCTGCAACACAATGTAGGACAGATTACTTTCTCAGTTTCCCCAATATGTGTAGCCAACCACGATTGTTCGATGGCTGGAAGAGCAGTGTCACACCACTGACAATTCATACATTCAGATGAATAAACACATTCACTAAAAAAGAAAATATTCAAGTTTTGCTTACTTAGCAAATTATTTTAAAGATTGTATATCAATCATTCATTGAGTGTAATGGTATTACATCTGATGTTGCATATGTAGGGTGTAAGGTCATTAGAAAAACGGGTTTTGTGTTCTTCAGACTGGTTTGCAATCAAACCCAAACAAGTTCAATTCAATACCAAACCTTGCATCACAAATCGAAGCCTTTGTGTGCATAATTGATATTTTTAAAACAAATAAGTAGTCACCGGCTCACTTCTCAACATCATCTCTAAGTTAATACAACATTTTTCTGATGGTCAGTCAAAATCAAATCAGGGTGATATCAGGTCATGATGTTACACAGACTCTGGCGCTAAAGGCCCCGTCACATTACGGCGTATGGCGGGAGCGTATTGAAAACCTACGTAAGTCCTGCGAATGCCGGCTTTTGATGACCTTTGGTGACCTATCGGGTGTTTTTGAGCGTATGTGTAACCTATGAGGAGCGTACGAGGAGCGTATGAGAGCATACTGTGACATTTTTTGACAGTTTTGATTGGCATATGGAACCTATGCGTAGCGTATGCGTAGCATATGCATAGCGTATGCGTAGCGTATGCATAGTGTATGAGCGTATGAGTAGCGTATGAGTCAAGATCGATGTCGAGACCTATGGCATACGCTTGGAATACGCTGTGCATACGCTAGGAGTACGCTCCCATACGTAACTCGTAGGTTATGCGTACGCTACATACGCTAGAGATACGCCGGTGATGCAAGTTGAGCGTAAGCATAACCTATGCCGGCGTACCCCTAGCGTACGAGGAGCGTACACCGGCGTATGAGTAGCGTATGAACCATACGCTCCCATAGGTCGAGATTTTTTTAGCATGCACAAACAAATTTGGACGGACGGACGGGAGAAAGCGTATGGCGGCGTACAACGGCATACGCCGGCATAGGCTGGCACATGACGGCCTATGCGTAGCGTATGCGTAGCGTATGCGTAGCGTATGCGTAGCGTACGCGTAGCGTATGCGTAGCATATGGTGGCGTATGGCGGCATATGCCGACGTATATGACGTAATGCGCATACGCCGCCGTACGCTCCCGCAAAAAACCCTAATGTGACAGCCCCTTAATGCCGGAACGGTACTGGAATGACTGGATATGAACTATCATGAATTTAATACTTCCACTGCGATAGAGTACACCCGGACAATTATCCACCCATTACTTGTCCCTGCAAGTGATCCTGGACACAATGGAAAACCATCGTTGATGGTGTTGATATGTTACCTTTTTTCTTTAATTTTGTTGTTGTTAATTGTGGGATTATGGCACAATGTTCGATTGCCAAGAATTAATATGGTATACCTACGTTTCATAGTGCATTTAAAAAACCTATTTTATTTCTTCCCGTTCATTGCAGATTCCCTTTTCGGGTTTATTGATCTTGATAATATTTCTAATCCTTTTGATAATAGGATTAACAATAGCAAGACTAATAAACCGCCGGCTATCATTCTCTTCATATTCACGGCATGTGCCATTGGAGGTAAGGCATAATATACTTTTCTAAGTTGATCTGTCTTATCTAATACGTTATCTTTGCTTTATTTGAAAAATAGGGAAGAAAATAAGAGCCAAACTAATTGTTCATGTTGGGTCGTCAACATGGGTAATTTGCGCGCGAATGATGGACTGCTGCTGCGGTGGCGCCACCTTGGTTCGATCTCGACGCCCAAACGCCCCCTGACAGACCTCCACGGCACCACATCTCGCCACGCGAGAACCCGTGACGTCACTTCCGGTTGACGACGGGCCGCCAGGTCCTGGATTTCTACACATCGCCTCCAGCCGCTGGACCGACAACAACCACCAGCTTACTTGTCTCCGCACACCAATACCCCTCTCAGCCTCACGGTTTGTTCTCCAGTCATGCCTCGCGCCACCAAACGCCAACGCCGCGCCGCCGATGCCGCTGCACCATCTGCCGCCATGGAACCCGCCCACGCCGCAGCAGACCCGCTTCCATGCCAGAGAGGACACCCGAGGTCTATCATGGCTACACCTCTCCCTGCAATGAACCAACCACGCCGGGCCACCGCCGCAGACGCCCCCACTTCCGCCGCCTCAGCCACAGACAGGCAGATCACTTTCCTACAGCAGTCACTGGCCGACACCTTCACCCAACAGGCCGAGGTTAAGAAGACCATGCTCGAACACATGGCTGCCATGGAGTCAACCAAAAGGAAGCGCAGACGCTCAAGGAGCAGGGAATCGTCTACCGCATCGCCCACAACATCACGGAGCGATCAACATAACACATCAAAACACAAGATGTGTCACAGCCTGGCACGGTCCTCGTCAATGTAGGAGCGTCGGCCATGGCACCAAGCAAGCGACCGCCACAGCTGAAAAGCAAGCCGAGACCGTGACGACAAGGAGTGTCGTCGCACATGCCACAGCAAGGAGAGAAGACGCTCCCCCTCAACAGATGAGGACTTCAACCATCGCAAAGTCATAAGTGATATAATGAAAGGCAACAACTCCTACACCAAGAAATGCATTTCGTAATAAGAGGCGATCATAAAGGCAACGTTGGTTTGGGGGAGAGTGCGTGGCATGAGTACCTGTCCGCCATCCACCGCATGGCAAAAGATCCAGCTCTACCATGCTCCTGGGCAGAGCATTGAGAGCATATAGTCAACATGATTGACGACGGGAGGCTGCCAAAAGGTTGAAAGTACCCGACTGCCATTAAACATACCCAGCGACCCGCGTGTCTCACAGGCACAAGGAGTTTCCAGGCCCAGAAGAGGTACAACAACCGCCACCGTCATCATTCCCCCCAGGACCGACAAGATGACGACAACTACCACCGGAATGAATCCACTACAAGCTCCAACTATCAACCCTACAAACGTCACAAATTCAACCACAGGTGGAACTTGGGCCAAGAATGTGGATTCACTGCCTCTCATGGCAGTGGTATCGAACGGTTCGCGCACGTATGTGCATGGTGCGCGAACAAATACCACTGGGCAAACCAGCACAAAGAAGCCGACTGTAATAATAAAAAAACCGACAAAAAACACAGGAACGAGTCAGCTGAAAGCAAACCCAAAAAACAACACGATGCAACATCTGACGAACACACAACTGACCAGAGAGCCAGGGCTTCCTCAGATAATCCCCCCGGGAAGACCATCCCTAATCACACACGCAGGCGCCGATGCCTCAGCCTCAGAAGTCGCCCCACCTCACCTGACGTCATGGCCGTAATCGATTAACACAACCCGAGCGACTCGGGTCACCCGAGACGTCAGAATTTCAAATCAAACACTGCGAGTAGAGTCGACAAATACACGTGCCGCATGCAAAACGATCCGACCCAAGTAACCCACCTCCTAGCTGGGGTTGGCTACGAGTGATGACGTCACATTTGCGCTGGTAACGTCCTGCAGGATAACAGCTAACAGTACCAGTCATACATGTGTTTTTAAAAGAATAACTTAGATTAACGAAATGGAAATATAACCAAAATAGGCCATCATAAAATACTTTAAATCCTATTTTGCTGTAGTTTTATCGGTTATTTAAAAAAAAAAAAATGTGCCCACCCGAGCGTGGAGAAGCGTATTCGATTATTCGACCCGAGCCTGTAGGATGTGCGCATGCGCCAAAAAGTGGCTCGGGTGACCCGAGTTGATTAATCGATTACGCCCCTAGTGCTCCACTCACTCGCCCGGCCCGAGTCAACTTAAGCCCTGCCGCGATGCTGGACCTTCAACCGGGCATCCTGCAGCCAGCCGACATCACACCTGCCGCCACCTGGCCGCCGCCGACCGCAAAACTAATACACCCGACACAAGGAAGCCTGGGCACACCGATTACAAACACACCACTTGGCGCCCACAACCACAACACTCCTCGCAACAGCCGAACAACAAGACACCGACCACCAACCAGCCCAACCAGATGCATCTGCCCACACACCCACACCACCAACACACGGTGCTGCCCGCCTGCTTCCAGTAAAGCGAGTCTTCACCTTCAAGCGGATTAGCGGCGGCCACCATCACCAACTGGTGAATACACCCGCAGCCGGCAGAGGCGCTGCAAGCACCGTTGTGACTGACATTGACACAGTCAACAGAAGTGGTGTCCTGAGTGGTAGTAGTGTAGTGGGAGTTGGAGGTGCAGTGAGTGGCGGTTGGGTGGTGGTGCGTGTGCGCCCCACCCCTCCCACCCACACAGCCACAGGAGACGACAACACGGAGCAACCGGACGCGCTCCTCACCGCAGACGGACGTGCAGATGCCGCCGATGACCTGGAAGATGCCACCGCCGACCCCGGTGTGGCGTTTTCAGCGCCCGGTCATTGTCAGCGGCCTTTCGTGGCTTTTGCGCATGCGCGGATTTTAAGACATATGCAAAACACCCATGCCCTCGCCGGCTACAAGCTCAGCCACAGTACCCGGCAGTGTTAGGGACCGATTAGGCCGAAATCTATTGAATGCGATCATATTTAACAGAATTACATACTCAAATAATGAAATTTAATTAAATTAACCTTAAATTCCAAGCGATATTAACGTAGCAGCTAGATCAGCGTCGAATCGCCGAGTGTAAACAAAACAAATAGCAGTGATCGCCGCAACGTGCGAAAATCCGCGCATGCGCAGAAGCCACGACAGGCCGCTGACAATGACCGGGCGCTGAAAACGCCAAACCGGAACCCAAACAGCTCCACACTATGACCCTCCACACACGCAGCTGACATACAAGCCCACACTACTCCGCATCTGGCCGTTAGCAGTCCCGGAAGCCTGGAACAGCAACCCATACCTACACATCTACAATGCCATGAGGGCCACCTGCCTACCCAAACACATCGCTGCGTGGATACCCGTCTCCTCAGGCCTCAACATTTGAGGCTGGCGGGACCTGCTTCAGGATTACCACGATGAACAACTAGTGGACTTCCTGGAGTTTGGGTGGCCAGCCGACTATACCACCGACGAGCCTCCAGTGCCCTCCACAACAAATCACATCGAGGACTCGGACCACATGCAATGTACATGGAGATACGTCAAAAAGGAGGTCGAGCACGGAGCACTGATAGGCCCATTCGACACCACTTCATTCACAACATGGGCCCAAACCAGCTCAATGAGGACCCGCTCCTAGAAGGACACCGACGAGAAGCCGGTCATCGTGGACTTGACCTACCGCAAGGGTGCCAGTGTGAATGTCGGAATAAGGAAGGGCTACCTCCAAGGCAGACCAACTACATATATACACTCCCAGGGATAATGGACATGGTCAACAAAGTCACCAGGCTCGGCCAGGGCTTCTACATTTGGTCTGCAGACCTGGCCCGAGCCTACCGCCAACTATGGGCCTGTCTGCTATCAATTCCTTTCATGGGAATCACCATTGACTCCGAGGTGTATTTCGACAACGCCCCAGCATTTGGGTGCAGGACCTCCTGAAAGGCCTGCAGGCGAACAACCAATGCAGTTGTATATCTGCTACGACGACAATGACACTTTGCGCTCTGCTACCTCGACGACTTTGTCTGGGTAGCAGCAACCAAAAAAGCAGCCGTAGCAGCCTACACCGACATGCTGGAGATCACGGCGCAACTCGGACTGGCCCTCTCCCCAGCAAAATGCAACCCCCCCCACCCACAGGCTTGAGTGGCTGGGGTACAAGCTGTGCACACACCAGATGACGGTCCGGATCCCGGATGATAAGCTCGCCGAAATAGTGGAGGAATGCCGCAGAACTACAGAATGCCCCAAGATCACCCGGTAACTCCAACACGTCACCTGCTGTGTAGCCACGGCGAGGCACTTCATGAATCGCATACTAACCACTCTCTGAGCCACGCCTCAAACAGCAAGCACCCTGTCATGGTCGACCTCATCAGGGACCTGGCCTGGTTCGCTGACTCTGCCGCCACCACCAATGGCATAGTTCTACTCAAGGCCCCCTCAAAAGCAAAATGGATCATTGAGTGTGACTCCTCCCTCCTCGCACGGGGTGCCCACTCCGAAGCAGGCTACTTCTCCGAAGAATACCCAATGGAGTATCTCGCAACCTGCCACCACATAAACTGCCTCGAGGCCCTCAACCTTGTCGTCGCACTCCAAGCGCTCGCCCCTCCTAACCCCAAGTCTACCTGATCATCGTTAACACTGATAACCAGGTCTCACAGTCAGTACTCGCCACTATGGTGGGAAGGGACCCGGTATTATGTGCATGTGCCCGTGAAATATGGAGGTTCGCCGCTGTACACTCCTGCAAGATTGAGGTACTACACAAGCCTGGAAAGGACCTAGTCCTGGCCAACGCCCTGAGCCGGGCCCCGTTTGACGATGGGGCCCGAAAGAGGGCCGACGAAATTTGTATGCCCCTAAATCTCCATCGAGTCCGAGTGCGACACAACAACGAGGTGGCCCAAAACGCCATCTAGCCTGGGGAGTTTGTAACATTTTGCATCTCTTCCCAGGCACAATCGATGACGACCGAGATCGGATCACTGCCCTCTTCAATGTAGGACTGGCGACGGGGACCTGGCGCAACAAATGCCGACAGGTGGCGCGCTACCTCCAGCACGCCAGCGAACACTGGTATGACCCCCGTTGCCCGTCCCAGCTCGACATCATGTCGCTGATCACCTCCTTGAATGCCGACTTCCGGTCCCCGTCTGCAGTGTACAACTAAATCAGCGGTGCCCGGACCTAGTTCCGGCTGATGGGAGGCGCCCCTGGTGCATCCAACACCTACCCAGTGTCCGTGGTTAAACGTGGCGTGGCCAGTTCCTCCATATACATTCCCCGACAAGTTCCACCGCTCACATTCAACCTACTCGACGATGTGATCCGCTACTTCCGGTCGGCCGGCCCAGGAGCTAAGGTCCTCTCCACAGCATTACTAATGGGCTACTTCACCCTCCTGCGGCAAGGGAACCTCCTGGTCACCAGTCATATCTACGACCCCGGCCACACCATCAAAGGCGCAGACGTCACATGCACCAGAAGTCAGCTGCAGGTCCATGTCCGATCAACAAAAACAACGAGGTCTGCCTCCGATGCCTCCGACATCACCATTCACCGTCTGACCGGATCTCCATGCTGCCTGGTGCGGGCATGCCATGAATACAAACGATAGACCACCACATTTCCAGGAGCACCAGCATTGCTACGCCTTGACGGTGAGCCCCTCCCTGCCATCACCTTGATGGCCGCGCTCCAGGCCGCAATCGCTTCAGCATGACACCCAGCCCCAAACTCCTTCACTTTTCAGAGCGTCCGGCGCAGGTGGCGCCCAAGCCCGTCCCAATCGATGATGTCCGACAGCTTGGCAACTGGCGCTCGAGTGCAGTTCACACCTATGTGCCCCGGGCGGCATTCTCCTCAGCGAATCAGGCCCTTTCCACTCATTTGGTTGAGTTCCTGATTCACTGACCTAATTGACCTCATGTACCTTATTTGAACATTATCTCCTATACATTTGACATTTGCTTGAATAAAGTCCAAATCATGCAGTTCCTTGTTCATGTTGTAAATTGTTCATGTTAGTTCGTCAACATAGGTAATTTGCATGTGAAAGGGGGACTGCTGCTGTGGTGGTTCCACCTGGGTTCTGTCGACCCCCAAACGCCCCCTGACGGACCTCCACAGAACCACATCTCACCACATGAGAACTGTGACGTCACTTCCGGTCGACGACAGGCAGTAAGGTCCTGGATTTTCTACTAATCGCCTCCAGGGACAACAACCAGCAGCTTACTCGGCCGCCCACCCATCAATGTTATGGTGAGGGTCGATTTGTCGTATATATTTAATGTATATATTTTATTTTAAGTATGGAAGTCCAAACACCAATGGAGAGCCACTTGTCAGAAAAGCCAGTTCTGTCTACACTACCATGGCAGAGCTAGCTTATTATATTGTAGATCTTACATGCCAGGTCACAATATGTCAGTCAATGACTCAGTATTATCCGCATGCTCTAAGCAATCCTGACAATGACACCGATAATAGGCAAAAAAAGGAAGCCTTTAACAAAGAAGCCTGCAGGTTTTTGTCCCACTTGCCCTACAGGACGATGGTATGGCATTCTGCCACGGCATTTTGCCATGGCCATTTTATAGCCACCCATTTCAGCAGAGTTTGCTCTACAAAGCAAAAGGCCACTGACATTAGAAAATGGGTACCCACATGCCACAACTATCAGGTGGTGAAACCTGATGAGAGAATTGTGACGCTACCATTGATTCAGGAAATGGTGGGTCATCAGTGCGCCATCTAGCTTGTGAGTTTGTCTCTGGTTTTAAGATCATGTCAATGGCTAATGCGGTGATCATGGTAGTACATGCAAGTATGACCCATTAAAGATCATATAGCACCCAGAGTTGTGCAGGCATTGGTGGACAATTGGGTGTTTCTCTTGGGTGCACCAATGCAGATCCACTCGGATCAGAGACGGCAATTTCGAATCGAACTTATTCCAGTCTATGTTGTGGTTGTTGGGCATTAAGAAAACGCTACAAACCCATACTCTCAACACTCATGGTATGGTTGAGCGATTCAATAAAATGTTAATCTCTGTGCTGGCTTGTACTGTAAATAACTTTCAAAATGATGGAATTTGCAGGTCAAGTTTTCTAGTGCATCCTTACTGGTTAGAACATATTTCCATCAAGCATACTCCACAGTTCGCGATTCTGCAAGTTTGTAGTGCATCCTTACTGGTTAGAACATTGTTTCCATCAACCATACTCCACAGTTCGCGATTCTGTATGGCGGGCAGCGAGCCTACTTGTCAGAAGTCGACTACAGTGCGTCTGCCTGGTGTTGATTCAAAAAGGGTGACCCGGTTTTATGGTACCATGCAACATTGGCTACGGTCAAACTTGCTAAGAAATCAGATGCTCCCTTTGAACTCACCGAAATGTTGTTTGATATAACAGTTATTTTGAAGGGTGAAGACGAGCATTAAAGTAAATCCAATGTCAGATGCGTTAAAATAAGGACAAGGCTATTCGCAGAGCAAAGCTTAGCGGGAAAATGATTATTATTTGCAGAGCTGCTCTCGGAATTGCTGAGAGTGTGCTTATTTAAGTTATTATCATCCGATCATCACTCAATCTTCATGAAAATTCCCCAATAGTTAGAAAACAGGTATGTGAAAATGAATATGGTAGTTTCAAAGATGAATATCGTCAAATTGTAGTGATTTGCAGAGGTTTTTGATAGATGGGATAAAACGAATTTGGAGCAATTTTCATTCAACTTCTAGTGGCAGATTCAAAAGATTTGAAGACCCAGATGAAGAAGAACATTTCATCTACATGATCCAAAAGACAAATCTTAATACAGTAAAACCTCTCTAAATCGACGGACCTTGGGACCGGCTTTAAGTGGTCCATTTAGAGAGGCGGACAGAGTTAGAATATGGTTACAATGGTATCATTGGGACCAAAATAAAGCAATCGATATAGGGGAGTGGTCGATCTGTGGAGGTGGTCAGTTAGATAGGTTTTACTGTACCTCTAAAAGTGACCCACAGCAAAGCGAAGATTTAACGTATACCGCAAAAGTCGGGGAAACACCGCGTAGCTCTGTGAATAGCCAGTGCGTTAACATATATACTGCAAAAACGGCTAACAATGCCGGGGACCGTCCTAGTTAGATTCATCCGTGAGTGATGGTCCTGTACCTCCAGAAGAGTGATCCGACAGATACAATATATTTAAAGCTGCATAGTCTGATGAAATATCAAATTTTCAAAACCAAACCAATTATCTAGATTTGATTTTACATATCCAACTTAGATACTGATGCACTTATTAAAATTTGTTTCTGCGTAGAAGGCAATACTGAGTCAATTTAACAGAACCTCTTCATGCAGATGTCTATGGTGTCAAAGTTTTGGCAAGCAAGCCAAAACTAATTTTCCATGTTTGCACCCAAAATATCCCAAAAGTTTACCATTTAAAATAAAAGTAACTTTGAACTAATGTAAAGTAGATTACTAGTGATTGATCCTTAATATTGATCTCAGATAAAATACATGAATTCAAAACCATCGGACTATGCAACTTTAACCAGAAGATAATACCTGAACTACTGGTGTATAACATGCTTACTACATGTTGTCTGCGCTCACTTATCAGCTTATCAATGCTGGTTTTTCCAGCAAGTATCTCCACCAGCACTGGCTCTGAGGTGGGGAGGGGAAAACACCCTCTTCAAACATGTTAGTTAGTAACTGATTGACTACCCATGTCAACTTTTCACTGCACTTTGGAAGGGAAGGCATCTTGATTTGTCTTTTCCGGACGTCTCTTGCTTCTCTGTGCAAGTTCAGCAGCGTAGTTACCCTGGTGACATTGATCTGCCAAGCGATCATAGCTGTCGGGTGACTGCAGTAAAGGTCAAGGAGCCAGTAGAGCACACGGGGGACATGGTCTGCCACTGGCCTTGGCCATCATGGTGGAACCTTTCCTTTGTGGACTCTCTTACATAAAATACCGATGAAGATGAAGAACATGGAGTAATGAGTTTCAATTGCTGATATGCTCGCTGGGTGGGCATCCTCTCCATGAAATGCCATCGCAGCACCAGCACCTCCTGTTTGTGGGCCTCTTTCATATGAGTATTAGGCCCCTTTTGAATTCAATAATACATTAAAGTTGCATAGTGCGACGGTTTTGAGTTTCTGTCATTTTCTGAGATAAATACATTACGTTGATCATTATAATCTACCTTACTTTAGTTTGAAGTAACTTCCATTTTAAATGGCTAACTTTTGAGATATTTGAAGTGAAAACATGCAAAATTAATTTTGCCAAGCAACCTAAAAAGTACTAAGTTTTGAAAATGCTAAAATTAAGTACTGAAAAATCCTACAATTATACAGAAAATATTATGAGTCATTAAAAATTACACCAAAACACGAAGAATGTGATTCATAAGTAGCACCAAGTATGCTGACATCAGGAATCTAATTTAGTTTAGCCTGACTTTTTTCACCATATTATTTAACTCCTACATTACAGAGACAACAGAAAGCACGGCTTGGATGAGAAGTTATCTGGCTGGCACCTACGAAAAGGTCCTACCCGTTTATTTAAAGTCAAAATTTGAAAGACGAGTGGTGAGCAGCAGCACGAAAGTGCTGTGTGCATGCTGTTGCGCTCCGCAGGGCCGAATGGACGCAGCCAAGAGGCGGACCGGATGTGGTTATGTAATGTGTTAGTCTACCAGACAGGGTGGTAGGGAGCAAAAGAACACAGAAGATAACAGATAAGAAGGGAGTGCATTGAGCACGAGATGAAAAAGGGGGCAGAGAGCTGGAAGGCGGCTGGAGGCTGAGTGCCTGAGGGAGGCTGGCGGGCGGCCTTATAAGGGGGGAAGTGAGCAGAGGCAGGAGGGGGGTGAGTCGCTCAGGGGGGAGGTGAGCAGTGGCAGGGGTGAGTCGCTCAGGGGTGGGGGGAGGTGAGCAGTGGCAGGAGGGGGGGGGTGAGTCGCTCAGGGCCGGGTGAGTCGCTCTCCCTCCCCTCGCATCAAACGAAATGCTTCGCATTACGACCGATGCGCGAGAAGGAAGAACAGAGGCGGAGGTGGGAAAACTGAGGCGTTTATTGTGACGCCTCGGGCAACATACAGAGAAACAGTGAGAATAACAATAAATGACAAAGTAAGGTACAAACAGGGTAACTGAGGAGGTAAACAGGCTGAGGAGGCACAGAGCAATACAGGGGGCTCATGAGGAGCAGGGGGCTCGCGAGGAGCAAACAGTCAGGGGCTCATGAGGAGCAGAGGATAAATAGTGAGGGGCTCATAAGGAGCAGTGTCAGAGTTGGTAGAGGGGGGGCCGAGGAGCCCTCCGCCAAAGAGTAAGGAGAGGGCTCGAGGCACGCCCGAGGCGGGGGCGCGGGGCGCCCGAGGCGGGGCCCGGAGAGGCAGGCCTGGATGAGAGGAGGGTCCGGGGTCTAGGTGGAGGGGGAGCGGGCGGCCAAAAAAAAAAAAGGGTAGGCCCGCTCCTGAGGGCTGGGGGAGGAGGTCCGGCGAGGGTCGAGCCGGGGGGCCGCGAACTCCTCAGGGCTGGGCTGGGTGGGGTCGGGCGGCTTCATGAAGGCGGTGTCGTGAAGGTCGGAGCCGTGGAGGCCGGTGGCTGGGCTGTCTGGGGGGGGTCTCCCGTGAGGCTGGGCTGACTCGTCTGAGGTGTGAGGTGCGGGGTGATGATCCTCGGCTTCGTCTGGGCGGCGTTTCGATCGGTGTTCGCTGGGGGACCGTCGGTGGGCGTTGCGGGGCTGTCGGGAATGGTGGGGGTGGGGCGCCGGGCTATGCCCCCCGCGCCAACCGGGGGGAGGCCGGCGGATCAAAAATCCGCCGAGGTGGCGGGGGTCTGGCGCTCACGGGCTTGCTTGGTGCGGCATGCGGCCTCGCTGTGCATTGTTAATATGCGCCGGACGTTGGCGCAATATGCACAGACGTGCCGGTGCCTGTTTCCCACCTCGCCGTGAGCCTCTCCGAGGGGTGCCCGATCGCACGAGGTGGGATCGCGGTTCCAAGCGGAGCAGGGAGCCCCGTGAGCGTGCCTATCGTAGGCGGTGCGGGTGTCGACTTGCTGCCGGGACAAGTGTGCGCCTCGGGCCCCCTCGTCGCCTCGGGGAGCTGGTGTTGGCGGGGTGGTGGGCGTGGTGAGGGAGTCGAGCCTGACCGCGTTGAGGGCCACAGGGTCATGCCACCCCTGGGGGAGCCTTCCGTCCGCGATCCAGGAAAATATGGTCTCTGAGTACTGGCGGATGGTCGGCCAGGGGTGGATGAGGATGTCCCTCATGACGGTGAGGTGGTGGTGGTGTAGGCCCTGGAGGGAGTGGGCCGGGAAGGCAGGGTGGTTCACCAGTGAGAGGAGGGCGAGGCTATACTCGTCCCTGGTCGCCTCCCCGAGTTTAACCGCCTTGCGCCCCGGACCCCTCTCCACAAGATCAGAAGGAAAAACATAGTCAGCAGGAATACCTCGGCGCCGTACGGTGTGCTGCGCCTCGGCGGATGCGAGGATGTCGCGGACTGCGTCGGCCGCGGAGGTGGGGGTGTGCTCCGCGGGATGCTGGCGGTAGGTGGGCGGCGCTGTCGGTGTCGAGCTGGCGTGTACGCGGGAGTACTGCTCGTACTCCGGGTGTAGGCCTCCGGGCCGCGTCACCTGAGGTGGAGGCGGCGGCCGGCTCCCGGGTGCGGCGTGCGCCCGAGGGGCCGGGGCGGGCGCCAGGCTGTATGCGGGCTCCTGCCGTGGCGCGGGTGCAGGCTCCTCGGGAGCCCCTCGGGCGATCCCCGTCTCGACGGCCTCCACGCGGCAAGTGAGGCGGTTGATGGACTCGATGAGGAGGGCGATCTCGCTGCTGGCGTGGCCCGAGGGTGCTGCGGGCGAGGACGGGGCCGTGGAGGGGAGGGATCCCCCCGGGGAGCCCGAGGACGGCCCGGGTGTGGCCATACCGGAGATCTTGGCTGCTTTCCGGCTCTTGCCTTTTCCGCGTCCGGGCATGGTGGAGGTCGGCAGAGGTGCAGCGGTCCGAGGAGAAGGAATGCCAAAGTAGAAGAAAAAGGGGGCAGAGAGCTGGAAGGCGGCTGGAGGCTGAGTGCCTGAGGGAGGCTGGCGGGCGGCCTTATAAGGGGGGAAGTGAGCAGAGGCAGGAGGGGGGTGAGTCGCTCAGGGGGGAGGTGAGCAGTGGCAGGGGTGAGTCGCTCAGGGGGTGGGGGGAGGTGAGCAGTGGCAGGAGGGGGGGGGGTGAGTCGCTCAGGGCCGGGTGAGTCGCTCTCCCTCCCCTCGCATCAAACGAAATGCTTCGCATTACGACCAATGTGTTAGTCTACCAGACAGGGTGGTAGGGAGCAAAAGAACACAGAAGATAACAGATAAGAAGGGAGTGCATTGAGCACTACCCCAGGCTACTAGTGTGAACCACACAATTGATGAAAACAGTTTGCTGACAAGTACAGAGACATTTGCATTTCCCATTAGTTGGTAACCTATAACAGTGGCTCTCGTGATGTATTGGGTATTATTCCGATCTCAGATAATACTCGCCTTTGTCCTAAAATAATACCTGCGTAATAAATTATACACGACGCAACTTGCACTTTAAGGTATTTTTGTTGTTAGGCCAAATTAATTGTTTGTGTGCAGTAACTCTGGGTAGGCTTATGATTTTTTGTTTTGTAATATGTCTTTATATCAAGGTTGAACATTTATTATTTTTGAAGGGGACATTTGGTGTCATTTTGAAATAATTTCTCAGGGTTACTGCAGACACACAATATTTTTGGACCAACCTTGGCTGTCCTCCAAAGATTACATTGCAATTCCCCCCACTTGTTGGGCAATAGGACTAGTGGAGCATACTCGGTATCTGGAATTATTGAATGCTGAAAAACTGTAGAATTTCTTAATTTTGGTCCTTCAATAATGGTTTTATTGGTCCACAAAGGTATTTTTGTTGTTAGGCCAAATTAATTGTTTGTGTGCAGTAACTCTGGGTAGGCTTATGATTTTTTGTTTTGCAATATGTCTTTATATCAAGGTTGAACACTTATTTATTCTTTGGAAGGAGATATTTGGTGTCATTTTGAAATAATTTCTCAGGGTTACTGCAGACAGACAATAATTTTGGACCAACCTTGACTGTCCTCCAAAGATTACATTGCAATTTCCCCCCACTTGTTGGGCATTAGGACTAGTGGAGCATACTCGGTATCTGGAATTATTGAATGCTGAAAAACTGTAGAATTTCTTAATTTTGGTGCTTCAATAATGGTTTTATTGGTCCACAAAAGTAATTGGAAAGTCATTAAAAAAAGAAGTCTGAAAAAGACTGGGAACTCTGAATGGACGAATAGCAGATAATATATAACAACGCTGGAAAATAAAGTAATGTAAGTGCTTGAATACCCTTGAAAATCATCTTGCAGTCTAAAAAACCCATTTAAAATGATAAAATTATGTCAAATAAAATATAAACTCCTAAATTGTTGTTTTTTGGTGTTGTTTATATATATATCTCAGAACGAGATCCAAGCAATAAGTGTCATTGTATTGGGGGAAAAAGTTTTCACTTACCTCGGTAAAGTCCAGGAATTTTGCTAAAGTTGACCTGGAAAGTGCTTGAAAAACACTTGGAATGTTTAGTTCATTCAGTTGGAGGAACCCTGTATACATAGGTAAAAGACATAAGTAATGTGGCGCCATCTAGTGTCTGCAATGATTGCTAGTGACCAGTAGAGTAGAGAAGAGGGTGTGTATGTTGCCTTGAAATCCTTGAAAGTGCTGGATTTTAAACCTCCCATTCAAGGCCTTTAAGAGTGCTGGAATGTTTACTGTGGCTTCATAATCCCTGAAAAGTGACATTACCATGTGATTATTTTTTCTTCTATTATTCCAAAGAACTATCAGACAACTACGATTATCCCCAACATAGAGTACAAGTAAGCAGTTTGAATAAATACTTAGATGACCAACTGCAGAAAATCAAGACACAATGATGGAAAATAATAGCAGTTTGTATCTGTGTGTGAATAAAATGTTTTCAAGGCTATTTAAATGTATATTTAAATGTATATTTAAATAGCCTTGAAAAATGTTTTTTTACACCCTTGGAAATCCTGAAAAAAGCCTTAAATTCGATCTAGATTCACTAGCAAATCAATGCCACCAACGATCTCGCTAATTATTTGGGGAACCCAATTGCTGCTGAGTGCAGAGACCGTGCAGAGCCTTATGAAGTTCTGGTTATTGTAACGTTACCATGTTTCCTATGTTTCTGAATTTGGTATGATTATATTACCATGCTTGCCATATTATTAGTATTGTTACTGGACCGAGTTTCATATATATTATTTAGTAAACCCTCATTAGAATACCATCAGTACAAGTTAAGGATAGTTACTCCCCAATCAATCATCCTTTAATTATTATCAGTTTTGGTAATGTACAGTAGTACAACAATATCTGCTTGGAGAGTGTAGGAGAGCCTACTTCTGATTGGATGTCCTCCCATTGGCTGTAGGGCTCCAGATAGAGGTGGGAGAGACAGCCCCCTACACCCACACACACACTGGCCTGTGTGCTGGCTGGAGATATCCTTATCTGCCTATGTTAACCCTCTGCCTGCTAAGTCCATGTAGTTTCCATAACCCTGTCATGTGTCTTGCTTCATAATCGGAGAGTTTTACAGCCAGGAAAGTCTTGAAAAGTCTTGAACTTCATTTGCTCCATTTTAAGATCTTGAAAAGCCTTGAATTTGACCAATTTTGGGTAATTACTCTTGAAAAGCCTTGAATTCCATTAAACTGTCCCACCTGATCTAAATTAGTCCAATGTCATTTGCCATCGTTTTTCCCCCCCGTAAAATCCAACTGAAAATATTCTTGAATAAGAACAAAAGAGCCTTGAAAAGCCTTGAATTCCATATCTTCACATGTGTATGGACCCTATGAGTGTGACATTGTGCAGCTACATTTACTTTCAGCATTCACACGGACGGTGCTCAAGAATGTGCCAATTCCCTACACCGTTTTGCTACTTCTGTTTGGCGGCCTCTTTGGGCTAGCATCAAGGGAGACTGGCTTGGTTACTGAGTACTTCACAACCCTGGATCCGAAAGTCATTCTTTATGTATTCCTTCCCGTTCTCATCTTCGAATCTTCCTTTCGCATGGATGTTCATATATTTATGAGGTCATCTATTCAAATTTGTGTTCTAGCCATCCCCGGCTTCAGTAAGTTCATTGTTGCCACCTGATATGGTCTTTCTTTTAAGGTACATCTTTTTTTTTATGTGTTTGTGGATATCTTATTATGTTGTGCATGCATGAAAATGTGAATTCATATAACATGTGTCTAGACACAGACTCTCAGTAAAATCTTTAGAAGTATTTGAATAACATTTTGTATAGAATTATGTCATGTGTGTCCACTTTTAATGCAATCACATACGCATGCGTCTTTTATTTCTCTACGTTTTGTATTAAACATGCAATGATATGACCTTTTATGATGTGACTATGCAGATTATCTACAGAAACTTTGGCCTTCCAATACTGAGTATTGACAACATGCCGTCATGTTATGTCACTGTGCAGCTTAGAGAATGTCAGATGAAAGAAGAGTTTGTGATAAGGTGAGAGCACTAATATATCGCCAATTTCTTTGATTTATATTTGGATCTAAATTTACTATATTACCTAAGATAGCAAATTTGCATTGTGATATTCGGTAGCTAAATTACAGACCTGTTTTGGTGTGTGTTTTTTCTGGGGGTCGGGGAAGGTAAATATATTTATTTCTCTCAATGAAGTATTTTTTTCAGCTCACTGGTCTTCTAGACATTCATGGGCATTCAATAATGTATTTATGCCGATGGTTAAAAACCCCCAACTATACTGGTTGATGAATGCTCAACGGAGTGGTAATAAATTCAGATATTAAAATTATATTGCTCAACAAGGCATATGATTGGCTATTGGGAGGTAAAAAAATGTGAAATTCATCTAGGCCTCTAAAAAGTGTTTTTTAAAGTATGTAGCAATTTTTTAAAGAGAAAAAAGGAAGGTATGGTATGTAAGGAAATATTTCTCTTCAAGTAAGATCTTTATACTAAGTGTCATAACCCTAAAACACGACTGCTACTTTATTATACCAAATAGAGCAGTTGTACCAATTGCAATTAGTGTTCAATATTCAACATTACATTGAAGGAATAATCCAAATTCTATTAAAACAACTGATGCTGTTTTTTTAAAAATCGTGCACAATTATTTACTTAAAATGAAGCAAATTGAGATGATTACATGTATTGACTTAAAAAAAAAAAATGTCTGCCTGCATTTCGATGTACAGTGTTAGCAGAAACATGCTGTTTTGGTCACTGCTTTATGGAAGAAAAACTCAGTTATTGTTTATAAACAAGCAATTATCATAATCAGTTATGATTAATAAACAATTAGCTTTCCTGAGACTCTCTCTTTTTACAATTAAAAGGGTTAGGGGAGTACATTACAAATGGTAGACGGTAGAGCGCAGGCTCCCCGTGCGGAAGGTCTGGACTTAAAAACCCAGTTTCAATAGTCAAACCAATAACTTACTAAATTGATATTTGTTACTACCTAGTATGGCGCTCTGCATTACTAGGAGAGGGCAAGGACTGGTTAGCTCAGTATCCGGATAATGTTACTGAGTTGGAACTCGGGTCATGATGCCAACGGTCTGGTCTCCCAGTGGGGCAGTACTATAAAGTCACCACGAGTATGTACTGTCTGTCACAAGTCGGTACCCGCCCTGAAATGACTAGATGTAGGCAGAATGTAAAGCTCCAACACACAAACAGGTATCAGGTGGGAATTACAAATAATGGGCCAACTGGCCCATCAATAGAAATTCTTGGCCAATAGATTTGATATGGGGGAAGAAAGCCATTGCTGACCTTACAGCATCGCACATGAGACATCCAGCCATGGTTAACGACATATGGAAGGTAAAGGCAATCCACGACTGTTTAATTGCTTGTAATTTAATTTGAGCTGTTTTCCTAATATGTGTTGCGTTTAACTGACAGTAGTAATACATTATCATTGTAGGTGCTGATTCAGATGGTGATTGGAAAGAGTTGGGCAAAGCTGCACAGTGCTGTTGATACTCAGTATGGAAACCAAAAGGGGTGGCATTCAGACTAATTGGGTAAAGTAAGTGTTTATCGATAGTATTCCTTCGCGGTCCATATTGGAGTGATGTCAGACTTCCCTTGATTGCTACATACTTTAAAGTTGCATAGACCGATAAAAGCATAAAAGTTTTCTAGACCAAGACACTTTATCTAGGTTTGAATATTTAATTTCAACTTAGATAATGGTGCACTTACTGAATATTTGTTGCTTCATGGAAGGGTATGCTAAGTCAATTTATTTGAAACTGCCACTGCTTGAAGCCTATAGGGTCAGAGTTTTGGTAATCGGGCAATGCGTTAGGAAGAAAGAGAGCTGAACACCAACTGTGTCTGCACGCTTACATCATACGGAGAGGACACAGTTGGTGTTTACCTCTCTTTCTTCCTAACGCGTTGCCCGATTGCCAAAACTCTGACCATATAGGCTTCAACCAGTGACAGTTTCTACGGTGTCGATGGGAGAGCCAGTTTTGCTGAGTATGAAGTGGCCCTTTGCAGAATGGGGAAAGACCCATAGGATGGAAGCCACAACTGATGGAACATATGCACCAACTTGCCACCATGGCCCAAACATGGGAATGGGAGACCTGCCAACTCTGGTCAGCTCCCACTCGCCTGGGCAGATGCATACGTGATTAAGGCCGTCCAAAGAGACGCGATATCTGAAGGACGCTGACTGAACCTCGCAATCAACGCACTAACACCAATGAGAAGCCACAACACACGTAAAACAACACCTACCAGGCCAGTGCAGCCCCCACCAACAACTCAGACTTCAGGACCGATTACAATAAGGAAACGGATGGCAAGCCATCATGCCACGCGTGGAATTGGGGAAGCTAGTGCGGCTACAGTGGCTTGCACAGAGAACACCCTGAGAGAAAGGCACACATTTGTGTGTGGTGTGTGAATAAATACCGCCACACTAACCCACAGAAAGCATATCTCAAGATGAAAAGATTCTTGGAAAAGAAAGCCGCACAAACCGCCAAAACCTCAACTGCTACTCAACAGACATTGCAGGAACTGGGTTTTTAGACTGCGGCTCCGATCTAACAAAGCACACATCAGCAGGAGCACCATGCGCCAACAACCCAACACCGTGACAGACGAGTAGCTCACAAATGCACCAACAAACATAACAAACCCATATATTTACAAACATAACATGACTGGCAATAGGAAGGAAACGTGACAAAAGCACCGGAACAGGAATAGCAAAACCGGATAAGGGGGAAGAAGCCACACATGGGAGTACACAAGCCCCAGCAGCCAGCACACGTGCGACGCGCAACGCCCACCAGATATGTACGCCAAAAACGTAATACACGAGGTGGCCCACCCATAAATAGCAGAACTCAACCAAGATGGCGGAGCCCACGTGGCACCCTGCACACACGGCCGAGACGCCACCAACAAGTGGACGAATCACGAGCACGAACAGGGCAAGCAGGTCAAGTGACAGTAGGGGTGTACTCGATTAATAAACTCGGGTCACCCGAGCCACTTTTGGCGCATGCGCATATCCTACAGACTCGGGTTGAATAAACGAATACGCTCGGGGTGTAAACAATGGTGGCTTAATCTAAAACTTTTAAAAAACAAAAAAACGATATAAGTGCAGCAAAATAGGTTTAAAAGTATTTTATGATTGTAGAAGCTGACAATCTGGGTTAGTAAAAAAAAAGCATTGAAACAACACGTAGGACTTGTACTGGTAGCTGTTATCCTACAGGTACCAGCACAAATGTAACGTGTAAAGAAGGAACGTCCGCGCAGCTCGGTGGCTAGTTAACAAGTGACTTTATTTATGGACCAGAGATCCCGCCAAGAGGGGCATAATCGATTAATCGACTCTGTTCACCCGAGCCACTTTTTGGCGCATGCGTACATCCTGCAGACTCGGGTCGAATAATCAAATACGCTTCTCCACGCTCGGGGTGACAAAAATGGTGGCCCTTTTATTTGTTTTTTAATAGCCGATATAATTACAGCAAAATATGATTTAAATATTTTTATGATGGTATAGTTTAGTGATATTTCCATTTCATTAATCTATGTTATTACCATAAAAAAATATGTATGACTGGTACCGGTGGCTGTTATCCTGCAGGACGATACCGGTGCAAATGTGACGTCATCGCTCCTTGCAAACCCCAGCCAAGAGGTGGGTTACTGGAGTCGAGTTCTTTTGCACACGGCACGTGTATTTGTCGACTCCACTTGCCGTGTTCTATTTGAAATTCTGACGACTCAAGTGACCCGAGTCGCCGGGTCGTGTTAATCGAATACGGCCCAAGTGGGGTCGGGTCGTTTTGCACACGGCACGTGTATTCAGGGACCTAGATAAAAGATTGTTGTTTGTTTGTTTGTTGTTTTACATCCAAGCAACATCTAAGGTCATATCAGGAAGGGTACTGACTTGTGACAGTGCGCACTCATGGCGACTTTATAGTGCTGTCCCACTGGGAAACCAGGTCGCTGGCACCATGACCCGCTATCCCACTCAGTCACATTATCCTGACACTGAGCCAACCAGTCCTTGCCCTATAATAATAATGCCGGGCGCCAGGCTAGGAAGCAACAAGTATCAATTTTGAAGTCATTGGTTTGACTCGACCAGGGTTCGAACCCCCGACCCCACGATCTACCAGCATGGGAGACGGACGCTCTAACTCATTCCACCATCCCGTCTGGTCCTAGATAAAAGATCGCCCCCGTACTTGTAGTAGGGGTGAAAAACAACCTTATATTATATACTCCAACTCACATTCGTGTCCATCGTGCTTTTTACTGACTTCACCCGCTCACGACCTCCCGATTTGTATGAACGAGAATTGTCCATGTTGAAATGAAGCAAAGACAAACCATTGTCCCCTATCTTGAAGGCACGCCTCCTTTTTTCGTGTGCCTTCTCCCTTACTGCCTCGTCGTAGCCTCTGTAGGCTTCATCCGTGTAATTGTTTGTTGTTGAGTGCATGGCCATGTATGCAAGATGTCCCATTTAACCCTTAAGGTCGTCAACATCCATCTTTACCATACTAGCTCGCTTAATGCACCACATCAGACCAGCATGCAACAATTCGTTAAAGTTCAGGCGACTCACATGTTTTTCCCCCTTTGTATAGCGTTCATGAGACACAAATTTGTAATAGGGTTTGTATGACAATGGTGAAGTAATTGGGGTAGGCCAACAGATCCAACTTTTGTGAATAGAATTTGATGAAAAATGTTGATAAATTCCTAATGCTTGCACTTAGGACAATGAGAATTTGTATCTATGGGTATTTTGGGGTGCTCTTTCACATGCTGCAAACAAAATTCATGAAATACAAACAGTTTTAGAGTTATCATGGTTGCTATGGTTGCAGAACAATCCACACTATATTTTTTTAAGGCTGCTTGAAATTTACGGGTGAAATCAGTTGACCAAAGTGACCTATTTTATGTGAAACAAGGTCTGATAAATCAGTTTATGGCCTTAAAATTCAGTTCATTTGTGCCATACCTTCTTTTTTCTCAGATTGAAAACTTCTAAGTCAATTCTTCAGTAGTCAAAATCAGGAATATTTAATAAAAAAACACATCAAAATGTATCTGAATCAAAATTATTTTCAAACCCAGAAGTATCTCAGCAAATATTCCACCAGAGGATGCATAGTGAGTAAGTTAGTTGTGGCCATCTACAAAGCATGTACTTCATGAAAACATACTACTTTGAATGCATCGCGATCAAAAACCTTGCACCAACTGGCACCAAGTACAAAATGGTGGTCAACATAGACAACAAAGCCAGCCAGCAAACGCACCAGGAAAATAAGGGTGTTCGCAATAATCAGGTCATGTCAAGTCAAAATAATACACAAACTAGGAAAAGAGTTGGTGCTAGCGGACGCCTTAAGCCGCATGTCCTTTGACACAACAGCAAAAACAAGAGCAGACGAGATCTGCAAGAAAAAGGGCTTAATAGAAGTACATGTTGACTTTCATGACGCCTTCACTGTTGGACTCTAACATAACCTGGGAACATTCACTAATAACTGCCGTCTGTCCCCAGGTTTACCCAGATGTGACCCACCCCAAGATAGTCCACCTCTACACTGCAGGCCTATCAGCCCGGAACTTGGGAGAGCAAGGCACTACAGGGCAGGCGGTACCTGCAATTCGCAGTGACACACAGCTTCTCACCGATGACATAGAACCTCCTAGTGTACGTCGCCACTCTGCGGGAGGAGCTAGCTTCCGCGGGGTGGTGCTCAACTACATAAGTGGAGTGTGCACCTGGGCCCTGCTCCTTGGGGGAGTGACTGCTCCCTTCGACACATACTCGATGACCCTCATGAGAAGGGGCATCGAGAGACTTTCATCCCACGTCCTAAGGAGGGCACCTGGCTCACGCCAATATAACTGAAAGGTGTAATTGCGGTACTCAAAGTGTCCGGCCCCCACTCCTAGGTGCTCATCGCGGCTGTGCTTATCGGGTACAACACTCTGCCCCGGATGGGGAATCTCCTCACCACCAGCAGAGACGGGGGCCAAGGAAACACTCTCCAGGCAGATCACCTCTCCGATTCCGCTGCTGGCCTCAAATGTACATGAGATCCACCAAGACACGATGGAGGCTGAGCCAGGCGTCCTCCCTCATGATCCCAAGGCTCCACGCCTACCGCTGCATGGCCGCAGTGTGGGAATATTATGCAAAATGCATCGCTCCTCTCCCCTCCAGCCCTGCCTTCCTACTCTCTTCCGGAGGCCCATTGCGGCCGACCACCCTGACTTCCGCACTCCGAATAGCCATCCAGGCTCGTGGCGTCCCAGGTACAAATGACTACATGCTCCACAGCCTCCACAGGGCCAGCGCTCAGGCATGTGCCGTGCAGGTAGGTCTCTGCAGGAAGTCATGGAAATGGGGACGTGGTCCTCCTCGGCGGTTGACGCCTATTTTCGAAAAGACCAGGTCACCACCGGACCCCAAACTCTTGCTCGGAGTTTGGTTGAGGGTTCAGATCCGGTGCTCCCCACCACCCCCACCTGGCATCTCCCCATGCCAGTTCGTCGGTGGGCAAGATGAACCAAGCGACAGGACACTAAAAAGACATTAAGCCAAACAGAACTACTACTAGACCTATACACTACCCCTCACTAACCCTAACACCCATGAAAGAAAGTTAAATAAATTCCACTATATACCCCGATTCGTGTCCTCGCATCCTGAATTATGCATTATATTACATTCGGTTTTCTTATGCTATACACAGTGACTTGGTGCGTGTGTGGTGAGTGCACAGGCTGCCCTGCGAAAGGAATTTCAACGGAGCTGTGTCTGGAGGAGCGGCCTCCCGGGCCGTTTCTGCGGGGGCATGGCTCGTCGTCGGGGTAGTCTTGACTTGACTTCTGGGTTGTTTGTAACCTTACGAGGGTTACCGGTTGCAGAACTGCAACATTATAGAGAGGCTCCGATAAATCGGACCAATCTTTGGTTGAAGAATAATCTTCTGGTGGGACGGTTGTAGAAGCTGGGGGATGTCTTTACAACGATTAGTGAGGGGCGTGTCAGGCAGGTGAGTGAATAGACAGGTTTGTCATTCCAGCAGCGCGGTGCATTGTGGGATATGTGGAAGAAAAACAAGCCCACCTGAAGCACATGGTGCATGCAAATACATTGGGTGCAGCTATAAAATGTGCTAGTTTCAGCTCATCTCAGCTCTTGTTTGAAACAGAATACCAATTAAAAAAATATATATCATGAATTAAGATATTAATCTTTATTCCAGCATTGCATTTACATCAATATAATCATGATATCTAATGCCATGTGCATTTAGATTTAGACAAATCTGGGCACTCAGACTAGTGTTAGAGCCCTAGCCAGAGTCAGTTTTACTTATTTTATTCATGTTTTTATTTATATACTATGGTTAATGACATATGTAGAACTAGAAAATGAGTAGGATTACTCAGATATTGGTTATATATTTCTCTGAAACAAGTGTCTTTTGACACATTTGGCATTTTAATATTTAGAACAAGAATTAATATTGGTGATGTTGATATCAGCATTAAAGTGACTGATTGTTTTGTGTGGAATTGTATGTTTCTTAGCTAAAAATGTTTAGCTATGGCTAGTTTTGTCTTAGATATAATCACCAGATCATTATATTGCATGTGTGAATCCATGTTTATGCCAAATTGTTATGTGTTTCTATTAATTTTGAATAAAGTCTAAGTTTTGCCCTACGCATATCGGCAAATTCAATGGCCGGACGCTTTTGCTTTGCTCTCGACGCCGTTTTCAGCGCATGCGCATTCGGAATGACGAGCTCGTCTATTGGTGTTGCTTGGACGAGAGCCAGGACTGAAGTGCGGGCCAGTGGGCTGAAGGAGTCATGTGGGGCGTAATCGATTAATCAACTCGGGTCACCCGAGCCACTTTTTGGCGCATGCGCACATCCTACAGACTAGGGTTGAATAAACGAATACGTTTCTCCGTTTTCGGGGTGGAAAAAATGGTGGCTTAATCTAAAACCTAATTATTTGTTTTAATAACCAATATAAGTACAGCAAAATAGGATTTAATGTATTTTAGGATTCGTATTAGCTGACAATCTGGGTTATTTAAAAAAAAGCATTAAAACAACTTGTAGTGGTAGCTGTTATCTTACAGGTACCAGCTCAGGCATTCCTAGCAAACCCCAGCCAAGAGGTGGGTTACTGGCATCGGGTCGTTTTGCACACGGCACGTGTTTTTGTCGACTCCACTCGCGGTGTTCGATTTGAAATTCCGACGACTCGGGTGACCCGAGTCGCCCGGGTCGTGTTAATCGATTACGGCCCAACTGAGAGGTCGACTCCCTCGTTTTCGAATTAACTATGTTGACGTGTCAACATATGTATTTTAAAATCCCATAACCTACCAAAATGGGAGGTTGTTGCTCAACTCTATCCGCCTCGTCTGGTGAACAGACATCTCTTAGAGTTGCATTGTCCGATGGCGTTTGAATTTTTGCCTTATTTTATAGATAAATATATCAAATTGATCAGTATAACCTACTACTCATTAGTCCAGAGTAATTTAAATGAAAACTTGCTAATTTCGGAGCAATTTCAGCTGAAAGAACCCAAAATACTTTCGGCAAGCTTGCCAAAAGTCCTGTGGCTATGACCCAGATGGTTATCTCGCAATCTGACATTCTTGGAATGGATAAGTACCAGGACCTGTGGCACCAGCGTTGGTTTGTTTCCCCCAACATTTTATTTTGTAGAAAGGTTAAAACTTAATTTGATTAATTATATCTATAGAATTGACCAAATAGTATCAAATATCCAACAGCACTTATTTTGTTATACATCAGGATATGACATCGTCCCAATGGCAGAAGTTTTAAAAACCATCAGACGAATTTGAATAAACGAGTAAAATCAAATAAAATTACCCAATTTTATTAATTAGAATTGACCAAATAGCATTGGATATCAAACATCACATACATTGATATCGTCCCATTGACAGACGCTCAAAACCATCACACTGCAATTTTAATCAACGAATGTAAAAGAAAAAAAAGTATTAACAAATTTCAATCACCCAATTTGATTAATCATGTTAATAGAATAGACCAAATAACATTGGATATTTAAAAAGATCACTTCATTGGCAAAACAATCAGACTACAATTTTAATTTGTTTAAATTAAAATGTAAAAATTAAAATTACCCAATTTGATTAATTATATCTATAGAATTGACCAAATGGCATTATCGAACATAGGGGGTGTAACGTCCACCTCCTTTCCCCTTCCACTCTAGCTATGGCCCTACCAGTCCTTGGATGGGGAAACCTAATGAGGTCATGAGATTGGCCTAATTGATTAATGGCCTCCCTGCTTAATGGCACTCTTAAAGCTAGTGTCCGAAGGGATGGAGTTATAAATTCACAGTTCATTCTGTATATTCTATCCTAAATCATCAGTTAATGCACCAGTATCTAAGTTGGATAAATAGGATCAAATCTGGGTAGTTTTGATTTTGACAAAACTTTATTTCATCGGACCATGCAACTTTAATTATTTGACACTTTTCTTCGTCTTCAAACCACAAAATCAAGGGAGGAACACATAATCGATATAATTATTGACCGCTTTCATTTCGGTAGTGGGCGGGGGGGGGGGGTTTGAAATTTAACTCACTGAGAAATGTTACCCAGTCAAACATTGGAACTATATGTAATAACCTTTTGTTTCTTTTGCACAGTTATTGCCACGTCTTTGACAGCCTTGTTCACGGAGTATTTCTTTCACTACCCTGGATGGACGTGGCGAGTAGCACTAATGTTTGGTGCCATTGTCAGTGCCACGGACCCTGCGGCAATAGTTGCACTTCTCAAGGATCTAGGTATGTTTTAGAAATCTGGCGACCTCTGATTTTAACGCGTATTCTTCATATGCAGGGATGAAAGATCTCAGCGATTTCACGGATTTCTGGGATTTTTTTTATATTCACTGATTCAATTGGTTAGTTCGAATCCCATTCTTATATATAATCTGAGATGATGCTAAAACATAAAAAGGTAGCAAGAAAGAGTTAGGCACAGTCACAATAAGGAGAGTTGAAACCTGACTACTGGCATTTTCCCTGTGATTCCCTGACAGTGCTAATTCTATGGAGTAAAACCCAGTGTCGCGGTTTAGATTCTACGCTCGGGGTTCTGCGCATGCGCGGTCACCCTTACTTGACAGTCTTAATGGACGTATTCGATTAACACGACCCGGGTGACTTGGGTCACCCGAGTTGCTAGAAATTCAAATAGAACACCCTGAGTGGAGTTGACAAAAACGGGCTGTGTGCAAAAGGTCCTGACCCCAGTAAGCCACCTCTTGGCTGGGGTTGGCTAGGACGAGTGATGACATCACATTTGTGCTGGTACCGTCCTGTAGCAAGTACAAGTCCTATGTGTGTTTTTTTTTGCTTTTGTTTTTTTAATAAACCAGATTAACAAAATTGAAATATAACTTAAACTATGCAATCAAAAATTATTTTAAATACAATTTTTCTGTAGTTATATCGGTTATGTAAAAAAACCAACAAGTTTTGGATTAAACCACCATTTTTCCCATCCCGAGCAAGGAGAAGCGTATTCGATTATTCAACCCGAGTCTGCAGGATGTGTGGATGCACCAAAAAGTTGCTTAGGTCACCCGAGTTGATTAATCGAATATGCCCAATCTGGCAGAAATGCAGTTTGATTTTGACACATGCGCAGAACCGCCGTGTAGAATCTAAACCCATGGAGAATTTAAACCGTGACACTGGGTTTTTGCGGAAATTCGTCGTTGGTTCATAAAAACAACAATTCAAGAAGAACGATATCTTCAACTTATTCTAAAATTTTACCTGGCCTTAGATTTGTTGTCATTGTAATTGGAGCCTCTGACTTCAAAAGTATCTTTCGACACATAGTTGTTTGGTTGTTTTGTTTGTGTGCGCATAAGTTGATTAAGCAGGGTAAATTCCAATCATGGACGATTGGTCTTCTTCATTCCACTGCTCCTTGCCCTATCCTAATAATGCCAAACATATATATGATATCACATGTATATATATATATATTTAACCGTCGGGCTAATCCACCCCCGCTTAAGGCGAGCCTTCGTGTTAATTTATATAATTATTTCCATGTGAATTTCCTGGGCCAGCCGTGGGCCGCCGCTGCCTCTCGTCCCGTCTGCAGGTAGTCCGTGTCCGTCGGTGTCCTTCCCGGGCTAAAGTCGGCCAGCCAGAGTATCATCTAAATACAGAGGTTTGCCCCCTCTCGCATTTATTAGCCTAAAGCAATTACTTGATTATTTCAACTAACTGGCTGGTCTACTCGCCTTACGGTGTATTTAATATGTTTAAATTGATCCAGAACTAAGCAGATGCGCTAGTGTCACTACCACTGTCACTGATAATCCCCCTAAGTTACTGTCTTATTTTAGCCAAAAGATCTATACGTTAATTCTGTTTATATGTCTGGTATAATCTCCCCGCAGATGGGCTAAGTAGCTGCATAATGCCTATTTAGGCTTAAGGCCCTTAATTATATATATAAAGCAATCCAATGTTAAGTTTGACCATAGCGGTTTACTCCATAGAAATCTGGAGGATAGTAAAGAATGCAAGGAACGTTCCAATCTACTTTTCCAAGAGCTCACAGCTTTTTATTCTTATCCAAACTAACATTCGTTCGTAGCACATATCGTAGAAGTATTATGCAAACCCCTCCCATAATCATTAATTTCAAACAAGTTTAGAATTTCGATAATATAGGCCTAAAACTCGGCTAAAACATCAGAGCGTTATTAAATACGTCTGATCGGTCTGGGTCCGAACGCCCAACCTTCTATCGTTGCCAGGCGAGTCGCAATTTGCGTCTCCTAGCAATGCTTTACGGCCGGAAACCCGGTGCCTCATAAATGTTTGGCATTCGCGGTCTGCCATGGCGAGTAGCCCGTATTTCCAAATACGGGTTAATCGGCGCACGCCCATGAATGCCACAAGGCGAATAGTCTCGCCCACTTCACTTATATATATATATATATATATATATATATATATATATATATATATATATATAATATTTTACCTCGGTACTAAGCCTCAGGCTACTCGTAGCTGAGGGAGAAGGAAGCACATCTGGGTCCAGCAATTAACATAATCAATTCACGATGGGAGGATGTTCGTTGAGTTGCTCTGGCAGTCTTTTTATCTACGACGACATAATAACTGTAAGTATTTATTTGTGGAATGGTGTAGTTTTGTTATGATATGTTACTGCACTTTTTGACGAAGTCTTTAGAACTTTGATGTGTATATTTTTACTTTTATGGGTGGTTTACAATTCGTGAAACATCGATAGAACAAAGCGCCATGTTTTCCTTTGTTCTACAAGCTGCCCGTTGCCGAACGGAGAGCGATGTGGTTGGAGCCACATCTCGTTGGGATTTAATCCTGGGTTTCTTTTATGGATTCCCAATTTTGTTTATTTAGGCGTACCTCCGAGTTTCGTAGCATTTTCTCCAACTTGTTGGCGTAGTAGCCACAGGAGGGAGAAGTGTGTGGGATACAGAGGGTGGGAGGGTACCAATACACTGGTGCCTACCCCTCATTTGGTTTTGGTTTCCACACCATTCACCTATGACATTTACACATTAGCTTTGGTTACGCCTGTGTTGGAACGGTTTAAACATGTTCTCCAACCCCATTAGATGCACAATTTCGGTTTGCTTAACCTGTCTGTGACATTTAATTGAGTTTGCTTGGGGTTTTAGTAACTTCTTTCGATTGTTACAGGCTTCCGATGGCTACGAAGCGGAGTAAACCAGGCATGCCCGCCTTGACGGATGACTACGACTCGTCGCCTGTAGTGACAGTGCCGGCTTCTCTGGTTCACGTCCTATCGGAGGAGGTCAGTGGACCAGACGCGCCTGATACGGCCCCGTCTGATATGGAAAGTAGACTCAGGTGGATGCTGGAGAGTAAGCTTGACAAGCTTATTCCAGCTAGGTCTCCGCCACAGAAAAGGCCAGCCCCTCAGTCTGACGACTCGGATTGGGAGGATGTCGTCGGGTATGATTCTCTGGAGGATGATTCGTCGCAGGAGAGAGCTCCTGTGAAGAAGAGAAAGAAGGCGAAGAAGCCTGTGAGCTCATCTGGAGACAAGTTCACGCAGGCAAGGAAGAAGGTGGTTAAGCGGAAGAAGAGCAAGAAGCGTAAGACCAAGAAAAAGAAGAAAGATTCTTCTTCAGATTCCTCTTCAGACTCTTCGTCAACTGAGTCCAACTTCGACACGCAGCGTACTGGTGTTTATGCTAAGATTTGAGGGAAGGTGCGCAAAAAAGTGCAGGTTCAGAAGGCCAAGAAGGTTCTGACCACAACCATGATGCGGGAAAACATTAAGGGGCACTTCAACACTTTTAAGCCCACAGAGGTGATTACCAAGCTTGGGGAATTGTACACCGTCATCAAGGGGATCCCTGATTCAGTAGTCAAGGAGATGGACCGGGACGTGCAGCTCAGTGAAGAACATAAAAAGTTTGAGGGCATCTTGCATATGGTCCATAAGGCGGTCCTAGGGGCTCTGACGGCGAATAAATTCTAAGTTTTTCCCAACGCGTATCGACAAACTCAATGGCCATTCGCATTTGCTTTGCTGCCATGGCCGTTTTCAGCGCATGCGCAGTCAGAATCATGATCCCATCTATTGAAGGGGAGGCCCTGGGTGGGGTGGGGGGGGCTTTTGGACGATGCTGCCCGGGGGTTAAGATCGATGGACGTTGAATATATTCTTGATTGTGTGTCTTGATTGAAGGAAGGGGCAACTCTACTTTGCAGCATTATTAGGATAGGGCAAGGACTGGTTGGCTCAGTGTCAGGATAATGTGACTGTGTGGGATATCAGGTTATGGTGCTGCCGGCCTGCTTTACTAGTGGGGTAGCACTATAAAGTCACCATGGGTGTGCACAGTGACAAGTCGGTACCCATCCTGATATGACCTTAGATGTTGCTAGGATCTAAAAACAACAACAAACAAACAAAAAACATGGGTTTTCATGTTGTTTGTAGACTGACGGAAGAGGTAGTTTGTGTTTGTGGTTAATTGGTTGGGTGGTTGGTTCAGGGTATGCAGGTATTGCAATACCTCAGGGAAATTGACCCCCCTGCCCTGCAGAGTTGTAAACCACTGCCTTGTGGTACAGGTTCTTGACAGAACCGAAGGCTATGGGAGAAAACCCTGAACAGAAAACCATGTCACTGTGGCAGCATCAAGGGCGGTTGATGTATGGAACTCCCAACATCTCCCGAAGCCACTGCAGGGACAAATAATTTTGCGCCTGTCTGGACATGTTCTTGCCAGTGTGAAACCTCTATTTGCTCCCCGAGAGAGTGCCGCTGGTAACTTGCAAAAACCAGCAGCACTTCAACACTTTTGCAGGCAGCTTTCATGAAATGTAGAGGAATCTCTCTTCTTTCCATAGCAGGCAAGATCTTCGCCAGGATCCTCCTCAACAGACTATGTATTCACATAACACCTGATGTAGTTCCGGAGTCACAGTGTGGCTTCAGAGGTAACTGGAGCACCGTGGATATGATATTTTGTCTCCGACAGCTACAAGAATAGTGCATTGAGCAGGACCAACCACTGTACATGGCATTTGTCGATTTCACTAAGGCGTTTGATACAGTCGGGAGGACTGGGCTATGGCAGCTACTGAGGAATTATGGATGCCCGGAGAAGTTCACAACTATGATCGAGGTTCTACATACAGGAATGATGGCGAATGTTAGTGTTGGAGGGGAAGTCTCGGAATCGTTCGGGGTTAACAATGGGGTCAAGCAAGGTTGTGTACTGGCCCCCACGCTCTTCTCCATCTTCCGATCAGCAATGCTCGACGAGGCTTTCCGAGGCATGGGGGATGGCATCTGTATACAGTCCAGACAGAGCGCTGACCTATTCAACGCCAAAGACCCTATAATACTAACCCTATCTCTCCCATGGTAATGTAAATTTCGCAGTGCCACCTTGTGGTGGGTTTGATCAGCCCGGCTGCTGGTTGGTGTTTCACATGTAAACACATACAATTATATTATACATGAGATGGGTAAGTATGAATACACATCAATATGAAATTGCTATGAACAAATACACATCATCATCAGCATCATCATCATCATCGCCATCATCACACATCTTTCACATTCATATATACATTTATACATATAATATAGCACCTGTTTAACCAAAAGAACAGCCAGCGCACCGAGTGGTGGGTTTGATCATTTTGATTACACTGTACAGGCTGAGTGAGCCATCTTAGTATTATAGGGTCTTTGGTACCAAGTAGATAAGAGTAGGAGTAGGGAGATCTCCCTAATACACACATTCTAAATAGGGAGAAATAACCCGGCCGAAGGGGGGATTGTACGGGAGTTGGGCATGTCCACTCCCACGGGGGGTGGGGGGGGGGCATGGGTGTTGGGGGGGTGGTTGTCCCTGGAAAATTCTGAAAAAAATGGTGCAAACTGGTGCATTTTGATGAAAAATCATGTGTATACAAAAATAAAATGGTAAAACAATTCCTTGGAGGGAGATGACAAATTAAAGTGGGAAATCGTGAGATTGGGATTATTTTGCTATATTTTAGGGATATCTCCCACCAAATCAGTAGACCTGCCATCTCTGTATACTCAATACTGGTGTAAGTTAGGGCCATATTCATGTGTCAATCTAATGTCTGAATTATAGTGCTGTCCTGCCAGAATATTTTACCTTGGAACAATTTAAGAGCAATTTATGTATTAAAACCCACTTTGTCTTTCTAGGTGCTTCGAAGACAATGGCTGTTTTAGTTGAGGGTGAGTCCTTGCTAAACAATGGAGCTGCTATTGTGCTATTTGATCTTTTTGAAGCGTTAGCCTCTGGAGTAGATGTCACTGGTAAGAAAAATCGTCAATATCAATTTATTTATTAAAATTACTATTCTTAATATCGAGCTTCTAATACAATTTTCTTGAACTACTACTTATAGGTAAATCCGTAATCTAGTCCTTTCACATAATAAAACCTTTTTTATCTACTTATTGGTAACTTTTAATAATAAAAATAAAGAAAATACGTACATGAGTCCTTCACATAATTTCGTGAATTCCTCTATTAATATAGTAGTCCAATTGCCTTCCTCATCGGGAGAGTGTGGGTCGGAAGGTCAGAAGTTCAGCTCTCGGTCGAGTCAAAGCGATGACTTTGAAATTGATACTCATTGCTTCCTAGCCTGGCGTATAACATTAATAGGACAGGGCAAGGACTGGTTAGCTCAGAGTCAGGATAATGTGACTTAGTGGGATATCAGGTCATGATGCTGGCGGCCTGATTTCCCAGTGGGGCAGCATTATAGTCACCATGAGTGCGGTCTGTCACAAGTCGGTACTCGTCCTGAGATGACCTGAGATGTTGCTAGGACGTAAAACAACAACAAACAAAGAAGCCACTTTTTGTTGTTGTGAAAGTTGGAGATTAGGCATTGATACTGACAAGTATGCGCTGCTGGAATTAAATGGAGGATATGGAATGACAGCACATTTACATATAATGCTCATTGATTCATCTATCTATCTGCCAAAACAAGAAACACAGAAAAGTCTGTTTGGAAATGTTAGAATAGGGACAAGGGTCACGAATGTGACACAATTCATGTTATTTCCGAACGTCGCCCGAGGTAGAAAATTCAATCAGCCCCCAAGGATTTTCCCCAAAGCCAATTGATGGGTATTGTTTTTCTGAAAGACTACATGTCATACTTATTCAACAAATCTATACACCATTCGTGTCTGATTACTTTTCTGACAAAGACAATAATTTGTTGTACCATGGATAGTCTATAGTGAAAGCATATATATATATATAAATATTTTACCTCGGGCTGTTGCCACCAAGGCATTCACAGCCCAGGGAGATGAAGCAGTTCCGGTCTCAAGTCAATTAGCATATTTCAACAGACTCAGACAATACGCTGAGTTGTTTCAAGGTACGTTTTTATCTTTTTATGGGAGTTTAAGTCAGTCTTAAACCCCAAAAAGTGTTATATAACTTTATTAAGGGTTATAGATTAACGGGATGTTGTAATTACATTGGTTATACCGATCCGGAGGTTATGAGGGGTATTGTTAAATGCGCCGGAGGATATTGCGCTCTGCACCCGTAAAACGTTAGCGTCATGACCTAGTTAATTATGTAGGTTACCGGATCGGGTGACGGCGTGTTTTCGCTGTTGTTTGGGTTAATATGGCCACTGATTTGGTGCGTTCGCATGTTTAGTGTATGGCTGAAAGACGGCGGCTCGGGAGTTCTCTATGAACTTAGTCTTGGTTATACCTATACTCTTTAAGTGCGACTATGAAATTCATTTTCGGCTGACGGAATAGAGGTTAGGGGACCCAATGGTCGCCACCAGGCTTGTTGATCGAGTTGGCTCGACTTCCATTGTCAACGTGCGTGTTCGACTAGGTCGGCATGGTTATTTGACTGGGATGGTTCGGGTGGTTTATAGGAAACTATTTACCCAAAAAACTTCAAGACCACTGAAGTTCTCGATTGGTGTCACACATCGTGTCGCCTGGCACTGCATTAGGTAGGTAATTGTATGAGGAGGTTGTTGCAGTTGCCTTTACCTTCACAATAAGCGCTGATTTGGTTCTACACTTGTATATTGTAGATGGCGGCGAGACAGAGTTCGCGAAGAGCGCAGCAAGGGGCTGGCGTCACTGAGTCTGGGCATGGGCAGTCTGGTAATTCGGACAGTAATAACATTGCGGTGCCTGGCCCGAGTGAGAATCCGGGCCCCTCTACATTGCAGACTCAGACGGCCCAGAATCAATTGGTGAATCATTTTGTTGATGCTGCCCAGCTTGCCAGCTTGGAAGACAGGCTCACCTCTCTGTTGGAGAAAAGACTGGCAGAACCGTCGACCAATTGGGGAGATCAGACAGGCTCGCAAGACTTACAGTCAGAAGATGAGTCCATGTGGCGGGATGAGCTGTCACCAGGCACTAGTGAGTCAGAGTCTTCTCTGAGTAGTAGACACGCTAAATCAGTGGAGAAAGCAAACTCTGAGGTGTCGGAGGGTGACGAGTACAATAAGGCCAGAAAAAGAGCTAATGCGGGGAAAAGGAAGAATAAGAAGATTAAAAAGGGCAAGAAAAAGAGGAAGCGCGTATCCTCGTCTTCTTCCTCAAGCTCCAGCTCTTCGTCATCAGAGGATTCTGATTCTGACACTAATCACACGGGAGCACTGGCAAAAGAGTTTGATCTGGCGGCTAAGAATAGGCCAACGAAACCGGACAAGAAAGTGAGACTGTGCACTTTGTTGAGGAGGGCGTTGGAAGGTCACTTCCACACCTTCAAGCCAGCGGAGGTGATACTCAGAGGGGCGGAGAAATTCACAGGCGTCAAGGCCATCGAGGCGTCTTGCCCTAAAGAAATGGACAGTGAAGTCCCAATGTCGGAGGAGAAAAAGAAAATAGAGAATGTGATGTACACAAGCCAGAGGGCCGTGTTAGCAGATCTGACGGCTATTCTCCCAGTGGCCAACCGTATGCTGAAGGAGAAGGTTTTCACTTCACTTGCCTCAGACCTTAACAAGGCGATTGAGCTACTGGCTGCAGCCAGTACCTTCTTAACGTACAGAAGGTACGAGAATGTGTTCAAAGCGGTCACAACAGAGGCAGGTAAGGAAATAACATGTTCAAAGAAGGTTAAAGATAAGAACGGGAAAGAGTTCACACTCTTCCTCGCCCCGAAATCGATCAAGGGCAAAGCCTTTGACAAAAGCAAGATGTTTGGGGGCCAGATACCACAACTACTGAAGAGGGTAGAATTGGGAAGTAAATCGGTAAAGACACCTACTCAAATGATTAAGTTTCTGGGGTTCCAACTGGATACCGTAAAAATGCAGGTTTCCTTAACACCCGACAAGATTAATAAATTTTACACTTTTGTCTGTAATTTGGGAAAAGGAAAGAAATTAAAAATAAGAAGAGTAGCAGCAATGCTGGGATTCATGACGGCTTACACACCAGCTGTGCTTTATGGGCAGGCTCATGTTAAGGGATTAGAAATCTATAAAAATAAAGCATTAAAATTGAGTAAGGGAAACTTTGAAAGGTCCATGAACATTTCAGAAGCGGGGTGGAAGGACATCCGTTGGTGGGAGGAAGCAGTGGGAATTTCCCCATCTCCAATTAGGTTAGACAACCCGTCGATCGAAATTACAACGGATGCCTCACTCCAAGGCTGGGGCGCTCACAGGGGAGACACAGCCGCAGGAGGTAGATGGTTGCAAGTTGAATTAAACTCGCATATTAATGTGTTGGAATTAAGGGCCATATGGCTGGGATTGCAAAGTTTGATAACAGAAAAGGAAATACACATTCAGATTTATACAGACAACACGACTACGTTGGCGTATATAAACAGAATGGGAGGCACAAGGTCTCCAGAATGTAATGCAGTGGCCCAGAAAATTTGGCATTGGGCGGAGGGGAAACGGATTTGGCTCACAACGGCCTACATCCCAGGTTCACTTAATGTTTTAGCAGATAAGCACAGTAGGGAGTTTAAGGACCATCTTCAATGGGCACTGTCTCCAAAAATCTTCAAGAAAATTTGTGGGTTCTGGGGAAAACCAGAGGTAGACTTGTTTGCCTCACGAAAAAATTTCAAAATTCCTAAATATGTGTCATGGAAACCAGAACCTGAGTCTTGGAGGGTAGATGCATTTACCTTTGGATGGTCACATCATTTCTTCTATGTGTTCCCACCGTTCAGCATGATTGCAAGAGTCGCCCGGAAGCTGTGGATAGAGGAAGCCAATGCTATCCTAGTGACGCCGCATTGGCCAAGCCAACCATGGTTTGCTGAACTCAACAGGTGGAGTCGAGAACAGCGATTTCTGCCACGAGCACGAAACAATCTGGTCCCACAGGGGCCACTGGAGGAAAAGGGAGACGTGTCAACAACCCCCTTGGCGGTATTCCGTTTTTAAGAAGATATCTTCAACCGTTTGGGTTAGACCCAACGACGATGGAATTCATTGTGTCATCGACTTGGCGTGAAGGGACAGTTAAGCTTTATGCAAATGCGTTAAAAAAGTGGGGACTGTTTTGCATTACGAAAGGTGTTAAAGCATTAGCACCTTCAGTGGCACAAGTTTGGCGGTTCCTAAGGACTCTAGCAGAGGAAGGGCTGGGGTTTGGTGCAATAAACACAGCAAGGTGTGCTTTGTCGGTGGTTTTACCCAGGGTGGATGGACAAACAATTGGCAAACATCAGCTGGTGCATTGGCTTATACGGTCAGTGTATGCAAAAAATCCACTAAAACCAAAGTACTCCAGGTTTTGGGATGTGAATAAAGTGTTTGATTTACCCCAAAATTGGCCGGGAAACAGGAATTTGAATCTCAAGGAACTCACGTTCAAATTGGTCATCTTGTTACTATTGGTAACTGGACACAGAGGACAAACCATTGTTGCTCTCTCCATTGAGGGGTTGGAGGAACAGGAGAAAGAAGTGACTTTCAATCTGAAAAAATTACTTAAGTCAAATAGACTCGGAGATCCATTGTCGTCAATATCTTTGTATGCATACGATGAGTGTCCACGTATATGTGTTGTTAGAGCTCTTAAAGTGTATTTAGGGCGTACAAAAGACATTAGGATAGGGAAGCAACTTTTAGTTAGCTACATAAGACCCCATGCGCCAATATCAAGGGACACTTTGGCGCGTTGGACTGTTCTACTACTTGACAGGGCAGGTGTTAATACAAAAGAGTTTAGGCCACACTCAACTCGAGGGGCGGCAGCTTCAAAGGCTAGAGCATTGGGAATTTCAGTTAACACTATCCTAAAACATGCAGGCTGGAAGACGGCCAGATCTTTTGCTCTCCACTATAACAAGAAGGTGGAAAAACATAACAAAGTAGCCAAAAGGTTGTTGGACAATGCTAAAAACAGGCGAGTTTAGTCTGTATGAAGTAATACGACAACAAATATTACAAGTAATGTGTAACAGTTTATTGGTAAACTTGTAAACATCGTTCAGAGTTACTCTGGTTATAAACAAAATAAAGAAAAGTGAAGCGTAAGCTATTACAATGTCGATCATGGTTCTTTTATTAGAAGGGAATTAAATTAGTAGTCGGGTTAAATACTCGGTACATAAAAATCTCCCTGGTCTGTGAATGCCTTGGTGGCAACAGCCCGAGGTAAAATAGGTTAAGTTAGACGAGACTTACCTGGGTATAGTTGAAGGATAACTTCTGTTTTACCGAGGGCTGTGCCCCTTGGTAGTCGCAGTACAGGGCCCACCCAACCCGCTCCTTGCGATACAGAAGAATTCATTTGTGAATTAATGAAGAATTAAATAAGCTTACAAGAAAAATAGTTTTCAGGTAAGACAGCTAGATAGACTATTAGCTCATATTTAACCCTCCAAATTAGGTAAAAATTCACTTGAGACCGGAACTGCTTCATCTCCCTGTACTGCGATTACCAAGGGGCACAGCCCTCGGTAAAACAGAAGTTATCCTTCAACTATACCCAGGTAAGTCTCGTCTAACTTAACCTATATACCACAATGTCTCACCCTGTCACCCTGTGTTAACCAGTGTTTGTATAAATATATGTATACTTAAGTTTTGAAAGTGAGCAGAGTGACAGTTGGCTCACGGTATAGGAGGCAGGGGAGCAAATAAGATGGAAGTTAAGGTGGTTAGAGAGAAACATTTAAGGGGCTGACGTTATTTATATCCACATAATAAATTATATAGTACATATATACAATACATACAGACATTGTGTGTAGCAATACATAGAGCCGTCTCAGTATGGAGGAAGTACATAAGCGAGATACATATAGACAAGTTACATACAGGTATCGGACCAAATATCCAACAAGCTTGGGACTGGAAGTGGCCCAGATTTCTGGATTTTCCGATTTTCTGGAGACAGCCTAAATATATACTTAAAATATAAAATAAACAATCAAAAACAAAGAACTAAATTGTGTTTAACCAGTTTAAAACATGTCCGGTTTTCTGGTAATTCTGGATTTCTGGAAGCCATATAAGACGTTTGGTACCTGTATAGATAATACACCATTTCTGTGACGCATGCGCACAGCGTAATCCAGACTGGACTTGTGGGTCACAGAGTCTGTGGAGAGGCAATTGAGGCTCTGTTAACACTGGCTTCATATTGAGCAACTGACAGTCTTTTCGGCACAAATGTGGATTTATAGAGAAAACATACTTATCATTTTTTAATCATATTTGATAATTATAGCTGTGTCCTATTGATTGATTGATTGATTGATTGATTGATTGAAAAGTTTGAACGTCAGTGCAAAATAATACAGTGACACACTGTCGACCCACAACATGAGTGTCGTTGCCTATTACCAGGTGTTATACTAGTCGCGGAAATCGTGTATTGGCCTCATATCTGGCAGCATCTAGTGCCTGCAAAGAGGTTTGAATTACATGTCAGTGCCACCTAGCAAATCAAATAATTGTCGAACTGAACTGAAGCTTGCACAAACTCATGGGAACATAATTTAATTAACTCTTGCCTTTTACCATCTATTTCTGCAGTTAGTCAACTCATCGCTTACTTCTTGCAAGTGTGTATTGGTGGGCCATTCTTTGGTTTCCTCATGGCAAAGCTCACCATTCTGTGGCTTCTGCATATATTCAACGACGCAATGACAGAGATTACCATCACACTTGTTGCCACCTACCTCACATTTTTCATAGGTATTTATTGCATACGTGTTACTTATGATACCATGGTACCTTCAGCGTGACTGAATAACACTAGTACCGTTTGATTAGTTAGTTAGTGGTGATTGCTTAAAGCCGTATCAGCAGAAAATGCCATAATCATGGTGAGAAGTGTTTGAATCTTATTCTGTTGTATTATTACCAGGCCATCGCTTTTACACAGAATGTAAAAACACACAATCAACTATGTCTCGAGAGACACTTTTGCAGTTAACAGCTCACAATTACAACACACAATTTAGGCCAGGTAAAATTCTAGATATTAGTTGAATATATCGTTTTTCCTGGATTGGTGAAAATTGTCTTAATATACTATATAAATACCATTTGAAGTCATTAGAATATAGTTACCTCATAAATGGTCAAATACGTTTATGCATGTGCAATAAAAGAAATATATAAGACATGAATGTGCATGATTCGAAGCATTATTATATTCCTTGTAGGTTGGTGTGGTGCTTTCAAATAGGCCTCAGCCTTTGTCTTCAAGCCATTTGAAACCACACACCCCAATGACTAAGGTATATATGCAAATTCATGTCTTTTGATAATAGCATATCAAAGTTTTGGCAGATCCAGTCACGTGATAACTGATATGGATGGTCAATGAAGACATTGCCATGAGAAGGACCAGTATTTATCCAGTAGAAGTCTTTGGGAACTATGCTTTGACCAACACTTTAAGCTGATGTTTGAATCTTTGGCAATTCTATTTGTGTTTCATTGCACCAGTCATTCGATCACTGGCCAGCTACCTTAATTGCCTCCATGTTAAAGGTAATCTTTCTTATACTGTATTTTGATCCGTCCTGATATTACCTTAGATGTTGCCAGGACGTAACACTCAAACAAACAAACAAACAAACAAACAAAAGGTCACCTTTCTTATACTGTATTTGGCTATTGAATTTGCTCCACTGCACCAGTCATTTAATCATTGTCTAACTCACTTAATTGCCTGCATGTTAATAGTCATCTTTGTTTACTGGATTTGGCTATTGAATTTATCCCACTGCATCAATCACTGGCCAGCTCTCTTAATTGTTAAAGGTAATCTTTCTTATCCTGTATTTTCCTATTGAATTTGTCCATCTGCACCAGAGTCATCACTGGCCAGCATAGTCCACTGGGTTTCGAATTTTCGTCATATTTTTTTGAAAAATATATTGTAGTCGAATTCAAAGAAGCCTTTCTTACAAATGGAGCTTTGAATATATTTGAAGTGCAAGGTTGCAAAATAATTGTGTCAAGCACACCAAAACTCCCGTTGTTTAAAAGTAGTTGTGACCTAGATTCTCATATTAACATGGTCATGTGATACCGTGACCTATGAATACCCTGGAACCTATCTAAACTGACCGTGCTACTTAGAATTAGGGCAGGACATATGAGAGTTCATGAGATTAACCCACTTTTTGGAGGCGGGGGGGTCTCTCCTTTTTGGTCTCATGAAATCACTAATTATTCCTTCTATGTGTGGTTTCTGTGGCCTAGTGGTTAGAGTGTTGAACTTGTAATCTGAAGTTGTTTGGTGGTGTGGGTTCAAACCCCATACACCACAAAACCTTTTTACCCGTGAGTTTAACCTCCATATGCTGTAAAATGCTAGAAAGAATAATCCAAGATCGTGTCGTAGAACACTTGGATAAACTCGGATTGATATCTCCAGACCAACACGGATTCATTGGAGGCAAATCTTGCCTGACACAACTACTAGAAGTGATGGAAATTTGGACTGACTGGTTGGATCATGGCCTGGCATGGGACACCATCTATCTGGACTTCTCCAAAGCCTTTGATAGTGTGCCTCACAAAAGACTATTAAACAAAATCAAAGCTCTGGGAATATCTGGATCAATTTCTGAATGGATACAGGACTTCCTGTCTGAGAGAAAGCAAAGGGTAGTTGTAGGTAATAAAAAATCTTCCTTTAAGAATGTCACCTCAGGAATACCTCAGGGAAGTGTGGTGGGACCAATATTATTTATAATATTTATAAATGACCTGCCAGGCAGTGTCTCATCAAACCTAAAAATATTTGGGGATGACACAAAAGTCTTTCGAGCCATAAAAGATGTAAGAGATAAAAATCTCTTGCAGGAGGATATTCTGAAACTAGCACAATGGTCCGAGAAATGGCAATTGCCCTTCAATGAAAAGAAGTGCAAAATTATTCATTACGGGAAAAATAATCCTCATTATGCCTATAATATGAAGAACACTGTCCTGCAACAAGACAGCTATGAAAAGGACTTGGGCGTAACCTTCGACTCCTAACTCTCCTTTCAGAAACACATGAGGACTATCATCTCAAATGCTAACCAGAGAGTAGGAATAATTAAAAGAACTTTCCATCGCCTCAACAAGAACAATTTTCTCATTCTATTTAAGTCTCTTGTTAGGCCAATTTTGGAATACTGTTCACAAATTTGGAGCCCAATTTTTCGGAAAGATATTCTGGAGATCGAAAAGGTTCAGAGACGTGCAACGAAATTAGTTGCACTTATAAAGGACTTACCCTATGAACTATGGCTTAGAGAATTGAAACTTCCTACCCTTTCCTACAAAAGGAAAAGAAGTGACATAATTGAAGTATTCAAAATTATGAAAGGTTTTTCACCTTGAATAAAAGAGAAGGCAGTCGGGGCCATACTCTCAAACTAATAAAACCCAGAGCCATTTCAAAGTTAAGGCAACACAGTTTCTCAAACAGGATCATAAATATATGGAACAGTCTCCCACAAAATGTTATTGTTGCCGAGTCAATAAATTCATTCAAGAACAGATTAGAAAAAGCATGGGCTGAGTATCCAGGGAAATTTGACCCCGTATTCACCACATGCTACTAATTACTTGCACTCAAGCAAAAATGAGAGACAATAATTGTTCACACTTCCTGTCTACCATTCGCTATTTATGCTGCCTCAATATCACCAGTTAATGTGGCAGTATCTAAGTTGGAGATAGAGGGTCACTTCCAGGTACGTGTTTTGGTTTTGAAGAAAATTCTGCTACATGGAGCATACAACTTTAAAGCTGCATAGTCCGATGAAGCATTACATTTTCAAAATCAAAACAATTATCTAGATTTGATTCTACATATTTAACTTAGATACTGATACACTTATTAAGTATTTGTTGCCACATAGAAGGGAATGCTGAGTCGATTTAATAGAACCTGTTACTGCAGAAGCCTGTGGTATCAGAGTTTTGGCGTGCTTGCCAACATTATTTTCACATGTTTGAATTTCAAATATCTCAAAAGGTAGCCATTTCAATTAAAAGTTACTTCAAACTAAATTAAGGTAGATTATAATGATCAATTTAATATACTCATCTCAGAAAACTGTCAGAAACTCAAGACCATCGGACTATGCAACTTTAAGTAGTAACCATAGGAGCCGACCCAGCCTTGTGTGTAGGCATCAGTGCACCACACACACTGTACTCTGTGTGTGCTACCACTGTGTGTGTGTCCCTTGTGTATGCTATGTAGACAGCATCGGTTTCTTGAAGTGATGTCGTGTGCTTCCATTGTCACACTGTCCGGGTCAGAGTGGCCTGGTTAGTGGCCTGCTGGGTCATAACCTCTACGTATTGAACGATTTATATCATCATAATAAGTCTGTAAAGGGGCTGTCACATTACGGCGTATGGCGGGAGCGTATTGAAAACCTACGTACGCCATCGGGTGCCACTTTCGGGTGTGTTTGAGCGTATGAGGAGCGTATGAAGAGCGTATGCGTAGCGTATGCGTAGCGTATGTGTAGCGTATGGGAGCGTATGGGAGCGTGCTGTGACATTTTTGACAGTATGGCCATACGCCCTCATAGGTCGCGTTTTTGGCATGCACAAAAAATTGGACGCGGATTTATGAAGCGTATGGCGGCGTATGCATATAGCTCACATACCCGGCGTGTTGCGGCACTGGCGGCGTATGCGTAGCGTATGCGTAGCGTATGCGTAGCGTATGCGGCGTATGGCGACGTATATGACGTAAGCCGCTACGCCGCCATACGCTCCCGCCATACGCCGTAATGTGACAGCGCCTTAAGAGATAACACAATAACTGTAAAACTACAAATCGGTACAAACCGCCAAATCTGTAAGAGCGCAGGCTTTCCGTCCGTAGGGTCGGGAGTTCGGATCCTAGCCGAGTCAAACCAATGACTTACAAAATTGAAACTTGTCGGTAACTAGCATGGTGCTCGGCATTACTAGGATAGGGCAAGGGCAGGTTACCTCAGTATCAGGATAATGTGATTGAGTGGACTGCGCGAACTGTCAAAAGTCGGTACCCATCCTGATGTGACCTTAAATGTTGCCAGGATGTAAAACCCCAACAAACAGACAGCGTAAAAATAAAATATTCAAGAAACACTTCCGAGCTTTTATAGTTTTCCCTGTTCTACGTCAAAATTGTTAGCTTTTTGTTTTTGTTTTTGTAAAGCCCCAAAAACATTCTCGGGCAAAAACAAGAATTTAGAAGACATCTTTCAATTTTGGTAGGCTGTTTTTGGTGTACATAGGTGAGGAGTACTTGAAGGTATCTGGCGTGCTGGGTGTCTTCGCCCTTGGCATCACCATCAATCTAGAAAGGACCAGTATCAGTCCCGAGGTCGAAGCCTTCCTCCACAGGTCAGTGATTGTTTACCATTCTGCTAATTAAATGCTTGATTTGTCGTCGGGGGTGATGAAAATGGGAAATATTGCGCCTAGAACGGGAATAGAACCCACATTTCTTGCATTCCGGGAATATTGCGCCTAGGGCGGGAATAGAACCCACATCTCTTGCATCCCGGGCCAGTGTGCTAACGATTACACCACCTAGGCTCCCTGATGCCATCACCCTATCCACGCCTACCTGTCTATGATTAATTGAATTTTACTTTAATGATAAGGAACCGATTGCATTGGCTGCTGCTATTGGTAGTGGTGGCGGGGCTATGAGATTGTGTTTGACATATGAGTGGTCATGTATCGTCAAGTGAAATACATATATACTTAAATATATGTATATATATATAAATATAAACTGAATTTTGTTGGTTGGGTCGATTCTATTTCAAAGGGGCTGGTTTTGGCCGAATGAGTAGAGCGCCCATCTCCTGTTTTGGGAGATCGGGAGACCCGAACGATGAGTTTGTGAGTTCGAATTCTGGTCGAGTCAAACCAATGACTTATAAATTTATCCTTGTCACTTCCTAGCCTGGTGCTCAGCATTATTAGGATAGGGCAAGGACTGGTTGGCTCAGTGTCCAGATAATGTGACTTAGTGGGATATCAGGTCATGGTGCTGGTGGCCCCATTTCCAAGTTGGGCAGCACTATAACGTCGCCATGAGTGGGCACTGTTACAAGTTGGTACCCGCCCTGATATGACCTTAGATGTTGCTAGGACGTAAAACAACAACACACAAACAAATTTATTTCTAAATAGTTTCCAGGGAGGAGAATTTTGAGGGGGCTCCCTTATGTCACCACACTACCCATGCCTACCTGTCTATATGGTTCCTTGCTCGAGAGGTCAGTGCAGACCACTACACTCATCCCCCTGGAATTCTAAGTCTTTTTAATGCTTACAATTATATACACACAGGCAATGGAATGCACTTACATACACAAGGTAGGTTCAACAACTATATAGCACATAGCTTGTACAGGATCCTGGTCACAGCAACTGGTGTCGTGGGGTGATGAAAATGGGAACTATTGCGCCTAGAGCAGAACTCAAACCCACATCGCTTTGCATTCTGGGCCAGTATGCTAACCATTACACCACCTGGGCTCGCTGATGTCACCACACTATCCACGCCTACCTGTCTATGTGGTTCTTTGCACGGGGGGTCAGTGCAGACCACTACAGTTACTTTGCTGTAGTAGCATCAATGATATTAGTGTATACCAGGGATGAAAGATCTCCGCGATTTCTCGGATTTCCGCAATTTTTTATATTCACTGGCTACGTTCACAAAATGCCAAGGATATAAAGTAAAACCTCTCTATCCGACCAGCTTCACAGATCAACCACTCCCCTATAGCGATCACTTTATTTGGGTCTCAAACGATCGCCCATACAATACCATTGTAACGAAATGAAAAACTTAAACCAACCACCTCCCTAAATGGACCATTTAAAGTCAGTCCCATGGTCGGTCGATTTAGAGAGGTTTTACTGTATATATATGACAGCAATTGGTTAGATTAGATTATATTAGATTAGATTAGAGTGTTTGATTAAGAACATTAGCATAGGTATAGATTCTTGTGATAATATTTCAATCTATATTGTCTACTAATGTCTTCGCAGATTTTGGGAAATGTTGGCATACTTGTCAAACACGCTAATCTTTGTGATTGTGGGAGTGGTGGTCAGCAAAAGATTAGTCACCGATGCCACCTTGTTTGATGGCGTTCTTCTCCTCGGCCTCTACGGTGCACTATGTGTCATCAGGTATGCAGCATTCTTCTTACATCGACAACCTCACCACCAATCTCAACTACATCCCCCAGCTCCCAACAACCCCATTTGCCTGACCCACAACAATGTTAGGCCCCAGTCACACTAAGTTTGCGATCGCTTGCGACCACTTTGTGACAAAATAACAACTGGGTGATCGGCAACCTTCTTGAGACCAAAGCACAAAAAAAAAAAACGCGGGGAGTGGGGTGGGGGCGGGGGGAATGATTGGCGACTGATGGCCGAATATCAGGGAAGACTGGTTGGTGATAATAGGGTTTGCACTACTTTCCATGTCTGCCTCAAGGGCCGGTCACACATACATTAGTGGACATAGCGGAATATAGTGGAGGCTAACATAGTTCAACGTAATTCAACATTGTTCAACGTAGTGCAACGTACCGCCATCCATACTTCTCTGTGATTATAACGTGATAATAATGTATGTGGGCCGTGAATTCCGATTTAGCCTTTGGACATGTTCAAAAGAGCACTACGTTTGAGGCAGACGTAGCCTCTGTGATGATAACATACTCTAACGTACACCTTAATGTACTCTAGCATACTCTAGCGTACCCTAGAGTATTTTGACCTGCACAAAACCTTGGCCGTTCTGCCATGGTCACATAGCCGTTAGTGGACGAAGTTGAACGTAGTGGAGGGTAATGTAGTTGAACGTAGTTGAATGTAGTTGAACGTACTGGGATCCGTACCGTAACATACCAGGATCCGTACCATAACGTACTGGGATCCGTACCATAATGTACCAGGATCCATACCGTAACGTATTTATCTGTACCATTAGGTGGGTCATCAACCAAAACCTGCCGTACTTTAACGTATTTGAACATAGTGACAGTACGTTTCACCCACATTATTCTATCTACATTCAACTACCTTCAGTAACGTGTGACCGGCCCTTCAGCCTATGTCACTGAGGGCAGTTCCACTACTTTTCAAATCTGCCTTAGCCTACGTCACTGAGGACAGTCATTAAAGGCTGAATGATATTAATAGCCGCAGCTTGACCACAAATGCCCTCAGACCATGGCCAGGCCCTAAATAACTTTTAGAAAATAGGTTATTTCACGATATATATAAACCATTACTCTTCATATTCGATCCTGATAATTGTTAATAAATGAAGTTATGTTGGTCATGTTACTGGCCCTTTAACCCTATCAGCCCTGAAGAGATTTCAATTGTTAAGCGCCACTAGAAAGAGAATTTAATCAGTTTTATAATGATGTAGAGATACTGGGTCGTTTGTAACCTTACGACGGTTACCTGTTGCAGAATTGCAACATTATGCCAGGTGGTTGATCATGTGACAGGTGTTAACACTGTATTGAAATACAGTGGGTGCATTCAGGCACTCCCGGATGGTAAGCGCACGAAACTTGTGGGCGCATTTAGGCGCTTCCGGCCTTTGAGCATTGTTAAGCATTATTGTCTATCTGCAGACTATTTGTGGTTCTCATCTTTGGCCCAATTCTGCACAAAACGGGGTATGGAATGCCGTGGAGGGAAGGTGTCATCCTAGCATGGTCGGGAGTACGAGGGGCTGTTTCGCTGGCACTCGCTCTCATGGTGGAATCTGATGCTAAACACGAGGCTATCAGGGCACAGGTAATCCTTGTCTACCATTAACAGCATTCGAAATAAGGCATGTCTGCTTGTCTGAGCCAAGTGAGATTAGGCACGGAGAACGGCTTGTGCTTTTCCATTGGACCAGTGGCAATTTTGGGCTGAAAATCATCTTTAACGGTAGATAAAAGATTCAACCGGTACTTGTAGTACACGGGTGAAGACCAACCAGCCTTATATAAAAATGGTTGAAATATCGGGCTAATGAACTGAGTCTTTATGAGAGCCTAATTTCACAATCTAAGAAGCAACATTTATTCTTTGTAGATGTCTTCATATTTACCCGCTACCTTTGAGTTGAAAAATATAATAAAATAGCTAGTTTAATACGATTTAAAATTGAAATCGATGGCGTTCTATGGCTGCCATCTTGGATTTTTGCATTCTCTCCCATTTCACCAAATCTGTGCCAATATATGTAGCCATTTGATCATGGAACCACAGTTTCTACTTCATGTTCCATACTAAAGCTATTTTCGCCTGTAGTTAGACTACGTTGTCGTTCACCCCTGTACTGGAAGTACAGGGTGAATCTTTTATCTACTTTAACGGTAACCAGGTGTAAAGTCTAATGCTCGAATCTGTGGCTGTGTAGGCAGGCTATGGTGAAATCAATACAGACAAAGAGAAAGGAAGAGTATAAAGTGTAAAGAAGAAGAGAGAGTCTAGCCCTCTAGTTTATTATTTATATGGTTACATGGATTCATTGTGGAGAATCACCCCTTTCCCCCAATGGGAAACAAGCATTCTTGGCCCTACCAATAGGGATCCACCATTCCTGGTCCCCATGGATACCAGTGGTCTGCTCACCACCACAAGCTGTATGGCCCCAATGGCCACCACCAACCTTGACCTTTGAGTGTGGTGATCCTTATCCCAGCAGAGGGGGTAGGCCCTGAGTGCAATCACACCCAGACCTGCCAGCACCATTATGTCTATTTACATCCCACTCAGGCACCACCAACCCATACTACATACATGCACCTGGTCATGTTCACCCATCAGTAATAGAACATTTGCATCCCCCCCTATGCCGAATATCAGAATATTTTACACAGGTACATATAACACTGAGCATTTATATAGCAATACTTAGACAATAGAATTGAACTACCATTAACCAAAATGTTTAAAGTGTTTATTAGGAACTAATACTAATCATTTTTTTTAATTGTTTATATTGAGGCTGTATTTATACTGTCCATAGCATATAATCCCAGGTACCCAGGCTTGTTTTCAATGCTGGCCAGTTGTAGTGTTGGTGTTATCTTACCACACAGTGGCTGCTGATAAGGTATTTGATTGCCTGCATTTCAGTAGCAGATAGATAATTGGTTGGTATGGTTAATAGCCTATGTTAGTTTTTTTGGGATTTTCTTGGCATATATGTATTTATTTTTTCTACTCTTATTACTAGACTAGCCTACTCCTATTTACATATCATAGCCTTGTACGTAGCTGTGTGGTGTGTTATCTGGCTACTTTTGGCATGGTTACCTTCCATTGGGCGTCCCACTGGTGGGCCGTTACATATCACATGCCCCTTTGCAGTGCAGCATAGTGGGGGTTTCCTAGCCTTATTTTGCACAGATATTTTTTGTAAGTTTTTAGGTCAGGAATTTGTTGTTCCTTTACCGTTTGGGCATTCCACACCTTGGCAGCCATTTCCAGCGTGCTTCTCTCATGAGCTTTTATTTGGCTTCTGGTCTGCTTTAGTAGTGGCGCATTATTTGCTCTAGTAGCCCTTTGTGGTTTTGTTAGAAGTTTAATGTTTTGGCTATAGCTATATGCTAATGTTTTCAAATGAATTATTCTCCTATTTTCTAGTGATTTCACTTTGGTCCTTTTGTGTATGTCATAGGTGGGGTGCAGCTTGTCTACTCTTAGACAGATTTTTAGGGCTCTGTTCTGCAGTGTTTGCAGTTTTTTTAGGAGTTCTTTTCTCGCACCCATATAGTTTACATCTCCATAGTCAAAATAGGGGAGCACCATGCCCTTGAAGATTTTTATTGACATTTCTTGTGTCATGTAGTCTCTTAGCTTTGCAAATAGCCACAGTTTGTGGTTTACTTTTTGTATAATTTTATTTATACATAGGTTGTAGTTTAGTTGGCTGTCCAACTCAAGGCCTAGGTATTATTTGTAATGGTCTACATTTTCTAGTGTTTGGTTTCCTAACTTACAGTGTAGTTTTCTTTCTGGCATTTGTTTAAATGCGAGAAGAGTACTGTTTTTGATTTGCTTGTGTTGATGGTTATTTTGTTGGACTCACACCACTCATCTAGTTTTAGTAGGAGTTTATTTAGTTTAGTTATTACCTCCTCTTCTGTGGTGCCATTTGTGTATATGACTGTGTCATCTGCATATAGTTGGAGGCATTCAGTTTGCAACCATTTTTCAAGATCGTTTATATAGATTATAAAGAGTAGTGGCCCTAAAACTGACCCTAAAACTAATTGTTTTTGGTTCATTGATGCCATTATGTCATTTGTTAGGTTAGCTATTGTTTTTGATGTGGAGTGCAGTTTCCTGAAGCCCCCTTGTCTTTCGTTTAGTATATTGTTTTTTTCCAGGTGTTCATTGATGTGTCTATGTAACACTTTTTCAATGAGCTTGCCTGGGGTTTGAAGAATTGATATTGGCCTGTAGTTTCCCATGTTTTGTTTGTCTCCACCTTTGTGAATAGGGGTGATGGTTGCCATTTTCCAGGCTGAGATAAAACGTCCCTGCTCAAAGGAGATGTTGAATAGGTCTACTATGGTGGCCGGGATGGCTTGGAGTGCCTCTTTCAGTATTTTGGTTGGTATTTCATCTATTCCACTTGGTTTATTCGTGTCTATGTCATTTATTAATTTTTTTACCTCTATCATATCTGTTTTGCAGGTGGGGATTTCGTTCTCCACAGTTCCTGATCTGTTTTCCCATCTTTTTTTGAATTTTTCTGACAGCTTTTGCCCTATTGTGGCAAAGTGTCTGTTTAGTTTGTTTGCTTCATCTTTGTCTGTGAGCATTGCTCCTTCGTTATCTTGGAAGTTTGTATGCTCTTCTTTGTTATATTTTGGGAATAATAGGTTTACATTTTTCCAGAATGTGTTTGTGTTACGGCAGCATAGTATACGGTTCTGCAAGGAAATCGTATATTGGGCTGCTAGACACGGTCCACCACCAGGGGCTGTGCCTGGCCCTTGGGGCCTTCCGCACCTCACCGGTTCAGAGCTTCTATGTAGAAGCCAACGAACCATCACTTAACAAAAGGAGAATCAAACTGGCCATGCAATATGTAGTCAAGATAAAAACCAATGCATTGAATCCTGCACACAATTGTCTCCAGGTATGAAGCCAGACCGAATTACATCCGGCCACTGAGGCTCCGAATGAAACCTCATTTGGAGGCCTTAGGTGTGGATGTGGACGTGTTGGAGGATGCCAAAGTCCCAGAACATCCCCTGTGGTCATTGAGGAAGCCGTCGGTTATCCTCTGGCTCGGAACTGGGGAAGTCTGGGACACATCCACTCGAATACCATGGACTGCATGCAGAGATTCAAGGCCAGTTTGAAGACCACCTCTCCATATAAACTGATGATTGGAAAGACCAAAGCCGGGTAGCTGCTGCAGCAGTCTGCTGACGGAAAGAATTTGGTGTACGCTTGCCCGGTCACAGCTCGATTTTCACAGCGGAAGCCCAAGCACTCTTTCTAGTGTTGGAATGTATCGAGGTTTCCAACCACACTAACTATTATATACAGTGATTCGTTCTCCTGCCTCCTGGCTGTTGCTGGACTGAAAATGGACCAGCCTATTCTAGCAACGGTCATTTATAAAATGAACCAACTGGCAACAGATGGATATGACATCCACCTGTGCTAGGTGCCTGGCCATGCCGCCATCCAAGGAAACGAAGGAGCTGATCGGGCTGCGAAGAAGGCCCTGAACTGTGATCTTGAACCATGTCTGATCCCTCACTCTGATCTGAAACCACTAATAGCCACCCACATAAAATCCAAATGGCAACGTGAGTGGGATGAAAACATTAATAAACTCCAATAAATTGAACCATCTGTGGGAAAACCACCACAAACTCATGCAGGAGGTGGGACCAAGTGGTCCTTAGCTGCTGCCGATTAGCCACTTGTGGCTTACATATGCTTTTCTGTTCAAGGGGGAGCCTCCCCCTGAATGTATTGGGTGTCAGTCCCCGCTGACACCCAAACACATTTTACTAAGTTGTGTTGATTTGTTGGCCCTGCACCAACAATTTTACACTGCAGACAGTATGCATGACCTTTTTACTAAAGTAAAACAAGGAAACATTTTAACCTTTTTGAGGGAAGCTGGTCTGTATTACCTCATATAGTTGACTAAATACATTCTATCAATTATAATAAAACCTTAAAAATATTTATGGGAATTTATTTCCCTTGGCCACAAATATATAATTGTGAGCTTTTTAATGTATGAGTGTCTATTGACACAATTGATTATATGCTTTTACATGTAAAAGCGATGGTTTGAACAAAAAACAAACATTTATCGCCATGAATATGGCCAATGCTGCCGACAGCGTAAAGCAACCACCAATCAATCAATCAATCGATACTGCAACTCACGAATATAAGTATCCATTGGTTCAGTGGTTTGGGCGAATGAATTATATTTGTACCAAATTACTGTTATATCCACTTGCAGTCTGCTACCAACGGTTCTATTTGATCTCTGTCAGGGCTCTCGATACGCAAAGTTCTGTAAACCTTCTGTAAGCCTGCAACATGTAGATAAAGAGAACATTGTACCTTCGCCCACTTCGATGTCGCTCCGGATGCCACCGAGTAGAATGCATAGGCGTCATACCATATTTGCCAGTTCATGGATAGATTGTCCTCTAAATTGACAGGCAGTTTCAAGCCAGATAACGCCATGCTGAGGGTTCAACTGATCTGACACCATGTGAAATAAGTGAAGGTCTGAACGCAGTGAGTGCCTGATAGCTACTGGTTTATTACCCGCGGGTTGACACTCTCCTGTGACCCCTGTGGGGCGTATTAGATTAATCAGCTCGGATCACCCAATCGACTTTTTGGCGCATGCACACATCCTACAGACTCGGGTTGAATAATCGAATACGCTTATCCCCGCTCGGGGTGGAAAAAATGGTGGCTTATTCCAAAACTAGTTCTTGTTTTTAAATAACCGATATGACTACAGCAAAATAGGATTCAAAGTATTTTTTGATTGCATAGTTTAGTTATATTTCCATTTCATTAATCTACTTTATTTAAAAAAAATAAATCAAAAACAAAAACACATAGGACTTGTACTGCTACAGGACGGTACCAGCACAAATGTGACTTCATCGCTCCTAGCCAACCCCAGCCAAGAGGTGGGTTACTGGGGTCGGGACTTTTTGCACACGGTACGTGTATTTGTCAACTCCGCTCGCAGTGTTCGATTTGAAATTCTAGCAACTCGGGTGACCCGGGCCCGCCCAGGTCGTGTTAATCGAATACGGCCGTGATCTTAGAGCCACTGGCAGGTCCCGTGGTGGACTGACAAGCCGATTGCTACATATACATATCCATCACACCATGCTCTGCAATACTCTGCCACCCACAGCATTAGTTCTTATGATGACTGCCTTCAGGGTATGAAGTCCAGGTATTGCTTCCTGTCTCACCTCATTTGTTTGAACCGCTTTACCACCTAGCCAGGGGAATCCCCACCGACACACTCTAGGCAAGGAAAATTACACCTGAGGCTTTGGACGTATTCGACTGGGCCTCTCTATATGCATATCAAAATATTTCTTTACAAATTCCTATTCGACTGGGACAGGAAGTGGGTTTCTATACCTATGAATCGAATGTGTCTTGCGGCTCCATCCATAAGGTCACATGGTGTATTTCAAGATGGCTGTCATGGAAAGGTTGAAAGATTCAGTAGCTTCAGCCAATCAGAGCTGTTCTTTTCGATTGCAAATGGCTGCCCTCTATGGGGGGCAGCTATTTGCAATGTAAATGAACAGATTGCAAATAGCCACCCCCATACAGGGCAGCCATTTGCAATGGAAGAGAACAGTTTGGATTGGCTGAAACCACTGAAGCCATTTGACTGGTCCTCTTTGCATTTGAAAACCTAGTTCACTGCGCACGTGAGTGGAGGATAAATCTTGCGTATGGAAAGGTCCCAGTCAAACGCCTCCTTTGTTCTGCTAAGTAGCGCCAGCTTACGGTGTACATGTATTTGCCTTTGAGGACAGTGGTTACTAATAGTTTATGTTTAAAATATGTGGTGGTATGAGTTGAAAGTGGCCATACTAATAATCCTCGTTTAGTTACCATATGGCATATTTACGATGTATACTTTTAAAATAAATTCTTTGATATTATTGCTTGAATGTACATGCAATTTTGAGTTGTTATTTGTTTTACATATATGGGTCGTTTCATGGTAAAGGGGGCCAATGTACTTTCCAGTATGTAATGGTCAAAAACAATTATGGAAAGAGTAGAGGAAGTATTTTCTTGATAGAATTGGTATTCTTACACTTTGGAGAGATAGGTATGACACAATTAAAGCCTAATGTGACATAGTAAAAAAAAAGCCAACATTTTCATTAAAAAAATATTGTGTTTTAAAGGCATGAATTTGTTACATGGACAATGTGGACTTTTCTACAGCCTACTACACCTTTATTTTGCAAAGAATATTACCTGTTAGTCAATGAAATAATAAAAGGAGGCTCTTAGTGAAAATTAATGTTCATTTTTCATCTAATATTCCATGGTGATTAACATGGTTCTGGATGTAACTGTCGTGTCCCCTGGTTGTTTCCTGATTGTTTTGTCAGGGAATATGCTATTCTGTGAATACCAGAGCTTCAACAAGAAAACCCTTGGTACTGTTGGATGTGCAAGCATATTTTGCAGTAGCATGACTAGTAATATAATTTTCCTACAAAGCTCTATGAAAAAAAGAAAAATTGCAGTCCCATATTATTTTTGGTGAAGAAAATGATCATCCTATACAAATTTCTCTACAGTGCATTTCAATACTTAAGGGATCACAACATAATAATTAATTGTTTCAAGCAATGTTTTGATTAATAAATCCACACTTGTTGATTAATAAGTCCACACTTGGGGCTGGCCACTCAATTAGTTATTGTTTTTCTGACAAAATGGTAACCTCAACTATTTTTCCTTTACCTTACCAGTATATATATATATATGGACGAGAGTTGGCTACTCAGCGAACAAATGAGGAAAATACACAATATTCATTTTTGACCCTCATGTAACACTTTGGGCCCCATTTACCATAAAACGACCCATATACTCTGGATATATCCCGTATGTGTTAGTGTAGGTACATGTAGGTGGCTCCACTGTGTCATTATTCTCCGGGAGGTTTGGTGTAATTGTATATTTCATTCGGTGGTTTGGAAGAATAAATACATTGGCCAGTCTCCCGGAGTTTCGTGTGTTACTTACATATATATATTGTTGCTCTCATACCCTGTGAGGGGTTACCAGAGCTAATAAAATCATTGCCAAAATTGTCAGTTATTGTCATTGTCAAACTACCATGGGCTCCTATGCTGTAAACATATTTTGCACCTATAACTACATGCTTCTTGATGACCAACCTTGGTAGAGTTCTTGCCATAATTTGTTTGTAATGCATATTGCAGTGAAATGTTCCAACCAAATATTTCACATTAAAGTTGCATAGTCCGATCGTTTGAGTTTCTGTCATTTTCTGAGATAAATATATTAAGTTGATCGTTATAATCTACATTACTTAAGTTTGAAGTAACTTTCATTTTAAATGGCGAACTTGATATATTTGAAGTGCAAACATGCCAAACTAATTTTGGCAAGCATGCTGAAACTCTTGACACAATAAGCTTCTTCAATAGCAGGTTCTATTAAATTTACTCTGTATTTTCTTCTATATGGCAACAAATTCATAATAAGGGCATCAATATCCAGGTTAGATATGTAGAATCACATCTAGGTCATTGTTCGGTTTTAATAAGTTTATGCTTTCATTGTACGTAATGCTTAGCAGGGTAGGGGGTGTGTAGGTCCAAGCGTTATGTAACGTGTGTGGTCTAGCATTACAAGCGGATAGGTGGGTGTCTAATTGTAACAAAAAATGGTGTTACGTAACATTTGAACGGGTCCCTTACTGCTTCATTTATAATTTAAGGTATTGCTGCACGTTGCTGGGATTGTGTTTCTGACTCTGCTCATAAATGGGACAACCATAGGCTACCTCTTACAGATATTGGGTATGTAGTTTCCTTCTAAGCACTGCTTTATTGTTATATTAAAGTTACATCGGATGGTTTTGAGTTACTGCCATATTAAGTTCATCGTCATAATCGATTCTACTTCATTTTGAATAAACCTTTATTTTTAAGGGTTAGACTTGGAGATAGCTGAAGTGAAGATATGTAAAAGTAGTTTTGGCATGCATGTCATAATTAATTTTGGTATGCGCGTCGAAATGCTGGTCTCCGTAGGCTTCAACAATGACAGGTTCTATTAGAATGGCATATTTATTCCTTCCAAGTGGAAATCAATGTTTATTGAGTGCACCAGTATCTAAGTTGGGGGTGTAGAAGCAAATCTAGGTTTACAAGTGATTTTGTTGAAAATTTGTGATCAGACAATGCAGCTTAAGCATTGTTCCTGATAATGCCCTTTAATTGTGCAGGAATGCGAGTGATATCAGCACCGAAGAGAATGTCTATGGCAAACGCGGTTCGAACATTGAATGACATCAGAAAGACCTCATTGGCCCTCTTCAAACAAGACAGGTAACCTTTGGACACTGATCTATGTGTGGTACTTGTGAACCAACATTCCGTGCTGTGAACTGGTCACCACAGGGCAAGGAGGCACGGCCTCAACTCTCCTCATTTCTCTTTCCTCTATACTACCCTTTTTTTTCTCCCGGGCTTACTCCTCACCCTGATCAAGGGAGTTGTTTGCTTGGGTGGGGCACTTTTTCTTTTTCACTGTTTCACTTCCTTCTTCCTGCAGATCCCACCTTTCCCCCTCTCTTCCTCCTAACCCATTGGCGACTCGACTCAAGTGCACAGCTACAATCGGACCGGAGTGAACTGGTGCCGCTCCAATGACTTGTTGTTATTGTTGTAAAGAACCCCCCACTTCTACAACCGTCCCCTCTGAAGTTTACTATTCAAACAAAAACGGACCGATTTATCGGGGCTGTTGTCTATTGCTGCAGTCCTGCAGCCTTTAACTATCAAGGTTATGAACCACCCAAAAAACAAACAAAAAGAAGTAGTTGCGGCAATCATATTTTGGATCTTTAAATTGGCAGTTAATTTAATCACACAGTGCTAATTAAATGTACAATATCTTGTTTACTTTTCAAGATATTTCCATGTTAAGATTTTGTTATTTACTTGAACAAAATTTGCCTTTAAAGTGGCGAGCTATACCTCGTCGGGAAAACAAACAAACTCGGAATAGTTTAGATTTGTGCCACAGGGTGGTGCATGCTTAGTACTGAACTGTTCCACTTGGTGGTGTAGGGTGACCTAGATTGGTCATGTGATAGCTGTTGTGAAAATGGCTGGGTCAGTGGAGAGAAGGGAGGGTAAAACTGAGGTATTTTCAATTTTCTTTAGAGTAGTTCAAACAGGAAATATATTTGCTTTAATGTAAAATATATGTTAGTACAATTACATTGCATAATTCAATGATGAGTTAGAGCGTCCGTCTCCCGTGCTGGTAGATCGTGGGGTCGTGGGTTCGAACCCTGGTCGAGTCAAACCAATGACTTAAAAATTGATACTTGTCGCTTCCTAGCCAGGCGCTTGGCATTATTAGGACAGGGCAAGGACTGGTGTGCTCAGTGTCAGGATAATGTGACTGAGTGGGATACCAGGTCATGGTGCTGGCGGCCTGGTTTCCCAGTGGGACAGCACTATAAAGTCGCTATGAGTGCGCACTGTCACAAGTCACTACCTGTCCTGATATGACCTTAGATGTTGCTAGGATGTAAAACAACAACAAACATAATTCAATGAGAAAAACATATAGATAAAAAACTATTTTTTGTTGTTGAATATAAAAAGGTTTTGGACTGTATGGGGTTTGAGCCCACACCACCAAACAACTTCAGATTACAAGTTCAACACCCTAACCACTAGGCCACAGAGACCACACATCATTACTAGTCTCAGTTCAGGCTATTTGTGTATAGGACGTCATATATACAAGATGTGTATATATGTATGTGTGCATGCATATATGTGTACATGTATATATGATGTCATATATACAGGCTATGTATGCATGCATGCATGCATGTATGTATGCATTTATTTATTTATTTACATATTTATTTATCTATATACATTGCATCATTCAATCAGAAACACATATAGAACAAATAACATTATATACTATGTGTATATCATATGTATGATGTATATACTAGCTATATATAAAATGTATGCATTACTAGTATATGCACTAGTAATAGTATATATGTCATACCTATGTGTTATTGTTTGGATGGGATCCATCGCAAATGCGCTGTTCCACAGCGTATGCGTCGGAGGACGACCTGGGATCATAGCACCATATCAGTTTCTACACTCACATATGACAAACTGCACATTCTGCAATCCCAAGTCGTCCGCCAGCGCATACACTGTGGAACGGTTGCTCACGTCATAGCATTAAGCCCAGAACCCGGCGCATTTGCGATGAATCCTGTCCAAGCGATAACGCATGACCAGAACAGTGGCTGACATCACAGCATTAAACCTGGAAATCTGCGCATTTGCGGCGGATCCCATCAAACCATTAACGCTCAGGTCCGGCTGGATCGTAGAATATGGCTGCTGGCATTATGGCATTATAGCATTATGCGCAGGACGCGGCGCATTTGCGATGGATCCCATCCAAATGATAACGCATAGGCACACCCAGAATGGCTGCTGCCATCATAGCATTAAAACCAGAAAACTGTGTATTTGCGGCGGATCTCCTCGAACTATTAATGCTCAGGCCCAGCTGATGTGGCCAGCATGGAATGGCTGCTGCATTAGTTAATAGTAATACAAAAGATCTGGAAGTCAACAACTTTCAAATGCACATATCTCACTCCATATGGTTCACTCCTTTTTACATTCAATAACAACTTTTTTTTCCATTTTATATACAGTGTAGCTGACAAATTTCAAACGGATGCACGTAAAACATACATTCACATACATTTACATACATTTACATACATACATACATACATACATACACACATGCACACAGGCACACATACATACATACACACCTTGTATATGTGACGTCCTATACACAAATAGCCTGAACTGAGACTACTAATGACGTATGGTCACTTCGATTTTGGGCTTGATGCGCGAGAAGGAAGAACAGAGGCGGATGTGGGAAACTGAGGCGTTTATTGTGACGCCTCGGGCAACATACAGAGAACAGTGAGAGAACAGAAACATATGAGACATGTAAGGTAAACGGTACAAGCAGGGCAACAGAGGAGGTAACAGGCTGACGAGGCAGAGAGCAATAAGAGGGCTCATGAGGAGCAACAGGCTCGTCAGGAGCAATAAGTGAGGGGCTCATGAGGAGCAGAAGATAAATACAGGAAGGGCTCATAGGGAGCAATGTCAGAGTTTCTGGTAGAGGGGGGGCCGAGGAGCCCTCCGCCGCAGAGGGGGGAGGGTAGAGGAGGGAGAGTTGGGTGGGTGGGTGGAGAAGAAAAAGGGGCAGAGAGCTGGAAGGCGGCTGGAGGCTGAGTGCCTGAGGGAGGCCGGCGGGCGGCCTTATAAGGGGGGAAGTGAGCAGAGGCAGGAGGGGGGGGAGTCGCTCAGGGCCGGGGGGAGGTGAGCAGTGGCGGGGGTGAGTCGCTCAGGGGCGGGGGGAAGTGAGCGGTGGCAGGAGGGGGGGTGAGTCGCTCAGGGCCGGGGGAGGGCGAGGGTGAGCAGCGGGCGTCGCGCAAGGCGCGAGTGCTGGGTGAAAGCGGGTAGAGGGGGGGGGGGGGGGGTGAGTCGCTCTCCCTCCCCTCGCATCAAACGAAATGCTTCGCATTACGACCGATGCGCGAGAAGGAAGAACAGAGGCGGATGTGGGAAACTGAGGCGTTTATTGTGACGCCTCGGGCAACATACAGAGAACAGTGAGAGAACAGAAACATATGAGACATGTAAGGTAAACGGTACAAGCAGGGCAACAGAGGAGGTAACAGGCTGAGGAGGCAGAGAGCAATAAGAGGGCTCATGAGGAGCAACAGGCTCGTGAGGAGCAATAAGTGAGGGGCTCATGAGGAGCAGAAGATAAATACAGGAAGGGCTCATAGGGAGCAATGTCAGAGTTCTGGTAGAGGGGGGGCCGAGGAGCCCTCCGCCAAAGAGTAAGGAGAGGGCTCGAGGCGCGCCCGAGGCGGGGGCGCGGGGCGCCCGAGGCGGGGCCTACGTGGAGGGGGAGCGGGCGGCCAAAAAAGGGAGGCCCGCTCCTGAGGCCTGGGGGGGAGGAGGTCCGGCGAGGGTCGAGCAGGGGGGCAGAGAACTCCTCAGGGCTGGGCTGGGTGGGAGTCGGGGTCGGGTCGGGCGGCTTCATGAAGGCGGTGTCGTGAAGGTCGGTGCCGTGGAGGTCGGTGGCTGGGCTGTCTGGGGGGGGTCTCCCGTGAGGCTGGGCTGAGTCGTCTGAGGTGTGAGGTGCGAGGTGATGATCCTCGGCTTCGTCTGGGCGGCGTTTCGATCGGTGTTCGCTGGGGGACCGTCGGTGGGCGTTGCGGGGCTGTCGGGAATGGTCGGGGTGAGGCGCCGGGCTATGCCCCCCGGGCCATCCGGGGGGAGGCCGGCAGATCAAAAATCCGCCGAGGTGGCGGGGGTCTGGCGCTCACGGGCTTGCTTGGTGCGGCATGCGGCCTCGCTGTGCATTGTTAATATGCGCCAGACGTTGGCGCAATACGCACAGACGTGCCGGTGCCTGTCTCCCACCTCGCCGTGAGCCTCTCCGAGGGGTGCCCGATCGCACGAGGTGGGATAGCGGTTCCAAGCGGAGCAGGGAGCCCCGTGAGCGTGCCTATCGTAGGCGGTTCGGGTGTCGACTTGCTGCCGGGGCAGGTGTGCGCCTCGGGCCCCCTCGTCGCCTCGGGGAGCTGGTGTTGCCGGGGTGGTGGGCGTGGTGAGGGAGTCGAGCCTGACCGCGTTGAGGGCCACAGGGTCATGCCACCCCTGGGGGAGCCTTCCGTCCGCGATCCAGGAAAATATGGTCTCTGAGTACCGGCGGACGGTCGGCCAGGGGTGGATGAGGATGTCCCTCATGACGGTGAGGTGGTGGTGGTGTAGGCCCTGGAGGGAGTGGGCCGGGAAGGAGGGATGGTTAACCAGGGTGAGGAGGGCGAGGCTATACTCGTCCCTAGTCGCCTCCCCGAGCTTTACCGCCTTGCGCCCCGGCCCCCTCTCCACGAGGTCGCAGGGGAAGACGTAGTCAGCGGGAATACCTCGGCGGCGTACGGTGTGTTGCGCCTCGGCGGATGCGAGGATGTCCCGGACTGCGTCGGCCGCGGATGTTGGGGTGTGCTCCGCGGGATCCTGACGGTGGGCGAACGAGGGTGTCGAGCTGGCGTGGACGCGGCTGTACAGCTCGTACTGCGGGTGCAGGCCTCCGGGTTGAGTCGCATGAGGTGGAGGCGGCGGCCGGCTCCCGGCTGCGGCGTGCGCCCGAGATGCCGGGACGGGCGGCAGGCTGTAAGCGGGCTCCTGCCGCGGCGCGTGTGCAGGGACGGGTGGCAGGGTGTAGGCGGGCTCCTGCCGCGGCGCGGGTGCAGGCAGGTCCGAAGCTCCTCGGGCAATCCCCGTCTCAACGGCCTCCACGCGGCTGGTGAGGCGGGTGATGGCCTGGATGAGGAGGGCGATCTCGCTGCTGGCGTGGCCCGAGGGTGCTGCGGGCGACGTGGGGGCCGTAGAGGGGAGGGATCCCCCCGGGGAGCCCGAGGAGGGCCCCGGCGTAGCCATGCCGGCGATCTTGGAGGTTTTCCGGCTCTTTCCCTTTCCGCGCCCGGGCATGATGAAGATCGGCAGAGGAGCAGCGATCCGAGGAGAAGTAGAACCGGGTAGGAGAGCCAAAGATAGAAGAAAAAGGGGCAGAGAGCTGGAAGGCGGCTGGAGGCTGAGTGCCTGAGGGAGGCCGGCGGGCGGCCTTATAAGGGGGGAAGTGAGCAGAGGCAGGAGGGGGGGGAGTCGCTCAGGGCCGGGGGGAGGTGAGCAGTGGCGGGGGTGAGTCGCTCAGGGGCGGGGGGAAGTGAGCGGTGGCAGGAGGGGGGGTGAGTCGCTCAGGGCCGGGGGAGGGCGAGGGTGAGCAGCGGGCGTCGCGCGAGGCGCGAGTGCTGGGTGAAAGCGGGTAGAGGGGGGGGGGGTGAGTCGCTCTCCCTCCCCTCGCATCAAACGAAATGCTTTGCATTACGACCAATTTGCCCAATTTTATTTAAGAGAATATCATACAAAATAAGTGAAATTTGGTCAAATTAAACCAAAAATCGAAGTGATATTAACCCCGCTGCCGAAATTTGGTCAAATTAAACAAAAAATCGAAGCGATATTAACGCCACCGCCGCATAGGCGATATTGTCAAATAGCGGTGCTCGCCGGGAACAGGCGAGAGGGATTTCCCAAATCTATAAATAACTGATATGTTAGCTAACGCCACTGTGCTTTGGCTCCGTACATACCCCATGACCCATTTCCCAACAACGGCTTTAGCTACCCCGGCGGCGATCCTTAACACCAGAGCTGATAAAAACTTGTTCATGCATACGGGCCCTGGTGGTGAAGTGGGTCCACTACACTCCCCACACATATTTGGTTCTATAAACATAAAAACTAAACAAGGTTGTGCTTGGAGAGCATTTGTCGGAGTACGGTTCCCATCGCCACGAGGTATAACTGGCCACATACATACATACATGCATACATACACACATACATACATACACACATACATACATACCTTGTATATGTGACATCCTATACACAAATAGCCTGAACTGAGACTAGTAATGATGTGTGGTCTCTGTGGTCTAGTGGTTAGAGTGTTGAACTTGTAATTTGAAGTTGTTTGATGGTGTAGGTTCAAACCCCCATACAGTCCAAAACCTTTTTACATTCAACAACAACAAAAAAAATTCATTTATATGTGTTTCTCATTGAATTATGCAATGTAATTGTACTAACATATATTTTACATTACGCAAACATACTTCCTGATTGAACTACTCTAAAGAAAATTGAAAATACCCCAGTTTTACTCTCCCTTCTCTCCACTCACCCAGCCATTTTTAAAACAACAGCTGCCAGCTAGTCCCAGCCTCAGTTTTAATGAAAACAGAGCACACACAACATTATTCTGAATCTGATATCGTGTTCACTTGAAAGATATGACCTGTTAAAGTATAATGGCTCTGTAGAAGCATCAACTGATGTGAAATTCACCCTTTTCATCCACTCATAACAAACATTGATTAACAAATGACATTGGCCATATCTTAAGATCTGCCGTACTTATACCCAGAAAAGCAGCACACAAGTTTTCAAGGAAGAACTATGTATAATTTTTAGAATGTAAACTCTTACAAATTGAAAAAAAACCCACCATTTCTTACAATTTGGCCAAAGTTCGACATTGGATGATTTGTAATTCCATTTCTAATAAGCCGTGTTGTCTGTGGTTGCAAAACCTGATGGTCCTCCACCCATAGAGTAGCTGTATAGAATACCACTAGGATTAGCATTAGTACTATGGGTAACATTAGTACTATGGGTAACATTAGTACTATGAGTAGCATTAGTACTGTGGGTATGTAATCTGCCTGGAGGGCATTCTGCTGTCAGTGTTGTGACAATATTGCTATCTATATACAGTAAGCTAATTTATTTTTGTCAAAGATCACTCTCGACCCTGAATAATGTGACCACTCCATCATAGAAATGCATTTCCCCCCTTCTAGATTTTTAGCTGATGCTCATTGGGAAACGGTAGAGAAGCATGTAACTATCACAGATCCGTACACGACTTTGGATGAACAGGTGAGTCTCCATTTTGCCATCCTTCAGTCTGTGGTTTGAAATTTCTTTGAAAGTTGCGTAATCTGTCAGTACTGGATTCTTTGCCCATTAATTAGAAGTACTAGTGTAGTAGTCTGCACTGACCTCTCAGGCAAGGAGCCACATAGAGAGGTGGGCGTGGATAGGGCGGTGACATCAGGGAGCCTAGGTGGTGTAATAGTTAGCACACTGGCCCGGAGTGCAAGAGATGTGGGTTCGATTTCCGCTCTATGCGCAATATTTCCTTTTTTCATAACCCCATAACAATAGTTTGGAGAAGATCAGGAGTTCATAGCAATTTATTGACATTGCTAGGATAGGGCAAGGAATGGTGGGCTCAGTGTTAGGGTAATATGACTGAGCGGTATATCAGGCCATGCTGGTCAGTGGTGGAGTATTGTTATTAGTTTATTTGTTGTTGTAAATATTCGTCTGAACATATCATTTATCAGTGCTGGGGCATTGGTTTTTCCTGCTGTAAACATTGAGTTGACAACCATTGCGATTTCTGCAGAATCATTACAATGTTCTGCCTTTCGTTATGCCATTACACACGTACTCTGAAACATTACGGTAAATCCGTTTTTTCCCCACACATAGCCCATTAAATAAGCTGCCATATATATATATATATATATATATATATATATGTATATCTAATATATATAGGCATATGTGTGTAATAATATATGCACACATCTGTTTTATATATTATATATTATATATACACATACGCATATATGTATATATATATATATATATATATATATATATATATATATATATATACATGGGAGCGGGACGTACCTCAGGCAGTAGAGTGTACACCTGTGAAGGTGTGGATTATCCAAACGATCCTGCTCAGTGGGTACATTTGCAGTTTGGGATATTTTCTGTTCCAACCAGTGGTCCACAACTGGTTCATCAGAGGATGTGGTATGTGATGTCCTGTCTGGGAGAAAGTGCATATAAAAGACTCCTTGCTGCTTATTGGAAAGAGTAGCCCATGGGGTGGCAGCAGGTTTCAGCCAAAGAAATATGTCAGAATGACCATATGTTTGACGTCCAATAGCCGATGATGAAAATAAATGCGCCCGAGAGGTGTTGATAAAAACAAATTTAAACACAAAAAAAACATGTATATAGGCATATGTGAGTGACTAAATACTTATATGCATATTGTAATATCAGGCGAGACTCGGCCGTCAGAGCCCCGAATATCACTACTCTCCCCAGGTGTGTTCTGACAACTGTCTGTCAGTTCCCACCTGGTGTCCCTCTCAAGAAACTCATAAGGAAGAAAGGAAGACAAGTCATGCAAGATTGACAGTGAAGAAGTTGTGCTTTATTGGCATCAACTCCTGTTCATCTACTGGTGACCTATCACCCTCACTCTTTACCAACTGCCCACACAGATCCTCATGACTATTGCTGGTGTATATAAGAATCAGTGCCTACAGCCCATGGAACCTGAGTTCCATGGTTGTTGCACACAGCTCAGTGTCTTTTGAATAGCTGCTGCTAGTTTGGGTGTAGAAAGGGGAGTCTCAGACAAGAGTGTCTGGAGTCCTGGACAAGACTGCCTAGAGTGGGGTCTGTGTGTCAAATATAAGGAAATCAGGTGACTGGGCTCCCACAGCCAGCCAATCAGACACCCTGTACAGACTGGGTGGTGACACCCTAATAGGGGGCAGCTGTCACTCAACCCCCAGCTGCAGGTGGTGTCCATAATGTATGCAGGATGGCTGGGTGTGCTTGCCCATTGGCCCCGTGGTAACAGGTAGTTGCAGACAGTTACAATAAACATATATTAAAAATGCCTTTCCCCTCCACTTGCATTCTTTCTGGTGCATGGAGGGGACATTTCATTAATCGTTAACCCTCTCTTAAATATGAACATCACATCACAATCTCGGTCACTATGTGTTATCACATTTTCCACATAGGCACTTATGTCACACAGCGAGTGGGGCACCCATTGCCTCTCTGTTACATAATCCTGGTCCCCACTCTGTCGCCTGAGAATAGTAATGCTCTTTGCCAACATTCATAAATCCAAACCGAAAATCCGTATATTTTTACAATATGTTGTTGTTTGTTTTTTTGCAAACGAAGGGAATAATGATGACTACAGCAGGCCTTTAACCCACACTTCTGCCATTCAGGGGCTAGGGTCCTAACCATTAGGCTCTCTGCCACTTTGGGCAATTAACATATACACGCCTACTTTGCGTAAGTGAAATTTCACTTAGTTAAGTAAGTGCATCTCACTACACATACATAAAAACATGAGCTGCCATGATAATTTGCATTGTTTTTTGTGTGTTTTTTTTGTACATTAGTTGTTTAAGCAGAAGAAATTTCAGTCGCAGATGGCTGATCTTCCTCATTCCACTGCTCCTTGCCTATCCTAATAATGCCGAGTGCCTGGCTAGGAAGCGACAAGTATACATTTTTAAGTCATTGGCTTGACTCGACCAGGATTGAAACCGACGATATCACGATCTACCAACACGGGAGACGGACCCTCTAACTCATTCGGCCATCCCGTCTGGTATAACAAAGTGGAAATTTGATATGTTTGCAATATGTCGCGATTCACCCAATATGTCACAGTTTGCATGAAAAAGATTATGCTTTACCATTTTCAAATACCGACAGCTATGTAAACATTAACAGTTATTTATATAAATGTATCTTAATATATATATAATTTTTTTAAACAAGCCATTGCATATATGCAATACAGCTGGACTGCCGAGACTGTGTCATTAAGACTAGTTAACTGCCTTTTAGCAGTACTATAAAGCTGCCACTAGTGCACCATGTCACAAGTCGGTATCCATCCTGATATGACGAATATGAAAAATCACAATTAAGGTTGCATAGTCCGATGATTTTGAATTTCTGTAATTTTCCTAGATAAATATATCAGGTTAATCGCTATAAACTACTTTACTTTAGATTGAAGTAACTTTTATTTTAAATGTCTAACTTTTGAGATATTTGAAGTGGAATCATGCAAAATTAATAGGCTTCTGCAGTAACAGGTTCTATTCAATTGCCTCAGTATTCCCTTCTGTGTGGTGGAAAATGTTTAATATGTGCACCAGTGTCTAAGTTAGATATGTAGAATAAGATTTAGATGATTGTCTTGATTTAGAAAATTTGATGTTTTCATCGGAGTATATAGCTTTAAATAATCTCATCCTTCTGTTGTCAGCGTCCCCCGGCGAATTTGGATAAGCTGGCAGACGGGTCCAACCTCGATGCAACAAAGCCTGATGGTCTAGAATGCAACAAGCCTTCCAAGCAACTGTTTGATATGGAGGTGGGTTAAAGCAGAGAGCTCTCTTAGATATTTATTGCCAAGTTCATGGTGACAGTGAGAAAAGGTCATCCCATCTTATCACGTCAAAACCACGTATATCTAACAGGGAAATTAGCAACAAGTCAATACAATCAGTAGATGGTAATACACAATTGAATTAATGTTAAGTGACCAACTGACTTAGTATAGGCTGGTAGGCATGGAATGAGGTGTTGGCATGTGAGGACCCAATCATTGGGTTACATAACCAGATAAGTAGTCAACAATCAGAGAATGATGTATCATGATATAAAATGAATGCAATACAAGCGAGTAAATAGAAAATCTATAAAAGTGTTGTAATTGGGTGTGGTGAGATGGTAAAATTTCAATGTGCCGAGGGTGGCAGTAAATGATGCAGCGCGGTAGCACAGGTATGTTTGAGAGCAACTGGCCACACATAATTAATGAGCGTATTCAACTGGGCCTTTCCATCTGCACAATTTAGGCTCCCGTCACCTGCGCAGTGAACTTGGTTTTCAAATGCAAAGAGTACCAGTCAAATGGCTTCAGTGCCGCCATTTGCAATCGAAAAGAACAGCTCTGATGGGCTTAAGCTACTGAATCTTTCAACCTTTCCATATCAGCCATGTTGAAATACACCATGTGACCTTCTCGATGGAGCAACAAGATACATTCAAATCATACTTATAGAAACCCACTTCCGGTCCCAGTTGAATAGGAATTTGTAAAGAAATTTTTAGAAATTCGCATGGAAAGGCCCAGTCGACTACGCCCAATGTATATTAAAAATAAATGTTGGGGGGCCATTGTTAAATGTTGGGGGCCATTGTTACTGCAACTACTATGCTATCACCGCGCTCAGTCTCAGCGGTGGCAAATTCGTCTCCCACAACATCATTTAAGCGTGCAATGTTGTCACCACGACTGCTGCTGATGGATCAGCCTCAGTGACGGCGGGGGTCATGTTTTACATGATTAACACTAGCAATAGGGTTATCAATACATCCCAAAGGGCCGTCAGGGCCGGTAATACTTGTGCCACCATAGTGGCCGGGATCATGTGAATCATGGCCAGGCGCAGGTGCCGCACAACCAGCGTCTACATAGGCATCGCTTTCAACATAATCAGTGGGGAAAGTGTCAACATAACCTTTTTCATCTGGAGCGGGAGCAGAGCCGCCCCCTCCCACACACACCTTTCACATCCAATGCCACTGCTGCGGTGAGTGTTAGTAGCGACTGGGACAGAACTAGAAACAATGTAACTGGGTGGTTTTGCGCATTTAATGACTCCTGGGCAGGCGGCATGAGTGTTAGTACCGACCGGGACAGAACTAGAAGCAATGTAACTGGGTTTTGTGCATTTAAAGACTCCTGGGCAGGCTGTGTGAGTGTTAGTACCGACTGGGACAGAACTAGAAACAATGTAACTCGGTGGTTTTGTGCATTTAATGACTCCTGGGCACGTATGCATGGAGCAGTGTTAGCGGTGTGTGGTGTTAAGGCTCTAACACCGGGTAGCTATCACCGTTTATCGGCGGCGTCGAGAACTATGTCAAGCCGTATCCATGGGCGCATAAACGGTGAGTGTTAGCTGAACGTGAATGTATTTATAGATTTGGGAAATCCCTCTGCGCCTGAGCCGGCGAGCACCGCTATTTCACAATATCGCTGCCGTTTCGGCGACGGCGGTGGCGATTTGTTTACTTTACATTCGTCGATTCGACAATATTAATATCGGCACTTCTGCGGCGGCAGCGTTAATCTCGCTTCGATTTTAGGGTTAATTTAATAAAATTTCACTTATTGCGTATGTAATTCTGTTAAATATGATAGCATTGAATAGATTTGGGCCGAGGCGGCGGTGGCGTCATCAGCGATGGACAGTATGGATATCGACGTCCATGCGGCGACGGCGATTTGTCGATGTGCGACAGTATGGATATCGACGTCGGCAATTTGTTTACTTTACATTCGTCGATTCGACAATCTTAATATCACAGCCAATGCGGCAGCAGTGTTTATAGCGCTTCGTTTTTAGGGTTAATTTGATTAAATTTCACTTATTGTGTATTTAATTCTATTAAATATGATAGCATTGAATAGATTTGGGCACCATCCTCACACTAACCTAACACTAACACCGCTGTAAACCTGCTATGAGCAGAGTTAGAATTTCCGAGTTTAAACTCGCTGTGTTAGGCCTAACACTGCTCCATGCATACCAACTTTTCGGCGCTAAACCAGAAATCCCGCCCTAAACGTGGTTTGGCTCGCTAACACCGCCCCATGCATACGACCCCTGGTCAGGCAGCATGAGTGTTAGTAGCGACCGGGGCAGAACTAGAAACAATGTAACTGGGTTATGTGCATTTAATGACTCCTGGCAGGCTGCGTGAGTGTTAGTACTGACTGGGACATAACTAGAAGCAATGTAACTGGGTGGTTTTGTGCATTTAATTACTCCTGTCCAGGCAGCATGAGTGTTAGTAGCGACAGGGGCAGAATTAGAAACAATGTAACTGGGTTATGTGCATTTAATGACTCCTGGGCAGGCGGCGTGAGTGTTAGTACCGACCGGGACAGAACTAGAAACAATGTAACTCGGTGGTTTTGTGCATTTAATGACTCCTGGGCAGGCTGAGTGAGTGTTAGTACCGACCGGGACAGAACTAGAAACAATGTTTGAGGGACCACTTATTTCTACGACGCAACCTGAGATGCCGGACAAGGGGTAGGCGTTAGAATGCCAGCAAATTCATCTATGAATTTAAAATAACGGCGGACCTGCATTGAGCGAGTTGGTAAGGAGCTTGTGGAGTAATAACCTGCGCTAAGGGTTGCTACCTCGTCCTGCAGCTCGGTGAGGCCTGTAAAGTTATATCTATTTTGTAATTGTTTAAGAAAAGTATAAGTTATGGCAGCACAAGGTTTTTGCAACATCTACATTGGTTATCCTGGCAATGCTATCAGGTTGGTTAAGTCGACTCAAGGAGTCGCATATTATGTTAATCTTACTTGGAATGTAACAGGATGTTATATCGTAGTTATTAATACATGATAACCAGAATAATTCTTTTAATTTTATCCAACACATTATCAGGAGATTTTTGAACGACCAGTAATGAGTGAAGAACGAACAGTTGTATTGTTAGTGACAAACACAATGTTTGTATCCTTCCTCTGAGAAGACCAGCGTCTAGCGGTGGCAATCACGGCAAACATTTCTCATTCATTTATGTGCGCTTCTGAGCACACAGTATCTGGTATTGTTACGTGGTGATTATGTTCACAGTCTTGCAACGCATCTTGTTTAAATGCGCCCACAAGCCAGTCGTTCATATACATTGCACTAAAACCCCTGTTTGATGCGTCAGAATAGACAGCTGACGACTGGAAAAAAATGTCCCAAAATTTGCGCTAGTCCATTAAATATGTGAATAAAATTCAACCACCAATTTATTTCGAGTTTGAGCTCGTTTGATATACGGTATTTATAGAACGGTCGCTTTAGAGACCTAATTGCTTCGAAAATACAACCGGAAAATGAGCATCCGCCTCGGACGACTGACGAACAATGCAACAAGCATCCAGCCAATTTTTCCAATTTTTTCCGGGTTACCTTCCGAACATGTAGGTATGGTTCTGATTCGAAGAAGGAAGCCGGAGACTGCGTGGGAGTAAGACATGTTTATTGACAATTGAGGGAGGGCTACAGAAGGGGGGTTTAGTCCAGCTCGTCGATCTCGATCGGGGCGTCCGTAGGCGCCGGACACTCCGAGGCCGCCGGAGCCGACCCCTACGAAGTAGTCCTTAAAAAGAGGGTGGGTGGGAGTGGTGAAATGGGACGGCGTGAAGACTTGAATCCGAATGCCGATGCGGGGGGAGGTCAGGGGTAGTGTTCGTCCAAACGGCTAGGTGCGTGGTGGGTCTCCGGCTTCCCCCAAATCAACCACAATTCGGAATTATGCGCCGATTCGAGGAAGGAAGCCGGAGACTGCGTGGGAGTAAGAAATGTTTATTGACAATTGACGGAGGGCTACAGAAGGGGGGCTTAGTCCAGCTCGTCGATGTCGATCGGGGCGTCCGTAGGCACCGGAGACTGCGAGGCCGCTGGAGCCGACCCAAAGCACAATGCTAAGGCTCGGGGGGCCTCGGAGGGGGCGAGCCGAGGGACGTAGTCGAACATCGCGGAGGACTCCCAGGTGCCCTGCGCCATTATGTCCGCCAGATCGGCGCTGCGCAGGCGTGGGCGGCCCCCCGCCAGAGGCGATGGAGGGTGTAGCGGCCGGCCTCCAGGACTTGGGCTTCCGTGAGCGCCTCCCTCACCATGAGGGTCAGCATGTGCGGGGTTAGGGGTAGCCCCGTGTGGCATATGAAGGCCGGGGCGTCAGAGGGCGCCGGGACCTGCCTCACGGCCCGGGACCACGCCCGGACCGGGCACAAGGGCGATCCGGGGAGGGCCGAGACGAAGAGGGCGACGGCCTGCGAGGGGTTCCTGATCTTGGAGGAGGAGAGGAGGACCCGGAGCCCACCGGGCGCGGGGGTGACGTCGCCGCGCCACACCGTGTGTGGGTCCCCCCAGCCGCCGTGTGAGGGGGAGAGGAGGTTGGACTGGCGCATGAGGGTGAAGAAGCCAAGGATGAGCGCCACCCAAGGGACCACACCGCGATGACCTCGGGCGCGAAGATGGTCATATATGTGCCGGATCATGGGCGGCGTGCCGCACCGGGACCGGGAAGAGCTGCTCACCGCCCTGGTGGACTTGTCCAGGGAATGGCGCGTCGAACGATGCAGGGTCGCCACCGGCATCCCGGATTCAGACAGCATTCGCCACCGACGAGGGCGACGGCAGCAGCCGGTGGAGGTGGGCGATGAACATGCCCACGTCGTAGGGGGACGGCGCGAGATGGTCGACCCGCCACTCCAACATGAACTCCACGTAGCGGACTGCGTGCCTCGAACGGTTGCGCCAGGTGCCCAGCGCCAACGCCGCCTGGTGGAGACTCATCAGGTGGGCGTGGTCCCCAGACTCAAGATCTGGAATTAGAGGCGATAGTCGAAGAGGTCAGGGGCATGGTGAACTCGTATGCGGGAGAGGTGGTTGGTCCTGCAGTGTTCACGAACATATTCAAGGGCGATGGGGGAAGCATGGGCACGACTGAGGGCATCTGCGAAGATGAGCTCGGCGCCAGGCTTATGTCTGATGGTGAGGGTGAAGGAGCCGAGCGCCGCCTCGAGCCAGAGCTCGCGGGCGCATGTCCCCAAGGTGGCGTCGGTGGCCTGCCCAGACTCAAGCGCAGCGGCGGAGGTGGCGTTGTCGGTGTTGACGATGACCTCCAGACCGCTGGTCACCGCTGGCCTGAGGGACCTGACCGCGAGTACGAGGTTGACGGCCTCGAGCTCGTGGATCGTGGGATAAGCCTGCCTGAAACGGTTGTCGTAGGCCTCCGAGAAACACTTCTCGGAGGAGAACGCCCCCCACCCGTCAAGCACGAGTCACATTCAATGACCCAGGTGGGGCGGACCGGAGCAGGCAGGAGGTAGAGGCCGTTCCCCCTGGCCGCATAGTCTAAAGAACCATCAGACGTCCTCACGGAGCTTGGGGTCCACGTCGGCGATGCTCGGGGGGGGGGGGGGGGGGGGGGGGGGGGGGGGGGAGCGCGCGCAGGCTCTGGAGCAGGCGGCACATGAATTTGCGCGCTAACTCAAGCTTTAGCCTCTTAATTTTGTCATTAGATAGTCAGAGTTGCAATGCAATAGTGTCTATATCTATCCCAAGAAACCGTGTTATACGAGCAGGGGATAGTAATTTGGTAAAGTTTATATAGAATCCTAGATGTCTGATAACATGAACAATTTTCTGTTGGTTAATGGAACTTTCTTTATATGTATTACAGACCAGACGGGATGGCCGAATGAGTTAGAGCATCCGTCTCCCGTGTTGGTAGATCGTGGGGTCGAACCCTGGTCGAGTCAAACCAATGACTTAAAAATTGATACTTGTCGCTTCTTAGCCTGGCGCTCAGCATTATTAGGATAGGGCAAGGACTGGTTGGCTCAGTGTCAGGATAATGTGACTGAGTGGGATATCAGGTCATGGTGCTGGTGGCCTGGTCTTCCAGTGGGGCAGCACTATAAAGTTGCCATGATTGCACACTGTCACAAGTCGGTGCCCATCCTGATATGACCTTAGATGTTGCTAGGACGTAAAACAACAACAAACAAACAAACTTATATGTATTACCAAGAGTCGCAAAATCATCGAGGTAATTTACAGTGAACGGTAAACCGTCCCGAGACGCACAACAAACAATAAATTCAGAAATTTGGGTGAATATAAATGGGTTTGAGGACAAACCCATACATAGACGGTTGTCAATGAAATATTCTACCCTTTGCCAAAATCACATTTAATGCCTTGTAGTTGCCTATCTGTGGAATGTATAGATCTGTGGAATGTATAGAGACAGCGCGGTAGGTGTCCTTTATATCTACTTTTGAGATATAATCACATGGGTGCATTTCGTCGCCTAGTGTACATACAGAATTATAAGTAAATTTTTGGGCAACTTCTTCAACAAAATTATTCACAGAATTATTAATAGGTTTTGGGCAGTCAATGACCGTGCGGGACCCGTCCGCAGTTGACTTTGAAACGCAGAATGCGTTATTTGAACATTGAGGTGCGCGTAACACTTTTGTGATTCTTTGTGAAGCCATTTCGGCGAGTAATTTCTTCTCAATAAATTCTCTTTCTAGGATGCTCCAGACTGGTTTGTCCATAGCGGTATATTGCTCAAAAAATATTGGGTTTACAACTTTAAAACCAAAAACAAAACCCTGCAACAAATATTCCCAGTTAGGGTCACGCGCACTGTTTTCAACAAGCAATGTAATTAGTCTACAAGGTTTAAGTTGTGTTTGCACAGAATCAATATAATGGGTGCAGGAACATGTGCTATTTGAGCACGCACCGGTGACAAAAAAGGAATGAGTGGATGATTCATTTAATTTATCGACCACCCTTATCCTAATTTTAAATCCAATTTGCTCAGTTGAAAAATACGGTGAGTTCAGGTCGAGTATATAACGAGCGGTAGTAGTCTAGTAATTAGAGTCACAATTAACAGTGGGTGATTGTTCTATTTGTGTAGTTACAGCTGAGATTTGGCGAGTCGGCCTTGTCTGTTCGTGCGTGACGCCGGTGATTGTGACACGTGCAATACGCACTCAGTCTATTTAGCATTTAGGGCTCTTAAGGGCGCATTCCATATACGCGTAATGCGTTACGCGTTATGCGTTATGCGAATGCCAGCATTCCATATACGCGTAATGCGTTATGTGGCGCACGACTGGCTATATTTAAAAAATAAAAATAAACAATTATTCTCCATACTGCTCTGTATGTGACCAAATATTGCATGTATATCTATGTAACTTTTTGTATGTCACATGGGGGTTCCTACCTTTATTATAACCAAATTATAGATAAGTATTCATATTTCTGTGCATATGGTAGCATTTTTAGCTTTCCCCTAACCCTATGTCTCCCTGGTGCCCAGCTCACCATGTGTTTCCAATTAGCACCCCTCTGACTCAGGTTTCTATTCACATCCAGCTTGACGCATAACGCATTACGCACCGATCGCTACAAGGACCGATCGGGATAATGAATTTCTGACGCATTCGCATTCGCATTACGCATTACGCGTGTATGGAATGTAGCTCATAGGTTTCAAGGCGTTTCGATTTTTTGTTGCATTCGCATTCGCATTCGCATTACACATTACGCGTATATGGAATGCGCCCTTTATGCGACCTCGCGCTGCACTTGCTGCACCAGTGGCCGTACTGACAGTTGTGGTCACTTAATGAACAGCCGGCTTGTCCATTCCAACTATAGCAGGGACGCATTCCATCCTTTATGGGCGTAATCGATTAATCGACTCTGGTCACCCGAGCCACTTTTTGACGCATGCGCACATCCTGCAGACTCGGGTCGAATAATCGAATACGCTTCTCCACGCTCGGGGTGACAAAAATGGTGGCCCTCTTGTTTGTTTTTTAATAGCCGATATAATTACCTCAAAATATGATTTAAATATTTTTATGACGACATAGTTTAGTGATATTTCCATTTCATTAATCTATGTTATTACCAACAAAAAAAATGTATTAGTGGTACCGGTGGCTGTTATCCTGCAAGACGGTACCAGCGCAAATGTGACGTCATCGCTCCTTGCAAACCCCAGCCAAGAGGTGGGTTACTGGGGTCGGGTTGTTTTGCACACGGCACGTGTATTTGTCGACTCCACTTGCGGTGTTCTATTTGAAATTCTGACCACTCGGTAACCCGAGTTGCCCGGGTTGTGTTAATCAATTACGGCCTATGTGAACACAGCACACCTGACGAACCTTGGACGTTTTGCGAACATTTTTAGTTTTCACATTCTCGAATGCGTAATACCTCAGAGGTAGAGCAGGGTTGCCTGGGCCGAATGCAGCGTACCCTTCCTTCACACATAGCTTCCTTACACCTTTATCGTACGATACATGGGTGTGATCAGTGTATTTGTAGGCTTTGCACTTCGAGCATATAAATGCAATATGCTGCACGAACTTCTTATAGTCTTTAGTACCGGCCTTATCATAAGCCCTGTTCACACGGGGAATGTAAATCGATTCATAGAAAGCGACTTGCCTAGTTCGCCTCACATTTCTCGTGTGAACGGGTGTCTGATGCGGATTAGGGCTGATTCGACTCACGTGATGCGGATCGTGTAGACCACCTAAGCGAGGTAGTCTACGTGAGGCGATTTCTCTGATTCGATTTATTTTGCCCGTGTGGACGCACTGAGGCAGATTAAGCACCTCACACGCATGCGCAGTCGAGACCTTAGTTTGTTGACTTTCCGGTCGATCAGAAGCGCATATTATATAATTTAATTAATGAAACTGCTATCTACGCACAGATATTTTTTTCATCATTTATTTTTAGGGTTTCACTGCCCAGCAGAAGTTTTGACCGTTCCAAACCAATACTTTTCAGTCATTACATATGTAGGTCGAACCCACACTCTCTGGTGCCGGCGTCGTCGAACCCAAAATGGCGCTGGTTAGTCCTGACTTGCTCATGTGCAGCATTCGATTTCCGGCCCAAGTACTGCCCGTGTGAACGGGCCGCTAATTCGCCTCACCTGATTCGATTTGTCTAGTTCGCCTCACATTTTGCCCGTGTGAACGGACTTTTGGTCTACCATCCATGTGCAGGAGCTCTCGATAAGCTCAAACGGGTTTAGCTCATAAGAGTCTCTTTTGTCTTCGTTATATGCCCGAATCTGCCACTTACGTTTGAGCCTTCTTTCACGGCTTGGACGCGTCAGAGGACGAGTGGTGCGCACGACACTTTCGGCGGTGCTCCGTTCGGTCACAGGACGCACTGTGGTCCCTTCTCGCTCGGTCAGGTGAGTTGTCCCGCCTGGAGCTGCCGGTAGCCGATGCGTCTGCCGGCACGTGCCTGTTAGGTTGGCCAACTCTTCATTCAGGGTCCCTCAACGCGCTGTCAACTCCACAATTTTGTTCTTTCTCTCCAATGCCAACACCTCCGCCTCCGCCTTCGGACATCCTCGTCAGAAGCCCCTGTCTCTGCACACGTAGCCTCCCGTCCTGTCTGCTCCTCTTTGATGCCTCCCGTCCCCATACTTAATTGCGTACTTATTTTTCCAGTTTTCGTCGTAATATTACTGGTAGAACGCATAGCGCGACGCTCTGCTGATATTTTCCGGGTGCACTTATCTCCAGTAATGCCCGGGTGGCTGGTGCCGCATGGAATACAAAAGTTCTCAGGCATACCCTAAGGCACGAGTGCGTGGTAAGACAATGAAAAATGTACCGATACAAGCATGAGAGTGGAGGTCCGACGTCTGAGGAAGAAGTGGCGAGCTGTCTCGTCACGGGTCCCGCGGCCGGGACCGGAGTCAGACGCCGCCTGGCGGATTGAACCCAAACCCTCCTCAACTACGTCGGCTATACATTCACCCCGGTTGCCCGTTCCCTTACACCGCCATATACGAGTCCATACATCCTAATCAAATAATTCCCTTCCGTGCCTTTATACTTGCATAATTTGTTATACATCATATATAAATGTGTAAGTATATAGACATGTAGCTATATATATATATATATATATATTTATATATATATACATATAGATATATCTCTATACATATATATATATATCTGTATATATAGATAGATAGGGAGATACAGGAGCATAGCTTGACATTTTAAAATGGTACGCAGACGTTTTTTTCGACAGTGGAATAAAATGCCATTGGAATATGAGCCAATGGGACTAAAAGCTATGAACATCATGTATTTTATTAATAAAAAGTATTTGTAGTATCATGTGGTGCGCAGCTTCGTACCTGTGTATTTGGAAGCTAAACCCTTGATATATGTGATGTATATAACACATTATACGAGTATAAATTGTAGGGGAATATGTACAGCATAATTATTATTCTTCCATAGGCTCTGTGGTGGAGTGTCCCCCCCCCCCATCTGTTAGAGTAATGTATTCGTGTGCCCCCCCCCCCCTCTCGTGCCTGACACACACACACATATATATATATATATATATATATATATAGGCCAGTGGGCTTGGAGAAGTCGAAATATCAAATATATGATACAGTTGAGTACTTCCTAAATTGATATACTCTATTGTTAACATTCTTTTAGGTGTCACCTGAGATGCTACACCTGATGGAGGAGGAAGCGCGCCTGCGTCTTCTGAAGGCACAAAAGGTGAGGTCGTGCATTCAGTTTCTGAAAGCCGTTTGCTCAACGTAAACACAGTTAATATAGTTAGCATGGTCTATCAACCTTCAGGGTTACAGGATACGCTAGTAGATTGCTTTCAAATTAGACGAAGCCACATACAGGCTGAGTCTAATTTTATATCAATCCATGCTATGTAAGTCCTGTAACCTTAATGGTGGAAAGGCATTGTTAATTATTTATTACATCACCCTCGTGTCAAGTTTATTATTAGTTTGAAATGCGAAATTTGCGAGCAGGCCTCAAACCCGCAGTTCTGCCATTCAGGGGCTAGGCTCCTAACCATTAGGCTCTCTAGGCCACAAACCCAAGTGGAAATGTGCTGTGTGTGCAATATGTCGCGATTTACCCCAATGTGTGGCAATTCACAGCATAACAAGGGACTACATACTGTGGAAATTTTATTTAGCAATAAGTTGTTGGAGAATATAGTTCAGGTCAAATGTCATGTGATTGACAGGTCGTGGGTTCGAGTTTGAAGACCCCAGCACTCAACCCTACCGATTCGATGGTCAGGTGAGTGTAGGGCTAGGGTGGGTGGCCAAGAAAAGGTGAGAGGTGTTGATGGTCCAGCATCTCGGTGAGAAGTGCTGAAGGTGGTGATATTGCTATGGGAAGTGACATCAGCGATAGGTTCAATGGATTCACACGAGAGGGCATGACAGCATCTTACTCGGAGGTGGCGACACACATCGTGGCGGATTGGAACGAGGCCAGATGATCTACCCATGTTGCCAAGCAACATGACCAATTCGTGTGAAAAGGATTACGCTTTCCCATTTTCAAATGTTGGCAGCTATCAGTATCCCCAGGCGGATGTTGACCAAATGCATCTTAGCATATTTACTGGTTAAGGAACAGCCAATTCAGTTTTAAAACAAAAACCCACATTCCTCTCCAGACTAGCTTCGCTCGACAATATTCACACGGAATGATATCAAGGGAAGCCGTAATGAAGCTGATGGAATGCGTGGAGGTTGCACTAGACACTAAACGTGGGTAAGTAGTGTGTCGCGTAAGTCATTACAGTCAAACCTTGTTATAATGCACCAAAATTTAACGCGAATTTGAATTATAATGCGATGTTCCATTGGACCCAGAATGATTCAATTAAAAGGAAATTCAGTATAATATGGTTATGGAAATTTGAGGTTAAAGTGTTTTGGAAAGTTTTGGAAAAGTTAGGGGAATTCCAACAGCCTAAGATGTAGGAAACCTGATATGCATTTCTTAGGAAGTGTTTTCTTGTTCATGTTACATGTGAAGCTATGTTTACCTCCTTTTGACAACTATTTATTTTTCTACCAGCTTCATCGAGATAGAGGAAATAAAAAAGACGTGGCAAATAAGGCGTATTTATTCATCCATCGTAAGTTATAATTTCAGTGCAATACATAGACTCTAAGTCTCCATAACTGATTAATATCCCATATAAGTTTTCAAACAATACAATATGCCAGTCTTGAAATAGGTTTATTGTCCTTTTTTAACTCAACATTCAGTACAGACATGCAAACTCTTGTTGGCAATAGACTACATATATATATATGGGTCTTTCATGGTAAATGGGGCCAATGTATTTTCTAGTATGTAATGGTCAAAAACAATTATTGAAAGAGTAGAGGAGTTATTTTCTTTATAGAACTGGTATTCTTACACTTTGGACGGATAGATATGATAAATTGAAGACCTAACCTGGCATAGTAAAAATATGGTGTTTCAAGGGCATGAATATATGACATGCAGAATGTGGACTTTTCTACAGCCCACTAAGACCTTTATTTTGGATAGAGAATTAGTAGTTAGTCAATGAAGTAATAAAAGGACACTCACTTAAAATAAATGTCCATCTTGAATGGATATCTTTGTATCTATATCTAAATTTCCATGGTGATTAAATTGGTTTTGGACGTAACTGTGGTGTCCCCAGCTTATCCCCGGCTTGTTATGTCAGGGAATATGCTATTCTGGGAATACCTGGGCTTCAGGAAGAAAACACTTGATACTGTTGCACGTGTAAAGCCCCTGTCACACTTCGCCGGATTGAGCAATGGACAGAATTATCTAGTCCGGTGGTGTTTGGGCGTGATAAGTATCAAAATGTATTAAAGTGTGTCAAAATGTTGTGATATCGAGTCAAAGGAAGCCAGACGAACGGACATGAAACGGACATGAATGGATAGCCAACGGACAAAACAAACCCAAACCGGACAAGAACCGTAGCCGTCAATTCGGCGGCATCCATTCCAAGTTTTGTGCATGTTCAAAACTTTTAACGGATCGCGCTGGATATCAACAGATTGCAGCGGATATGCAACGAAAACAAACCAGACTTTGCCAGATATCAACGGACGTTGGTTTCTTTCCGTTTCCTCAATCCGGCGAGGTGTGACAGGGGCTATAGCCTGTTTTATAGTATCATGACATTCATTTTCCTACGATGCGGAATGAAAAAATTTAAGTTGAAGTCCCCTATTTTGTGTGTGTCCCCTTCTATTGTGTTATGTCCACAACTCAAAATCTGGAAGAATATAACTTCCCTGTAGAGTTTTCTTTATAGTGCAGTTGTGTACTTGTCATAGCATAAAAATTAATTGTTTCATGCAATAAATTTTCCTAAATAATTGTTGCTATAATTAATCATATGTTGCATCCACACTTGGGGCTGGCTACTCAATTAGTTCTTCGTTATTCTGACAAAATGGTTACCTCAACTAGCTTTTCCTTCACATTACTAGTATACATATGGACAAGAGTTGGCTACTCCACAAAAGAAAATAGGGAAATACAAAATACTAATTGTTTACCCTTATATCACACATTGGCCCCATTTGCCATCAAAATACCCACATATATATAATTATATATATATATATATGTATATATATATATATACATATATATATATATATATATATATACATAGATCTATATATGCATGGGGTCCAGCCTAGCTGGAAAATTAACACATTTTCTTCTGTATAACAATGTTGCAGATGCATGCCCATGTAAGAACTTACAAGTCTGCCAAGCACATGGTGATGGGTGTGGTCAGAAGGGCCATGAGAATGGGACCCCAAAATTGAGCTAGATCAGCTCGTGAGTTAACCTGGTGAAACCCATTGGAAAATGTCCGGCATAGTCCCAGGTATCATGAATGGCCATCGCCAGACATTTTCAGTGGTGGACTGTACCCGCCAGACACCCCCGAATGCCCATAACCCCTGAAATTGAGCTAACTCAGCTTGTGAGTTAACCTGATGAAACTTATTGAAAACTGTCCAGCACGGTATCATGTATCATGAATGGCCACTGCCAGACATTTCCAGTAGAGGAGTGTGCCTGCCAGACACCCCCGAATGCCCATGATCCCAAAATTGAGCTGATGAAACTTATTGGAAAATGTCCAGCCTAGTCCCAGGTACCATGAAGGATAACTGCCAGCATTTTCAGAGGTAGGGTGTGCTGCCAGATGCTCTCTCAGTCAATACCAAAAACAGCTATATTGTACATCAGCTGTGAATTATTGCTTAGCATTTGACAAATGTAATCAATCAAAAGTGTGAATATTATCATGCCTTTTATTATTTTGCCAGCTATTCAAATCATTGTTGCATTTGATTTATACATGTATCTGTGTTTATACTTTAATCTCACTTATTATTCTAGACCTGGATTGCATGCAGATGTCAGTCATTCAATTAACTACATATAATTTAAAATTCCCCAGAATTATTCCCCTTGTTTCTCTTCTGAATCTCAGTCTTTGCTCCATGCTTCACTATCAGATTTGCTCCCTTGTCCATTTACTTCGAACTCATTGTTATCTTCTTTGACTTCCATGTCTGCATTGGTAGTACCACTCTTAAAAGGATTTTCTGGTATAGTTAGCCCTTTGAACCAAATTGCCTTCAGGTTTCCATTTACACTGTATCCATAATCCATTGGTGATAACCTGTCAGCTGGATATGCTGTAACTGAATGTACCGACAAGTGGCAGCAAAGCACCGCTGGCCCATTTGATATTTGCCAATGGGTCCTGAAGGTCAATGAAAGGCATGATTTGAACTGGTCTAAGATATTCTAAATTCATAACGACAATCATTAAAGGTTTTCATGCTGTAATTACCTGATCAACCTTGCCAGTCATTTGCATCAGTTTATTATATAGTACTTCATTGATATCACATCTCCTGCTTTATTCATACATGCAACAGACAAACGCTGATGCGAAATCCAGATCAAGCGTATGATGCACCTCACCCATAGTTATGAAAAGGTCAACATACTATTCAGTTTTGTCCTTCTCTATGAGGTTGAGGGGTTTAGATTTTCCCTTTCATGAACTATTAGGCACAAGACAATTTACCAGGTTGTATAATTAAAGTGATTAGAATGATTTTTATGTTAAGCCACTATATAAATTGTTTTAATAATTCATGTAATAATAATAGATGTAATAATAAAAACATCCAAATGAAAGCATAAGTCTACCTACCACTTCACCAATGATTAAAGTTAAATTTTTCAAACATCTTTCTGTATGCTGAAGTCTAGTTTAGAGGGGTTGTAGAGCCTGAATAGAGGCAGGTTTGTATTGAAAAATCGTATGCCTACCTGTAAAAGGTTGATGTGAAGTCATATCCAGTGAAGGCATGGTATCCGGGCAGTGCTCTGGGAAGTCCAGGCTTCACTTTAAGGACATCAGCAATGTTAGTCACATTGATGTACCTGCTGTTTCCCAGTCCATGATGATCTTGGAGATGGACCAAACTTCTCGACGTTTCTGCCTTAGGGCAGAAACCATTTTCTCTAAGACATCAGTGTCCGATGCCCTCACAATGACATTGCCTGCAGTCACCTTGGAGGAATAGTGGGCTGGATACAGTCATATGATGGTTCTTATCTGGGATGTACACCAGGTGTAATGTAACGACCCGAGCTCTATTATGTCTGGTACACAAGTGCCGTTTATTCTTAGCTACCCCAGCCACGCCGCTCGCCGTTCCACCCCGGTGACCTCACGTCACCCGTACATATATATATATATACAACATCTCCTTTTTCAATAATCATAAACAAAAAAACAAAAAAACAAAAAAAAACAAACAAACGATTTAGTTCTACATCAACATTTCTACCTCTAAACTTAACAGACTCATAACTGTTTAAGCAACACCTTTCACCGTTACCCTAATATAATTGAACACATACTACAGTTTGGTCATTCCAAGCGTCACCTGACTGTTCTCTATAATCTACATTATGACTTTGATAAATGATCACTATCTCTTTCTTGTCTCTATCAATTCTTTATTTACTTAATATTTCTTAGCTTTGTATTCTCTTTACTCTACCTATAGGTCAAGCCTGACTGTGGGTTTTAGTTTACGCCCGAATCTGGATGTTTTGACCGCAGTCTCCGGGGTCACTTGTTTCGTTGGTGTTGGAATTATGTGAGCCGTCAGTGCTATAAATACCTGCGATCTCTTTCGGTGCAGTGTGTTGTTTGCATTGTTGACTATCTGATATTCTCGGCCGGTATGGCCGGTGTTGCCTACTACTATGCCTTTTTGCCAGGCCCCTTTGTGAGTTTGGTATTTCACTCTTTCCCCCACCGGGATCGCTTTGTGTGTTTGCCCAGCTGTTTTGTCGTGGTACTGTTTTTGTTTTTGTTGGATCAGTTTTATTTGTGTTGTTTTGTCCTGTTGTATGTTTGGCAATAAGTGTTGTTTGACTATCGGTATTCGTGACCGGAGACGTCTGCTCATCAGCAATTGTGCTGGAGACGCGTTTATTATGTCTAACGGCGTATTTCTGTAGTTAAGCATTGCTAGATGTATATCTTTTTGGTCTGCTGTGCATTTCTTTATCATGTTTTTGACGGTTTGGACAAACCTTTCGACTTGTCCATTGCTCCGTGGGTATAACGGGCTGGAGTATGTCGGAGTGAATTGGTAGTGTTCTGCAAATTTTCTATATTCCTCACTCCGAAACTGCGGTCCGTTGTCCGAGACAACGTAGCTGGGTATGCCGTGTCGTGCAAAGTTTCGCTTTAGCGACTCTATTACTGTGTGTGAAGTGGTCTCGCCAATTTGGTCTATTTCGGGATACTTGCTGTAGTAGTCTACCGTTAAGACATACGCTTTGTTGTAGATTTCGAACAAATCTACTCCTATCTTGTGGTAGGGAATGCTTTCAACATTATGATTGATCAAGGGCTCTTTGTGCAATTTGTTGCGGTTGTTTTGACATGTGTTACATCTGTTTATTCTGTTCTCTGTGTTTATTTATATTGGGCCAGAACACGGAATCCCTTGCTAATTGTTTAGTTTTTGTGATTCCAGCATGTGATTCGTGTAAAATGTCTAACATGGTGTGTCTTGCTTCCTGCGGTATCAGAACCCGGTTTCCCTTCATCACTAGATTATCTTCGATAGTAAGCTCATCTTTATATGACTGATATTGTCTCAGTTGTGGTGATAGGCTCTCAAATGGTGTATCCCAACCATTCTTGATCTGAAACTTTAGCTCCATCATTGCTTTGTCAGTTGTGTACTCTTGCATGATTCTTTCTAATATGCCCGAACGCGCTTCTATTGCTGCCACATTTAAGGTGTCATCGAACAGATTTACTGGATGCAGGCTGCAGCTGTGTGCCCTGGACAGTGCGTCTGCAAAAAACATCAATTTACCTTTAATATGCGTGAGCGTGATGTTGTAGTTTTGCAACCGCATGCGGATTCGCTGCATTCGAGCAGAGAGTGTGTGGATTTGTTTGGACATGATGGCCACCAGGGGTTTGTGATCAGTTTCCACTACTATTTCTTGACCGAAAATATACTCGTGGAATCTGCTGCAACCAAAACAGATGGCCAGCAACTCCTTTTCGATTGTTGCATAATTACACTGAGCGCGATCTAACGCCCTAGAGGCCATTGCCACAGGTTTCCCCTTTTCTCAAAACTGCCCCTAATCCCGATTGACATGCATCTACTTGCAATACGATCACATCAAATGCAAGTTGTTGTTCATACTGCCAGTGCCAAGCGACATCCTTTGATAGAAGCCTGCGCAGTGGTTTGGCGATTTCTGACATGTTGGGTATGAACTTCTGTACATACCCAACCATGCCGAGAAATCGCTGCACACCTGCTTTGTCGGTGGGCTCCGGCAACTCAACAATAGCCTGGACTCTGCCTGGGTCTGGTTTGACCCCATTTTGGGTCAGTAAGTGCCCAACATACGCTACTTGTTTTCGGCATATTTTCGATTTGTTCGGATTCAGCTTAAGGCCAACTGCTCGGGCCCTTTCCAACACTGCTTTCAGTCGCGTATTGTGCTCAGCCACAGACGATCCATATATTAAAATGTCGTCTGTCACAATCCCAACTCCGGGAAGGTCTCCCATCAATTTTTCCATCTCCTGTATGAAGATGTCTCCGGCAGTTTTCAAGCCGAAGGGTAGACGGGTGTATCGGAACCGCCCCCACGGAGTATTGAATGTACAGAGACGTGAGCTTTCTGGATCTAATTGTATTTGCCAGTATCCTGACTGGGCATCAAGAACTGAGAAAAATTTTGCTTTCGCTGTATTTGCCAAAATTTCTTCGATCGTTTTAGTATGAAAGGGACCTCGTTTGACAGCCCGGTTGAGCTTGGTAGGATCCAGGCAGATTCTTATTTTATCTGGCTTGCGAACAATAGTGATCGAGTTCACCCATTCGGTGGGTTCTATCTGTTCTTCGATCACTCCTATTTGTAACATGCGTTCTATCTCTTTATACACTTTATCCCTGATAGCATATGGGATTCTGCGTGGCGGATCTATCGAGGGCGTAACATAACAGTCAACATGTATCATGGCATTTGTTTTGATTAGCCCCAGTCCTCTGAATACATCATCATACTGGCTTACCAATTCTTCGGCTTCTGGGCTGATGCACTGTTTCGTCGTATCACAGCTTTCTGATTTTTTTTTCTTAATGTCATCAACCCTGGCTAGCATGCCTAGGTCGACACAGGCATGTTTGCCCAGTATAGGATGGCCTCCGTTGATGACCTGGAACGTGATCATCTGGTCTTTGATCTTGATTCGCGCAGCACCTTCTGGAATAATGCGATGCCCTGAGAATGATATCAATGTACACTTGGTTACTTCCAGATTATCACACTTGATCTTGTCATGGATGTGCTGTGAGAGTACATTGGCCTCCGACCCCGTGTCCAGTTTGAATCGCACCGGAACGTTGTTTACCTTGATCGTGGCGAACCACAGCTCCAACTTGTTCTTGTCATCGGTGTCTAACTCGCCCACAAACAGATCGGCCATCAGCGCATCGATCTGCGATTCCTCCTTGTCGGCATCTTCCGCTAGCTGACGCGATTCCTCCATCTGTACATCATGGACTGGGGCTGGACGGCTTCGACATACTTTAGTGAAGTGTACCACCTTCCGGCATGTAATGCATGTTTTCCCTTGAGCAGGGCACAGACCCCTCCTATGCATGTAGCCACAGTTGCCGCACGTGGTGCGACTGTTGTTGTTGTTTTGGCTGGGGCGCCCTCTCCCGGCAGGCCTCCAAGATGGCGCCGGTGTGCGTGGCACCGACGCGTATGATGCCTGTGCGGCAGCTCCTCTATGTCATCTACTTCGCTTGCGTCGTCTCCCATTGCTTTACCTTCCAGCTCTGCTGCTTCAAATTCGCTCAGCTCACACACCTCTATCGCCTTCTGCAATGTTAAGTCCGTTGTTCGTAGCAACTTGCTGCGGAGTCGTGAGCTTTTAACTCCTGCCACAATCCTGTCCCGTAGTAGTGAGTCTTCGGTCTCCCCGTAATCGCAGTCTTTTACTTCATCCCTCAGCGCTGTTAAATATGTGGCCATGCTTTCCGACCCCTGGTTATGGGTATTGATATTGGGAGTGCCGAACATTTTCCAATGGGTTTCATCAGGTTAATTCACAAGCTGATCTAGCGCAATTTAGGGGTCCCTTTCTCATGGCTCTTCTCACTGTAAGATATTGTAGTTTATGAATACCCCCCCGGGTGGAGATGTACTTTATAAACTACCCCGGCCGCGGCGGAAGGATCACGTGACCGGACCGGAGTTGTAATGCTGAAACCTAAAGCGTAATAAAGCCACTAATGGCCCTGTCACATTATGACGTTTCTCACCAACGCACGCCAACGTTTTGCCTTTTTAGGCGCAACGTCAGCACACGTCGGGAAGCGTTACGCGCGCGTTACGCACGCGTTACCCGCTTGTAGATACACGTCGGTACAATTTGGCACGCGTCGCCGTGCGTTGCCGCGCGTCGAAGGTTTTGTGCGTGCACAAAACTTTCGACGCACCCCAACGCGTGCCGACGTGTGGGTGCTGACATTCTGGGGACGTTCCGGGGACGTTCCGGGGACGTTTCGGGGACGTTCCGGACGTTCCGAGGTCGTCATAAGCACGCTAGGCAGACGTTCCCACACGTTGCGCCAAATGATTGCTTTGTTGTTTTACGTCCTACCAACATCTAAGGTCAGATGAGGACGTCGCGCCAAACTTTTTTATTTTTTTGCCACACGCGTCGACACGCGATGGCCGCGAGCGATGAACGCGCCGTGCGGACTCCAAACTTTCTACCAAACCGCCGAAAAGTTGAAGGGGTCTCGACGCGTTGATAATATTTTGCGCGCTGGCGGCACGCCGGTAAGAAGCATCGTAGTGTGACAGGGGCTTTACATACTAGAGCTTGTCGTGTCCACTCTTCCATACATTACACTGACCACACCCACCAGTGTGTGCCCGGCAGACTTGCATATTCTTAGATGGGCATGCATCTGCAACATTGCTATATAGATGAAAATTGGTCTAACTTTCCAGCTAGGCTGGACCCCATGGGCTCCCGGTCTAATATATATATATCACACTATTCAGTATTAAAGTTGCATAGTCCGATCCTTTTGAGTTTCTGTCATTTTCTGAGATAAATATATTGGGTTGATTATTATAACCTACCTTACATTAGTTTGAAGTAACTGTTGTTTTAAGTGGCTAACCTTTGAGATAGTTGATGTTCAACCACTCAAAATTAATTTTGGCAAGCATGCCAAAACACTGACACCATAGGGTTCTGCAGAAACAGGCTGTATTAAATGGCTTCAGTATTCCCTCCTGTGTGTTGACAAATATTTAATAAGTGCGCCACTATTTAAATTGAGTATGTAGAATCAAATCTAGATAATTGTCTTGGTTTTGAGAATTTGATGTTTTCATCAGACTAAGCAGCTTTAAGGTTGCATGATCCAATCAGAGTATATCGTATCCAAAGCAGTTACCTAGTAATGATCTTAGATATCCAATTAGGATACTTGTGCACTCATTGTTCATGTTGGTTGACAACATGGGTAATGGGGGACATGTGGCGTAGTTCATTTTCCGACACTTGGTGGCGCGTCGGTAGTAGTGGGCCTAAACGGCCATTGACAATGCTTTGAGTGTGTCTGTATGCGCAGTGCAACACGTTTATTTTATTCAAAATTAATAGAAATGCAGACACCTAACCTTATAAATTTAATATAACCTATTCGTTGAATATGTTTTCTATATGTGCACCAATCGGTTTGTCTCTAGGTGGTGTGGTTTTAGATATATTTGACTTCTTCTATATGAAGATTGCTCACGTCCATTGACAATGCATTGAGTTTGCCGGGACGCGCAATGGAAAACGTCTATTTTATTCAAAATTAATAGAAATACAGAACCATAACCTTATCAATTTAATATAATCTATTCGTTGAATATGTTTTCTATATGTGTTCCAAACAGTTTGTTTCTAAGTGGTGTGGTTTTAGAGATATTGCCATTGACAATGTATAGAGTTTGCCGGTACGCACAGTTCAAAACGTTTATTTTATTCAAAATTAATAGAAATGCAGAACCCTAACCTTATAAATTTAATATAACCTATTCGTTGAATAAGTTTTCTATATGTCTACCAAGCGGTTTGTCTCTAGGCGGTGTGGTTTTAGAGATATTTCACTTCTTCTGTATGAATATAATTCAAGATTGCTCAGGGCCATTGACAATGCATTGAGTTTCCCGGTACGCGCAGTGCAAAACGTTTATTTTGTTCAAAATTAATAGAAATGCAGAACCCTAACCTTATAAATTTAATATAATCTATTCATTGAATATGTTTTCTATATGTCTTCCAAGCGGTTTGTCTCTAGGTGGTGTGGTTTTAGAGATATTTCAATTCTTCTGTATGAAGGTATGCATACAGCAAAGGGCAATGGTGGCGCCACCTGGGTTTGACTCCCGAACCTCCCCCTGCCTCTTGTGGCTGCGGGCGACACAAAATCTCGCCATGATGTCATGCCGGCCTCCTCCAGCCACGGGACGCAGACCACCAGCCATAACCCGGCTCTTCAGCCTAACCGCTTGTTCTCCAGGATGCCACGCGCTGCTCAACGCCAACGCTGTGCACCCTACCCCTGGCTGGACGCCGCCCAAGCAGCCGCCACCGCACGACCACGCGGACGCCCACGGTCGATCGTAGCCACTGCTCTGGCTGCTACGTCAGCACGCAACCAGCCGAGAAGTGCAGCAGCAGCTGCCGCCACACGTGATGCGGATACGCCAGGACTCCAACTTACGCTGCTGCATCAATTGATGGCCGATTTCGCTAGCACAACAGGCCAGCAAAATACCAAGACAACAAGCGGAGGAAGCACTAGTCAAGCCGACATTGCGACGAGAAGGAATGACACTGCAGGAAGAGTACACCTCCCCTCCACTCATCATCATCGGAGGATGACTCCCGGCACCGGGAGATGATTGATGAGATCATACACAACAACAATCACGGCCACAAGAAGTCATGAGGTAGGAAACTGCTTCTTCCGCATCATTATGTGATACGTGCTGATGGTAAAGGAAAGGTAGCACTGGGTGAAAGCACCTGGCATGAGGACCTGTCTGCCCTCTACACGATGGCTGGCGACCTGGCAGTACCGCGCTCCTAGGCCGCGCACATGAGCAAGCATGCCAAACACATAGGTAATATGGCGGCCGACTGGGATTGGGATACGTGTTTAACCTGGTCGGAGCGCATGTTCAGCATGATAGATGATGGAAGGTTACCAAAGGGCTGGAAGGACACAGGGGCTATTAAGGACGTCCATCGGGACACCTGCCTCACCGGTACGATGAGCAGAAAAGCGCTCAAAATACCAACAACAGTGCGCAGCGCAACCACAGGAGGAGGAAGACGGTTATACGCACCAGGAGGCGAGCACGAGTAGTAACTATCAACCGTACAAGCGCCCTGGGTTCAACCACGACACCGACGAATGGCCATGTCAGTCTACTCATGTCATAGGTGGAACTCAGGCGAGGATTGTGGATTTACGTCTTCACACGGACCGGGATCTGAGTGTCGCGCACATGTGTGCGCGTGGTGTGTCAACAAATATCACAGAACCAATGGCCCCGATACCAGATCTGCACCAACAAGATGATGGTGCGCATCCCGGACGACAGGCTGTTGGAAATAACCACTGAGTTCCACGACTGGACAACAAGCACGAAGATCTAAAAAAAAAAACTTCAAAGGAGGATTGTTGGCCGCCTTCAATACGTGGCCCCTGCGAGGCTGTTCATGAACCGGATCCTTGCGGCACTCCGGGTGCCCCCGCCCCTACCCCCAACTGGGAAAGACACTGTCACGGATAAACTCATCGAATACGCACAATTGACGAACGGCCTCGTGCTACTCCAGCCACCTGCAAAAACCTAATGGGTCATCGAGTGCGACTCATCACTCCTCGCAGGCGGGATACTTCTCGGAAGAGTACCCGACCGACTACATCGATGACGGCTACCACATCAACTGCCTCGAGGCGATCAACTTGGTTGTAGCAGTCCATGCCCTGTCGCCTCCAAATCCACAAGCCTTCAATTGCGTCAACACAGACAACCAGGTCTCATAAAGCATACTCTCCACAGGTGCGAAAAGGAGCCGGTCCTGTGCGCATGCGCTGGAAGATCTGGCGTTATTCTGACGTCAACTCAAGCAGCATAGAGGTCATCCACAACCCTGGCACGAAGCTTGTCCTAGCCGACACCCTCAGCCGAGCCCCTTTGACGTTGCTGCAAGGACGCCAGACTCCGAAATCTGTGCACATCTTTGGCTCCAGTGTATCAGTTAGACATAGCACTGGCTGCATCAATATTGCCATGTAACCTGGAAACATCGTCTCAACTTGCCTCTCTTCCCAGGTTCATCCAATGAAGATGACAACCGGATCATCACCCTCTTCGACACGGGCCTGGCACCTGGAGCAACAAAACAAACCCCGACAGGTGGCGCGATACCTCCATCTTGCACGCGCAGCCGGTTACAACCCCTGACGGCCCTCACAGTTCCACGTGATGGCCCTTGACACTGAACTCAGGTCCCGCTCAGCGGTCTACAATTTCATCAGTGGGGCCCGGACCTGTGTTCACCTGATGGGGGACGCACCCGACGCCTTTGACATCTACCAAATGTCCGTCGTCAAGACCCAGATAGCACACCGTCGTCGGCCCGACGGCGGCCCGACAGCGGCCGCTCCGGCGGCCCGACGGTGGAAAACGCCGTTGGGCCAACGTTGTTTTGTCCAACCTCCCGCCGTCGGGGCGACGGCGGCTGCCGCCGTCGGGGCGACGGCGACAAACGCCGTCGGGCCGACGTTGTTTTGTCCAATCTCCCACCGTCGACTCGACGGCGGCTGCCGCCGTCGGGGCGACGGCGACAAACGCCGTCGGGCCGACGTTGTTTTGTCCAATCTTCCACCGTCGACTCGACGGCGGCTGCCGCCGTCGCCCCGACGGCGACAAACACCGTCGGGCCGATGTTGTTTTGTCCAACCTCCCACAGTGTCTTCTCGGACAAACCAAGATGGCGGTCCTTCGTCAATATTCCGTACCGGGTAGTTCAAATCGTATTAACACGAATAATTGCATTAATACATCGTAATATATTACAAGACTTTTACAAAATAATCTAAACATATTAATAAACAAACCTGTTAAATAATTCCTTAAAATTCCTCCGATTTCTGGCGTTACTTGTTCAAATAGAACGCTGTCCAACGATCGCACGTGTTGTGCTGGCCACTCGAGCCGGCGACTCGAGTCGGGTGGCGATTCGAAGTAAACAAACCGTATGGGATGATTCAAATCGTATTAACACGAATAATTCCACTAATACTTCGTAATAAATTACAAAACTTTTACAAAATAATCTAAACATATTAATAAACATACCTGTTAAATAATTCCTTAAAATTCCTGGTATTTCTGGAGTTACTGGTAGAAAAAGAACACTGATCAACAATCGCATGTGTTCCGCGGGCGACTCGAGCCGGAATGCAAATTTAAATAACTGCGCAAGCGCGGCCCACCACCGTCGCCTCGACGGTGGCTCGACGGTGGACCAGACGTGGAAAATGAATGCAAACCTGCGGCGGCCCACCACCGTCGAGCCGACGATGGCCCGACGGTGAATCAAAAGAGGAAAGGGATTGAACCCTAACGTCGGAACACCACCGGCGGCCCGACGGTGGCCCGACGGTGGCTCAAAAGTGGAAAGGGATTGATTCCCAACGTCGGAAATCCACCGGTGGCCCGACGGTGGCCCGACGGTGGAAAATCGATCGCGACGGTGCGACCAATAGCCGACGTCGGCCCGACGGCTGTGTGCTATCTGGGGAGGGGCGTGGCTCGGTTGTCACACCACGTCTCCCGACAAGCTCCACCACTCACCATCGAACTCCTCGACCATGTTCTCCACTACTTACGGTCAGCCAGACCCGACGCACAAGTCCTCATCGCCACTACACTAATGGGGTTCTTCACCCTACTCCGCCAGGGAAACCTGCTGATCACCGGCCACAGTTACGATCCCGGGCAGACCATCCAAGGTTACGATGTGGACGACACCGGAAATGCACGCCAGGTCCGAATACGGTCCTCAAAAACAGTCAAGTCACGAGCCGACGCATTTACCATCCGCATCCCTGAGCTCAGTGACCCCTGCTACTGCCCAGTACATGCATGGCGCCGTTACTAGGCAGCCACGCCCACAAGACCCGATGCGCCCGTGTTCCTCAAGCCCGATGGGACACCCCTCTTAGCACTAACTCTCATTGCCACCCTTCATGCGGCCCTAGCCTCGACTAGCCACCTGAGCCCGACCTCCTGCACGCTCCATAGCATCCGGTGCAGTGGCACCCAGGCTGCGCGAGTGCGGTCGCCCCTATCAATGATGTACGACAGCTCGGCAACTGGCGATCCATGATTATGTCCCCCGGGCGGCCTTCACCGTGGCCACTCAAGCACTTTCAACTTATCTGCTTAACTCCCTGAGTACTTGATTTCGAACTGTCAACCTGCTAACCACATACCTTGATGTGATTCCTGAAATAAAGTTCCATATCATAGCCCATTGTCCGCATTGTAAATTATTCATGTCGGTTGACAACATGGGTAATTTGCGAGTGGCAAAGGGCTACGGTGGCACCTCCTGGGATCGACTCCCAAATCGGCCCCCCCCCCCCACCTCTCGCCCGCTACCGGGCTGCAGGCGACCCCAAATCTCGCCTCGACGAGAGTCTCCTCCTCGCCCGCCTCCTCCAGCCACCACAGCCACTTTGCCAGACAATGCCGACCACCAACCACCACCTAGCTTTCTTAGCTGCCCAACCGACCGTACAATCAAATTGACAATTGAATTAATAGGGTTAAGCGCCTGAGTACTTGATTTCGAACTGTCAACCTGCTAACTATATACCTTGATGTGATTCCTGAAATAAAGTTCCATATCCTAGCCAGTTGTCCACGTTGTAACTTACGGATTTGATGCCATGTAAAAGAATTAATTTTAAAGCAACGTAGCCCTTTTGGGCCGGGTGCACCCACAAGTTCCACATGCTTACAGCCTGTGTGCTCCTGTAGTTGAATTGCTTTACTACATCTTTTCCTGATAATTGATAGATCATATCAGAAATACAGTGCTACATTGCAGGTGCAATCAGATGCACCCGGACTGTAACTGTAAGCGCACGAAACCCACGGGCGCACCCGTTCGCTCCCGCCTTCAATGGGTTAATGAAACATAAAATTGAACTGCTGCAAATCATCCACTGAAAATGGATCAACCTCATTATGGAGTGCTAGTGTAGCTCTTGAGTGTAGTACTCCTGCGCTACTCTGACATGGGTTAAGCACCAATGATAATGTGATGCTTTCATGTGCCTCACTAAACTGCTGGACATTTAAGTGTTGATGACATAGCATTTCTGTTTGCAGAAGGGGAAACTGGTCAGTTGGCAGAGTGAGAAGCCAGATGTCGATGAGGTACCTCCTCCTGGTACTCCGTTTCGACATGTATGCTACACCATTGTCATCCATAGTGCTTTTGAGGTTGGTAATGTCACCCTTGCCCGCTCCTCCCTAAACAACAACAAAACCTTAAATCCCTTTAAAAAAACGACAAATTTATTTACTTTAAAAGAAAAGTCGAAAATGTATATTATGAATAAAAAAGCATTTAAATAGCATTGTAACACTAATTTATGCCAATATTATTTTAAAATATACACTGTGGGGTTAGCTTGTGGGATGAGCATGTTGTAATATTACTGGATGCCCGGCCGTCAGAGCCGCAGATATACCACTTACTCTTCCCAGGTGCGTTCTGACAACTGTCTGTCAGTCCTGATGCCCCTCTCCAACATACTCATCTGTAATATATCTACTGTATCTCTCATAAGGCAGAAAGGGAAGACAAGTCACGCAAGATTGACAGTGAAGAAGTTGTGCTTTATTGGCATCAACTCCTGTTCACCTACTAGTGACCTATCACCCTGACCCCTTACCTTCTGTCCACACAGAGCCTCATTACTCTAGTTATTATGTATAGGAATCAGTGCCTACAGCCCATTGAACCGGAGTCCCCTGGTTGTTGCACAGAGCTCAGTTGGTATATGAAAAGTGGAGCATCAGACAGAGTGTCTGGGTTCCTGCCCAAGATCAGAGTGTGTCTCACTCAAGAGTCAGGAGTAGAGTAGTATTCACTTCAAGAGTTCAGCCAGAAGTCTCCCTGCCCAGAGTGTCTGGAGCAGTGTGTATAGGATAATCAATATCAGAATGAGGCTAGTGTGGTCAGGTGGGGCAAAGGGGTGCAGGTGACTGGGCCTCCCACAGCCAGCCAATCAGGCACCCTCCACAGCCTGGGCGGCGACACCCCCAATATGTCACTCAACCCAGCTGTAGGTGGTGTCCATAATGTATGCAGATGAGGCTGGTGTGCTTGGCCATCAGCCCTGTGGTAACAGGTAGTTGCAGACAGTTACAATAAATATATATATTAAAAATGTCCTCCTCCACTTGCACCCTTACTGGTGCATAGAGGGAACATTTCACCAAACATTAACTCTCTCTTATATAGGAACATCTCGTCATAATCTCGGGCACTATGTATTAACATATATTTCACATAGCCTAATATTTCACAGCGAGAGGGTCACCCATTGCTTTTCTATTACATAACCTTGGTCCCCACTCCGTCGCCCGGGGATAATAATGCTCTCTGCCAATATATAATTCTGAACCGGAAATCTGGATATTTTTACAATGTGTTGTATAAATAGGGGTAGATTGAGCAGTTTGGTAACCAGTTGTATTATGGTTCTTACTTTATCTTCCGAATACCGGATATGGCTTCAGGTAACAATGCGGCTGCAGATGAGCAACAGCGAGTTGGATGAGGATTACACTTTTATGTAAGTTAAATGAAGATATTTATTTATATACTATAAAATAATGTTAATGCAAGCATGGCTTACATTATTGTGATTGTTGTGGTTCACTGATCTTGCTCACATGTGCCTATTGGACACTGTCTAATAAATTCTGCACTTCATTGTAGGACAAAAACACAGACTGCCGAACCACATGCTCCAGACACTGCTTTCGGACGTATCGAAAAATACTTTGTTGCGCAAGTAGATGGAGTGGTAGCATAATAACAACAACCATGGCAAAGATAATGTCATTGTTTGCGTGATACAGAGAGCGAGACGGCAGACCCAGAGCCAGCCAGACTTTCCACGAAAAAAAGGAGAAGGAAAATGGTGGCTGAGACAAAGCCAAAAACTAGAGCGAAGGCTGCTGCGCGAGCTCAAGTGATGCAAGTGACGGTCACTGACAACACTTCCACCCCTCAAACTGACATGGGGGATCTCAAACGCATGTTTGAAGAACTGACCCTACTGAGGCAGGAATCAAGAGCATTCAAGAAAGAAACTGAACAGGTATGCAATAGTGCACACGAAGACTAGCAGCAGCAAGTACAGGCCGCAGAGTGCGAGCCGAAAGTGGGTCACGATGGCGGCAAGTGCAATACGTGGCTGGAGTACAAAGAAGACAAAGATGATAATTTGGAGCCCCATCAATATGATGAGGATGAGGATGAAGACACCTCAGTACCTCAGAGCAGTTACTGGCAGCCAAATTCGGTTATTCACAAACAACCGAATCTGGAAGTTCGAACAAATCCGAGTCAGGAAGTTCAACGGATAAAACAACGCCATACGCTAGTTTCAAGGCACCACTTCAACCCAACTTCCCAAGCCAGCGGAAGACGCTCAAGTGCTGACAACAACAAGAACTATGGAAAGCATCATGTCGGCCTCAGACACAGAAACCAAGCGAAGAAACGAGACTTCAAGATGGCGGTAGGCTTGCAGCAGAGTGCAGGCCTGAGTGAGCTGCAAGAAATTTACAAGAAAGTGAAGAAACTGGTAACTCAACGCATTACGGTGAGCGAAGCAATGGATAGAATGCTCCACCATTACTATCGGGGGCCCGACAATGGGCGCCCCCAAACATCTCAAAAGAATACGTGATGTTTTGAGGCATTATACAGGGCTAGTCGACGTGCCGGCAGCACATATCCAAGTCCTCAATGAAGAAATCAGGTTAGCAGAGGGGCGGAAGAGGGGGAAAGTGCCCTCTTCACCGCTTCTAAAGGAGTGTTGGGTGCACTCACTGCAATAGTACCAACTATGGACCTAATACTTAAGCATGTGACAGCAGACCCAGAGCTAGCTGCACAGGCGGTGCACATGCTCAACCCCATCAAGCTGCTGGTAGGATACAAAGTGTGGGGAAGGTGGTTAACACTCGCTTCGGAAAGGAGCTCATTAAAGAACAACATGACGTCTAAGCTGATCTTCCTGAGTTCCTTCTGGGAGAGAACCTAGGCGAAAGAAACAAGCAGTTACTGAAATCGGTGAAAGTGTCAGATAACTGTATGAACACAAATCTAGCATATCGTGGAAAACGCAGAAGCAGCTACGACCACCAGGGAAGAGGGGGAGGAAACTCGACCTGGAAAAGCTTTTCAGCCATACGAGCAAAGACTTCGCTAAGTCCGGAAATGTGCCGTCAAATTCACGAATTGGGCATGGCCATGGAAACAAGTCTTGGGGTTTTCAGAAGTGAGGCGCCCAAACCAGGTGTGTGCCTCGACTGTTGACATTAACACTGGTAAGCATAACACTACGTCAAATGTCAAACAAGTAGTGGATACTGCTAACATAGCAAACCACTTAGGTCAGTGGCAAAACTTAGATCAGATAAAGGGATACTGAGTGGGTTTAGAGTCTACGCTTGGGGTTCTGCGCATGAGTCAAAATTGAACGGCATTTCAGTGTATTCGATTAATCAACTCGGGTGACCCAAGCGACTTTTTGAAGCACAAATTTGACGTCATCACTCCTAGCCAACCTCACCCAAGAGGTGGGTTAAACCTTTTGCACTAGGCACGTGTTTTTGTCAACTCCACTCGCGGTGTTCTATTTGAATTTTTAGGAACTCGGGTGACCCGAGTCGCCCGGGTCGTGTTAATCGAATATGCACATGGCAGAACCCCGAGCGTAGACTCTAAGCTCACTGAGAATCTAAACCGCGACACTGGAAGTGGACTTAGATGTTCATATCTGCTCCTTTCTAGCAAAGGAATGTAAGGTAGGTGCCACGCTCGGTCCGTTTAGTGCCCCTCACTTCAAACACTGGTTCCAGACACGTCCTATGATGGTGGCCTAACCGGTGGCCGAATCGGTAGAGCGCGGGTATCGCGTGCGGAAGGTCGGGAGTTCGGTTCCCGGTTGAGTCAAACCAATGACTTTAAAATTGGTACTTGTCGCTTCCTAGCCTAGCGCTCGGCATTAATATGATATAGAGGTCAATTTATGGTTTGACCTAGAAAAAACTGCAACAGAAGGTATTACAGACTAAATAGAACCAGTGGCACATAGTGATTGACATATAAAAAGTTGCATGTAGAAATTTGAAAGCTATTTTTCAAAATGTCCACCATTTAGACACATTTCATGCTATATCTCCATTTCAATTGATGCTAGACAGGAACTAATTGCTTATTTATTTATGGTTTCATGGTCAATGAATACAATAAACATATTTACAATGACATTAGATTGTGGTAAGGCATAAAAATGTGATAACCAATTAAGAATGTTGGCATAATGGCATACAATATCTGGTAGTGTGCCAGATCCACCCTTCTCCAGGCCAGGTGTCGAGGATGGTAATGTGTACCAGATGCCAGGACTCCGATCTGTACCTTACCTGAGACACCTGTCGAAAGTGATTGAAGATATGGAGTGATCAGAAAACACCATAATTCCAGTTCAGTGTTCCAATGTAGCATATAAATCCATCCATACAGTATGCTACATTTTGGCTCGTATTTCTTTTGCGCAACTCTTTACAACTGGCAACTTTTTTTATGTTATCAGGGACATATCACCGGTTCCAAAAACATGAAAAACGGTTCTGTTGCAGTTCTAGCTTAACCCTTATTTGACCCTAAAATGACTACTAAAAGGGCAAAGACTGGTTAGCTCAGTGACAGGATAATGTGACTGAGCGTGATATCGGGTCATCGTGCCGGCGGCCTGATTTCCCAGTGGGGCAGCACTATAAAGTTGCTATGAGTGCGCACAGTAACAAGTCGTTAACCCTCCTGATATGACCTTAGATGTTGCCAGGACGTAAAACTCCAACAAACAAAACAATTTAGTTTCGACTAAGTGTGTCTCCCCAACTAACAACCTGGTCTGGCTGGGTTTTCAGAATGATTCGATTAGCTTGACGGTGACGATCCCACACCATAAACTCTGATAATGAGTCATACTTTCAGAATTCCAGACTTGGGAAAATAAAATCCTGTACAAGTTATGCGCTACCCTGTATATGTATATAATATATGTACGTGTGTAGTAGTAGTCCGCACTGACCTCTCAGGCAAGGAGCTGCATAGACAGGTAGGCATCGGTAGTATGGTGATATCATGGAGCCTAGGTGGTGTTATGGTTAGCACACTGGCCCAGAATGCAAAGAGATGTGGGTTCGAGTCCCACTCGAGGTGCACTATTTCCCATTTTCATCACCCCCATGACACTGGTTGCCGTGACCATGATCCTGTACAAGCTACGCGCTGAATGGTTGTTGAACCTACCCTGTGTATGTATATATGTAAGTGCATTGTCTGTATGTTTGTAATTGAGTAGTTCTCCAGAATTGGAGACCCATTGGGATGTGCTTCATTATTAATCACTAAACTCTTCAAAACAATTTCAGAAAAACAATTTGTTCATATACCTATAGGGAATATACTAAGCAAACACTAGTAATCAAAACCAGACAGATAAAGAGTCCGCAAGGTGTAAAAATAATTAAATAAAGTGGAAAATTGACCAAAAAATGGCAGCAATGAATTTGCACTGGAGTGCCCACCATCTTTGAAGCTGTAAATAAAGAAAACTATCAAGCACAGTTAATTCAATTTGCTTTTATGTTGGCAAGATTATATCAATAAAGATATTTTTCACTACTTTTAGTTTTTACATTGCATAGGTACATGACAATATCGCTGTAAACATACCTGTCCTGTGCGTACCGTTGGTGTCACACTGACAGCACAGATGGTTCGTTAGTTTGATCAGTTATCAAGCATGGTATGCATAATCAGTAATACTTTTATTTAATCTATGACCTATAATGTTTTCAAATAATAAGAGATAATCTGGAATTATCAGAAATTGGCCGATTTAAAGCAATTTTTATTGATGGTGTCACATTTGTAACGTACGTCCCAACCAATTTACAAATTCGAAATTTGAGAGCTGAAATGTCATAATGAGGGAAGGGAAGACTCCAGACTAAACAAACCATCTTAGCAGACAGATTGGTGATGTTTTAGATGGAAACTCCAACAGGAAGTGACATAAACTGCAATAATTGATGAGGTGTCACGTTTTTGTGCACATGTACGTACGTCCCCAAAACGTGTGATTCATGGCTACGATCAAAATCCGATCAAAATTCTACAATACTTTTAAAGTCTAGTCTTAATATTTTGATGTGAATATGTTTTGTTATTTGACCGTAAAAAAATATACCAAAGTTGAAATGGCCATTCTATGTCTTGACCTAGTGGGGTCACATGTAATACTGTCCCACAAACTACTAACTTCGCTATTCTCTGACAAATATGTATGATCTGCTTTTAAGGAACTACACATATAATGAGTATATTATATGGAATAATTCTTTTGATAACACAACAAAACATTGTTATATATGAAGAAGATGGAAAACATTTGATTTGTGATGGGACTTGCGTTACGTTGTCACAAATTAAATTTAGTTTTTTTGTGATCAGTATTTAATGTAGATACTGCACTTTGTGCTTTAAAAGTTATCTTTCCTGTTGTACTTCAACATCCTATACCAATAATCTGGTCAATATCTGTGATACTGTACTTAAATGATGGTGGCGTCACATTGTAACACACAGGGCACTCTGTGTATCAACATTCTTTGAAGCCTAATTACATCTAAACCAGAGGTGGTAGTGATTTTTTGTTTTTGGTTGATGATTTCACTCACATGGAAGTTTATAAATAGTATACAATAGATGTTCAGAATACATTTTTAATTTTTGCACTAATGCAACAATGGGGTCTCCAATTCTGGAGAATCACTCAATTGTAAGCATGAAAAGACGTACAATTCCAGGGGGATGAGTGTAGTGGGTTCGAGTCCCACTCTAGGCGTACTTTTTCCCATTTTCATCACCCCCATGACACGTGTATTGCTTGTATGTATGTAATTGTAAGCATTAAATGCCCATTTAAAAGACTTACAATTCCAGGGGAACGAGTGTAGTAGTGTGCACTGACCTCTTAAGGGGGCTGAGCGCTGATTATCCTCTTCACTGCGGGTTCCCGCTAGACTGTATATTCTGATTTGCATTGTTAACTGTGATTGTTATCTCACACCACATGTGTACTCGCAAACTGACTGATCCATCAACCCAGAAGCCAGACTTCCCACTGCCCATCAGGTCCAGCACCTCCAGATTAGCCTGGCCTTATGGTCTACGATTATGTCTTTCAATAAATGTTGTTATTAACCGCTTGTCATGTCTTCCTTCCCAGTGCTACAAATTACTATCAACTAATCAAATTAACTAGTTACAATAGAAATGCATATTACAAAAATTAAAAGAAGGTAAATGGACTAACATGAAGAATGGTAAAAACTGGATTTGGGATTGTTTACAATCTTCAAACAGGTACAGCCCATAAACAAGAAATCCTAAATTATTACTCAAACAAAATTCAAAAGATTCAAATCAAATTGCACTAGCGCTGCCCAGCGATGTTAACACACTCATCCCTTGTTGGTAAATTCATCACAAAAACAACTTCCTCATGGTGAATTGGCCATGCTATCTATAGCATGAGTAATTCATAACGCAGCAAATGAACTGCTAACCAGAACCCCACCTTGCAGAACCTCCGCCGCCTCCTGATTCTGGGGCGACTCCTGCTGGCACCCTGGACCCAAACCCATGCAATCAAAAGGGGATCAACTTTTCCACCCACGTTTTAATCAAAGGACCTTTAAACCAACATTTAAGACTGGTAGGGGTAAAGTGCTCATGAATCAGGTAACTGAAGGTCTAGGCAGCAGCCAAGAACTTTTCATAACAAAATAAAAACCACTAAATACCACCCAGCTTTGTGTGCCTTGAATTCTAAATAAATAGCACTATAACAAATACTATTTATTGATTTACGAATAGTAAATTGTCTTTATATATATAAGTTTCATATAGTAAATTATTTATATATTCATTGTGTGTATGTGTGTGTACATATATATATTTTTTACCTCGGTACTAAGCCTCTGGCTATTCGTAGTATCTTTCAAAATCGATACGTTGGTTCAGTTCATGTTAGCATTCACATACAAAGATTTTTTAAACTTTTCGATAAGTTATCACTCTTTTACAGCTTTGTTTCGATCAAATTACAAATGATCGTTAGAACAATACAACCATTGTTTATTTATTAATTAAGCCGCCCATTGCCGAATGGAGATATGTTTGGCAGGAGCCATTTACATCGCTAGGATTTATTCCTAGGTCTTGTTAATATTCCCCAATTGTTATTCTCATTAAGGCATACCTCCGAGTCCTATGGTATTTTCTTCAACTTGTTGGCAAAGAAAGCCACAGGTGGGAAAAATGTATAGGCACTTAGAGTGTGGGAGGGACTGCTACACTGGTCCCTACCCCTCATTTGGATCGGTTGGTTTCCCATACCATCATCCTGCAACTGTCTATTAGCCACACGCCTGTGTTAAAAACTGTGTTATTGCCATAATACACACCTGGTATAATTATACTCTAATTATCATTGTGATATTCAGCCCTAAACAATGCCTAACCATTGTTTTTTATTTATACTCACGGTCTCCGAGCCATGGCTACGAAGCGGAGTAAGGCAGAGGCATCTCATGCGCTCAGTGAAGATGAAGAGTGCTCACCGCTGGCACGGGTACAAAGGTCACCCTCGCCAGAACAAAGAGATTCGGACGAGGTGGGGGTACGATACCGGCCCTGGCCCAGCTGACCTGGATGAGCAAGTCGCGAGACTTGTTCAACAAAAGATGGAGGAGATGCTTCCTTCCAGAGTGGTGGCCACGAAGAAAAAGAGAGCGAAAGTTATGCTGGACTCTGATGAATCTGAGTGGGAGGACCTCTCAGAGGATCAGGCCTCATCTGACGACGAGTCAGAGGAGGAGGTAGTAGGGTCTGCGTGCAAACAATAAACAAAAGGAAGAACCACTCATTAGAAGGGGATGAGTACACAAGGGCCAGTAAAACGAAGCCACTCGTGAGGAAGAGCAAGAAAAAGACAAAGAAAAAGAGGAAAAACAAATCCTCTTCCTCTGTCTCTTCGTCAGACTCGTCTTCAACAAGCTCTGACTCGGACACAAAGCACACTGGGAAATACACGAAATCCTGGACGTACAACAACAGCAAAATCCTGTGGAAAGGAAACCCAAAAGTGCAAGGTCCAAAGGGATCCCGGAATCCACCATTAAAGAAATGGATCAGGAAATGAAGCTTAGGGAGGAGTGCAAAATGTTTGAGGCCGCACTGCATACAGTACACAAAGGGCTACTCTCGGCCCTAAAGGCCATCGTGCCTCAGATCGAGGTTTTGCGATGTATCAATAGTATTTAGTTATTCAAGTCATGGCCGAACAATAGACATTAATCAATGAAGGAAATAGGAGTTAAGTTAGCAGGCTATTACTGCTAGTGACGGGACACAGAGGGAAAACGATTGTGGCACTCTCAATGGATGGACTAGAAATAGATACGGATGAGGCAACATTCGATTTAGAGACATTACTAAAGTCGAATATTTTTCCGGAAGATATACGGATATGTGTAGTTTCAGCCATTAGGGCGTATATATCCAAGTCACGTGGAATTAGCAATTCCAGACAGCTACTATTCAGCTTTATTAAACCGCATAAAGCTATCTCAAGAGACACACTTGCAAGATGGACCATCAAGGTGTTTAAACAGGCAGGAGTCAATACAGGACGCTACACATCCCACTGAACGCATGGAACCATGTTTTCCAAGGCAAGACAATTAGGATATCTCGGTAAAGAGATTCCTTGCACACGCTGGGTGGAAGACGGCTAGATCGTTTGCAAAACATTACAACAAACGACTAGAGAAACCAAGTGGTCTGGCGACTCGCCTACTCACCAACTAAAGACAGGTGAGAAACTAAATTATTATTTTACACTAAAGAACATTAAATTATAAAAGGATAAAAAAGGTAAGATTCTTATAACTATACTATATATATTCACGCATCTACACATGTATATGTATAAGTATATTAGGACATTTATACTTTAATTCATAATATGTAAAGTAGTATATAATGATTGGATTTCAAGCTAAACACGGCTGACAATTCTTTGTAACACTTCTGCCAGTGAATGCAAAGGGTTTGTGAAAAGAAGGCATAAGAAAAGAGAAGTCTTGCGCGTTCTGTTTCCTCCAATTGTTTGCCAGCATATACTTCTTTTTTTTTTCTTTTTTTTTTTGTAAGTGATCGTTTGTTTATTCTGCTCATGACGGTTAAGTGCATGCACTTGTTTTCGCCGCTGTGCAGTAGTGGGCATAATCCATACGGATTGATTTCCTTTATCAATTGTTTCTCTCAACTTGTTTAGTGTAAAATCGGGCAGTTTCCAATGTTTTGGTTTTCGAATCTTTTTTTGTACATTTGTGATGTTTTATGGCTTACTTACTGTTTATCCCTGATCTATTACTTAATAGATATTTATTTATCTATATCTCACTTCCAGTATTTCTTAATTTTCTTTTGTATTCTTTGAACTAATCCATTCTTGTTGATTCTCGAATAGGTTGCCATCTACATAGTGATTTTTGTCAACTGCACATTCGTCATGATGGAATTCAATAAGGCACCAACTCAAAGTATTGTGAACACAAGTGACTTCCCTATATTAACCATGAACTCGCTGTTCTTCATAATCTACTTAGTAGAGGCCATTTTGAAAGTGAGCAATTATATCTATTTTTAGCAGTACGCGTTATTATTGAAAGACGATTTTACTTAACCATTTCAGCACTAAAGCGATTTCAATTGTTAAGTTCCTAAGCAACATGTCATGTTTGTACAATTCAATTAAATGTCTCAAACTACGTTGAACATCAAATTGATTTTATATGAAAGTAAATTGATTTCTCTTTCAAATGATACCAAATTTAGCCTCTTGGTATTACTGGTTATGAGATATGATAACAGATATGTGGGTGCATTCAGGCGCTCCTGGTCTGTAAACATGTGTAACTTGCGGGTCTATTTGGGTGCTCCCATCCCTAAAGGGTTAACGCTGCATAGTTCGATGAACCATCAAATTTTCAAAACCAACAATCATCTAGATTTGATTGTACATATTAAATGTGGATACTGTTGCACTTATTAATCATTCATTACTGCATAGAACTTTTAGAAGGGAATACCATTTAAAATAATCAAAGTTACTTCAAACTAAAGTGAGGTACATTATACGAAGAAATTGAATATATTTATCTAAGAAAAGTGACAGAAACTCAAAACCATCGGACTATTCAAATATAAGTGTTGTGTCGAATGGGTAGGCTGAGTGATTGCAGGTTCACTTAGTTATTCCATTATTTGTTTTGGTTATGTGGTCATTGTGCGGAAGTAGATTATAGGGATGACAGTCTTTAGGGTTACCAGGGTTTCTCAAAATGAACAATTAATTTTGGGTTGAAAAACAGAATGGCGAATAGTTTTTGCACACCATAATTGTCCAGAGCAAACAATTCTTGGATATATATGCCTATATTTTACCTCGGTATACAGCCTCAGGCTAGCCTCAGGCTAGAGAGAGGGAAGCACATCCGGTCCAGCAATTAGCATAAACAACTCACGACCGGAGGACGTTCGTAGAGTTGCTCCAGTAGGATTTATCTACAACAAGTGAAATAACCGTAAGTAGTTATGAAAACTTTGGTTGAGCTTGTTTATGATGCATTATAGCATCTAGATTTGAAAGTTCAGAACTTTCTTAAGTCCAGTTTGCACTAGATTAGCATTTGAAAAATTGATACGGATAGAACAAAGGATTCTTTGTGCATATCGAAACCATGGTTCTATCAACCCGCTTTGATACGGGTAGAGATGTTGGCACGGTCACATCTCCTGTGGAGATTCTCTCGGACCCTAATAGAGGGTGTTGTTTGCGGATGATCCTGGGTTTCTTTTATAGATTCCCCTTTTGAATAAGGCATTCCTCCGAGTTTCGTAGCATTTTCTCCAACTTGTTGGCGCAGAATGCCGCAGGTGGGAGAAGTGTACCCAACAGAGAAGTGGGAGGTCCTAGAGGCCTACCCCTCGTATCGTTGGTTTCAATACCAAAAAACCTACTACGACAATACACTTAGCTTATCACGCCTGTACTGAGAACGGTGTAAATACGTTACTCAATACCACAATGTTCCTCAACCCAGTATTCCTGGTGTCACTTCGGTGGTCAGTTGAGTTGAATCCGGTTTAATAAGTCACTTGAAAGGATAATGGCGACTGTGAGTGAGCGCTAAAACTTACGCGGAAACGGCGAAAACAAGGCTACGGATTGCCAGGATTTGTATCCTCTGATGTAAAACAGCTAAGTACCATGGCATTTTATCACCCATATACTTTGCTTTACTGTTGATGTGTGTGTGTGTGTGATTTATAATGTCTAAATGACTCAAAACCACTGTTGAGTTGAGTGGGCTGGTGGATTCCCCTATTATCACTCACCAGTTATCACTCACCAGCACATAAATACTCATAACCAAACTGCTTTACTTTACTTTACTAGCTTCTACCTAGGATTCTATCCTCTGCTGTAAAACAACATATAAGGAGGAATAAAGGAGGAAAATAAATCAACAACAAAATCAAATAACATATAAGGAGGAACAAAGGACTTCAATTCTGTACTATTTATGGTGTTCTAGACCTGTTTTAAAATGTTTGTGTGTGGTCCCTACAAATACTCACAAAAAGAATTGTTCACTAGAACACTACGACAGATAACCAGTCGTTAAAAAAAAAAAAAAAAAAAAATGGGGGAAAGGACGACAAACAGGATAACGAAATGGAAATAACGAAGCACGGAGGAAAGCATATGGAAATAACGGAACACAGAGATAAGCATATGGATAAGGATGAGATAGTGAGACTGGTAATCCAAACAGTCAAAGAAGAATTAGCGAAGGGGGGCAAAAACAAAAAGGATATAAAAGTAAATGACGAAAACGGCACGAATGACAACGGAAATGATGGAAAAAACAAAACAAAAACAAGGGACAATGACAATGACAATGAATATCAAAACCAACTGCAGGCACTACAGGTAGCGTACAAGACGTTGCAAATCGAATGCACGTGGTACAAATCTGAGTTTGAGAAGCTCAAAGAACAAAAGAACAACACAAATGCAAACAAAGGTATAAACAATGCCAGGACTGCGCCCACGGACAAAAGGAAGCCACCCACGGATACAGCCCAAACAGAGGTGACAAAAAGTGATGGGAAAAAACTCAGCATCATAATACACGGCATCCCGGAAAAAGAAGATGAAAACATGGAGAAAACTGTCACAAACATGCTAAAACAAGCAGACTGTGACTTTGGCTGGACGGTAGTGACCAAAGCCTTCCGTCTAGGAAAGAAAATGAAAAAAGAGGCAACACCAAAAAAAACCACAGACAACAACGAGCAGACCTCAGACAAAAATATAGACAAGGAAACCAAAGATACAGAAACCCAAAACACCAAAAAAATCATAAGCAGACCAAGGAGCATCAAAATCCAGCTAGAAAAGGAGTCACACAAAAAATAACTCTTCCAGAAAAAAAAAATGCTCCAGTCAAAAGAAAGCTACAGCAAGGTAACAATGAGGCCGGTCAGATCAGAAGCCGAAATGCTAAATGAGAAAACAGTACAACAAATGTACACACTTGCAATGGAGAACAAAAACGAAAAAATAAAGTCAATCAAAATGAAAGGATGCAATATAGAGGTAAATGGAAAAATCTATAAGCCCAATGAAATTGATCAAATAGAAATAGCAGAAATCACGCCAGAGAAGACAGCAACTAGGGAACACGCATGGGGAGTGTCTTTCCAAGGATACAACTCCCCTTTCAGCAATCTCTACAAGTGTGAAATCACTGGAAAGGATGGTAACAAATATACATCAGCGGAGCAATACTACAGCTCAATAATGGCAAAATACCATGAGAAACACGACATAATGAGAATGATAGACAACACTGAAAATCCATATACGATAAAGGCAATTTCAAAGAAGATATGGAGAACACAAGAGTGGTGCAAAACCAATGAAAACGTGCTGGAGGACATCGTCCGCGCAAAATTCACACAAAACAAAAGCCTGAAGGAGAAACTAATAAATGCTCCGGGAAACGCATTCAGGGAATGCACAAAATGCCCATACTGGGGCTCAGGTCGGTACCTGGACAGCGCCAGTGAAGGTCAAACAGTAAAACAAGGATACAAAAATAAAATGGGGAACATCCTCCAAAAAATAAAGGAAAGCCTGTGCAAGGAAGCAAATACAAATAAATAAACAAATAAACAAATAAATAGAGCAAAAACAAATGTGTCATAAGAAAACAAGAAGTAATTGAAAATGAAAAGCAGGAGAAAGCATAAGAGCTCTCCCAGCAGGTAAGGAGGAGGTGCAAAAAAACAGCAACGCACAGCTTGCTCCACTTCCGCCCACACTAGATTAAAAGACAACAAACCGTCAACCCACAAAACAAGGCATGGAAAGAGAGCGGCACGATATGGCATTGGCATGACGGATGGCATACACTACAATGAGGAATATGCCAGATATGTCAGTGCCAGGCTGTCAAAAAGCATCACGGAGAACTGGAAAGAGCACCAGGGCTCCAAAACATAAGTATCACAAACTTTGATAAATAAGGGTCAGTGTTAGGGCCACTACTCTTTATAATCTATATAAACGATCTTGAAAAATGGTTGCAAACTGAATGCCTCCAACTATATGCAGATGACACAGTCATATACGCAAATGTCACCACAGAAGAGGAGGTAATAACTAAACTAAATAAACTCCTACTAAAACTAGATGAGTGGTGTGAGTCCAACAAAATAACCATCAACACAAGCAAATCAAAAACAGTACTCTTCTCGCATAAACAAATGCCAGAAAGAAAACTATACTGTAAGTTAGGAAACCAAACACTAGAAAATGTAGACCATTACAAATACCTAGGCCTTGAGTTGGACAGCCAACTAAACTACAACCTATGTATAAATAAAATTATACAAAAAGTAAACCACAAACTGTGGCTATTTGCAAAGCTAAGAGACTACATGACACAAGAAATGTCAATAAAAATCTTCAAGGGCATGGTGCTCCCCTATTTTGACTATGGAGATGTAAACTACATGGGTGTGAGAAAAGAACTACTAAAAAAACTGCAAACACTGCAGAACAGAGCCCTAAAAATCTGTCTAAGAGTAGACAAGCTGCACCCCACCTATGACATACACAAAAGAACCAAAGTGAAATTACTATAAAATAGGAGAATAATTCATTTGAAAACATTAGCATATAGCTATAGTCAAAACATTAAACTTCTAACAAAACCACAAAGGGCCTCTGGAGCAAATAATGCGCCACTACTAAAGCAGACCAGAAGCCAAATAAAAGCTCATGAGAGAAGCATGCTAGAAATGGCTGCCAAGGTGTGGAATGTCCAAACGGTAAAGGAATGACAAATTCCTGACCTAAAAACTTACAAAAAATATCTGTGCAAAATATGGCTAGGAAACCCCCAATAAGCTGCACTGCAAAGGGGCATGTGATATGTCACGGCCCACCAGCGGGATGCCCAATGGAAGGTAACCATGCCAAAAGTAGCCAGATAACACACCACACAGCTACGTACAAGCCTATGATATGTAAATAGGAGTAGGCTAGTCTAGTAATAAGAGTAGACAAAATTAATACATATATACCAAGAAAATCCAAAAAAACTAACATAGGCTATTAACCATAGCAACCAATTATCTATCTGCTACTGAAATGCAGGCAATCAAATACCTTATCAGCAGCCACTGTGTGGTAAGATAACACCAACACTACAACTGGCCAGCATTGAAAACAAGCCTGGGTACCCGGGCTTATATGCTATGGACAGTATAAATACAGCCTCAATAAAAAAAAAAATGTTTAAAGTAATCTTATTTGGTTACAGAGTACCGATGGCTACGAAGCGAAACAAACCGCCGCCTGCTGCTGCAAAGGGGCGCGTGCCGACCGGCTATGATTCATCACCAGGGGTGACGGCTCCCCCGTCCCGTCTCCACAGCCTGGGGCTGAGGTCGGCTCGGACCGAGATAGCGATGAAGGTCCGATTTATCTGGGAGACCTTAAAGCCCAGATAAACCAGTTTGTTGAGCAGAAGCTGAGAGAACTTCAGCCCAGCAGCCGTATCGACACAAGTCGACAGCTCCCAGTTGTAGATTCGGATTGGGAGGACTTCTCGAAGCTGGAGGAAACTGACTCGGCTCTAGAAATCACGGGGCCGACGAAGCCTAAGAAGCGAAAGAGAGCGGTGAGCTCGTCAGGGGACGAGTTTACGAAAGCATCCAAAGGGAAGAAAACTAAGAAGCCCAAGAAGAAGAAGAAGAAGAAACACTCTTCCGACTCTTCATCGGACTCTTCAACTACAGAGTCCGACTCGGAGACCGAGAGAGCCGGTCTCTATGCGAAAATCGGAGGGAAAGTCCGTAAGCACTGCTGCCAAGAAAAGGCGAAAAAGATAAAGACCACCACGATGATGCGCGAAACAATTAAAGGCCACTTTAATACGTTTAAGCCGGCGGTGATCATCAACAAGCTCACAGAGCAGATCGCAGGGATCAAAGGAATCCCAGACACAGTGGTAAAGGAGATGGATTCGGCAGTTCATCTCAGTGAGGAGAAGAAACGCTTTGAAAGTGTCCTGTTCACCATACACAAAGCTGTCCTAGGGGCACTGACTTCCGTAACTCCAGTGGCTAACAGAATGCAGACTGAGAATAAGTTCTCATCGCTAGTGAGGGTTATGGACAAGAGCATTGCCTTGCTCATGGCGGCAAGTAACTTCCTGAGTTACCGGAGGTACGAGAATGTGTTCAAGGCTGTCACCATGTCGGCCGGAAAAGAGGTCGCAAGATCTAAGAAGGTGACAGACAATGATGGGAAGGAGTACACCCTCTTCCTGGCACCTAAACCCATTAAAGGCAAGCCCCTTGATAAGTCGAAGATGTTCGGGGGCCAACTTCCGTATCTGTTCAAGGAAGTGGAGGCAGAGGCCAAAAGTGTCAAGAACATGGAAATGGCCCGGAAGTTTGACAACACCTCCAGATTCCGCTGTCCTCGAGGGGATTTTCGGGCATGCCGAGGCACCAGAGCTGGGAGGTCAGGCCACTCATACGGTTATCTACCGAGAGGCAGAGGACGGGGAGACCGTCAAGGCTGGAACAACGGGAACCGCCCGTTCCGCAAGGAGTTTGCGCCCAAGCAGCTCTTCCCACGTCCAGGGAACAAATAAACACTGCTACACAAACAACACCAGTGGTAGCAGAGATGGTGGCAGAAGAGACACAAACTGACGTAAGAAAATTCAATGCAGGCAATATTTCTAATTGTTTTTCGGAATGGGTCCAAATTACTAAAGATAAGGACATTTTTGAGATAGTAACAGGAGTTAAAATCCCGTTTACGGAATTACCAGTTCAAAACCGAATTCCCTTTCCGTATAAATTTGATGCATTAGAGAAACAGGCCTTAAGTAATCAAGTTTTGCTTTTTGAATCTAAAGGTATTATAGAAAAAGTCGTTCAAACGCCAGGGGAATTTATTTCTAATATATTTTTCAGACCTAAGCCTAATGGTGACATTAGAATGATTCTTGATTTAACTAAATTAAATGAATTAGTAGAATATCGCCATTTTAAGATGTTTTCGTTAGAAACTGCCAGGGATTTGGTTACACCTCATGCATGGATGGTCAGCGTAGATTTACAGGACGCGTATTATACAGTCCCTATTTGTACAGAACACCAAAAGTTTCTCAGATTTATTTGGCAGGATGAACTTTTCCAGTTTACATGTATGCCAAATGGTTTAGCTTGCGCCTCATGCCTTTTTACTAAATTATTAAAGCCGGTATTTTCAGCTATGGCTAGGAAAGGAGACACTATGTTTCCTTACATAGATGATTCCTTTATTGTGGCACAGTCATTTAATGACTGTAAAAATGCTGTCGGAGATCTATGTCATTTCCTGACCAGATTGGGGTTTTACATTCATGAAAAGAAGTCAGTTTTCTTACCGACGACCAAACTTAAATGTTTGGGGTTCATTGTGAACATGCATGAAATGACGGTTTCACTTCCGAAACAGAAACTTGAGAAGTTTCTAGATACCGCGACCCACTTGGTTGAGTTAACTAGGCCAAAGATAAGGCAGGTCGCCGTGTTGGTCGGTATAATGATATCATATGCCCCGGCTATTTTATACGGCACGGCACACATTAAATCTCTAGAAATAGATAAGAATTTAGCTTTGGCTCGCACAAAAGGAAATTTCGAATGAAAGATGTTTATTTCGGAAGAAGGCATGAATGATATTAACTGGTGGTTTGAAAACATTCATAACTCTCCCAATCCCATTAGAATGGGTGAACCCAACACGGTAGTAACCACCGACGCTTCACTAGAAGGTTGGGGGGCACATTGTAATGATGTGGCAACAGGAGGGAGATGGTTACAAAATGAAATTTCGGACCATATTAATGTTTTGGAATTGAGAGCCATTTATTAAGTACTAGCAAGTCTTGTAAAGGTGCCACGAAAGCATGTTATGATACTAACTGACAATACAACTGCAATGGCATATGTAAAGAACATGGGAGGGACAAAGTCCAAACCATGTAATGATTTAGCAAAGATGATTTGGGATTGGGCACAGCTAAACCAGGTTTGGCTAACAGTGGCACACATTCCAGATATTCATAATATGCTAGCTGACCGAAAGAGCAGACATTTCCATGATCATTTAGAATGGGCCCTTAATCCGAACATTTTTTAAATCATTTGTCAAAAATGGGGCCGACCTGAGGTCGACTTATTTGCATCCCGTAATAATTTTAAAATTGACAAATATGTGTCATGGCATCCAGAACCAAACGCCTGGCAGATAGATGCGTTTTCTCTGATCTGGGGAAATAAATTTTACTATATTTTCCCCCCATTTAGCATGATCAGCCAAGTGGCCAGAAAGATCAAGATGGACAAAGCGCATGCAATATTAATCGTTCCCGACTGGGACACACAACCTGGGCTACCGGGCATAGTGGCGACAGCCACAGATTGCCTGCGATTCCGAAGGTCCCCAGGAAATCTGACACACCAAGGCCCACTGAAACAACGCGGGGATGTGTCAATGACACCTTTTCTGGCATTCCTTTTCTAAATAACTATTTGAAACAATTTGGTCTAGACAAAATTACACAGCAAAGAATAGTTTCACATGCATGGCGGAAAGGCACAGTTAAAATGTATACAACTTATTTACGAAAGTGGGGCGTTCATTGCCTCATTAAGAAAGTTAAGCCTATGAGCCTGACCATTTAACAGGTCGCGAGGTTCTTGCGTATGATAGAAGATGAAGGTTTAGGCTTTGGAGCCATTAATGCTGCTAGGTGTGCTTTGTCAGTTATCCTTCCAACGATAAATGGCCAGACCATAGGGAAACATCAAGTTATTCACTGGGTTCTCAGGTCGATTTATGAAAGAAATCCACCCAAACCAAAGTATAGTCGTTTTTGGGATGTGTCGGTGGTATTCAAACTGTTTAAACAATGGCCATATAACAAACATTTAGATATTAGAAAATTAGGTTTTAAAGTAGCGATGCTCCTCTATATAGTAACAGGACACCGAGGACAAACTATTGTTGCGTTATCACTGGATGGCTTTGAAATAGATAACAAAGAGGCCACGTTTGACTGTGTAGTTTCAGCCATAAGGGCGTATATATCCAAGACGAAGGACTTAAGGACTTCAAGGCAGCTTTTGGTGAGCTTTATTAGGCCACACAAGGGCATTTCGCGAGACACGCTTGCACGATGGACAATTACAGTATTAAAGTTGGCAGGCGTCAATACAGACAAATACCCATCTCATTCGATGCGAGGTGCTATGGTGTCAAAGGCATGTCTGCTAGGAATTTCCGTTAAACGGATCCTAGCCCATGCAGGATGGAAAACTGCACGATCGTTTGCAAGACATTATAACAAACGGTTGGAAAAGTTGAGAGGTGTTGCCCGACGGTTACTGAAAGACTAGACTACAGAGGTGAGAATACACTTTATTTTCTCCGAAAATCTTATTGATTACTGATTTACATTGTGATGTTACATGTTATTGAATAGTTGACAATACGATACAGGATAAAATGATGTTACGTAAACATCTCCCTAGCCTGAGGCTAGCCTGAGGCTGTATACCGAGGTAAAATAGATTAGTTAGACAAATCTTACCTGGGTATAGATGATGGATAACTGTTGTCTTACCGAGGTATAAGCCTCGGATAGACGTGGGCAAGGGCCCGCCCACCACACCCTTCCACGTCTATTCGGTTGGCTTGTACCAGGAAAACTTCACAGTTCTATTATCATTATCATTATTATTGTTTTATTTAGATCATTTTATCCTGAATAAGTAGGTAAAAATTGCTAGACCGGATGTGCTTCCCTCTCCCTTGCCCACGTCTATCCAAGGCTTATACCTCGGTAAAACAACAGTTATCCATCATCTATACCCAGGTAAGATTCGTCTAACTAATCTATATATATATATATATATATATATAGGTATATATACATAAAATTGTATATGTCCATATATATATATAATATATGTATTTATATATATACTCAGAAATATTCATTTATCTATTTTATATGCATATATGTGCTATATAAGTTATTATTTTGATATAAATGGTGGAGCGTATTATATCCGCATATTAGTTATTTATTATTGTTGCTATTACGCTTGACCCGCCAGCTGATCCGTTCCGATTGTTTTACCTTGTCCACTGCGGTGGGAACCTCTCCGGTCACCCCGTGCATCTCGTCTTGAAGGCCCATGACTAGCGTATTCGCCAGAGATTTGTTTCTTTGGTTTGGTCGTCTGGTATCGGGGCAGCCTTCAAGTGTGCGCCTCAGAGGAGTCTCGGTGAAATCCAGATGTTGCGCTAGTCTGAACGGCATATAGCTGTCGGGTGCCTCGAAAATGGCAGGCATTTGTAATTGAAAGAACAGCTCTGATCAGCTGAAACCAACAGCCATTTTGGAGGCATTTTTGCCTGCTACCTGTAAAGCGTGACGTCTCCGAGTCAACACTGTGAGGCATGTTGAACGCAAATTGGCTAAAAAGACATCGCAGAGCCATCTCAGAGTCGACTCTGAGCAGTACCCTGAACGCGGCCCTGCTCTCTACTCGCTGCTCCCTATGTTTTCTACCATGGGTTAGTGAAATACCGGTGTCACGAAATAGGACTGCCCCTTCAAATTTTCTCCCTCTCCGATGAATTTATTTCGAAATAAAACCTCCCTCATTGAAATAGAATGGTCCTCACCCAAAAAATTCAGATCGAAATAAAAATGGCGGAAGGTAGAGGAGTGGGGTGGAGGTGGGATGGAAGGGAAGGGAACGGGAGGAGGGTGATGGTTATAAGGGAAAGGATAGATGGAGGTGGAAGAATGGGGTGAAGGTGGGAGGGAACAGGAGGGTGATGGTTTATAGGGAAGGGAGGGGGGGGGGGGAGGTTGAGGAGGTGAGAATTAAATCTCCGGGGGCAATTTTATGCCGAAATAGAATCACGGGGGAGACAATTTTGAGCGGGGAGATTCTATTTTGTGACACCAGCAAGTTAATGCAACTTGTGTGGAGCGAATCAAAATCCAGAAGATATTGATCAGCCGGATGACGAAATGGACGACTGCCGCAAAAATATCTGAGGGAGTGAACAAAGAGTTAGAACATAGCTGTCTTGCCTCTGGCGAAAGGATCACCTTGAAGGAGATAGCAGAATTGGAACTGCAGAAGGAGGTAACAGACCCAGAGGCGTAGAAAGATACCGATCGGCCAGACGACGAAGTGGACGACTTCTGCTAAAATGACTAAGGGAGTGAACGAGGAGTTAGGACATGGGTGACTTGCCTATCTGGCGGATCACAAGAAGATCACATTGAAGGAGATAGCAGAATTGGAACTGCAGAAGGAGGTAACAGATCCAGAGACGCTGAGGTCCAGCCTTCAGGAGGCGTGCAGCAGACAGTTGGCAGGAACGCTAACGGTTTTCCAACATGGCACCCCATGCAGCTGGACGAACGGGCGAGGCAGCAAGATAACGTGAACTATACCGTCTGGACAACTGAAACAAAGGACGGATTCTCCAATTACAGACGATCGCAAAACAGGTCACAGAAACCTCAGCGTATTCAGAGTTTCAGCGCTTCTTCGAGCAGAAGCGCCCCATGGGGAAGGAAAAGTGAGTGGCAGCTGAAGAAGTTTGCAGTTGCAGGGGAAGGATATGCAGAAGCTTATACCCCAGTCACACTACTGCTTGTGACCACTTTGCGATCTCAAAGAAAGGATTGGTGGTAAAGAGGTCGCAAATGGTCGTAAACTAATCCTCAGTGGTCGCCAACCTCCTTGTGACCAGTCTGTCTTCCTGTGTCCCCTTCCTCGGGCGTGGGCAGGGGGAAGCTCCCTTTTCTCCCTCAACCCACTCGGGAGACTGCTCCCAAGACTCTGTTGCCGTTGACGTAGGAGCAGGTGCAGGTTGTTATCCAGAGGGTGAAAGCATGTGTCTTGCGCAGCCCGAAGGCAGTAGGATCTGGGAGTCGTTCTTCTGCAAGAGTGTCTGGATCCTTTGACTACCGTTATTGCAACAGTGACAGTAAGTTCAGGGATACTTCCGATCCACATTAGTCTTCCTCGAGCTGCAACTAACGTGCAGTCTTCCTCTGTAGGCCCACTCCCCTAGGTGCGATGTTGATCTGGTAGATCAGTGATCAGACTCGGAAGAGTTGCCCAAGGATGGCGTGCGGGAGGTGGCGACGTGGCTGTCCGGGTATCTACGTCAAGGAGAGCTTTTATGCTCAGGAGTTGGGCTATGAGTTACCTGACGTCGACTTGCCACAGTCGACGTGGATCGTGTGATCCCATAGTGGTGGCCCGGTCAGGCTGACAAAGTTCCTTACTGGGAACGTCAGCTCGTGAGCTTCCTTGGAGGAAGGTAGGGGACTCTACGGAGATCACGCAGCAACAAGCCATGGCTGCTGCGAGTGTGCCAGCCAAGGTTAGTGGAGCCAAGCGTCTGTTTATCCTATGTCCGCTTATCCTGGCTCTGCTAGACGGTGGCTCTGCTATCGATCTGGGACGGAACCAGGGTTCAGAGATGCGGAGTGGACTACACTTAGTACCATCTATGATATAGTTGTAGTACTATAGCAAGGAACAGATGGCAGCACATAGTGAATATGTGTATGCTGGAAATTCTCGTCTTTTTCACCTTTACCAACCAATGTATCATATATGATACATTTTCGAAAAGTATGTAATAGGTGCCTAGGTCAAATTTGGTAGTTGATTTCATTTGTGTAATCTAATATAGTAATAGTACATGGAATCTGGCAGGAAATAATTTTAGTTGCATTAGAACTGGTGGTGGTTAGTAGTGTGTAAGGGTTCTTTTTACGCGGAATTATGTAATTGGTCTTCCTCGGGGGGTCTGAGAGAGACCATTGACCTTAGATGACCCCTCTGAGAGAGGTTATTGTCCTTAGTTGACCTCATTGTCCTTAGATGTCCTCATTATCCTCATCGATGGCTTTTGATCGACTTTTCCCAATTTTGACTTTACCCGACTTTGCCTGAGGTTACAAGACTTCACTTTACATGACTTCACTTTACACGACTTCACTTTACACGACTTCATTTCACACGACTTTGACTTTACCCGACTCTGCCCGACTTTGCTAGACTTTACCCAATTTTTCCTGACTTTACCTGACTGCCCGACATAAGATGACTTGACGTTACATGACTTGAGATTACACGACTTCACTTTATACGACTTCACTTTACACGACTTCACTTTACACGACTTCACTTTACACGACTTCACTTCACACGACTTTGACTTTACCTGACTTTGCCCGACTTTGCTAGACTTTACCCAATTTTGCCCGACTTTACCTGACTTTGCCCGACATTACACGACTTGACGTTACACGACTTGATGTTACACGACTTGACTTTACGCGACTTGACTTTATGTGACTTGACTACACAACTTGACTTTCCCCGACCTGACTTTACACGACCTGACTTTACACGACCTGACTTTACATGACTTGACTTTACATGACTTGACTTTACACGACTTGACTTTACACGACTTGACTTTACACAACTTGATTTTACATGACTTGACCTTGCCCGATCTGACCTTACCTGACCTGACTTTACCCGACCTGACTTTACCCGACCTGACTTCACACGGCCTGACTTTACATGGCCTGACTTTAATCGACCTCACTTTAATCAACCTGACCTTACCCGACCTGACTTTACCAGACCTGACTTTACCCGGCCTGACTTTACACCACCTGAATTTACACAACTTGACTTTACTCGACCTGACTTTACTCGACCTGACTTAATCCGAGTTGACTTTACATGACTTGATTTTACATGACTTGACTATAAACGACTTGAAGTCAGGTCAGGTAATGTCAAGTCAGGTAAAGTCAGGTCGGGTAGAATCAGGTCGGGTAGTCAGGTCGGGTAGAGTGAAGTCAGGTAGAGTGAGGTCGGGTAAAGTTAGGTCAGGTAAAGCCAGGTCTGATAAAGTGAGGTCGGGTAATATATATATAGAGCTTTTGCTGCACGCCAGACGCATCCAGTGTGTTCGCTATTTCCGCGTGAGAACATCATGCCGCCCGTGCGACGCACGCGTCCTGTGTGTTTGTCCTTATTTGTGCCTGAGCTCATTCATTGAATTATTACTTAGTGCCATTGTGTTACGAATACCTACACCGATTGTGCAAGCCCCGTTAAACAATGTTTTTGATCATGTGTTAATGATATCTACTTAAAAACCATATGCCACAGCTAGTCAAAAACTCAAGTACTCATTAACTAATTTGTTCATTAAAAATGCATAGTTTAATTTTTTTTTAAAGCATCACATTGACACGCAGATTTTCTAAACTGAAGTATTTGCCTAGATTGTATCCTACCTTAGGACTTACAGACTTAAGGCCTGGTCACATACACGTTAGTGGACGTAGTTGAATGTACCCAGATAGCACACAGCCGGCGGCCCGACGGTGGAAACCGCCGTCGGGCCGACGTTGTTTTGTCCAACCTCCCGGAAACCGCCGACGAGCCGACGGCGACAAAACAACGTCGGCCCGAAGGCGACAAACGCCGTCGGGCTGACGTTGTTTTGTCCAACCTCCCGCCGTCGCCCCGACGGTGACACGCCGTCGGCCCAAAGGTCATCTTGTTTTTTTTCCCCGAGAAGACACTGTCACTCTAGTGTCAATACGTACAGGTGCAAAAATATTAGTTTTATTCAAAATTAATAGAAATCGAGAACCCTAACCTTATAGATTTAATATAATCTTTTTGGTAACGATATTGTCTATATATGTGTACCAAGCGATTTGTTTCTACGTGGTGCATTTGTAGAGATATTTTCCTTTTTCTGTATGGGTTAGGGTTAGTGCTTAATTAAATACAGAAAAAGTGAAATATCTCTACAACCACACCACCTAGAAACAAATCGCTTGGTACACATATAGAAAACATTGTTACCAAAAAGATTATATTAAATTTACAAGGTTAGGGCTCCTGAAATCTATTAATTTTGAATAAAACCAATATTTTGCACCTGTACGTATTGACACTATAGTGACAGTGTCTTCTCGGAAAAAACCAAGATGGCGGTTTTTCGTCAACATTCGTACAGGGTAATTCAAATCGTATTAACACAAATAATTCCATTAATACATCGTAATAAATTACAAAACTTTTACAAAATAATCTAAGCATATTAATAAACAAACCTGTTAAATAATTCCTTAAAATTCCTCCGATTTGTGGAGTTATTTGTTGAAAAAGAACGCTGCTCACTGAACGCACGTGTTCCGCTGGCGACTCGAGCCGGAAACCACATGTAACAAACTGCGCATGCGCGGATCAACACCGTCGGCCCGACGGTGGGCCGACGGTGGCTCAAAGTGGAAAGGGATTGATACCCAACGTCGGAACACCACCGTAGGCCCGACGGTGGCCTGAGTGTGGCTCGAATGTGGAAAATGAATGCAAACCAACGGCGGCCCACCACCGTCGGCCCGACGGTGGGCCGACGGTGGCTCAAAAGTGGAAAGGGATTGATACCCAACGTCGGAACACCACCGTCGGCCCGATGGTGGCCCGACGGTGGCTCGAATGTGGAAAATGAATGCAAACCAATGGCGGCCCCGAAGCAATGGTCAAATCGAAAGATTTGTACAAACAATAAAAAACATGCTAAAAAAATGTCTAGACACGAAAACAGATTTTCAGCTGGCATTGCTTAACTATAGGAATACTCCCTTGCCCATGCTTAATGCATCTCCAGCTCAGTTGCTCATGAGCAGGAGGCTAAGGGGAAGGCTGCCTATATCAGAAGATAATTTGATACCCAAACAAAAAATCCAAAGAGATCACAAATGACGAAACTCCAACAAAGTCAAAAAAGCTTTCCCGACAAAAAGTGTGGCAAAGTACAGAAGCCATTGAAAACTGGCGATAATGTCAAGTACAAAAACCATGCAGGGGAATTTGAAGAAATGGGTGATTTTGTGGCGAACAGGAATTTCGGGAAGGGAATACCAAATTTTAAATGAGTCGGGTAACATGTTATATATAGAAACAGAGTACAAGTCATAAGGGCTCCGTAGGCCGTTCACCCCGAACCAGTCAGACAGGAACAGAGTGTGCTGACAACGCAGAGAAATGTAAACAACACAGCTAATCTAACTAGGTCAGGTCGAACGATTAGGCCAGCGGACAGGCTAGACCTCTAAAGTTAGTCACCTGCGAGCTGTAATCACACATGAAACTATGTGCAAGCTAGTATTAAGTTTATTGCTTTCAGAAGACGTTCATTATATTTCAAAGTATACACTATGTCGTAGGGAGGCTAAGCAGCTGGACAATAACCCAAAGGACACGAGTGAATGGGTACATTTGGACATTGGCTGACCTCTGGTTGAAAGCTAAGTATATGCGATGTTATTTCTCTATTACTGTATCATTGTATGTTAAACCTGTAAACCTGATGTGAATGTGACGATTTTTAAGATATTGCATATCTCAAAAATACTTGCGACGGGGGGATGTAATATATGCATAAAAGACATCCAGGCACGAGCAGAGAACAAAGGAATGTAAATGAGATGACATCAGAGTTAAAGGGTGCCGGCGGTTCAGGGCCCTGGACGGTGAATAAAGCATTCAGTATCCAGTAGTCAAAGTGTTCAGACGTCGTACTTTCACATATATATCTTGGTCACATGCTGAATGTTTCAGGGCTGTTTCATTTACTGCGGTGGTGTTAATAGTCACTAATATCCAAGTATGTTTACTGGTCTAACTACCCTCCTGTATCATGTATAGTTTATGTGTTCGTTGTAATTGTTGTGTTGATTGGGTGGGACCAGACGGGATGGCTGAATGTGTTAGAGCGTCCGTCTCCCGTGTTGGTAGACCATTGGATCGTGGGTTCGAACCCTGGTCGAGTCAAACCAATGACAAAAATTGATACTTGTAACTTCCTTGCCAGGCACTTGGCATTATTAGGATAGAGCAAGTACTGGTTGGCTCAGTGTCAGGATAATGTGACTGAGTGGGATATCAGGTCATGGTGCTGGTGGCCTGGTCTCCCAGTGGGGCAGCACTATAAAGTCACCATGAGTGCGCGCTGTCACAAGTCGGTAAGCATCCTGATATGACCTTAGATGTTGCTAGGACGTAAAACAACAACAAACAAACAAACAACTTGATTGGGTGGGTGTTGGACTGGCTTGCTGTGTGATTGTATTGTTTGGAATCTTGATTAAATGGGTTCTGTTTCGTCATAGTAATTTCTCATTGCTCATTCTTATCTGATAATCTCTGTTTCCTGAAGTGTTAATACTTATATTTCCGTCTGCCCACTCGTGAGTTAGATACCATACCCTCTCCTGCTCTTAATAGTTTGTGTGATTTTCCTACTCGTTTGTCATAATAGTATTTTTAGCTAAGCATTATTTTGTTGTATGAACTTCACTGCAACACTACTTCTTAGGGTATTGGAAGAGCCTTGTTAGTAAGGTGAATCAATGTGATGCCTCTCACTTCAGAATGGTATGGTTGGAAAAACACAAGATATGTCAACTAAATTGATCCAGCCCAGTGTGCCATTGACACTCTTACAACTTGTGGTTTTCGGTTTGTGGTATTGGTATCTTTTACCGCAATGTGCTACTCATGAGTATCTACATATACTAAACCGGTGATGCACTTATTGTCTGTTTTGCTTTCTTTATTAATTGTTTCATTGTCTGTACTGTTCTCTTGGCTCATCCGTTGCTGTGTGAATACATTGGACTTGAGTATGTTGGTTTGAAGTTGTAATCATTGGCGAATGCTTTGTAGTCCTTCCTGACTGGCAAATTGGGGGCCATTATCAGACACAACAATGCATGGAATGAACGCCATGTCTGCAGAACATTTCTTTTAAACAGCTGATTATTGCTTTACTGGAGGTTGATTTTAGAAGAGCGATTTCCCGAGTATTTCAAATAAAAGTGTACCACTACCAAATTGTGCTTATGTTTGCATTCAAATAGATTTACTCCAACTTTATAATACGGTGAATTAATGATGTTATAATTTATCAACGGTTCAGTGTGTGGCTTATTCCGAAAAGTTTGGCAAATTGAGCAGTGTGAGACCCTATTCTCCACCTGTTTACTCATGACACCGGCCAATAAATTAAGTCATGAGCTGTTGGCTCTTGACAATGCCCATATGCGACTCATGAATCTTATTTATCAATTCTGATCTCATTGATTTAGGGATTGTACCATGATCACCTATCATTAGCACGTGTTGGTCAATTGAAGAATGGTCTTTGAACGTCATGTAACTTGTAAGGTTTCACCTCTTCCCGTACATTGGTGTTTGTTGTTGGCCACCCTTCTCTTGTGTCTTTGATTACCTCTTGTAGCGTGGTGTCTTTTTCAGTTTCTCTCACAATGCGATCTATATCTGCATCTACGTATTCTATCGCTCCAACAGAGATGGTATTATCAAATAAGTTGTCTGGTGTGGTTTTATTGGAGTGTTCTTGATATAGCGTCAGCAAAGTGCATTTCAGACCCTTTTATCTATTTAACTTTTATATTGTAGTTCTGAAGGCGCATTCCCATGCGCTGCATTCGGGCTGTGAGATTATGCAGTGATTTGGTCATTATGCTGACTAACGGCTTATGATCTGTTTCGATAGTAACCTCTCCCGAAAATGTATTTGTGAAACTTGGTACAGCTAAAACAGTGTTGCGCCTAGGCTTGATTTAGAGGTGTCTCCCAGCTAACACATAACGTTAAGTAACGTCAGGCTAGCGTTATTATTTGGTTATGGTACATTATAATATCACAGTAACGTTATACTGACGTTATACTATGTATTGTAATGCTATAACATCATAGGAACGGTATACTGACATTATAACATGTATTTTAATGTTTTGGGGTCTGTTGTGACTGAGACAGAGGGTAGCCATCTTGGAAGAGACTGTAAAGACATGTGAGATATAAAGTATACCCAAACCTAATCCAACTTAATCTAGTTGATATTGGTGATCTTCACTACAAATTTGGCAATGAGGACGGGATGATCTGGGCCAACCATCTTATGACCATTTAATGGGAAACTAACCTGCATTAAATTAAGTGACATTCAAGAAAAGTAAGGTAACCAACTTACACATAAGGAAGGGCCACTGCAGGGCAACCAAAATCAAGGATCACAGCAAGTACCCATTACAAATATTGTTTAGCATTGTATACCTGGTATTCAGGGCAACATGGCTATGGATCTTCCATTATCATTTAACATGAAATGTTACATGAAAACATCACAATGATGTTACAAAAAAGTCTTTAGAACGTTATAAATTAATGTTATATAACGTTTTTTACTCCATACAAAATAATGTTTATATGACGTTTTTTAATAACATTATTCTGACATTCTATAACATTATTATGACGTCACTATGATGCTTTATTGTTAGTATGATGTGTATTACCTCCAGATGATGTGCACTATTAATTTATAGGAAGATAGACCAATTCGTTAAGCTACCATGAACATCTAAAGATTGATCAAATTGATATATTTGGTTTTCCGACAATTTGTCTTTATGTGTTCAATCAAAATCCAATATTTTCCATATTTTTGGATATAATATTGATATAAATAATATCTATTAGTCTCACTGAATGGTTCTTGTAATACTGTGCCAAATTTTAGGAAGATTGTAACTCAAAGAGACTATAATCATTTTATGTGTTGTTCAGTGTTATTATTATCTTTATACAACAACATTTTTATGTCATCATGAAAGGGTTCTTGAATGTTATAAAAAAAAACGTCCTATTGACGTTAAAAAATGTTGCACTAACGTTAAATGAAAACGTCATAGTGACATTAAAAAATGTCTATAATGTTATAAAATAATGTTATATAATGTTATTTACTCCATACAAAATAACGTTTATATGACGTTTTTTTATAGTGTTATACTGATTTTTTGTTAGCTGGGCTACCTGTATCCTGATTTCTTGTTTGACATCGAAATATTCATCTGGGTTTAGTCTAAGATGTACATCTTGCGTGCTTTTGAGAACTGATTCTAACCTATCATTGTGCTCTTTCAGAGTTGCACCGAAGACTAAAGCGATGACTTCTGCACCTTTAAGGTCTCCCAGAATTTTGCTCATTTGCTCAATGAAGATATCCCCGACTGTCTTTACCCCGAAAGGTAACCGGATATATCTATACCACCCCGGAGGGGTATTAAAGGTGCACAGTCAGGAACTGGCATCGTCCAACTCGACTTGCCAGTACCCGCTGTTTGCATATAACAGTAAGACGCTGAAATACTTTGCACCATGCTTGTTCGCAACCACTTGAACTGTCTTTACTGGATATGGGCAATAACACTGCCTTATGGAGCTTAGTTGGGTCCAAACATATCCTAATCTTTTGTGGCTTTTTAACAAGGGTTCCTGAGTTGACCCAAGTGTTGGCTCATGCTGTTCTACTATAAGCCCTAATCTAAGCATGCCATCTAACTCGTTTCATACTTCTGTCTTAATTACATAGGGAATACGGCGGGGTGTGTCTAATACAGGAGGTAATTGTGGATCAGTATGGATAGTTGGTTTGTTTGTTGTTGTTTTGCGTCCTAGCAACATCTAAGGTCATATCAGAACGGGTACCGACTTGTGACAGTGCGCACTCATGGCGACTTTATAGTGCTGCCCCACTGGGATACCAGGCCGCCAGCACCATGACCTGATATCCCACTCAGTCACATTATCCTGACACTGAGCAGTATGGATAGTTGGGTTAGCCTTGATTTCCCCTAACCCAGTGATTACATGATTATAATCAATTACCAGTTTCTTTGCGAAGTCTTCGGTTAGTTTGAGTTCACTGCCACAGAGCACAGCGTCAAATCAGGTGATGAGTTTTGGGGTGACGCGGGCGTGGATGGGGCTGTCTTTACTTGTCACCTGAAACCTCAGTGTTTGGTTGTTAATGTCAAGCAATGTCTCTCCGTCAGGAGTGATCTTCTGTCCTCTGTACGTTATCAGGTGACAGACACTTCGCCGGTTTAAGCTCATGTATGGCCGATTCGTCGAATATGTCTTTCGGTAATAATTTGGCCTCAAAACATGTATCAAGCTTGAAACAAATGTTCAGGTTCTGCACTTTGATGTTCTTGAAGCACGGGTTTGTCTTGTCTGAGTTGTTTTCAGCAATGGCACCGATGAACAGGTCGCCGTCATACTGTTCGTCTTTGTCGTCCTCCCCCCCCCCCCTGCATACCTTCGCGAAATGGCCTGTCTTATTGCAATTCACACATTGCTTCCTGCGTGCTGTGCATGTCCCACGTGTGTGGGCATGTCCCACGTGGGCATGTCATACTCAATACGTGTTGTAGGTGTTCGCTGCGGTTCGCTTCACCCCTTCCATGAGGTAGCCAGTGTAGGGGGGTATGTCCATCGTTTGGTGTCTGTGCTCACGACGTCATATTCTCGATATCAGCGTGACGTCACAATCACGTGACTTGACCCGCGAAGGGTAAAACAAAGGCAGCATTTGCACTGAAGCTATAGGCCATCGCTTTCTCTTTTCCATTTTTACACTATTTTTTTTTATATAGTTACGCTCCTAAATAACAGAATATGATCTTAACAGTGAGTAGTCACGCTCCTAAATAACAGAATTTGATCTGAAGCAGTGGAATATTCATTGAGATTGCTTTTTGTTGGTCGTTTATGTTTTCTTTACGTTTCGTTTGCTCGCGCGTATTTACGGCGGTGACAGAACTCTTTTCTATTTTAACATAATTTTTCATTAAGTTATGCGACTAAGTAACAGAATTTTATCTGAAGCAGTGGACTATCCATCGATATTGCGCTTTTTGTTGGTCGTTTTTGTTTTATTAATGTTTGCTCGCGCATTTTGACAGTGACTGGCGCTTGCTTGCTCTTTTCAATTTTAACATTATTTTTTATTAATTCATGCTCTTAAATAACTTTGATCTTAGCAGTTAGTAGTCACGGTCCTAAATAACAGAATTAGATTTGAAGCAGTGGTATATTCATTGACATTGTCCTTTTTGTTGGTTGTTCTTGTTTTATTGGCGCTTGCTCACACATGTTTACGGCGGTGAAAGTGCGCTTTGCTTTGTTTTACCCTTTCGTGGTGGTTGCTAAGCGACGCAGTGAAAAAACCCGGATGTTCGACATCAAGAATGGGTTTCAGCAGTGCTATTTGTGTTGCCGCGTAACTGAGCAGTGTTATGCTCGCCCATTATACATCAGTGCTATTGGTGTTGCCGCGCAACTGAACAGTTTTATGCTCGCTCATTCTACAGCAGTGCTATTGGTATTCCTGCGTAACTGAGCAGTGTTATGCTCGCTCATTCTACATCTCTCTAAGCATTGTTCAAGGTCTAGGTTGCGCGTTTGAAGGAGTTTGTCGCGCAGAATTCCATCCCGGACTCCCCACACCAACCTATCAAGTAACAGAGATTCCTCCAAATCTCGGTATTCACAACAAGCTTTTTGTTGCATCAGTTCTCGTATATAAGTCTCTATGCTCTCGGTTGTGCGTTGGTAGCTATTAAATTTGAAGCGTACCACAGCTGTGTTGCACTTTCCGGTGAAATACGCCTTGGAGACTTCGGTGAGCGGCTTGATTTGATCATGGTCCTCGCTGTCTATGTTGAACATCTGATAGAGTTTCTGTGTGTCTGGTCCGGCGACTGTGTAGATTTCATAAGCACTATGCCAGAATTTCCAATTTTGTGCCAGGTTTCCTTCTAACTGCCGGTGGCTTCAGTCCTGACAGTGCCATCATCAGTCGTAGAGTTCCAATCTAACACGGTGTAATGTATAGGAGGAGATGTTAACAATATGAGAGCTAGTAAACAACTGGCTTTATTTCCACTCGCTGGTCAAACGCCCATCGCTACCACGTGACCTCCAATCCCACCGCTCCGTCGGGTCGGTCCTGGTATACATAGCCCACATATCACGTATACTTCACAGACACCGGTGTAATCTGTATTGCTGCACAAAGGGCATACTAAGTCTATTTAATAGAACTTGTTACTGTTGAAGGCTATGATATCCAGCATTTTGATGTGCACCCCAAAGATGAATTATGCATGCTTTAAACTTGAAACAAATACACATGAATTGATTTTCTCTTCATGTTCTACTCCTTTAACAAAACACCAGGTAGCAGGACTACGATGGAAGGGTTATATTAGCTCGAGATGGAATCAGTTTGACTTCTTCATCCTTGTTTTCTCAGCTATCGACATCATATTAAATAATTTCCTTCACTGGGCTGAACTAAGAAAAGACGGAAACCTGGCGCCTCCACAGCTCCTGAAGACGGCAAAGGGGATTCGAATGTTACGAGTGCTGCGATCTCTGCGGCTTGTTCGTGGTATAATTCCGCAACTCATCGGGTTGGTGAACATACAGATCAATAAGCAGGTCCGCTTTGGATATGATGTCGGCATGGGGTGAGTACAGGACAGATTCTTTTGTTGGAAGGTTTATGTCTTGTAATATGCTATATAAATTGCATTCGCGCATAATTCCTTAATTGTGGTTGATTCGGGGAGGGGAAGCCTGGTATCTGTCACGTCACCAACGGGACAAGTCGAATCCTAAACAGAGACACTGCCCCCCCATCCCCCATTCTCCATTGAGCCTACACACTCTAGAGACTCACTTTCACCATGCCCAATACCCTCTATTTACTCAAGCAAAAATGAGAGACAAATAAGTATTCACACTTTCTGTCTACCATTCGATATTTCGTTACTTACATACTTATCCTCCGTGGCCTGACTGGTCGCGATGGCTGAATCGTAGAGCGCAGGCTTCCTGTGCAGAAGGCCAGGAGTTCGATTCCCAGCCAAGGCAAATCAATGACTTATAAAATTGATACTTGTAGCTACCTACCCTGGCGCCCGGCATTACTAGGATAAGCCATGGACTGATTAGCTTGCTGTCAGGATAATGTGACTGAATTGGAAATGAGGTCATGGTGCCAGCGGTCTGGTATTCTAGTGTGCATCAGTGATAAATGATACAGAATGATATGGCCAGAAGACCAGTGCCTCTGCGCTAACAAATGTATTATTCTGAAGAATACAAACTATACACTAAACAAATATGTATATGAGTCAGCCTCACGAAAATGGGCCAATTGGTGGTTTATTTAAGATGTCGGCGTTACAATTCTTAAAGTGTCGTGCATTTCTTTGTTTTGTATTAAATTATCCTAGAAACAAATAAGGTTGTTGTATTTTCTCTACCTTTACATTCAGGATAAATTCAAGGACTTTGCAAGACCTCTGTCAATGCTAAACTATAAGTATGCCGATCGACGCCGACATCCAATGATCGACGCCGACAACTTACCCCAATTGGCCTCTTTTCGTGATCCTGACTCATAAATATACAGTATGCCAACGAACATTTAGTTTTGGACAATTTAATTTGCAACAATTGCTTCAATTGCAAATGATAAAAATATGATGTAGATGAATACATATATGTGCTCTATAATGCATGATGTATATATAAACAATAGATTAATAAACCAACAGGACTACGACGGAAGGGTTATTAGTAAATATAAACCAATAGATTAGTAAACCAAAAAGATGGGTTAGTGGGTTAAACATCCGGCTAAATTATATATTATGAGAATAAGGGATGGGTTGCTATATAACCATTATATCGTGCTTATTCCTAATCCTGGCTAACAAGGCAGGTGTTTTTTTATCAGTGGGGCTTGCATTCCAGGTAGGACGGTTCACTCTTGATTTCAGGCTGTATTATTTTACCCCTTCTGAAGATTGGTGCCTTAGCTAGTCTGTTGTGACTGATGTGTGGATATTGAGGGGCAGTCCAATTCTTGTCTGCCTGTCCTAAATGCAGTGCTGCCACTTTATGCTTTTTGGGGAAAAAAACTACTTTTTACTTACTTTCTTTCAGGTGTAAATACTTTTTTTTATCCTTTTTTTCTGAAAAAGAATGCCGAGCTGGCAATTGAAAACTCTTCAGACTTAAAATTAGGAATTTGATGATATTGAGACTTGTACTTTGCTAGTCTCTTTGCAGGATTGGTGTGCTAATCCACACTTCTGCTATTCAGAGTCTTAACCATTAGCCTATCTAGGTTCCCTGGTGCAATCAACTTTCCGCCCTTCCTGTGTATGTAGTATTTCACCTGTGGAGGTGAGTGCACCTCACTATATTTGCTAGTCACTGCAATGTGGGTGATATCGGACGATACCGGATGTGGGGTGGTTTGAAATTGTCTTTTTTCGGTGGTTCTGCTCTTTGTCTGTTTGTCTAAGTAGGGTTTTCTGTCTTGGTCACATCTGGAACATATTATAATGGATATGTACAGGCAATCGACTGTGTGCTCATGGTGACTCCATAGTGAGTGGATAATTGTTATACTTTTATTTTAAAGGATTTTATACTTATTTTTGTCAAATCCAGAGTGGCAGCACTGTATATGTGTCTCATATATGAGAGTTCTTATATAATTGTCTGTTTCCAGATATGTAATGGCTGAGGTGGATGTCTCAAATTACCTGGCCCACCTGGTTGAAAATGATAAGATACGCAATGATCTCAGTACACGGTTGGCCCAAAAGCGCATCATCATTCTCAAAGAACTGGCGCTTATTCAGAAGAATAATCCAGGTGATTTATTTTGTTTCAAAACACTGCAGATAATTCTAAATATTTCTCCTTCTAAATAGAAGCATGGGAGGTGTAGCGAGCCGAAAATTGTCTAATGAAAAGACACTTGAACCAACTGTAATATTACCATACCCACTTAATAGTCCGATGAAAGCATAAAACTTTCTAAACTGAAACACTTACCTAGTTTTGATTCTGCACATCCAACTTAGATACTGGTGCACTCATTAAGCATGTGTATGGACGGGGAAGCTCTGCTGACTGATAAGAAACAGATTCTAGATCAATGAGTGAACACTTCAAATCCCTCCTGAAAGGACACTTTATCATTGATGAAGAAGCAATAGATCATCTCTACCTAAGCTTGAAATCCAAGTGATACTTGCTCTTGAACCTATGCTAAGCAAAACTGTGAAGTCAATCAAGGCTCTGTCAAGTGGTAAGGCCACTGGATTTGATGCAATGCCAGCTGGATTGTACAAACATTAGGGCATACCCTGGCACACCAGTTGATAAAGTCATTTGATAACATGTGACATAAGGTTGCAATACCACAGGAGTATAAAGGTGCCTCCATTATACACCTTTGAAAGAGAGGCAACAAGGTCATATGCGACAATCACCGTGGGATTTCTCTCTTGGTGATTGAGGGCAAAATCCTTGCTAGGATATTACTAAATTATATCATCAAATTCATCTTGGAACTATTTCTGCCTGATAGTCAATGTGGGTTTATGAAAGGGTGTGGCATGATTGACATGGTATTTGCTCCTCGTTAGCTACAGAAGTGCCAGGAACAGAACACCAATCTTTACTTTGCCTTTGTTGCCCTAACAAAGGCATTTGACACAGTGAGCAGAGAAGAAATGGACAAATTCTTGCCAAAATTGTATGTCTGGAAATGTTTATAGACATGATGGGAGAATTCCATGATATTGTGGTGGGTCGTGTTATGGGAAATGGAGATGTCTCTGAACCCTTTGAAGTAATAAATGGAGTAAAGTTAGCGTGTGCTTTAGCACCATCACTCTTCAGTTCAATGTTTGATTCTATGTTACTAGAGGCCTTTAGAGACACAAACAAAACCCTCTGTACTGATGGTGAACTATTCAACTTTAGACAGCTGCAAGCACGAACCAAAACATCAAATGCACTCATCAGAAACATGTTGTTTGCTTATGACTATGCTTTGATTGCTCATAGCAAGAATGACCTTCAAGAAATCATGGATAATTCTCTACAGCCCGTCAAACATATGATTTGTTAATCAGCTTGAAGAGGACAGAAGTGATCTACCAACCTGCTCCAGGAAAACCGTACACTCCCCGCAAAATAACCATCGATGGAACAACTCTGAATATGATTGACAAGTTCACTTATCTAGACAGCACACTATCTCACAATTTTAAGATCAACATTCATGTCGGCTCTCTCAAGAAAATTATGAATATCAGGTGGCAGGATAAGATCCCAGAGAAGTCTTAGAAAGAACCAAACTGGTCAGCATTGACCTCATGGTCATGAGAACACAACTCAGGAAGGCTGGCCATGTAGTCCGCAGGGATGAGGATAAAATACCGAAATCTCTCTTCTACTGTGAAATTGTAAAAGACACAGAAACCGAGGTGGTCTGAAGAATAGGTTCAAGGACTGCCTTATATGCATCCTAAAGGAATATAATTCTAGCACTGAATCCTGGGAAACAGTGGCCAAGGAGTTTAACAAAGGAGCATCAAACTGTAATAGATTTTAAATGAGTACATCAGTATTTAATTTTGGTATGTGTGATTAAAATGAATTAACATAAGTGTCTGGATTTGAAACACTTTGGTCGTAATGCGAAGCATTGCGCTTGATGCGAGGAGAGGAAGAGACCCTCCCCCGCCCCGGGCTGTCGCGCTGCGCTCACACCTCACCCGACGCCGCCGCGCGCCGCTCCCTCCCCCGCCCCCCGTGTCGCGCAGCATTCGCGCCTCACCCGACGCCCGCTGCTCACCCTCACTCGCCCTCCCCCGGGCCGGCAGCTTTCACAACTCACCTCCTGTCGCCCACCCCCCCCTCTCCTTATAAGGCCCCCCGCCGGCCTCCCTCAGGCACTCGCCCTCCTGCCACCTTCCAGCTCTCTGCCCAGTCTTTTCCTCCACCCACCCACCCAACTTTCCTTAAAAAAATTCATGAGTGTCTATTGACACAAAATTGATTGTATGTTTTTACATGTAAAAGCGATGGTTTGAACAAAAACAAACATTTCTCGCCGTGAATATGGCCTATGCTGCCGACACGGTGTAAAGCGACCACCAATCAATCAAACCCTTTGCATGTTTCCCCAGCAAATCCTCTCTCATGTGACCGCGCACCGAGGATGTCGCCATTGTTGGTTGGTTGGTTGGTTGTTGGAGTTTTACATCCTGGCAACATATATGGTCATGCCAGGACGGGTGCTAACTTGTGACAGTGCACACTAATGGCAACTTTATCCCTGCCTCACTGGGAAATCAGGCCACCAGCAGCATGACCCGATATCCCATTCAGTCACATTATCCTGACGCTGAGCTAACCAGTCGTTGCCCTATCCTATCAATGCTGAGCGGCCAGCTATGAAGCGACAAGTATCAATTTTATAAGTCATTGGTTTGACTCGACGCAGAACCAAACTCCCGATCTCCCGCTCGCGAGGCTCGCGCTCTACCGATTCAGCCACCGCCCCCAGTCACTTAGGCTGGGAGCTGCTGGTTGATGGGGGGCTGGGGATCACCAATAGCCAATATTAAATACACTAGCCCTAACAACCCGAAACAAATTATAAATAAATAAAGACCTATATATACCGGTCGTGCCGCTGCCTTAGTGAATTGCCCAAAAAGGTCACTGAACTGTGAACGCGGCTACAGCTGAGTTCACAGTGGCATTTTTTATTATCAGGAAAGCTCTTTTATATTAATGGCCCTGTCACACTACGACGCTTCTCGCCGGCGCGCCGTCAGCACGCAAAATATCTTCTATGCGTCGAGACACGTCCAACTTTTCGGCGGTTTGGGGAAAATGTTTGGCGTCAGCGCAGCGCGTTATTCGCGCGGGGCCAACGGGTGTCGACGCGTGAGGGAAAAAAAAAAAAGTTTGGCGCGACATCTTCATATGACCTTAGATGTAGCTAGGATATCAAACAACAAAGCAACAGTTTGGCGCAATGTGTAAGAACGACCGTCACGCGTGCGCAGCGACTGCCTAGCATTCACATAACGTTATTCCAGCGCTGTCGACGTCCTTCTGACGTCGCCATAATATTGGAACCCGCACGTTGATGCACGTTGTGGATCGTCGCGGTTTTTTGGCACGCTTAAAACATTGAGCGATCAACTACGCGTGCCGCCGTCCTCCGGCGACTGTCGACATCCAGGATAGTGTACCGACGTGTACCGACGTTCACATAACGTCCCCCTAACGTTTCCCGACGTTTCGCCAAAAACTGACGCACGTTGACGAGAAACGTCATAGTGTGACAGGGGTATAAGTATTAGCCCAAAGAGGTTCGATTCACCGACAAAGCAGATTGTCAGAAGTGGGATTCGAACCCACGCCCAGAGAACTGGACTGCGACCTGAACGCAGCGCCTTAGACCGCTCGGCCATCCTGACGACAAATTCATGAGAAAGCTCCTGCCTTCCGATCAGCTGGAAATCACCGATGGCCCCGGGCAGTAACGATAGCGCTACCACTATTTGGGTCGACTGTGAAAGAAGCCCTTTCCTGGAAACGGGACGGGGAGCTAGCTCAGATGGTAGAGCGTTCGCTTAGCATGTGAGAGGTACCGGGATCAATGCCCGGGTTCTCCAGCCTAGTACTTTTCCTCACAATTAAGGTTCAAACTTTTATTGCCATTCGGCGCAAATTGCAGAAGGATGTTGCTGCCTAGCAAAATGTGCATTACATTCCAATCCCACAATGATTGGGGCGATGCATGAGCACTGCGACGATCTCTTATTAGTAAACTGCCCAAATTCGGTCCTGAGTATTAGCTCAAAGTGGGTCGATTCACCGAAAAAGCAGATTGTTACAAGCCCAGAGAATAGGGGCCATATGCACCAATCGGTGTTAGGGCCGTAACCGTGGCTAGGCTAGCTCCACACGGCTAAATGTGAGAAATCGGTATGCACCAATCGGTGCTAGCGCTAACCGCGGAATTTAGCCTAGGCTAAGCTAAACCACTTTCTGAGTTGGGGTTACGGGCTATTCGGTGCGGTTAGTGTGCGTGTATGGGCGTCAATCTATTCAATGCGATCATATTTAACAGATTTACATACTCAATAAGTGAAATTTAATCAAATTAACCCTAAAATCGAACCGTTATTAACGCTGCTGCCGCATTGGCGGCGTTATTCATATTGTCGAATCGACGAATGTAAAGTAAACAAATCGCTGCCGCCACTTCGACGTCGATATCCATACTGTCCAACGTCAACCAACCACACATCACCGCCGCCATTGCCGTCGCCGCTGAATCGGCAATATATTATACCCAAATCTATTCAATGCGATCATATTTGACAGATTTACATATGCAATACGTGAAATTTAATCAAATTAACCCTAAAAGCGAACCGATATTAACGCCCCCGCCGCATTGGCGGCAATATTAATATTGTCGAATCGACGATTGTACACAAAACAAATAGCGGTGCTCGCCCGGAACAGGCTCACCCGTAACAAGGCTGCTGGTTCCCGGCCGCCGAATCGGCTGCGATATGGTCAAGTAGCGGTGCTCGCCAGCAACAGGCTCAGAGGGAATTCCCAAATCTATAAATAAACTCACGGTTATCTATGCGCCCCGGCTAGTACATTGGTGCATACCGATTCACACACCTCTCCAACCCGCCGCTACCCCGAGGTAGCTAACCGGTGCTAGCGCCTTAGCTCCGGCTATGCCCCGAATTGTTCATGTTGAAAACAACATGGGCAATTCGGGGCGCGGGATCGACTCCACGTATCTAAGGACGCGCGACTGCAGCGCCGCCGCCAGTACTAGCGCAGACTGCGCGACGCCGGCGGGGAATGCCTGAACTAAAACCCGTTGACCAGTGGACACACTCCGAGCAGCTCAGTTTTCCTCAGCACCCGACCAGCTCGTGGTGTGAGAGTCTCTACCAGCTTGTCTACTGAATTTGTTGCCATACTCATCATGTCCCCTTCATGCCCCAGGCGCCGACGCGACGATTCACCGGTCCCTATGACCACTCAGGCTAGGCTCACACGCGGTCGGCCAAGGCTTGCCCCTCTACCGCCCTCGCCTCCGGACACTGGACCAGTGCCCGCCGGCTGTGCCTGCCCCTCCACCAGCCGACGCCCAGCCCGTCCTGGCCCGGTAGACCAACTCTGCTAGCGTGCTGGTGGGTTTTCAACAAAAAATGCTGGCACAGATGGCAAAAATATCGGAGTGCCTCAATGCCCGTATGGCAAATATGGAAGGGACATCGAAGAAGCATAGATGAACCACCGTGATGATACCGGGATACGCCTCCACACCTGCGACGTCACAATGATCCTGAGTTGGACGATGGATCACCGGCGCACCACAATGCCGCGCGCACACACCGGAGCCCTCTCTGCAGCGGCATCACGGACGCGCCCGAGATCGCACTGACAACCAAAAACGTGAGTCCTGCCTACTTTCTTCGATGGTCGTGAGGGGCAAACGGCGCGCTCTCCCGTATTCGGTGCGCTCTCGTCCACTCGTGCCGAAGATCTGGAACGGGCCGACGCAGTGACTGAGCTCCTGGCAGCGGCGGGAACTGCGCTTGGCCGAAAAAGGGGCGCAAATATTCTGACTCCTCACCGTTATATCATTCGCAGTAACAAAAACGAGCGAATCTCGATGGAAGAAGCCACGATGGCTGAGTACTTTGCGGCCCTGTGCCGCGTGATTAAGGATCGGGCACTACCCCGAGGTTGGGCGGATCCAATCAGTGAACATATGCACCAGATATAGCCACGATGGCCACGGTGTGGGACTGGCACGCCTCTCTTGTGGTCAGCTACCGACACTGAACAATACGGACAGCATACCCGATTGTGGGGTCGAGAAAGAGGTGGGGGAGCGGGGTCGGGGCCCGGTCCTGGTGTGTGACATGACGTACTTATGTAGGGAACTGATATATATAGATGTACTGCTCAACTTGTTATACTGTCTCAGTATCATCATCATCATCATCATCATGCTGTTGGTCGCAATGCGACAAAGACTGCTTTTATTTCTTAACCGCTGCTATTTTGTGTGGTTGTGCATTTCATAAAAGCTGCTTGCAAAGTGTTGAAGTGCTGCTGGCTTTTGCAAGTTACTAGCAGCACTCTCTCGGGGAGCAAATAGGGGTCTCACTCCGGCAAGAACACGTCAAGACAGGCGCAAACTATTTGTCCCTGCAGTGGCTGGCTGGGAGATGTTGGGAGTTTCATTCATCACCACCCTTAATGCTGCCACGGAAGCATGGTTTTCTGTTAGGGTTTGCTCCATTAACCTTTGGTTCTATGAAGAACCTATACCACAAGGTAGTGGTTTATAACTTTGCAAGGCAGGGGTGTCAAACTCCCTGAGGTATTTTAGCAGATATGTACTGCATTACCCGCATACCCAATATGTCTCAGTATACTTGTGTCTATTTACTCTAGAAAGGAATGCACTACGATTAATTTGTAATAAACGAACCACTACACTGCACTGAGTTGTCCCGCGCCTTGAATTAACGCAACTTCTGATATAACGCAATGAGTCTTTGGCCCCAAACCTCTATAATTCAAAGGTAATTCAGTAAACTGAACCCGGATTTAACGTGACCCTGCTTTCTTCGCGATGACTTTTTATGGGACCCAACGGGGTCTCACTGTACATATATTATAAATAACTCTCTTGTCACATGGCCAGAAAACTAGTCCGCCCTTGCTGACAAAGGACTGTATTCGATTAATCAACTATTTCTGCAACAACAACAACAACAAACTAAACAAAGTGGTTGCTTTTTGTTGCATTTTAGGAATTGCCGTGTCTGTGAAAACACACCAGGCAGCCCGGCGTATTCTCAACAATATTCAAGAGAAAATCACTGAGCTCATAACAGAGGGTGTGCTGGACACTACAGAGGCGGAGAAACTAAATCAGGTAAACTTCTCAAGCCACCGGACATGGAACCAGGATGGCCCCTCCTCTCTCTGATCCACTTCCTTAGGCCAAATAGAATTTTTTTTAATTAGTGATCGTCCCCGCGCGTGCTGAAAAATCGACAACCCTGATTTAGTTTGTGTGTGTTGTTATCTGTTAAATGGACATGGCGGGTGGAGTGAGAAATAGAAAGGGCAGTGGAGAGCGGGGTGGATGGAATGAGAAATAGAAGGGGGAGAGAAGAGAGGGGAATGGACAGGGCAGGGCAGTGGTGGAAAGGAATGAAGAGGGATTTGAGGGGTGATATGGAGGGAACTGGGAAGGGGAGGGCTGAAGGGTCGAGAGTGGAGGAGGTTGGGAGAGGGAGGGGGTTGGAGTGTAGGAGAGAGGGAGGGTGTTGGATGGGGAAGAAGGAGAGAGGAGAGAATGTAAATGAGGGTGGTGGAGAGAATGGAGGGGGCAGTGGGGAGGGGGGGGGAGAAGACCAGTACAATACTAAGAAAAAATAAACGCCCACCCGACCCTGATTTTTACTTCAAATGGACGATCGACAACTTTTTTATATTTTGTATTTGGCCTTATTGTATATGTTCTATAGAGTCCGCTTAACTCGGCAAGCACAAGCGAAGAAAGAAAACAAGAATGGCATATTGAAAAAAAATATATATATATATATATTTCGATTTCATGCTGAGAAACTTGCAGCGCCAACCCTTGTACTATGTTGTAGCAACATTTTTCAGGTCGTGGAGACTCAGATTAAGAAGCTCCTCGGAATCCCAGCCGTCATTCCGCCGCCACCACCAGAGACTATATTGAGGCACCTGGACTGGGCCAATCCCGATAATGAACTCATGGAATACCTCAACCAGAATGCAGTGCTCGTTAACAAGATGGACGGCGAGGTGATCATCGAAGAAAATGAGATGTCGGACGGCATCTTTGTCATTATCTCAGGCCTGGTAAATCGTTTGTTCTTCTACAGTAAAACCTCCCTAACCCACCACCTCCACATATCGACCACTCCCCTATATCGATCGCTTTATTTGGGTCCCAACAATACCATTTTAACCATATCTAACTCCCTAAACCGACAACCTCCCTAATTCGACCAATTAAAGTCAGTCCCAAGGCCGGTCGGCTTAGAGAGGTTTTACTATATTTTGTTGTAGTTCTTTGTGTGTTTTTTTTTTTGGGGGGGTAAGCTTTTTCATTCCTCTGAATGGGTCTTTTTTTTCAGCGTCGGAGAACTGGTCTTTCAATTCCTCATCTGTTACCTCACATTATTGTTCAGCTTCTATAGGCAATGGTGCAATACTCATTAATTCACAACATGATAATGCAAAAAAAGATGTCCGGGTCAGTGAGAAGATATAATTGCTACTTTTACTCAATCAATCAATCAATGGGTGCCGTCTTCTCGAAGAAGGTTGGCTGCAATGGACCTCCATCTCTTCCTGTCATTCGTTCCTCTCACGCATTCCGCATAGCTCATTGCTGTCCACTCAGTGATGTTGTCCATCCATGTTGTTCTCCTTCTCCCTCTTGGTCTTTTCCCTTCTATCTTCCCTTCCAGTATTCTTCTCTGTGATTCCTGGTGTCATATCATGTGGCCAAAGTATTTAATTTTTCTGTTTTTGATCGTTTGTATTATCTGTCTCTTTATTTTCATTCTTGTTAGGACCTCCACGTTGCTTATCATTGCTGTCCATGGAATTTTTAACATTCTTCTGTATTGCCACATTTCAAATGCCTCGAGCTTTGTTATTGCTTTCTTCAAAGTCCATGTCTCGCAGCAATATAAAAGTGTAGACCACACATAGCATTTTAGCAGTCGGAGTCTTGTTTTTATATTTATGTCTCTAGATGTTAGTACTTTCTGTATCTTTAGAAATGTTGTTTTGGCAATGTTTATTCTCCGTTTAATCTCTCTTTATAAATTCATATATCTCGGACAAAAGATTACAAATGATGGGAGATGTGAGGAAGAAATTAAAAGAAGGATAACAATAGCCCGAACAACATTCTCCAAAATGTATAGAGTGTTAACATCAAGTAAGATATTAATACAAACAAGGAAGCGTATTCTTCAGTGTTATGTGTGGTCTACTCTAATGTATGGGGCAGAGACATGGACAATCTCTAAGAAAATGTACAAACGTTTAGCAGCATTTGAGATGTGGACTTATCGAAGGATGATGAAAATATCATGGACAAAGAAGATCACCAACAAAGAAGTTCTCAGAAAAATTAAAAATAAGAAAAGCTTGTTTGCCACTATACAGACAAAGAAACTTATTTATTTTGGCCACATCATTCGTCAGAGTTCAATATACCGTACATTGTTGGAAGGGAAGGTGAATGGCAGCAGAGGGAGAGGGAGACCAAGAACATCATGGTTTACAAATATTTCACAGTGGACAGGCTTGAATTATTCACAGTCTATCAGAACAGCACAACATCGGGACAAGTGGAGAACCATTGCATCCAACCCTCAACTAGAGGATGGAACTATTGATTGATTGAATCTCTCTTTCACATCCGCCATCACTAGTTATTAAATGGCCCAGATACACAAATGAATCTACCTGCTCCAAGATTACACCATTAACTTTTATCTCTGCTCTTGGTTTGTATTCCTTTCTGCTGACAACCATGGATTTTGTCTTCTTTACATTCATTTTGAGGCCACATCTCTCACTTTTTTCTTTTACTTCATCCACTATATCTTGTAGTCGATTTGACGTTAAAAGTGCTGTATCGTCTGCGTATCTTGTGTTATTGATATTTCCACCTCCAACATTTATTCCTATGATGTCATCTATTTGTCTGAAAATCATTTCCGTATAAATGTTGAAAAGACTAGGTGATAGAACACATCCTTGTCGCACTCCACATTTGATCTTCACTTCTGGTGTCAATGAGTCTCCAATTCTTACAGCAGCATACTGTTCCCAGTAGAGGTTGGCCACAAGCCGAACGTCCTTACCGTCTAGACCGATTTTTTGTAGAGCTTCTATGAGTTTCTTATGATGTACTTTGTCAAATGCTTTAGCGTAGTCTATATAACATATGTATATATCCTTATCTACTTCTAGGTGTCTCTCAATTATTGTTCTCATGTTAAAAATGGCTTCCCTTGTTCCACTGCTTGGTCTGAATCCAAATTGCTCTTCTGATACCTCTCGATTAATTTTTGTTTTAATCCTTTCTAGTAGTATTTTGAGTAAAGCTTTAATAACATGGCTCATGAGGCTTATTGTTCTGAAATCCGAGCATTCCACCGCTTTTGGTTTCTTAGGAAGGGCAATAAATATAGATTTTCTTAAGTCTGATGGAATATATCCGGTGTTATATATGTCATTAAAAAGAGCAGTTATCCTTGTGATGCTAGCTACCTCCAAAGCTTTTAACATTTCAGAAGAGATACTTTCATGGTCCATTGCAAACTATGGGAAAATATGTGGTGAGGTCCGAGTCTCTTCCACGATGACTGGCCGTTTATCGTTTTTGCCTTGATACGCCCCATGTTTGTCATACACCTTGCCACATCGCCTCGTTTGCCGTTGACCATTTCTTTGGCTCTTCCGCCGCCTTGTCAATGTAGTCTTCGTGCACTTAAAGAGGGAGGCATCCCTCCCCACCAGAATACAATCCCAGCAGGTTCACTCATGTAGTTTAGCCGGTCAGTCGAGACCGTGTGCCAGGGGGTGGCCGCTGCATACACAACAGCTTCGTGGAGCCATACATGAGCTACTTTTACTAAAATTCATAAATATCAACTAGAAGCGGTCAGAAATAATGAGATGCTTCTTATATCTAACTCTTTGGTAATGCAAACGATTACACTGGATAGATTTCAGTATATTATATTAGACATTAGAACTTTGGGGAATTGACTAGAGTTATGACAATCGGTGTTAAACTCGACTAGAATAAATAATAGAGTATTGGGACAGCCTTAATTAAATTAGACATATATTGGGGAGACTCTCGGCCGTCACTTTGATACTCAGCCCAAAAAGGAAGTGATTGTCAAAGGGGTGGCCGAGAGTATCTTCATTAGGACATTATTGTAGATCAAACTTGATTGCCAGCCACCAGGGCCCGTATGCATGAGCCAGTGTTAGGGCCGTAACCGCAGTTTGGCTGGCTCCACACGGCTAACGGTGGAAAATCCGTATGCATCAACTGGTGCCAGCGCTAGCCGCCGACCATAGCCTAGGCTAAGCTAAACTACTTTCAGAGCAGGGGTAACGGGCTACCCGGACCGGTTAGTGTGCGTGTGTGGGTTTCAATGCTATCATATTTAACAGAATTACATACTCAATAAGTGAAATTTCAGCAAATTAACCCTAAATTCGAAGCAATATTTACACCACCGCTAAATCAGTGGTGATATTAATATTATCGAATCGGCGAATGTAAACTAAACAAGCCGCATCGACGTCGATATCCATACTATCGAATATCAACAAAACAGATCGCCGCCGCCGCCACATCAGCGGCAATATATTAGGGCCAAATCTATTCAATGCTGTCATATTTAACATAATTACATACGCCTTAAGTGAAATTTGATCAATTTAACCCTAAATTTGAACCGATATTAATGCTGCTGCCGCATTGGCGGCGTTATTCATATTATCGAATCGAGGGAATTCCCAAATCTATAAATAACTTCATGGTTAGCTACCCGCCCCGGCTTGGACATTGGCCCTCCTAGCTGCGGATAGCTACCCCAGAGCTAGCGTGTAGCACTGGCTAAGCGTAACACCGATTCATGCATATGGGCCCAGCTTTGGCGACCAAGGACCCCTCAGTACCCGCCTTGGCGTAGGCTTGATCTGTTCCTCAACGTAGGCTATGTAGCATTACTGCCAACGGGTTACAAGGTCCACTGCCAACAGTACATACATGTAGTCCGATGAGGTATCAAATTTCTTAAACCAAATCACTCACCTAGATTTGATTCTACATATCTAACTTAACTGCTGGTGCACTTATTAAGTATTTGTTGCTACATAGAAGAGTCAATTTAATATATGGTGGTTGTCATTTTACGTCCTAGCAACATCTATGGTTATATCAGGACGGGTACCGACTTGTGACAGTACATATTCATGGTGACTTTATAGTGCTCCCCCACTGGGAGACCAGGCCACCAGCACTATGACCTGATGTCCCACTCAGTCTCATTATCCTGACACTGAGCCAACCAGTCCTTGCCCTATCCTAATAATAGAGAGTGCCTGGCTAGGAAGCAGCAAGTATCAATTTTTTAAGGCATTGTTTTGACTCGACCGGGAATTGAACTCCGGACCTTCCTCACGGGAGGCCTGCGCTCTACCGATTCGGGCCACCGAGGCCGGTACCGTCTGGGAGATTGAGGGTGAAAAAAAAGTGATTGAAATATTTATATTTTGAACCCTCCAAAACCTCCTTTGACGCAATTTGGTAAGAAGTGACATGTATATATGTGGAATATAAGCAGTATATGTATATAGATTGGAGGTGCTGCCAGATATTATTTATTATTATTATTTACTTATTTATTCGCTTCTATGATATTCGATTCGCTCCGGGTCTGCTGGCGCCACCGTCACTTCCGGTGCCGAGCCGGCCCAAAACGCCATTCGCTTGAACCATTTTTAGCTTAATAATGTCTTAATAATAATAAATAATTGAACAAATTAGTTACTACATTGGTTTATATAACTATAATAGATTATACTTCATATATATATATCTATATATTTTACCTCGGTACTACGCCTCTGGCTACTCGTTGCTCAGGGAGAAGGAAGCACATCCAGGTCCAGCAATTAGCATAATCAGCTCACAGCAGGAGGATGTTTGTGAGCAGCTCCGGCAGTTTTTCTACATTAACTACAAAACCAACCAGGTTAGCATCTTTCAAAATCGATTGATATGTTGGTTCAGTTCATGTTGGCATTCACATACTAAGTTTTCTTTTAACTTTTCAATAAGTTATCACTGTTTTACAGCTTAGTTTCGATCGTATTACATATGATCGTTAGAACAATGCCTCCATTGTTTGGTTAATAATGAAGCCGCCCATTGCTGAATGGAGATGTGTTTCGAGGGACCCACTTACATTGCTAGGATTTATTCCTGGGTCTCGTTAAGATTCCCCAATTGTTATTCTCATTAAGGCGTACCTCCAAGTCCTATAGTATTTTCTTCAACTTGTTGGCGAAGAAAGCCACAGGTGGGAGAAGTTTATAGGTACTTAGAGTGTGGGAGGGTACTGCTACCCCTTGTTTGGATCGGTTGGTTTACCATACCGTCATCCTGCGACAGTCTATTAGCCACACACCTGCGTTAGAAGCTGTTTTAATGCCATAATACAGACCTAGTATAATTATACTATAATTATCAGTGTGATATTCAGCCCTGAACAATGCCTAACCATTGGTTTTGGTTTTTATTCACAGTCTTTGAGCCATGGCTATGAAGCGGAGTAAGGCAGAGGCATCTCATGCGCTCAGTGAAGATGAAGACTGCTTACTGCCGGCGCGGGTACAAAGGTCGCCCTCGCCAGAACCAAGAGATTCCGACGAGGTAGGGGGGTACGATACCGGCCCCGGCCCAGCTTACCTGGATGAGCAAGTTGCACGACTTGTTCAACAGAAGATGGAGGAGATGCTTCCTTCCAGAGTGGTGGCCACAAAGAGAAAGATCCAAAGTCACGCTTGATTCGGACGAGTCTGAGTGGTAGGACCTCTCAGAGGATCAGGCCTCGTCTCATGACGAGTCAGAGGAGGAAGTGGTTGTGTCTGCGCGTAAATGCAAACACAAGAAAGAGCCCTCATCAGAAGGGGATGAGTACACGAGGGTCCGAAAGAAGAAGCCTCTCGTGAAGAAGAGCAAGAAGATAAAGAAAAGGAGGAAACACAAATCCTCTTCCTCTGACCCTTCATCAGATTCGTCTTCAATGAGCTCTGACTCATATACTAAGCACGCGGGGGAAATACACAAAATCCTGTGGCAAGGAGACAAAAAGTGCAAGGTGCAAGAAAGTCCACAGAACTACGCTTATGAGGAAGACGATCCAGGGGCACTTCAACATGCCGAAGTGATTATTAAAATGGCCGAGAAGTTCCCGGGGATCAAAGGGATCCCGGAATCCGCCATTAAGGAAATGGACTCAGAAGTTAAGCTCAGCGAGGAGTGTAAAAGGTTCGAGACAGCTCTGCATACAGTACACAAAGGGGTACTCTCGGCTATCGCGCCTATAGCCAATAGGATGATGGCCGAGAATAAGTTCTCATCGCTGTGTGATGATATGAATGGGGGGATTGCTTTGCTGACGGTGACACACAACTTTCCCTCATACAGATGATTTGAGAATGTTTTCAAGGCTGTCTGCACGGATGCAGGCAAGGAGGTAGCGAGATCTAAGAAGATCACCGACAATGACGGGAAGGAATATACTTTATTCCTTGCCCCCAAGCCCATCAAGGGGAAACCACTGGACAAGACAAAGATGTTTGGTGGGCAACTCCAGTACTTGCTTAACCAAGTGGAGACGAGTTCCAAGTGCGGCAAACATATGGAAACGGACAAGAAGTCCACAAATGCAAATCCTAACCGCTTCAAGAAGATGAGGCAGGATTTTCAAAACCGACGAACCGGCCTCCTCCTTGGCCGGTTCGGGACAAACTTCAGCTTTCATGCCAGGGGAAGGGGGAATTAGCAGTCGTTTGGCTGGAATGACGGGAACAGGCCCTTCAAGAGAGAGTTCAATGCCCAGAAGCAGTTCCCCCGCCCAGGGAACAAATCGAAGTGGCAACGCAAACACCGGTAAGCATATTTCAAGCTGGTAACCTCAATAACTGCCTACTGGAATGGAATAGCATTACGGATAATTTAACTATCCTTAGTCTACCTGAAGGGGTAAGAATCCCCTTGATAGAAGAACCTATTCAAAATAGCATAGCCTTCCCTTACCAATTTCACGGTTCAAAGTGCGAAGCGTTAGACAATCAAGTCATTAAAATTAGTGAAAAAGGCATTATAGAACCAGCACTACATGTGGCTGGGGTATTCATATCTAATATTTTCTCGCGACCCAAACCAAATGGAGATGTAAGACTAATTTTAGATCTAACATTATTTAACAAATTAGTAGAATACAAACATTTAAAAATGTTTTCCTTAGACACAGCAAGAGTCTTAGTAACGCAAGGCTCCTGGCTAGCCAGTGTGGATCTTAAAGATGCTGTTAGTGGTCTCTGATGTTGTAGGTTGTTCCTTTCTCTTGGCAATCTGACAACGTCTTTTACTGCTGATGTTATTGCAGCTAGTCATGGTTGTGTCTCCCATGCTGGTACTATCAATACTGCATGTGTGTGATCCATCTTGATCTTCCTGGCCACTCTGCTGATAATGCTGAATGGTGGGAATATGTAATAGAATTTATTATTACAAATTAATGAGAATGCGTCTACTCTCCAGGCTTCTGGCTCTGGATGCCAAGATACATATTTAGGTAACTTTTTGTTATTGCGCGATGCTAGTAAGTCAATTTCTGGTTTGGCCCACACCCCTTTTGGCATTCCGTTTTTAACAAAACATTTAGAACAATATGGTTTAGAGAAAATTACGAAAGAAAGACTTATTTCACACGCATGGAGGAAAGGAACTGAAATTATACACAAGTTGTTTAAAGAAATGGGGACTTCATTGCCTTCTAAAAAGGAGTCAAACCATTCAAACCTACAATAGCCCAAATATTAAGATTTCTAAGAATCCTAGAAGATGAAGGATTAGGATTTGGTGCAATTAATGCAACAAGATGTGCGCTTTCAATTATTCTACCAAGAATAGATGGACAAATGATTGGAAAACATCAGTTGGTACACTGGTTCATTAGATCGGTGTATGAAAGAAACCCACCCAAACCCAAATATAATAGGTTTTGGGATCTTTCGATAGTATTTAAGTTATTCAAGTCATGGCCAAGCAATAGACATTTATCAATGAAGGAACTAGGATCTAAGTTAGCAGTGCTATTACTGCTAGCGATGGGACACAGAGGCCAAACGATTGTAGCACTTTCACTGGATGGACTAGAAATAGATAAGGATGAGGCAATATTCGATTTAGAGACATTAATAAACTCCAATCGCACAGGGGACCCATTGTCCACAGTACATATAAATAGTTTTCCGGAAGATAAATGGATATGTGTAGTTTCAGCCATTAGGGCATATATATCAAAGTCACGCGGAATTAGGAAATCCAGACAGCTACTAATCAGCTTTATTAAACCGCATAAAGCTATCTCGAGAGACACACTCGCAAGATGGACCATCAAGGTGCTTAAACAGGCAGGAGTCAATACTGGACGTTACACATCCCACTCAATGCGTGGAGCCATGGTTTCCAAGGCAAGGCAATTAGGAATATCGGTAAAGAGAATCCTTGCACATGCTGGGTGGAAGACGGCTAGATCGTTTACAAAACATTACAACAAATGACTAGAAAAACCAAGCAGCCTGGCGACTCGCCTACTCATCAACTAAAACTAAAGACTGGTGAGAAACAAAATTTATATTTTGCACCAACAAAATAGTTTGGTTACAACATTGAAGTATAGAAGGATAAAATATGAGATTACGTCAAATTCTCCCTGGGCTATGAGTAGCCAGAGGCATAGTACCGAGGTAAAATGGTATAGTTATACGAATCTTACCTGGGTACAGATAATGGATAACTGGTGTTTTCCCGAGGTACTAGCCTCGGATTGTTGTGGGTCAGGGCCCCTCACCCTACCCTACCACGACTATCACGTTTCGCTAGAACCAAAACGAAAACACAATAGTATCCATAAATAATTAAGATCATTTTTATCCTATAAAGTATGTAAAAGATTGCTGGACCCGGATGTGCTTCCTCCTCCCTGACCTACGACTATCCGAGGCTAGTACCTCAGGAAAACACCAGTTATCCATCATCTGTACCCTTGTAAGATTTGTATAGCTATGCTATATATATATATATATGTGTGTGTATATATATGTGTGTTTATATATATTTATTATATACTTACACTAGTTCATATCAGATGATTAAAAATTACTTCAGGTCTAATGCTAACGTTCTTTACTAAAAGTGAACATAAATGTATAATGGAGTAATTGTACTCCATTGTAATGCCTGAGCTTCTATTGTAAATTGCATAATATAGCTATATAAACAGTATATCTTCATTGTGTTGATGTCTGATATTCTATTTTTCATTCAATACTAAAGTAAAGGACATGATAAAGACATTACACACATTTTTAGGTAATTAAACCGGATTCATGGTGTAGTAAAACCTATCGTTTGCCATACAAAATCAGCTCTATATGTGCATTATTAGCAAAGATATGGCAAAAACAATATTTTGTGGTGGCCATTTTGAAATTAGGCTGTCAAAATAATTGCTCACGGATAACTAACTTGTCACCCGCTGAAAAATATTGAGGAAGGTTCAATCTACTAGCAATAATAATAAACCATTGTATATACCCTAAAACATGGTTCTTAACAAACTCCATTTTGCAACTGAACAATATATTCCGATGAATAAACTGTTTCACCAAAAGAAAATCAAAGAGTAACACCGTTGCAGGTTCGTGTCACCTTGCCTCTACATGATAACACCAACATGGAGGAACTCATCAATGACACCGAGTACATAAAGGACATCTCGACGCGCGGCAATGACTTGGTTATAGAACACCTCTACCTGCACCCAAATCCTAGCTCACTGGGCAAGCCATCAGAAGAGGACGAAGAAAGTGTCGATATAGTTATCGACTACCTCACTGCGGGAAACATCATTGGCGAGATGTCAATACTCACCAACCAGCCCTCACGTACCCATGTCACCTCTGCATCTGCAGTTGAGGTAGAACCATATGCCATCAAGGGGGGAGGGGAAGCAGGCAAGGAAGATACCCAGACAGCACACAGTCGTCGGCCCGACAGCGGCCCGACGGCGGCCGCTCCGGCGGCCCGATGGTGGAAAACGCCGACGTTGTTTTGTCCAACCTCCCGCCGTCGGGGCGACGGCGGCAAACGCCGTCGGTCCGACGGCGGCAGCCGACGTTGTTTTGTCCAACCATCCGCCGTCGACTCGACGGCGTTTGCCGCCGTCGGGGCGACGGCGGCAAACGCCGTCGGGCCGACGTTGTTTTGTCCAACCATGCACCGTCGACGAGCCGAGAAGACACAGTCACTGTAGTGTCAGTACGCACAGCCTACAGTAGATAAAAGATTCACCCGTTGTAGTACACGCTGCAGCAGTACGGGGTGAATCTTGTATCTAAGCCTACAGGTGCAAAAATATTAGTTTTATTCAAAATTAATAGAAATCGAGAACCCATACCTTATAAATTTAATATAGTCTGTACGTATTGACACTATAGTGACAGTGTCTTCTCGGAAAAAACCAAGATGGCGGTTCTTCGTCAAAATTCCGTACAGGGTAATTCAAATCGCATTAACACGAATAATTCCATTAATACTTCGTAATAAATTACAAAACTTTTACAAAATAATCTAAACATATTAATAAACAAACCTGTTAAATAATTCCTTAAAATTCCTGGTATTTCTGGAGTTATTGGTAGAAAAAGAACACTGATCAACGATCGCACGTGTTCCGCTGGCGACTCGAAGTAAACAAACCGTATCGGATAATTCAAATCGTATTAACACGAATAATTCCATTAATACTTCGTAATAAATTACAAAACTTTTACAAAATAATCTAAACATACTAATAAACATACCTGTTAAATAATTCCTTAAAATTCCTGGTATTTCTGGAGTTATTGGTAGAAAAAGAACACTGATCAACGATCGCACGTGTTCCGCTGGCGACTCGAGCTGAAATCCAAATTTAAAGAACTGCGCATGCGCCGCCCACCACCGTCGGCTCGACGGTGGCTCGACGGTGGACCAGACGTGGAAAATGAATGCAAACCTGCGGCGGCCCACCACCGTCGAGCCGACGATGGCCCGACGGTGAATCAAAAGTGGAAAGGGATTGAACCCTAACGTCGGAACACCACCGGCGGCCCGACGGTGGCCCGACGGTTGCTCAAAAGTGGAAAAGGTTTAAAACCTAAGGTCGGGACACCACCGTCGGGCCGACGATGGCCCGACGGTATACCAAGTGTGGAAAATGAATGCAAACCTGCGGCGGCCCACCACCGTCGGGCCGACGGAGGCCCGACGGTGCTCAAAAGTGGAAAGGGATTGAACCCTAACGTCGGAACACCACCGTCGGGCCGACGATGGCCCGACGGTGTACCAAGTGTGGAAAATGAATGCAAACCTGCGGCGGCCCACCACCGTCGGGCCGACGGAGGCCCGACGGTGAATCAAAAGTGGAAAGGGATTGATTCCCAACGTTGGAACACCACCGGCCCGACGGCGGCCCGACGGTGGAAAGTCGATTGCGACGGTGCGACCAATAGCCGACGTCGGCCCGACGGCTGTGTGCTATCTGGGTAACTGGGAAACACATCGGGACAGTAAGCGAGAGGGACACATAAGGAAGTTAACTGGGGAACACGCGTAGACAGTATAGGGGGATGGACATATAAGGAAGGTAACTGGGGAAAACCCATAGACAGTAAATGGGGATGGACATATAAGGAAGGTAACTGGGGAACACGCGTAGACAGTAAAGGGGGATGGACATATAAGGAAGGTAACTGGAACATCCGTGGACAGCAAAGGGGGATGGACATATAAGGAAGGTAACTGGGGAACATATACACAGTAAAGGGGGATGGACATATAAGGAAAGTAACTGGGGAACACCTGTATACAGTAAAAGGGGAGAGACATATAAGGAAGGTAACTGGGGAACACCCGTAGACAGTAAAGGGGGATGGACATATTAGGAAGGTATAACTATGGAAAACCCGTAGACAGTAAAGGGGCAGGGACATATAAGGAAGGTAACTGGGGAACGCGGGTAGACAGTAAAGGGAGAGGGACATATAAGGAAGATAACTGGGGAACATGTGTATACAGTAAAGGGTGATGGACATATAAGGAAGGTAACTGGGGAGCACCTGTATACAGTAAAGTGGCAGGGACATATAAGGAAGGTAACTGGGGAACAGGGGTAGACAGTAAAGAGGGAGGGACATATAAGGAAGGTAACTGGGGAACACCCATAGACAGTAAAGAGGGAGGGACATATAAGGAAGGTAACTGGGGAACACCCGTAGACAGTAAAGGGGGAGAGACACATAAGGAAGGTAACTGGGGAACACGCAAAGACAGTAAAGGGGGATGGACATATAAGGAAGGTAACTGGGGAACACATGTAGACAGTAAAGGGGGATGGACATATAAGGAAGGTAACTGGGGAACATGTGTAGACAGTAAAAGGGGATCGACATATAAGGAAGTTAACTGGGGAACATGCGGTGACAGTAAAGGGGGAGGGACACATAAGGAAGGCAACTGGGTAACACGCGTAGACAGTAAAGGGGGATGGACATATAAGGAAGGTAACTGGGGAACACGCATATACAGTAAAGGGGGAGGGACATATAAGGATGGTAACTGGGGAACATGTGAGGACAGTAAAGGGGCAGGGACATATAAGGAGAGTAACTGGGAAACACTTGTAGACAGTAAAGGGGGATGGACATATAAGGAAGGTAACTGGAACACCCGTGGACAGCAAAGGGGGATGGACATATAAGGAAGGTAACTGGGGAACATATACACAGTAAAGGGGGATGGACATATAAGGAAGGTAACTGGGGAACACCTGTATACAGTAAAAGGGGAGAGACATATAAGGAAGGTAACTGGGGAACACCCGTAGACAGTAAAGGGGGATGGACATATTAGGAAGATATAACTATGGAAAACCCGTAGACAGTAAAGGGGCAGGGACATATAAGGAAGGTAACTGGGGAACGTGGGTAGACAGTAAAGGGGGAGGGACATATAAGGAAGATAACTGGGGAACATGTGTATACAGTAAAGGGTGATGGACATATAAGGAAGGTAACTGGGGAGCACCTGTATACAGTAGAGTGGCAGGGACATATAAGGAAGGTAACTGGGGAACAGGGGTAGACAGTAAAGAGGGAGGGACATATAAGGAAGGTAACTGGGGAACACCCATAGACAGTAAAGAGGGAGGGACATATAAGGAAGGTAACTGGGGAACACCCGTAGACAGTAAAGGGGGAGAGACACATAAGGAAGGTAACTGGGGAACACGCAAAGACAGTAAAGGGGGATGGACATATAAGGAAGGTAACTGGGGAACACATGTAGACAGTAAAGGGGGATGGACATATAAGGAAGGTAACTGGGGAACATGTGTAGACAGTAAAAGGGGATCGACATATAAGGAAGTTAACTGGGGAACATGCGGTGACAGTAAAGGGGGAGGGACACATAAGGAAGGCAACTGGGTAACACGCGTAGACAGTAAAGGGGGATGGACATATAAGGAAGGTAACTGGGGAACACGCGTATACAGTAAAGGGGGAGGGACATATAAGGATGGTAACTGTGGAACATGTGAGGACAGTAAAGGGGCAGGGACATATAAGGAGAGTAACTGGGAAACACTTGTAGACAGTAAAGGGGGATGGATATATAAGGAAGGTAACTGGGGAACACGCGTAGACAGTAAAGGGGGATGGACATATGAGGAAGGTAACTGGGGAACACGCGTAGACAGTAAAGGGGGATGGACATATAAGGAAGGTAACTGGGGAAGTGGCCCATACAGTAAAGGGGGATGGACACATAAGGAAGGTAACTGGGGAACACCCGTAGACATTAAAGTGGGATGGACATATAAGGAAGGTAACTGGGGAACATGCATAGACAGTAAAGGGGATGGACATATAAGGAAGGTAACTGGGGAACACCCGTAGACAGTAAAGGGGGGTGGACATATAAGGAAGGTAACTGGGGAACATGCATAGACAGTAAAGGGGATGGACATATAAGGAAGGTAATTGGGGAACATGCGTAGACAGTAAAGAGGGATGGACATATAAGGAAGGTAACTGGGGAACATGCAGGGACAGTGAATCTCGAATAACAATTTCTAGCATTTCCACCAATCTAATATAATATTCCCTCTCACTTCAGTTGTATCATATACCTGGTAACATGCTATTACCGGCATTGGCCCTTGACAAAAAGAAACCTTGTTTGGAGTACCGTCTCTGGAAACTGTGTGCTATTCGCAAAGCAGCGATTGTACTCAGGAATCACTTTGCATATAAGGTAAGTTTGCAAAGCTCTTCATATTTCTCAAGTTTGTGTTATGACGGCATTTAGAGGGGTTATTTTTAGTAAAGATATGTTTAGTCAGTGACCAAATTCGTCTGTCTGAGCTGTGGCACTAGGGTTCCCGCTATGCAACATTACATTTTTAACATAATTTTGTTTGCTGTGTGAAATAGCAAGTATTTATATATGCACTGATAGAACGGTAGGATGAAATAATTATTATATATCTCAATGTGTGGTGATTGATATATGAAAAATAATCCTGGGTAATATTGCGACTTATCAAATCTGTTCATTAGTTGTGATGGTGTTCTATTCATGATTGTTCTGGATTTGAATGAATTATTTCGGGTTTGAGTTGTGGGGTGTATTCCTGTGTCCTTTTGTTTACCATACTTGCGGTTTTCTTTCAATCCTTTCCCCCCCCCCCCTTTTGTTTCATGTGTTTTCATGTTGACTGGTTGAAGCCTAGTAATTCATGACCCAAAAGTCCTGGATGTTGTCTCTTCGTATAGGGGTCCTTAGTTATTGAGGTCACTGTGAGATTGGCATTGATTCGAAGAAAGGAAGCCGGAGACCAATGTGGGAGTTGGAATGGGGGTTTATTTATTTTAACTTTACAATTAATTTCATTCAGCATCTCAGGGGGGAAGTCAGTCCACCTCGTCCAAGTCGAGGGAGCCTTCACCGATCATCTGCACCTTGGAGGCCACCGAAGCCGACCCCTACGAAGTAGTCCTTAAAGGGGCTGTCACACTACGATGTATGGCCTTAGCATATGCCGACGTATGCGATTTTTTACCAACACGTCGGCATACGGCGTCATGTTACATATACGTTGGGCATACGTCAAGTATGCTCGGGATACGGTGTCATAGGTCGGCATAGGTCGAGCCTCTAAAGAATTGTTGTGAATGTTCAAAATTGTCAACATATGTCGCCGTGTGGCTCATACGTTTCTCATATGCTTGGCGTACGTTATGCACACGTTAGGGGTAGGTCGGGATAGGTTGGAACACATTAGCCGTATGTTCAGCCTGTTAGGAATGTGCAGTCCGCGTACAGCCAACGGATGCATAACGTACTCCAAACGTACTTTGAAAGTATGCCCGCCTTATCTCCAGCTTACTTAACATATGTGCCATACTTCTAGCGATGGAGAAACGTACGAAATGTTGGTCAGCGTACCATCAGCGTATGCGAACGTTTTGTGAGGCACATGAATGCTCTCAATAGGTCAGAGATACGTTCTGCATACACGTTCTGCATACGTTACGTATGTTGTGTGTACGTTGTTTGTACGCCCATTTTTATCCCTCGCAGCGTGAAAGGTTTGGCGTATGTCGACCTATTTTTATTTGAAATTTATTTCAACACGTTACGCACACGCCGGCGCCGTACGTCGTTGTGTGACAGGGCCTTAAACAAGAGGGTTAGTGGGTGTGGGAAATTGAAGGTAACAGTAGGATGTAGTGAGGCCGAATGGCGATAGGGTGGGGGGAGGTTTGGAGGTCAGCGAAGTTTGTCTATGCCGCTTGGGAAGTGGTGGGTACCCGGCTCCCCTCCTCGAATCAACCACGATTCGGAAATGATGTGCCAATTGGAGTACCTGAAGAACTAATCCGACAGAGGACCTGTCATACAATTTGGGTCTTTTTATTTTTTGTTCTAAATTATTATTCTAGTTGAATAATGCCCAGTACACACCTCCCGTATAGGATTCGCGCACTAAAACTCGCGACTCGACCCGACCCGCTTAAAACTGAAAACGGGCCGATTCGTTTTTCGAATCGCGAATCGCAATCGTAAACGGCCGCTTTTAGCACTAAAAACTGAGTTTTATGCGTGAATCGCAATCGCTAGGTGTGCGCGGGGGGCGCACACCTAGCGATTTTTGTGGGCGAAACGGGCAGTTTTCGATCGTAAACGGGAGGTGTGTGCGCACAAACGGTAGGTGTGTACCAGGCATAAGCCTCAATTCCATGAAATGTTCCGCGATTCCTCGACAGTCGAAATTATCTGGGTTATCACGGAAATGTCATGATAATTGGACAATGTAAGACAATCATCATTTGTTTAGTGTAGAGCGCCTTAGAGTTGAACGTCCGTCTCCCATTTAGTGTAGGTTGTGGGATTAGTGCCCGTGGTTTTGAACCCTGTTCCAGTCAAATTAATGACTTAAAAATCTATACTTGTCGCTACATAGCCAGGCACTCAGAATTACCAGAATAGGGCGAGATGCAGTGGAATGGGGAAGACCAAAAGTCTGTGATTGAAATTTCTCCTGATTAATCAACTAATGTTTGTTTTTTTTAAACAAAAAATGGCTCCTGCTAGTAAGTGAGCGGTATTAAATATACTTTTGTTATTTTTAATTATTTATGTCTATATTTCCTAGCGGTGGACATATGACAGGATCAATATGTACCTTGAGAAGAGCCTGGTCTACTTGCACAGACAGTTGGAGGAGGAGGAATTCAACCCGGAGCCCTTTGAGGTCAGCGCCATCTACATGTCGGACGTGATTCTCATCCAGGGGATCTTCAAGATTGAGAATAATGAAGAGAACATATATGTCGGCCCGTGTTACGTTAGTAACACGATACATGTTCTGAACCTAATGGTGAGTATTATAATATGCAGAGGCTAGTTAAAGCTGCATAGTCCGATGAAAGTTTCAAATTGTCAAAACCAAGGCAATTATCTAGATTTGATTCTGCATCTAACTTAGATACTAGTGTAGGCCTACTTGGTAAGCATTTGTTGGGACATAGCCGGACGTCAATTTAATAGAACTTGTTACTGTTGAAGCCTATGGTGTCATAGTGTTGGCGTGCTTGCCACCACCCATTTGACATGTTTGCACTTCAACTATCTCAAAAGTTATCTGGGTGAAAAGATCCGCATTTTAAGAGGTGAAATGAAACATGAATAAGTCTACATGATTGTTGGTTTCGTCTACTCCAGGATTAATCCTACAGAATTTTGAAGTTCTTGAGAAATCCAACATGAAGCTTCATTTGAATGATTGTCAATTAGAACTTGTCACTTCTGCAAGTCATACAAGCCTATGATGTCCAACATTTCGGTGTGCACACAGAAATTATTTGGCATATTTTCACTTAAAAAATAACCATTTTTAATCCAAGTCATTCGAATTTTAATTATATTAGCTTACAATGATCAGCCTAAAATTTAACAAATTAAAATATGGTAGAAACAAGCAAACCATCAGATTATAAAGATTTAATAACACGTGATCGGGTATTTACCTGCTTCTACTTTCAGCCAAGCCCTATCCACGTGATCCTTATAGTTCCCCGTAGTGCCTATCAGTTCAACCCGTTCAGCTCTACATTGACAAACCGACGGTTGAACTCGGATAGTTCTTTTTGCTTGAGGCATCCTTCTTATCGACGCCTATCTGTCATGTCAGAACTCAGCATCACCACTGTGTTTCGTGGCAGGAAGGTAAGTGGCAATGTTCGCACAGGTATTTGAAAACCCACAAAGCAAATTAATGTGTTAAGAGTTGCTTCTTCTCGGGATGGATACATTTCAGATGCTACTGCCGAAGAGCAATAGTTTTTGCTTTGATCTCTGCAGTTGTGTTTGATTTATGTCAAGGAGGGATTCGTCTAGTTCCATCCCATCCTACGCCACATTCGTTTCTATGGGCGTTTCATAATCAGGGATGACAGATCTCGGCGATTTACGTGGATTTCTGCGATTTTTTATATTCACCGAATAATATTAAACAACATGCCAAGGAATCCAATTTCTCAGTGGGGCAGTACTATAAAGTCGCCATGAGTGCGCACTGTCACAAGTTGGTACCCATCCTGATATGACCTTAGATGTTGCCAGGATGGAAAACTCCAACAACAAACCAAGACAGGGTAGGTGCCGGTGTAGCAGGAAATCGCAAATCCCCACTTGTGATTTCCTAGGAAATCGCAAACCCCCACACCATATATGGGCATGGGAGAATACGGTTTGAAATCGGGCCCCGAATGTGGATCAGTAAGGCCGTAATCGATTAACACGACCCGGGCGACTCGGGTCACCCGAGTCGTCAGAATTTCAAATAGAACACCGCGAGTGGAGTCGACAAATACACGTGCCGTCTGCAAAACAACCCGACCCCAGTAACCCACCTCTTGGCTGGGGTTTGCAAGGAGCGATGATGTCACATTTGCGCTGGTACCGTCCTGCAGCATAACAGCCACCGGTACCAGTCATACATTTTTTTTTTGGGTAATAACATAGATTAATGAAATGGAAATATCACTAAACTATGCCATCATAAAAATAGCTAAATCATATTTTGCTATAATTATATCGGCTACTAAAAAAACTAATAAAACGGCCACCATTTTTGTCACCCGAGCGTGGAGAAGCTTATTCGATTATTCGACCCGAGTCTGCAGGATGTGCGCATGCGCCAAAAAGTGGCTCGGGTGACCAGAGTTGATTAATCGATTACGCCCTAGGGGTGTAGGAGGAGGGGAGGGGGAGGTGCGCATGCGCCGCTTGGTGATGTGAGCGTCTAGGGCTTCCTCCGCCGGATCAACCACATTTCGGAATTATGGGCCAATTTAAGAAGCAAAATATGTTCTTCATATACATCTTCACATTTACTCGCTACTTTTGAGTTAAATAATATAATAAAACAGGCCCTGTGTAGGGGTGAATCTGGTGCGCATCTGGATCTCGTCGTCAAAGACCATCCGCTCCCCGACGCAGGCACTCTCGCTCTTCGTCCCTGTGCTTCCCGGGTTGCCTTTGTGCACCGTGCGCGCGTGAGCTCGGGCGATCGCCCTGGTGCTGGCCCCAGCCGACACCCCAGCATTCCTTGCCCGCGCCGGCACGCCGCTAACCACCCACGACGTCACCTTCCCTGCTCCGAGCGGCTCTGGAGTCCGCCGGTGTCCCGAAGGCATCCACGTACGCCCTGCATGGCCTTTGCAGGGGCGGCACCCAGGCCTGCTCCTCCAGGGGGTCGACCTATCCGCCATAATGGCCCAAGGGACCTGGGAGTCCGATGCAGTCTACACTTACATGCCCAAGGTTGTGCCCGCGGACGCTCCGAGAGCCTTGGCCTTCTGCTTTGGGTCGGCTCCCAGGCCTACCTCCGTGGGCTCCCAGATCCTCCCTCTCCCATCAGTAGACATTGACCAGATGGACTGACCTCCAACGAACAACTTGTAACATCGTTATAACCTTCTTGTACCCTATTTTTTATCTACCAAATAAAACCCCCTTTCTCCCACCTCAGTCTCAGGCTTCCTCTGTCCGAATCAAGAATCTATGTGCTGATTTCATTTACCCAGCCTTTCGCTATTTTTTCTAATGGGTTGTTTTTCACCCCGACTGCAAGTTTGGGGTGAATCTTTTATCTACTGGACTTAGTGATACATCCAGACATTGAAGACTGACCTATTTATAAGTGCACTATATACTAAAATGGCCAAGACTCTTTAATGGTACATTGACATTGATATTGGAAATACTGCAAACTGATTCAAGGTGAACACTGGCTCAGAAACCAACATTATTACATCCGGACATTGAAGACTGACCAATTTATAAGTTCACTATACTGAGATGGCCAAGACTCTTTACTGGAACATTGACATTGATATTGGAAATACTTCAAACTGATCCAAGGCAAACACTGGCTCAGAAAGCAACATTGTACATGTTGCCGATAACATGCATAATTCAAAACCTTGACTACGGGCTCCATAGTGATGCATACCATAGATACCGTGTAGTGTAGCATTCCGTAGCCACAGTCGAAGTTAACTTCCGGTGGTAGATTTGAAAGCTAGGCCATTCCTTACCTGACGCTTGATCAGTATAGACCCAAGAGCTGCCATATCGAAAATTTTATGCTAGAAGATGCCGAAGTCATCCAAATCCAGGACCGATGGTGGGCGTTATTCGAGAGCTCTGCTGGAGTCGGTCGACGAGAGGAGACGAAGTGATTCGGTTCGTCGACAGAAGGAATCTTGTCCAGGTTCTGTGGCTTCATCGGAGTGTGTTCATATATGTGATCTCGCTTCAACTCCGATATCATCTGTGTCTATTTCTGGTCAAGCGGCGACGTTGGAGGATATTTCCCGTTTGCTTGATCAGAAAAATTGGGAAAAATATTGAGTCAATTATGAAGATAAAGAATTAATCAAATTTTTAGAATTCGGATGGCCTGCTAACTATACTGGGGATTTTGAACCTGTATTAACTGAGACAAATCATACATGTGATGAGAAAGATATATATTGGATTAACAGGTATGTAACCACGGAATTGTCTCATGGAGCTATGCTGGGACCTTTTGGTCAACCACCTTTTTATTCCTTGGGCACAAATTAGCCCAATTATGACCCGCCCAAAGAAAAATACTGAAGAACGTAGGATTATAGTAGATCTTAGTTATCAAAGAGGGAAGGGAGTTAATGCAGGTATAGTTAAAGGTTTTTATATAACTTAACTACAATAATGTCATTGGCAAAAGAGGTTACAAAATTATGGAACAATTGTTTTATGTGGTCGATAGACCTAGCAAGAGCGTGCAGGCAATTAAGAACATGCCCTCTGAGTGTGCCTTTATTCAGAATTAAAGTGGAAGGGAAATATTATTTTGACACAGCACCCCCATTTGGTTGTGGGACATCCAGTATGGCTTGTGCCCGAACAACGTCTGCTGAAGTGCACTTAATGAGGAAAAAAGTTTTTTTTGCGCTATGCTATTTAGATGATTTTGCAGGGGTAGAAAGCACATTAGAGAAGGCACAGCAAACCTATGATTACATTAATAATTTTATGAAAGATTTAAGTTTAGACTTGTCAGTTAAATTTTGCACTCCACCTGCTAAAAAGATGATTTGGTTAGGCTATGAAATTAATTTAGAAGACATGACAGTTACGATCCCAAAAAATAAGCTGTTTGAAATCTTGGTGGAGTGTAATAAGTGGAAAATTGTTAGTAAGGTAACAAGGAAAAATGTACAACGTTTAGCAGGAAGGTTACAATTTATTTCTAAATGTGTAGTTCACTCACAAATTTTTATGAATAGAATATTAGCTTTTTTAAGAGTTGCCCCATTTACAGGAAAAGTGTTAGTTACAGAGGGTTTAATAAGGGATATAGCTTGGTTTTTACGTTTTGTAGAAGGGAGTAATGGGCTAATTTTACTAAGGTTATTCCCAAGGAAGAAGTGGGTGATTGAATGCGATTCATCATTGATAGGAGGTGGGGCATTCAGTAGTACACATTATTTTTCCGAACTATACACCAATGATTTCTTAAATAATAATTGTCATATTGCACAACTAGAAGCTACTAATCTAGTGATAGCTCTGAAGAATTTATCCCCTAATAAACCTGAAGACTTTATAATTATTATCAATACTGATAATGAAGCTTCTCAACAGGTGTTGTCTTCTGGTGCTGGAAAAGACCCAGTCTTGTGTGCCTGTGCCAGGGAAATTTGGAGATTTCCAGCACAGAAAAGCTGTGAGGTATAGGTAATTCACAATGCTGGTAAAGAACTAGTATTAGCAGATGCTCTTAGTAAGTTGTTTTTGTACCCTAAAGCAAAATTATTAGCAGACAGATTATGTCAAGTACAACTGTTGTCCAAGATAAATGTTTCTCATAATAATAAGATATTTGATCTGTACCTGTAAGTTTGTTCGTTGCTAATAATTTGTTTGCCTTTATCAACTCAGAACTTACTATATCACGTTAGTTAATAAGCTAAGCGTATATTTCAAGGCAGGACTTTCGGAGGGAATGTGCAAAAATAAGAGGGTACAGTTTGGGGAATATTTGAAGTTTTGTAAAAGAAACAACTAAAAGATAACCCTATAAAACCCAAACTTAAAACGGTAATGTTATATGCTTTGTATTTAAATGATAAATTAAAGACAGACAGAGCAATTAGAAATTATATGAGTGTGGTAAGAACTTGGGTGAGACTTAAGGGGAAATTGTGATGCAATTGACTGTTATGTGCTGTCAGTACTTAAAAGTGGTATATTTAAATTCAAAGATGGTACTGTTAGTAGAGTGTATCCACTAAGAATGTTAACAAGATGGCGACCGTGAGTGGACGCTAATACTTATGCGGACGCTGAAATCGCGAATTCAATGTACTAAAACGTGCATAAATAACCCACAAACATACCAGGATACTCATAAACATACCAAGATACCGTAGGATACATATCGGATGATGTAACACCACAAAAGAGGAGGAAATCAATCAAAACAAGGAGGATCAACCTCACAGGAGCGTGTCGACCATTAGATATGGTGGGAAACGGCGAAAACAAGAATACGGATTGCCAGGATATGTATCCTCTGGTGTAAAACAACATATAAGGACGTCGCTACAAGGCTGACATATAGCATCACGGAGAACTGGCAGAAGCAACACCAGGGCTCCAAACCATGAGTATCACAAACTTTTCATAAAATACCACTAACCAAAATTTAAAGCACTAGAAATACTGTGTATAGCTAACATCCATTCCAGGGCATGTACCTCCCCTCCACTCGCACAGGTGCAGTCTATGGTAAGGAATAAAGTAGGAAAATAAAATCAACATATAAGGAGGAATAAAGGAGGAAAATAAAATCAACAACAAAATAAAATCAACAACATAAAACACACAAAAAAAACTAAACAAAGGCTACACAAAAACACAGCAACTGCTAACAAAGGAAAGGAAAACAAGGTGGCAGATAGCCAGCAAGGTAGATGGACAAAGGAGGAAAAATTAAAGCAGGCAGAAACGGTTGTTAAAAAATATAAAAAAAGGCGGGAAACGACCAAAACCCCCGAATATGTTGCAAAAACAGCTGTAAACGTAAGTCAGCAGCTAAGCAAGGAGGATATAGTGAAACTGGTAATCCAGACAGTAAAAGAGGAACTCACACGAGACAGCAAAAAAATAATTAAGACAAAAACAACACGGGAAAAGACATGGATGCAACCGGAAACGGAAACAACAAAACAAAATCAAATGGCAATGACGATGACAATAAATATGAGAGCAGGCTACAGGCACTCCAAATGGCATATAGCACTCTACAAATAGAGTGCTCATGGTACAAAGCAGAGTATGAAAAACTCAAAACAAAAGAAAACAACACCAATGCCAACAAAACCACCAATGATGTATGGAAAACACCCACTGAAATAAACAAAACGCCCACCAACCCTGCCCCAAAACCAAAGCCAACACAGAAAGATGAAAACAAAAAGCTCAGCGTTGTCGTGCACGGTATCCCTGAAAAAGAGGCCGAAAACATGGAGAAAACAATCACAGACATGCTGAGCGAAGCGGACTGCGACTTTGGATGGACGGTAGTGACTAAAGCGTACCGTCTAGGGAAGGAACAAAAACAAAAAGACAAAACACTGAAAAAAAGTGAGGCAGACATGGAGCAGACAGAAGGCAAAAGCCAAAACCAGAAGCCTGAAGAGGCATCCCCACAGAGCAACGAAAAAAACCTAGATAAGCCAAGGAGCATCAGACTCCAACTAGAAAAAGTATCGCAGAGAAAAGAACTCTTCCAAAAAAAGAAAACTCTACAAACCAAAAAAGACTATAACAAAGTATCAATCAGGACAGAAGCAGAAATGCTGAGTGAAAAGACAGTACAACAAATGTACACACTGGCCATTGAAAACAAAAGCAACAATGAGAAAATAGAAACAGTCAAGATAAGAGGGTGCAATATCGAGATAAACGGGAAGATGTACTCGCCCAACGAGTTCGAAAAAATAGAAATAGAAGAAATCACCCCGGAAAGAGCAACCAGGGAACATGCCTGGGGAGTATCCTTCCAAGGGCACAACTCCCCCTTCAGCAACCTATATGCATGCAAGATCAGAGGCAAAGACGGAAAGAAATACACATCAGCCAAACAATACTACTGTTCTATCATGGCCAAATTTCACGAAAAACATGACCTAATGAGGCTGATAGACAATGCAGAAAATCCATACACGATAAAGGCAAGAAAATATGGAGATCGCCAGAATGGTGCAAAACCAATGAAAAAGTCCTGGAAGACATCGTAAGTGCGAAATTCACTCAGAATGAGAAATTAAAGAAAGAATTAATCAATGCTCCAGGCAATGCATTCAGAGAGTGCACAAAGTGCCCATACTGGGGCTCAGGTAGGTTCCTGGACAGTGTCAGTGAAGGGGAAACAGTCAAACAGGGATACAAGAATAGAATGGGAGACATCCTACAAAAAGTCATGGTAAGCCTCACAAACGCTAAAGAATAGAAACCAAAATTAATAAGCAAAATAAAGTAAATATAAAATAGACACAGTAAACCCAAGCAAGACAGACAGCAAAATAACTTATTAATTATGTATGAAACTATATAACAAAACAGGCCATATGTACTGTATGCACCAGCCCATACGCCCATAAAACAATCTAAACAAAGTTAAAAACTCGCGAAATCTAACAAACGCTAAACCTAAAGGTAAAGAAAGATGGTAGATGAAATTGAATGCAGGCTGGGAAGGGGCACGCACTTTGCCCCCCTAAACTGCCAGAGTCCATCCAATAAAATAGACACAATAAAAATGCACCTAAAAAATGAAAATGTTGATGTTTTAACACTGTCAGAAACATAGTTCACTGAGAGACATCAAGACAACACCCTCAACATAGAAGGATATAGGCTCGTACGTAATGACAGACAGCAAATTAACATAGCAAACCTAACAAAAAAAGGTGGAGGTCTTGCGATCTACTGCAAAACCTCAAAAAATCTAGACACTGAGGCCCTAAAAATAGCAAACAACTCAAATGAACACCTGGAGCTACTATGGTGCCTAATAAAAAACGAGAAGCAGGCTAACATAGCCATAGCAAGCCTCTACAGACCACCATCCGCGGATATTGAAACATTCCTTGAAACTCTAGAGAAAAGTATAAATACAGTGAGAAAACTAACAAATGCAGAAATCTTTGTGCTAGGGGACTTCAACATAAACTACAGTAGCAACGACAAAAATATACTAATGCTACAAACCACTATCAAAATCCTAGGGCCACAGCAACTTATTACAGCACAAGACTAGGAAACAATAGCTCAACAATTGACCTAATACTAATCAACTCAAACCATGCCGCAAAATGGGGCACTAGAAGCTGGGGTATAAGTGACCATGAGCTAATATATGTAACGAGGAAAAAACTCAAAAGCACAAGCCAATATAAATATAAGATGGGCAGATCCCTAAAAAACTACTCAAAAGAAACACCACAACACCACCTATATGAAAATATAGACAACCTCACAACAGACAGAGATGACCCTGATATCTACTGGAATAACATTGTCACAGAAATAAAACAATCATTAGATGAGATGTGTCCCATAAAGAAACTAAAAATACAGAGAAACCAAGACCCGTGGGTAGACAGGGAACTGTTAACGCATATCGCAACAAAACGAAGGCTAGGTGACAAATTGAAACGTACTAAAGACCCAGAGGATAAAAGGGCCTATAATACTGCCAGAAACAACTCCCTCAAAGCAGTAAGGGCAGCAAAAAAAGAAATATATAATAAAACAAGACAAGGACTGGGGAAGCAACGCAAATAAGTTCTGGAAAAATTTAAGCTTACTATTCCCCAAAAATAAGATAGAAGAACGGATAAGCTTCCAGGATAAGGATGGAAATACGCACACAGATAGTGATGCAGCAAACAAACTAAATACCCACTTTGCCACGGTAGGACAAAGGTTATTAAAGAAATTCACAAGAATCTGGGAAAACAAGTGAGAAAATATCCAGAATGAAATCCCCACCTGCAAAACTGACCTAAGAGAACTAACACAGCTAATAAATGACATAGATGAAAACAAACCAAGTGGAATAGATGGAATCCCCACAAAAATACTAAAAGAGGCACTCCAAGCCATCCCAGATACCATGGTCGACCTGTTCAACATATCATTTGAGCAGGGACACTTCATCACAGCATGGAAGATGGCAACCATCACCCCCATATACAAAAGTGGTGACAAACAAAACATGGGGAACTACAGAACAATATCAATCTTGCAAACACCAGGCAAGCTAATTGAAAAAATATTCCACAGGCACATAAATGAGCACCTGGAAAAAACCAATATACTAAAAAGAGGCAAGGAGGTTTCAGAAAACTCCACTCCACATCAAAAACAATAGCAAACCTAACAAGTGATGTGCTGGCATCATTGAACCAAAAGAAATTAGTTGGAGCAGCCTTCATCGACTTCTGCAAAGCCTTTGACACTGTAGACCACAGCATATTAATAAGAAAATTAAACAACATGGGCATTAAATCCAAATCAATAAACTGGATAAAATGCTACCTAAACAACAGGCAGCAAAATACTAAAGTAAATGGTACACTCTCAGACCAACAAACTATCACCTGTGGTGTACCCCAAGGATCAGTCCTGGGACCACTACTATTTATGCTTTACATAAATGACCTGGAAAAATAGCTGGAGACAAAATGTCTCCAGCTATATGCGGATGACACTGTCGTATATGCAGAAGGAAGCACAGTAGAGGAGGTAGCGACCAAACTGAACAACCTCCTGCTAAAGCTGGACAGCTGGTGTGAATCCAATAAAATAACCATCAATGCAAATAAATCTAAAACAGTACTCTTCTCACATACAGCAATCACAGGAAGAAACCTACAATGCACACTAGGAAACCAAACACTGGAAAGTGTAAATCACTACAAATACCTAGGCCTAGAACTAGATAGCCAGCTAAACTACAATCTGTGTGTAACAAAAATCATACAAAAAGTAAATCACAAACTATGGCTCTTTGCTAAACTAACAAACTATATGACACAAGATATGTCAATAAAAATCTTCAAAGGCATGGTACTCCCCTACTTTGACTATGGGGATGTAATCTACATGGGTGCTAAAAAAGAGCTACTTAAAAAATTGCAGATACTACAAAATAGGGCCCTGAAAATATGCCTGAAAGTAGACAAACTACACCCCACACAAAAGACCTACACAAAAGAACTAAAGTAAAGCTACTAGAAAACAGAAGGATAATCCACCTAACAACATTAGCATATGGATATAGCCAAGACATTAAGCGTCTAACCCAACCACTAAGGGACACCAGAGCAAGCAAGGCACCACTACTGAGACAGACCAGAAGCCAGATCAAAGCCCATGAAAGGAGCACACTGGAAATGGCCGCCAAGCATGGAATGCGCAAACGGTGAAAGAAAGACAAATACCTGACCTAAAAACGTACAAAAAATATCTGTGCAAAATAAAAACTGGGAACCCCAACTGAACTGCACCACAAGGGGGCAGGTGATATGTCACGGCTCACCAACTGGACAGCCCAGGGTGGGATAACCGGAAATATAAAAGCCAGATAACATATCCAACAACAATATAAATCAAATCAATTTCAAACAAACATAACTCAACCACCTATTACGTACAAGCCTATGGACATGTAAATAAAATAGGCTAGTATAGAATTAAGTAGAAAAAAGTGGAAAACTTCCCAAGAAAACCCCAAAACACTAACATAGAACCTTAAGAAAACAACTAAAGGCCCTGTCACATTACGGCGTATGGCGGGAGCGTATTGAAAACCTACGTAGGTCCTGCGCGTGCCGGCCTATGATGACATTTGTGACCTTTTGGCTGGTTTTGAGCGTATGTGGAACCTATGAGGAGCGTACGAGGAGCGTGTGGGAGCGTGCTGTGACATTTTTTGACAGTTTTGATTGGCATGTGGAGCATATGAGTAGCGTACGAGTAGCGTACGCATAGCATATGCATAGCATATGCGCGTATGAGTAGCGTGCATACGCTGTGCATATGCTAGGAGTACGTTCCCATACGTAACTCGTAGGTTATGCGTACGCTACATACGCTAGAGATACACAAGTTGAGCGTATGAAAAACCTATGCGGTGTACCCCTAGCCTACGAGGAGCGTATGCCGGCGTATGAGGAGCGTATGTCGGCGTATGAGTAGCGTATGGGCCATACGCTCTCATAGGTCGAGATTTTTTTAGCATGCACAAAAAAATGTGGACGGACGGATTTATGAAAGCGTATGGTGGCGTATGCCTCATAAGCTGGCATCTGGCGGCGTATGAGTAGCGTATGCGTAGCGTATGAGTAGCGTATACAGCGTATGCCGACATATATGACATAACGCGCCTACGCCGCCATACGCTCCCGCAAAAAAACCTAATGTGACAGCCCCTTAACATAGTCATAAGAATAGAACAAAAATACAATGCCAAGAGGGCCCAAAAAATCTAACATACGTACCAACAAACGTACCAACATACTATCTATCTGCTACTGAAATGCAGACAATCAAATAACTGATCAGCAGCTACTGTTTGGTAAGACAACACCAACACTACAGCTGGCCAGCATTGAAAACAAGCCTGGGTACCCAGGCTTAGATGCTATGGACAGAATAAATACAGCCTCAATTTTAAAAAAAAAAGAAAAAAGAAAAAAAGAAAAAAAGAATTAAGCATATTAAAGTAATTGTATTAAAATTCTGAAAAATAGGTAAAGATGGTCTGGTGTTGAGTGCTGCATTGTTAATAGGCTATACCATGTTTGTTAAGACAGTCCAATTTATTTTATTCCGAGATGCTGGGCGATGGCGGTCATATGCTGCTCGTGAGTGACATCAAGGCACACATGACACACTTGACGGTGACGATCAGAAGCACCAAAACCAGAGGACATCTACCACATTGAACTACCTCGGGTACCCAATTCTCCATTCTGTCCGGTGCATGCATGGAATAAGTACTGCCGCCGCTTTCGTGTGTATAAGGATGCCCCAGCATTCGTTCTCTCGAACGGGAACCCTTTGACCTGCCAAATCTTCATGAAATGCATGCGAATAGCTCTGAAAGCTGCTGATCTACGGTGGTGGCCGATAGTAATGTCCCATAGTCTTCGTCGAGTGGCAGCACAGGAATATGCAAGAGTTGGGATGCCTTTGGACTGCATTAAGACATTGGGACAATGGAAATCAAATAGTGTTTTCAATTACGTGAATACAAAATTTATTAGGCAAGGACCATCAGCTCTCCTGTGCCAATTTGGCTGAGAGCTAGATGGTCCTAATAATTTCCCATGTTTAGATGTGTAAAAATGAGTTGCAAGTGATGTGTGCCTGGTGTGCTTCGACAGTATGACCGTGATCAACCCATAGATGATGCCTCATGTCTTCAATTACCAAAGAATTTATCAAAGTCAAAAATATATACTTATCCATAAATCGTAATTAGCTATTAAATAAATACCTGCAAATAAGTACTAATAAGTCAGGCTTTAAAGTTAAATGCTGGGTTGTACTACCTGGACAGCTAGCATAAATAGAAAAGCTAATAGAATCATCTGTACTGATGTATGAAGCTTTCTTTAAATGTTAGCTAGTGACAGACATATAAAGGCTCTTGTAAAAATTTATTAAGCCTGATTAATAAATTTATTAGCCCAAAAAGTGATTATCTGTGTCTGGTTTGAATTATTACATCCTGACATTGAAGACTGACCTATTTTTAAGTGCACTATACTGAGATTGCCAAGACTCTTTGCTGGTACATTGACATTGATATTGGAAATACTTCAAACTGATTCGAGGCGAACATTGGCTCAGAAAGCAACATTATTACATCCTGACATTGAAGACTGACCTATTTATAAGTGCACTATACTAAGATGGCCAAGACTCTTTACTGGTACATTGACATTGATATTGGAAATACTTCAAACTAATTCAAGGTGAACACTTGCTCAGAAACCAACATACTCTAAGATGTGGTCATTAGTTTAAGTGGTATCACCATGAGAAAACCATGATTCAAGCTGGTGACTCACTCCAGATAGCCACTACTATCAAAGTTTGTCGATGGCCGTCTCGACAACTCTTTGTACTCAGTACTACTTGGGCCAGTCCCCACCTTCAAAGTACTCTAAACAACTCATAAGGAAGAAAGGGAAGACACGTCACGCAAGATTGACAGTGATAAGGTTGAGCTTTATTGGCTACAACTCTTGTCTACCTACTAGTGACCTGATTCACTTACAAACTGCTATGCAGACCCACGTGGCTCCTGCTTACTCATATCAAAATCAGTGCCTACAGCCCATTGAACCTGAGTCCAATGGTTGTTGTGAAAGTACATATAGCTCTCCTATATCCACTTTGACTTCTGGATACTGAATGCTTTATTCACCGTCCAGGGTCCTGAACCACCGGCACCCTTTGTCTATGACGTCATCTCATTTACATATCCTTTGTTCTCCACACATGCCTGGATGTCTTTTATGCATATATTACATCCCCCCATCAAAGTATTTCTGAGATATGCAATATCTCAAAAATCTTCACACCAAGTTTACATGTTAAAATACAATGCAATACAATAACACAAGAAAATATCACGGGTACTTAGCTTTCAACCACAGGTTAGCCAATTTCCAAGTGTACCCAGTCACTGATATCCTTTGAAAATGTCACGAGCGAGCACCATGTGCCCGTCAGCCACCCCAGTGCGATCCTGTCGAAGACGTTCCTCGGAAGAACATTCGCCTCCGATCCTGTGTCGAGCTTGAACTTGACTGGATGACCGTTCACTCGGATGGTCGCATACCAGAGTTCGGCATCACATTCGGTGCTGCGGTCGACGGCACCGACAAACAGATCCGTTGTCAACACATTGACTTCCGGCGGACCCGGGTCAACTCATTGACTCTGCCAAGTTTGCTCCAGCAAACCTTCCCGAAGTGCCTGACCTTTTTGCCCCTGGCTGGGCAGACTCCCCGGCGGTGTTCGTAGCCACAGTTCTGACATTGTATTTTGAATTCACCTGCACCGGCGCTGCCAGCTTTCCAAGATGGCAGCCCAGACGGATGAACCACCGGTGCACCGGTTCGTGGAGTTGCATAACTGTTCAGAAAATCGATTCAGAAAATCGATTTCCTTCACTTCTACGTCCGATTTCTTGTCCTCCAACTGATCAGAACTGAACTCACTGAGCTTGCACATGTTTATGCACTTTTCCAGGGTAAGATAGGCTGTCTGCAGCATTTTGTTTCTCAAATTAATGTTCTTTACGCCAGCCATCAAACGATCGTGCAAAAGCGATTCCTCCACCGGTCCATACTCGAAATCTTTAACTCTGTCTCTCAGCGCCATGATATACGTGGAAATGTTCTCTGTGGCTTCATTATGAGAATTAGAACGGTAGCGTGTTATTATCAAGTTACATTTACAGGTACAGTATGCTTGAAACACCTCCGTGAGTGGTCCGATCTTGTCTCGCTCAGCGAGTGCGATGGACATGTTGGCGAAGACCTTTTAAGCTTATTCGCATGCGACGTGAAGAAAGATACAGCATTGCACCCATTATGTCTTCGTTACGACCCTGCAGCCGTGGCATATATGTCATATGCTCTGATCCATGTTTTCCAGTTCGATTGTGCATTGTTGCAGAGGATGAACTGTCCTGGCAGCCCGAGACCCGGCAGTGTGTTAGCGGGCACATCGCCCTTATCTGACACCATGTGAAAATACGATGTCTGAACACTTTGACTTCCGGAAACTGAATGCTTTATTCACCGTCCAGGGTCCTGAACCGCCGGCACCCTTTGTCTATGACGCCATCTCATTTACATATCCTTTGTTCTCCACATGTGCCTGGGTGTCTTTTATGCATATATTACAGTTGTTGCACCCAGCTCAGTGTTGAACTGCTTCTTTCAGTACTTCTAGAGTGAGTGTGTGTCTGCATAGCAAGTGCAAGGAGTATAAGGCTCACACCGCCAGCCAATCAGACACCCCTGCAGCCTGGGTGGGCGGCACCCAGGAGAGGCCACTCAACCCCAGTGCAGGTGGTGTCCATAATGTATGCAGAATGGCTGGTGTGCTTGCCCAGCGGTCCTGTGGTAATAAGTAGTCGTCATACAGTTACAGTAAACATGCTCCCACTCCATTTGCACTCTTCCTGGTGCATGGTGGGAACACGGTCACTGCGCGTCATAACATTTACACATAGCATTCTTATGTCACACACCGAGTGGGCACCCATTGCTCCGCATACCGCGTGTAAGGAATCCTAGCTTGAGACGTTAGTGGGAGGAAAAGGGGGGGTTTATTAATCAGCACAATTTAAGCGGTTACAAATATTTTCTCAGTATGTAAAGTCAGTCCATTTCTTTAATGTCAATGGATGGTGGGAGTGGGAGAACCTCGGAACCCGAGGTAGGCCCAGGAGCCGACCCAAAGCATAAAACCAATATGGCAGTGGTGCAGCCAGACTCAGGTATCCGTAGTACCATAGACTCAGAGTCTATCTCAGTGCCGAATCAGGTGAGTTTTACAGTCGGGGGCAGCACTCGTCGGGGCCAAACGCCAGCCCGAGGGTGTCGCATATGGCGCGGAATATAATATTCTGCTATTAACATGCAGCAGAATAGGGATTATTATGGTAAGATAAGGCCACGAGGGCCAACGGCTATAGGATATCGTTTCAGTAGAGCTTCTGTCATTTTTTGTAGTTTACAATCTTGGCGTGCAGTTGTTTTAGGGTGGGTTCTATAGAACTTGTAGGGTGGGCCGTTGGCCCTCGTGGCCTTATCTTACCATAATAATCCCTATTCTGCTGCATGTTAATAGCAGAATATTATATTATGATGGTAATCAGGCCACGAGGCCAACCGCTACTTTGTATTGCTACTGTGCACCGAGATTGTTTATTTAATTGTTATTGTGTGTAGAAATAAAGGTAAAGCTCCATTATTGGTTCTTATTGTTTATATTTCTACTGTGAAGCCTTCTGAGTGCTTACTTGGCTATAATACGTGTAACTATATATGTCTATAGTCTCTTTTTGGCATCCTTGCTACCAGATTACTGGTACCATGTTAGTTACTTCACTGGGCCTGGGCTTCGCCTGTTATAGAACCATTGGACTATTTCCTCATTTGTCAAGCCTCCACCATGCAGACATATCTATGTCATACGTGCCAATAGCGGCGTATGACTGATTAATTTTTCCCTTGGTTCAATGGTTTTCCATCACTGGACCAATTTTTTCACCCAGATTGTCAATCTCTCTCTACTTCCATCTTGCTAGGAACCTGTTGGTGACCCACATTCTGGTCTGTATATATTAGTTTGTAAGACCAGCTTTGAAGTGAGCCTCAGTCATTGTTGTTTTCAGGCAGCTGATGAGTGATTCCAGCTGATGAGTGGACACACCGGTCTATATATCACAATTCCTGTGAGGTTTAGCAGTGTGAGCTTCTAATAGATTCAAGTATGACTGATGTTGCTTCCATCAGTATTATATAGCTTGCTTTGTCTTTCTGTGTGTCCCTACATAACTTGCCAACAATTGTCATTGTGAGATTGTTTCATTGTTAGCTTTAAATGCATTTATCTAAATAAGACAGGGTTGACTATTCAAGAATTCTTAATGTTAGTGAATTATTTATACAGTGTGTTAGATTCATATGCTGTTTGCATGTACACTGCACTTCTTCGCAACATGAAGATTCCTAATGGGGCCATAACTTGTCAACGTGCTCCCTCTTAAATGGCATCTCACATAACCTCAGTTTCCTTTGGTTGCTCCTGTCAGATATGTTACAAGTACTGTGGACTGTGGCTATTTTCTAGATGGAGAGCCCAATATTTATATTTATCAATCCAATCACATACTGTGCCTATATCTTCGCAGTATATTATTCCTCGAGTCAGTTTAAGTATTAGAAAACTGGCAGCAGATCAATTCGCTGACTGGGTATGTTTTGCTATTCTTCTAGTCCTATTCCATGCAGATGTACTGAGAAATCGTGAGTAAATGCACTACTATTTAGACTGGATAGTTTGAGTGACTCTTCGGCAAGGTTGCGTCTTCATCTACTTGTGCACCTTCAAACATCAGAGACTCAGCAGCAGGATGACTCGTGTTGGTTTGCCAATTAAACGGTGTAGTCTGACGAAGCATCACATTTTCAAAACTAAAGCAATTATCTAAATTTGATTCTACAATTCTACCTTAGCTACTGATGCACTTCGAGTTATTAGCAATTGGCAGTTACAGATTATCTGGTATGTATGCTCCCAAGAGTGTGTCACTATGCGCATAATGGTGGGATTGCTTGGTTGTGTTTATGGTTGTGTTTGGAGGTAACACAGCCTTTGCAGTCAGCTAACTGCAATCTACTCTGCTGTGATATTTGTCAATGGTATTTCACCCCTGATAATTGGCATTCTATAGCCCTTAGTGTGCTGGTATGCCGTTAAGCATTTATTCAGTCATTCATTCATTCCTGATAATGGTGTCATTCTGCTAGAATTATCACCACACTTTAGTGACACCTCTTGTAGACTCCATTTATTTCAATGTGTGTGCCAGGCCAAGACATTTAGCTAGTATTACTCATGTAGCTAGACAGCTGGCTTAGTGTTTGTTGTTTGTTTGTTGTTGTTTTACATCCTAGCAACATCTAAGGTCATATCAGGACGGGTACTGACTTGTGACAGTGCGCACTCATGGCGACTTTATAGTGCTGTCCCACTGGGAAACCAGGCCGCCGGCACCATGACCTGGTATCTCACTCAGTCACATTATCCTGACACTGAGCACACCAGTCCTTGCCCTATCCTAATAATGCCACGCGCCTGGCTAGGAAGCGACAAGTATCAATTTTAAAGTCATTGGTTTGACTCGACCGGGACTCGACCCCATGATCTACCAGCACGGGAGACGGACGCTATAACTCATTCGGCCATCCCATCTGGTCTGGCTTAGTGGGAGAGGTGCCTATGACAATTGTAGTTTTGGATCCTGTCTGAGCCAAGACAAGGGAATACCATAGCCATACCGGTTATTTTGCCTAGCACTCAAGATCCCAAGGCTCAGCTGACTGGCTCAATGTCAGAGTGAAGTGACTGCGTCATAGAATAGCATTGGCAGTGTTGTATTTCAGTAGGCCAAAGCTGTGGTCAGCATTGGAGCCCTCCATGCCAAGTTGGCATCCATCTTGATATGGGTTATAATTGCTTGGCTTCCCATTGGGAATTGATGGAGTAATGTCAGATTTGTAGTAGGGCTTTATCTGTAAACCTGATTTTCAAGTTTTGGCAATCAAGTTTAGCATCTATACTCCCACCAGCCCTACACACTTTTGGCCAGCTGTATTCCCCCATGCCGTAAGGGCTTTTGTATATCCTGCAGTTACTGACCCTGGTCAACATCCAGTTGAGGAGAGGTGGGCTGAGATGGCGCCACCGGTACAGTATTGCGTCTTACAGAGTATAACAATAATCATAATAATAAGTAATATTCCCTTCTGTGTCTTTAGACTCACATAATACACTAAATCATATTCTCATCTCTCACTCACACATGTTCCAGTTTAATGTGGCTTCTGATTTTCTGGTTATTTTACATGTTGTTATGCTAGAGTGCATTGTGATGATGATAGCTTAGCTTCTCTAGAAGTCTTAGAGATCATGTATGTGGTCTAGTGGGTACCTCTCACATATACAGTTTACTGGGTGTTTGTTAATGCATAGCTGTACTGACATCCCATCAATTATGAGGCCTTTCTTCAGGCTAGATATGGGTAGTTGCATCTCACTGGATTATCTTTTTTCTGCATGTGCAAATCATTAGTTATTATCTTAGTTTGAAAGCATTTAAGATATGGTCAAGTATGTACAGGAACTGCAATTTGGAAGTAGGAGTGTTTTATCTTCCTGAAGTTATTTTTGTGACATTTATATGGTAACATGTCAGTAAATCTTTTGCAACCCTGCATAATTAGGAATTATGGAACTTGGGCTGTGTCAATATATCTTCATGTGTAGCCATTGTTAGAAGCTTGGAAATTTATTTTCCATTTCATAGTTATGTTATTTTAGTACAACAGCTCACTTTTTAAAGTTTCTATCAAATTGCTATTCATTGTCTACATCATGTGATTTTAGTACAGTAGTTGAATGTTGAAACTGTGTACACCCTCCCACAACTGTGCTAGTAAAACAGGAAACTGGCTAAGTGTTAGTACCACTGAGTTTGGAGTGAGCCTGGATGGTGATTTCTTGAAGGGTCCCACCTGTTCTATTCTGGGGGGGGGGGGGGGGGGGGGGTCACCCAGAGTGCAGGTCTGCCTGGGTCACCTCCCCTGACCCCCATTAATTAGTTAATGGTGCCAGGCTTCCCATTGGGTTTTTATGCTGAATTATACACTGCATTCCTGCACTGTTTAGTGTAATACTGGACTAAGTTATCTTGGGTCCTGGAAATCTTTGGCAATATGAGGTTTACCCATTTCCCTGCATCTGACTTGTGTTAATTTGCTCCCTGTGCCTTAAGCTGCTCACAATTGTGTTCCACTCATTAATTGATCTGCTTAATCCACTGCACTGCTTAGCTATGCATTATTTTCAGCCACTCAACACACTAATTGTTTCTGGTATTGAGCTACTCACTGTTCAAGCTTATATGCAGCGCACTGCCATGAGCTGCTCACTGAGCTAAACTTCTCACTGTTCTGAGCTGCTCATTGGCCTGTGCAGCTCACTTCTGTGAGCTGTTTGGGGCCATGAGCTGCTCACTACTGAGCTGCTGACAACAGTGTGCTGCTCAGTGTTAAGGGCTGCTCATTGTATTGTGCTCATTACCTGGTGTGCTTATTGTCAAGAGTAATGTGAGCTGTATTCTCACTTAGCTGTGCAGTGTGCAGTGTGTGCACTGTGTTGAGCTGTAATAAGAGAGAACTACCTCTCCCAGCTCCTTCTCTCTGCTAATTACATCACTGAATGTCAGAATCTAGAGATTTAAGTGAAACCAGTTAGACTAATTAGATTACTGATAAAGCCACAGTTCTGGTCTGCGCTTTTAATTACATTACGGTTTTGGGCCAGATTCTACTGCCCTCTGGCACATCCTGAGTTCACCCACCTGTTGGTCACCTCATGGCCCAAGGGGGAGGTTCCCATGCTCCACCTCCCCCCCCCCCCTCTACCACCCACCCATCTCAGCAGCAACCAACCTCCTGGGGAGGTGGGGTGCAATGGGGTGGGGTGGGGGGGGTTATTGGGTGTGAACTTAGCCCAGTCCACTGGGTGGCAAGCTGCAACCCCAGCTGGGGTTGGGGTGGGATAGATATCCCTGGCATCAGGATGCTGACAATCGCGCTGACAGCAACTGCTAGCCTGACAGATCAGTGCACGACCGATTGTCTAACCTCCGGTACAGGCAAGCCTGACCGCGCGCAACGCAGAGGTTTAAGGACCCGCGGGTCTGGCCCGTAGACCTCCCCGCCGTAGCGGTGGCTACCCGTAGGTGCCATACTTAACGGGACAGTTATCAGTGGATGGATAATGTCCTAGCCTCCGGTACAGTTCACACTGACCGCACGCAACGCAGAGGCTGGGTGGCCGGTGGCACACCCGCTGATACTCATATCAGCCGCTGCCGTCAACATCATAATCCACCACGCGACCGTGCACTTAATACCCGTTCGTCGGGTCACGTCGCAGCGTGGGCTAAACCTGCCTTGCCGCCCGGGCAGCTACTTACCTCTAGCCGGGTCAGCATGTTGTGACACTTATATGTGCCTAGGCAGGTAATGGTGTGAAGTCCTATTATCCTCCTGTGTGTATATATATATGCATAAGCATATGTCTAAGTGCACCCTCCTCCCCTCTCTGTGTGCTATGTAACTTTAATAACAGTGTTATCAAAGCTACATAGCACACACAGTGGTGAGTCAGGCTCAGCACTCCCCTGTAGTATAGAGCCCAGGCCTGCACCCTGCCCCTCAGGGAGGGTGCAGGGGCCCTGGAGCTCCCATGGGGACGTCTGCTCTCTCCGAGAACGAATCCAAGAATGACAGAAGCTCTACTGAAACGATATCCTATAGCGGTTGGCCTCGTGGCCTGATTACCATCATAATTCGTCGGAGGCACGCATTGCTTGGATGAAGGTCGTATCCTCCAGCCGTCGGGCAAGTGGCTGTCGGCTATCCTCTTGAAAATCTCCTATGAATATCGTCTTACGATGGGCCAAGTCAGTGTGCAGTTATCTTGCGCCACCATCTCCTGGTGGCGCGATAGTGCTGCCAGGACGCTAGATGGGAATGCGTGCTGGCTCTCAAGGCAATTCAGGCCCAACACATCACTCGATGGTGTCGATCGACGCCTGCATTTTTAACATCCTGCGCTTTGCTTCGCTTTTGCTGATATCTTCCTAGGCCTGGCCTATTGCCTGGGTTGTATCGGCGTTGTTATTGGTGTAACGGTCCGGTCGCCATCTTGGGTGCACGGTGAGTCGCTCTGCTCGGCCGGGGCTGCTGCCTCGGTCATTTTTGTGGCGGGGCGGCCGCGCGGGTGTGTAGCTCTATGAACAAGCTGTGTGTTGCTATTTGACGTGAACTTATTTGCCTTTTTTCAATCTGATGTGGGTGAGCATGCGGGGAGACGGCGGAGGTCGGTATGGTTAAAATCTTAATCCTGCCGAGTTTTAGCTCCGAATGCAGGTCAGGGGGGGGGGGGGGGGGGGGTTAGGAGGTAGTGCCTGTGTGAGCCGTTTGGTGACGTGATGGCTCTCAGGCTTCCTCCGCCGGATCAACCACAATTCGAAATTATGTGCCAATCTCAGATAATCTCAGATAACCTCAGAGAACCAATTAACCTCAGATAACCTCATATAACCAGATAACCTCACCATAACCTCGCCATAGATTTCTTACTTTTTTGCCAGAGACCACTTTCATTCCTGTATTCAAATGCTGGCTCTGTTAATTTGTTTCCTAACGCCCCCTTTCCTCTTTTATCTAGCCATTGACCACTCTTTGATAAATGGTCCTAGTTTATATATAATAATAGACGCACAGCTTACTATATATATATATATATATATATATATATATATATATATATATATATATATATATATATATATATATATATATATATATGCCGCAATTAGCAAATCTATTGTAACTTCACACAAAATTCGAACTTTTTTTTCAGAAATGATAAGATTAACAAAGCTTTTCTCTTCATGTTGATACCAAAATCACTTCGGCTGCATTTTAAGACGACACACCAAAAGGCACTTTATTACAGGCACTTTTTGCTATTAGCGCATTCTTTTACATCACAGTAATCAGAACAAATACTAAACCATGTGGTTTTGTTTTGTTCGGTGCTGAATCACTGTTGGTTACATAGGCTATTAATAGGTCCTATCAGACCTCTTGAGCAGCAATCTCTTCTATTCTTCAGAGCACTGAGAAGAAAACTCTGGCTAAAAGTGACATGTCTGATACCGTCGGAAGTTCTGTGGAAAATATCTCTCCAACAACTATGGGACGAAAGAGTTCGCTCACCCTAGTCGAAATGGTGGATGAGGTGGACACCAGCTCTGTCCGAACGGATTTGTCACTTCAAAAAGTATGTTTACATTCTACTGAGGCTAGATAATATATTTTAAAAAGTTGGTGATCGTATTTTTGACCACACAAATCAGGGTCGGGTGGGTGGTTTTTATTTTGGGTTTTTAGTTTTCTGGTGTATGACGTAGACGTAAGACGTATAACAAATGAGGTGTTTTTGTGCAGCATTTAGAAGCCTGTTGCTGTTGTGTTCTTTTTATAATGAATTTAATGCATTCAGGGTGTTTGAGAAAAATGTCCAAGTGCCTATGAAAGTTGAATTTCTGCTATCCCGACCAATTTCTTTTAATTTGGCTTAATCAAACTAGTTTAGACAAGTGTTGTTAAGAGTCGTCAACAGTTTTCAACTTATTGTCGTTAGGAGTGTGCCTGGAGTGGGAATCGAACCCACATCTCTTGCATTCCGGGCCAGTGTGAACACCATTACACCACCTAGGCTCCCTTATGTGTACTTTTCTAGACCCCTTCCACGCCTTGATGTATGCTTTGTACGACTGAAAATGTTGACAACTTTGGATGACCTCTTAACAATCTGTGTGTTAGTAGGTGCCGGCAGGACTTAGATACTACTGAAAGAAAGTATGAAAATCGTGAAAATTGCTAGGTTTTAAATACTCCTATTTGGGTATGTATACACACACATACACACACCTTGTATACACACACCTTGTATATTTGACGTACATACAAATAGCCTAAACTGAGCCTCTAAACTGGCCTCTGTGGTTTAGTGGCTAGGGTGTTGAACATGTAATCTGGTGTTGTGAGTTCAAACCCCATATGGTTCACTCCTTTTTACATTCAACAACAAAAAACGATTTCCTTCTATATGTGTTTCTGATTGAATTATGCAATGTAATTGTACTAACATATATTTTACATTAAAGCAAATATATTTCCTATTTGAACTACTCTAATGAAAATTGAAAATACCTCAGTTTTACTTTCCCTTCTTTCCACTCTCACCCAGCTGGGTCACTTGGTTAGTAACCATGACCCTTTTAAACCCTAAACTGGGTCAGAATGGAGTTTGGATGTACCAAGACTATTTCTAGGTCACAGGTCAGCACCGTGCACCACCTGTGGGAAAGCTGGAAACTACTGGAACATGGAATGCACCACCTAGTGTTAAAAGCAGCGTAACCAGAACGGCAAGACACGTGTCCCTTTAAATTTAAAATACCCAGAATGTACTGTGAATGAACTAAAGCTTTTCTCTTTATTTTGATACCAAAATCACTTCGGCTGCATTTTAAGACGCCACACCAAAAGGCACTTTATTACAGGCACTTTTTGCTAATTAGCGCATTCTTTTACGTCACAGTAATCAGAACAAGTACTAAACCATGTGGTTTTGTTTTGCTCGGTGCTGAATCGCTGTTGGTTACATAGGCTATTAATAGATCCTATCAGACCACTAAATGAGCATTAATTTGGTATATGATAGACATATATTTAAAACAAAATCAAATGATGCCAAACAAAGAAAACACCTCATGTTTCATTCAGTGTTAAAGGCAAATTTTGTTCAAGTAAATAAAGAAATCTTAAAATGTGATTATCTTGAAAAGTAAAGAAGATAGAGCCTTTCTGGTGTGTTGTGTTATTCTACATTTAACTAGCACTATGACGATGTGATTAACCTTAATTAACTGCCCAGTTTAAATATCTTAGAAATGACTGCCGTTACCTTGTGTTAGCTACAGAGGTACTTTATGCTAAATGGTCCTATTAAATGGACCTTATATGGTAGTATCTGTCTTTAGCAACCCATGTGATTGACAAACTCCTGTCATATGCGAACAATTTGTCACTTCCCAAACGGAATGTCTTATTTGACTCACTCCAATAACATGACACCTAATATGTCAGGACAGTATTTGTCTGGATGCAGAATTGTCCTTTGAAGACAGGTACTACCGTATACATACAATGATCGAAAACGAGATTTACGAAACCTTTGCTCATTTGCTGATATCAGATAACACAATTAGGCTCTGTGCACAGGGTTCATACATCCCTGGAAATAACCTTGAAACCGCAGGAAAATAAAGTAAACTATTCAAGTGCTTGAGTACCCTTGAAAATGATCTTATATTCTGGAAACCGTTGAAAATGATAGTTGTATGTCAAATAAAATATAGACACCGAAGATGTTGGTTTTTGGGGGGTTGTTTTTTAGATCCAAGCGGTAGCATTGCCATATTGGAAAAGAAAGTTTTCGCTTTTAGCTTGGAAGTTGAAATATTAGAATATGTGAATATGAAGGTAAGGGCCATTGGTCCTCCCGCACCACGGTGAAATAGAGTATGCATAAAAGTGGGAACAGCACGCAGACTAGTCATGAAGGGGTGAATTAAATTTGTTTATTTGTACATTACTATGAATTTTATTAAGTTCTTTCTTCCTCTCCAACTACAAATACTAAAGTTCTCTATTCCCTTCCAACTACAAATCATAAAGCTTGTACCTTTTGTGTAAGATTGTTCCTTGAATTTAATGAAGTTATTTATTCCCCACCAACTACAAATAATAAAGCTTTACCTTTTGTGTCAGATTGTTCCTTGAATTTAATTAAGTTCTTTATTCCCTTCCAACTACAAATAATAAAGCATTACCTTTTGTGCAAGATTGTTCCTTGAATTTAATGAAGTTATGTATTCCCCTCCAACTACAAATAATAAAGCTTCACCTGTTGTGTAAGATTGTTCCTTGACTTTAATGAACTTCTTTATTCCCCTCCAACTACAAATAATAAAGCTTTACCTGTTGTGTAAGATTGTTCCTTGAATTTAATGAACTTCTTTATTCCCCTCCAACTACAAATACTAAGGCTTGTACCTGTTGTGCAAGATTGTTCCTCTCCCCTGATCCTTACCTTCATATTTGTCGATTCGTTGGAATATTAGTGATACTTCAGCTGACAGCTAAGTCTGGTCTAACTCCAAGTCTGTTCAAACTGTGTCCTGCCTTCCACAGTTGACATGCAACTAGATAAAAGATTAACCCCATACTGATCTGTACAGAACCCATTAGAAAAAGTGGCAAACGGCTGGGTAAATGAAATGACAGATAGATTCCGAATTTAAGAACCTAAATATATTCTTCACATATATATCTTAATATTTACCTGCTACTTTAGATTTTTAAAATATAATCAAATTGTAGTTTAATTGACTTTAAAAGTCAAATCCGCCGCATTCTATCTATAGGCCCTGTCACACTACTGCGTTTCCCACCAACGTGCGTCGACGTGTTGCCTTTTTGGTCAAAACGTCAGAACATGTTACCGGCGCGTTACCGGCGCGTCGGTACACGTTGAGGGATAGCAACTTGTGAATCGACGCAGATCGTTTTGCGCTTGCACAAAACTTTCGACGCGCCCCGATGGGTTGGAGGGGGCGTTACGGACGCGTTATCAACACATCGATACCCATTGGCGGCGCGCTGGCATAACGTTGATCAATGTCGGGTAATGTTGGCATTTTTTTGCTAAAATGCGACCGTTCCGTCGGCGCGTCGGTAACGTCCCATCGACGGGTAGTGGGCACGCTATTGGCGTTGCTCCAGTGTTTCTCGACGCGTTGGATGTGTTGCTGGCGCGTCTTGACGTGTTGCTGGCATGTCTGCCGCGCGCCTAACGTTACCCGGCGTTCTGCGAACCTTTAATGACATGCTACCCCCACGCCGTCGGCGCCCCGACAACGCGCCGATAACACGCTGATCCGGGCAGAGGAAGCCCGAGACGGAAGTGGGAGTGATAAGGGAGGGTTTATTCAGGAAACAGGTACAATATCAAAAATCGGGGTAGTACATGTTCAGCAATGTTCTTGAGCCGGTCAGTCAACCTCGTCCACATCCGCAGAGGGGCCCGGAAGGACCTGGGAGGAGGTAGGCCCGGGAGCCGACCCCCACGCAGTGGCCTACAACAAGAGGGTGGGTGGGTGCGGTAAATCCATTGACGTGAGGATATGAAGCCCGAATGCAGGTCACAGGAAAGGGCGGGAATGAGGGGAGGTTCGGTGAGGGCCCGGTAGGGAGCGTCTCGGGCTTCCCGCCGGATCAACCACAATTCGGAATTATGAACCGATCCGGACAGAGGAAGCCCGAGACGGAAGTGGAGTGATAAGGGAGGGTTTATTCAGGAAACAGGTACAATATAAAAAATCGGGGTAGTACATGTTAAGCAATGTTCTTGAGCAGGTCAGTCGACCTCGTCCACGTCCGCAGAGGGGCCCGGAAGGACCTGGGAGGAGGTAGGCCCGGGAGCCGACCCAAAGCACAAAGCCAGGGCTCTCGGGGCGTCCGCAGTCACCTGACGGGGCACGTACGCGTGCACCGCGTCGCACTCCCAGGTCCCCTGGGCCATGATGGCGGAGAGGTCCACCCCCCTCGAGGCACAAGCCTGCGCGGCACCTCGGCGGAGCCCGTGCAGGGTGAACTCCGCAGCACGAGGCACGTTTGCCGCGCCCAGGGCGGCCCGGAGAAGGGGGGTGACGTCCCGAGGAGTGAGGGGGACGCCGGCGAGGGCGAGGAAGGCCGGGGTGTCACCCGGCGCAGGCAGTAGGTCGAGGGCGCACCGCCAAGCGCGGACGGGGCACAGAGGTGATCCGGCGAGGGCGGGCAGGAAGATCGAGATGGCCTGCGCCGGGGCGCGGATGGTCTTGGAGGACGTGACCGGAGGCGCAGCCCCCCCCGGGACCGGCTGGACGTCATCCCTGCGCAAGGTGTGAGTCCCCCCCCAATGGGGCGTGGGTGGGGGAGAGGATGTTCGATTGCCTCAGGAAGCTGAAGAAGGCGATGATGGTTGCTGCCCAGGGGGCAACCCCGAGGTGCCCCTGGGCGCGCATGTGCCTGTAGATGAGGGGAAGCATGTCGGGGGTGATGGGCGGGGCGCGGCGGATGGGAGCCGCGAAGAGCCGCTCGTCTCACCCGCGCCGCGAAGGGGGCGTCGAAGGGCGTGACGTCCCCCCCGCCTCCCGGACCCAGGAGCGAGCCCCCGAGAAGGCGTTGGCGACGGAGGCGGGAGAGGGCAGCAGGCGGTGCAGATGGGCGATGAACTGGCCGACGTCGTAGGGGGTGGGGGCCAGATGGTCGACTCCCCGCTCGACGGCGAACTCCAGGTAGCGCCTGGCGTGTCGATAACGATTGCGCCAGGTCCCGGGCGCAAGGGCGGCGCGGTGGAGCGTCATCAGGTGCTCGTGCGTGCGCGCCGTAGTCTGCAATGTCAAAGGTCATGGGTGAAGATATCCGGTGAGTGCCGTACACGTAGCCTACGGATCCCCCTACTACGGCATTCTTTACGGACTATGTCGAGGGGAACCCACGAGTAGTGCGCGCGGCTGAGGGTGTCCGCGAGGACCAGATCGACACCGGGCTTGTGATGGACAGTAATCTCGAAGGATCCAAGCGTCGCGAGGAGCCATATCTCGCAGGCGCCGGCGCCGAGGGTTGGGTCGACGGCGTGGCCCGACTCGAGGGCGCTGGCAGAGGCGGCATTGTCAGTGTTTATGATGAGCTGGTATCCGCCCGGGGCGTCGGGCCCGAGGGTGCGCACCGCGAAGACGAGGTTCACGGCCTCCAGTTCGTGAATGGAGGGGTAGGCTGCCATCATCTCCTGGTCGTAGGCCTCGGAGAAGCAGGCATTGGCGGAGAAGGCGCCACCGCTGGTCATGCAGGAGTCGCATTCGACGACCCAACGGGGCCGGACGACCGGGGGGAGGAGGCAGACGCCGTTGCCGGCCACCGCGAAGTCGCGGAACCAGCGGACGTCTTTCCTGAGTTCCGGGTCGACGTCCGCGGCACCCGTGGCTGGGGCCGCGCAGAGGCTCCAGAGGATCCGCCCCATGAACTTGCGCGCCGCGACTATGCAGGTGCTCACGTGCGCCAAGCGGCCGACGAGCCTCTGGAGGGCTTTCCTGGTGAGAGTGGGGCGGACGAGCCAACGCTCGCACTCCCTGATGACGTCGTCCATCTTGTTGTCGGGTATGCGGAGGACCATGGCCTCCGTGTCGAATTCAATGCCCAACCATGTGAGGCGGACGGTTGGGGGGCAGCACTTGTCGGGGGCGAGCTCGAGGCCGAGGGAGGCGCATACCCCCCGGAGAGTGTCGAACGCCCGCATTGCGTCGAGAAAGGAAGCCTCGCACCCGACGAAGTCATCGACGTAGACGGTCGTGTTGAAGCCACGGCGGCCCATGATCCAGGCCACCGTGGCGGTGACCCTGACGCAGGCCGCGGACGGAAGTTTGTAGGTGTGCGGGCGCCCAAGGTACTCCCGCCTTGGGATGCCGGCGTTCACGCTGCGGCCCGGGGGGAAGGACAAGTCGACGATGACTCGCCGCTTCCCCGGGGTGGACTTGGGCCGCGTCATGATCGGGGTGCACTGCGCCCAAGGGGTGAAGGGCGGCACCGCGAAAGGGCCAAGGAGGGCACCGTGGCAGAGCTCTTCTTCCGCGTAGTCTGTGATGTGGTGGGCGAAGCTGGGGTCCTCGCGGTGGTTCTTATAAGTGGGAGACGGGGGCCCGGCCACGGTGTAGTTGGCCGGGAACCCGAACTCCAGGTGGTCGAGGAGGAGGTTGTCGTAATGGCCACGAAGCAAGCGACGCCATGTGGGAATGTTCAAGTCTGAGGGGACCGGGACTCGGGCGGCCAAGTAGTTAGGGAGGCCCGAGGCGTGGGCGGCGGCGTATGCCGCAGCGTACGGGGGGTAGGCGGCCCAGCCCTCGCCCGAGAGCACCGGCCAGAAGGTGTCGAGGGTGGCCTTGTACTCGACGGGGGAAGGGCTGCATGGCCCCGTGTGCTCCGGTCTGTGTTTATGTTGTTAGTTGGCGGTGTACCCGCTAGATGGCACCAGCGGGTCGGTGTGACGTCATTAGGGGAGGGAATCCCCCCTGGCTGGGGCGTACCTTCAACGCTGTTGGTAGTGGCGGGGGAATCCTCCAGGTGGCGGCAGTGGCGCGTGGCCGGCGTGATGTCAGTCGGGGAACCCCCGGCAGAGTGGGTACCGGTCGCCGTGACGTCATGATCGGGACTCCCGCCGGGGCGGGGGGCGGCCGGGCTGAAGCCATGAGCAGCCAGGGCAATGTTATTGTTTACAGTGGCCGCGTGGCGTGGGCGGCGAGCTGCTACACGGGTAGTCCGGGGGCGGTACGTGTGTCGGCGTTGGGCTGTCCGTCGGGGCGGGGCTATATCCTCCCGCCGGGCTCCTAAAAATCCCGATGTGAGCCTTTCCCGGGGCGCTCTCTGGCCTTTTTTTAATAACTCGTTTCGGCATGGCCCGTGACGATGCGGCGCACGTTAGTGCAATAGCCGCACACATGCGCGACCTTCTGGGCGCCCGCCCCTTGTAAAGCTCCCTTCGCGGCCTTGGTGCAGGAGGCTGGGTCTTTATTCCAGGCCTGGCAGGGTGCGCCCATCGCTGCCTTGTCGTAATGTTCGCGGTTGTCGGCGCCGGATTTGTGCGGCTTCCCGGCCTGGTGGCTATCGGGCGCCGGGGCGGGGTTGGGCGCGGAGTGACCCACCATCGCTATTATCTCTATCCTTACCGTGTTTAGGGTGGCCGCGTCCTTCCAACCGTACGGGAGCCTTCCATCCGCTATGCGCGTAAATATTTCCTCCGAATAGCGTCTTACCACTGGCCAGGCCAGCGCACAATTGTCTTGGGCGACCATCTCCTGATGGGCTGAGAGGGCCTCGAGTCCGCTCGCCGGGAAGCTGCGGCATTCGAGGCGCTTCAACCCTAGCGTGTATTCCTCCCGGTTGCCTCCCCCTTTTTAATTGCTTTCCCCTCGTCCCCCCGCTCTACAAGGTCGTAGGGAAATAAATACTTAGTAGGAATACCTTTTTTTCTCGTGTGAGCCTTGACGTCCGCCGCCGCTACGATGATGCGCACTGCCTCCTCTGCCGTTGAGCGCGCCCCACGGCCGTAGTCATCCTCGTCGTGTTGTCGGCGGCGCGTGGCGTGTCGCCCGGGCACATGGGCGGCGTCTCGGCGCCGAGGACGGTGTCGGGGCGGCGTGGGTGATGGCTAGGACCAGGGGCTGAGCGGGCTCCGGTCGGCACCAATGGCGGGGTAGGAGCCGGTGCGGGTCCTGGCGTGGCCGCCGAAGGCGGCCGAGGGCGATACCGGGGAGAATGATCGTGCCCGGCTGGCGTGGAACCACTCGGTTGCTGCAGGCCGGGGTCTGGCCGTTGCGTGGCGTGGACGGGGGAGTCGAGGGGGCCCGGCGGCGGCCCGTCGCGGGGGCCACCGTGGCAACTGCGGTGGCTTCGGTCTCCCGGCGGCGTGTGCCCGCGGTGGCAGCGGCCAGGGCGGCGGTGGCTTCCGCGAGCACCTTGGATTGGGCCGCGAGCTGGGTCCGTTGCTCGGCCGCTTCCTTCCTGTGTTCCGTGGCCTCCCTCTCGATGGCGGTCCACCGCTTCTCCATGGCGTTAATGGTGAGTTGCATCCTGGCCAGGCCATCGGCCTGCTTCTGCTTTAGGGTAGGCTACCGGGCCCGCTTAGACTGGCGAGTCGGAGACGGGGGCCAGGCCTGCGGGACGGCCTGTCTCGGGGAAGCGCCGCCATCTTGCGAGTCAGACGAGATGCTCAGGTCGGCTGTCGGCGTGGGGGTTCTTTTCTTGGAGGCTCGTTTTGTGGGACGGCCTCTGGGAGCTACAGCTCTGCGGGTTCATTGCATCCTGCTTTTTGACGTGGGTGACCTTTTGATAGCGTTTCCGCTTTGTGACGTGGGTGGAGACGGAGCTGTAGAGTTTAAATCCATTGACGTGAGGATATGAAGCCCGAATGCAGGTCACAGGAAAGGGCGGGAATGAGGGGAGGTTCCCGCCGGATCAACCACAATTCGGAATTATGAGCCGATGGCACGCTGGGAACCCGCTGGCGGGACGTTGACACTTTGTTCCGCCGCACGTCGAACCCCGTTGGCCGCGCGCTCATAGCATGCTACTAACACGCTGCGCCCCGTCAAACTTTCTCCCAAAACGCCGAAGAGTTGGACGTGTGTCGACGGGTTGCAAATATTTTGCGCATTGCCGGCATGCCGGTGAGAAACGTCGTAGTGTGACAGGGCCTTTTGGCCATCATCTTGTCTTTTTGCATTCTCTCCCATTTTCACCAACTCTTTGCCGATATAAGTAGCCATTGGATATTGGAACCGGAATTCCACTTCCTGTTCCATGCTAAAGCAATTTTCGCCTGTATTTAGACTACGTTGTCATTCACCCCTCTTGCAAGTATATGAGGTGGATCTTTTATGGAACCTGAGGTTCAACTGAGTGCGTTCTTTCCTGGCTCACACCCTGCATGCTTCTCTCACACAGGAAGAAATAAGGCCGAGGAAGATGTCAAAGAAATCGAAGAGTAGGCCTACGGAAGAGAAGTTGAAGAAAGAAATCGAAATGGTGGAAAAGATTGTGGAAGTGAAGGAGGAGGGGGAAGAGAAAGGCCAGTCAGCGAAGGTGAGATTCCAGCATGACACTCACACCCACCCCCACCCCCCATCCGGAGGAACTTTAGATTGAGCATGCACGGCTTGAGTTTGATACCCAACTTTTGTTGTCTGTTATTTAATTCACCGGGCTTTGCATTTCTTAATTTTAATGTCTTTTTCAGCTCAAAACCCGACTTTCTTTCTGCTGTTATATTTATTTATTTATTTATTTATTTATTTATTTATTAGCTTCCTCTCCTCAATTTTATAATCTCTTCAACTTCTCTAAATACATACCTTTTTTCTTGGGTAGTGTAGTAGTCTGTACATGAGCTCCACTACCACGCGGTGGCGGCAGTATGTGAAATTGTCTCCACTTTGTGGTCTTGTAAGGAAAAACTATACTTTTCTATTCAACGAGGCAGTATATTGTCACCTAAGGCGATGCGAACCCTATATAAGGCCCTATGTTAATTTGTGTGTGTTAAAGTCTATTATTAGAGCTGTGAAAACATTAAAACCGCCTAATCTAATGAAAGCATAAGATTTTCGAACGCAATATACATACCTAGATTTGCTCCTGCCATATCCAACTTAGATACTTGTGCACTTATTACATTTTTATTTATACATAAGAATTTTAAGGCAATTTAATAATATTGTAGTGGACCACGATGTCCACCGTTCCACGGTCTTTCACTCGTCCACGCACACACGGAAGAATGCCAAGATTTAGAGACAGTACACTTCCACTGGTTTATTACCAAACATATCCGCTCTCCGCGGTGCCAACAGTCAAGTGACCCGCCCCCTAACTCGATAGGTCCCACATCGCCTCTATAGGTGGGTGGGAGGTGTGCTAGCCACATGTAGTAGAGGGCATTCCAGTCGGGGTCCTGCCCGGTGGCTAGCATGCCGCCAGCTAGCGCAGTTCAATGTAACTGCGTAGGTGTGTGGCGTAGTGTCTGCCGCCACCGCGTGGTAGTGGAGCTCATGTACAGACTACTACACTACCCAAGAAACTGTGAACTGATGGGTAAAGTGACTGATTGTTTTGTTTGGAATTGTATGTTTCTTAGCTCAAAATGCTTAATTATGGATGGCGTTGTCTTCAATATATTCATTATATTATTATATTATATTGCATACATGCATCCATGTTCATGCCAAATTGTTCTGTATTTCTATTCATTTAGAATAAAATTGAAGTAGTGCACTGCGCGTATCGGAAAACGCATTTGTTTTGCTGTCGACGTCGTTTTCAGCTCATGCGGAGCTCTGCAAATTACAGCATTGGTGGCTGTTATTCGCACAGCAGCAGCTCTGCGAATAGATAGTGCGATTGCATATAGCTCACATAACCCCTATCCCACCTCCTTCTTTCCTCATTAACATACAACATATTAACACCGGTATGCACCATCTCATTCCTCTTTATTCAAGCAATCTAAACAACATCCACAATTTGTACTTATATCGCCTGTGCGTCCATTAGTGGAATGAATACTGCCTATTGTTAAAGTTGCACAATCCAATGGCTTTGAGTTTACGTCATATTTCTTGTATGTCTATGATCTCTCACACATGTTCCTCCACCCCCTCCTCTCCCAGCGTTTGACCAAATCAACCTAGATGTGATCACGTCCCTCCCTTTTCTTGCTTCAATGAATAAGCCTACATGACATAAGTGGTGGTTGATTGATTGATTGGTGATGATTTAATATCGGTCAATGGTTATATTAATCATGAAGTGTCATCTTTGCAGATAGTGGCTGTTTAATATGGCAATAAACTGTCGAAATAGTGGTTATGTCACTTTCTCTGTCGTGATTTTTTTTTATTGCAATGTCAGCACCTTGTCCAGTGTAGGAAATCTGAGATCAGTCCATCACAGTGCGGTAATATTCTTTTGTCCAAATATGTCAGGTTTGAAAACAAAGGTAATTAAATGTAAGCTTTGTCATCTTAATAGTCAGCCTAAGTTCATATGTGCGCCAACCTTGATTTTGTCTCTGTCAATACTCATTTTTTAGAGTCCCCCAAGCTTCAAAGTCCATATCGGCCAACAACTGCTGGTTATTCCATGCAATTAACCAAAGCATTGAGCATACAACAAGTGTGCATAAAGTGAGTGAGTTTTCTGGCATAGTAACAAATAGATGTACAGTGAAGCCCTTTATAACGCACCCCGATTTGATACTAGACAAAGGAGGAAGAGGAGGCGGGGGTGGAAGAAAAGCACTTTATTCACGAGTGTGATGAACATATATGATATTACAGAGAAGCAGTCAATGAATAAAGTACAGTAAGTAAGTCAAGAACATATGGGATAATACAGGATCAGTCAATGAATCAAGAACAGTAAGTAAGTCAAGAACAAGAAGATACGTGTGCCTGTTGATGAGAATAAGAAGATACGTGTGCCTGTTAATGATGTAAGACCAGAGGTCGACTTTGTTTATTCAATGAAGAGAGGATGTAAGGTATGCATGCTATGAGCCGTGGTAGTCGAACGACCGGTGGAGATCACGTGCCGGGCAGGCGCGTGACGATAGAATAAACCAGTTACACAGTAGCTCTCGTTGTGTTCGGACGTATGGTACATTACAATAGGGGATAATATAGGATAATGAATGAGTGAACAAGTAAGTAAGTAAATCAATGGAAAGGGGAGATCAGTGACGGTTAGGATGGGGGAGGGGGGCCCCGAAGAGCCCTCCACCAAAAGGGAGGAGAGCGCGCGAGGGGCGGCAGAAGAGGCGAGGAGGGGCAGGTAGGTGTGTACCGCCTGGGAAGTCCAGGTGCCCTGCGTCATAATGTCAGAGGCCCGGGTGGTAAGGGAAGTCGTCGTAGTTGGGGTGGAGGTAGGTCAGTCCGGCTGTAGGAGGGCTATTAAGGAACGAAAGAAAGCTCAGCGTAAATTCCACAGGAGACCGACTGTTGAAAATCTGGCGCTCTTTAGAATTCTGCATGCTCGCACTCGCAGAACAATCACAGAAGCGTGGAGGCAGTCTTGGAGACAATTTGTTTCTAGCATCACCATGCACACGCCGTTGGGCAAAGTGTGGACAATGATCAGGAGAATCAAACGAAGGGGAGGTGATTCTTCTGTAGTCCAGCACTTGAAACACAACGGCACCATTCTCACATCACTCGACGAAATAAGTGAAGAATTGGCTCGCACCTTTGCTGGAAACTCGTCTTTGGCAAACTGCCTCCCGGGCTTTCGGGCCATCAAGGAATGCTAAGAGCAAAAGCTCTTGGACTTTTCCTCCGATGGCGAGGAGCACTACAACTCCCCATTCAGTATGGGTGGGTTGAGGTGTTCTTTGGAAAGCTCGCATGACACAGCAGTTGGACCTGATGGAATTCATTATCAATTTTTTAAACATCTCCCTGAACATGCACTGAGACTGTTGCTTCAACTCTTCAACAACATCTGGGAGTCAGGTGTCGTCCCCGCCTCTTGGCGGGAGGCGACAGTAATACCGATTCCCAAACCTGGTAAAGACCAGAGTGAAGCCAACAACTATCGTCCCATAGCCCTCATAAGCTGCATCTGTAAAACCATGGAGTGCATGGTAAACAACTGCCTCGTCTGGCTACTGGAGTCAGGACGCCACCTGTCCAACCTTCAATGTGGCTTCAGACGGGGCCGCAGGACCCTCGACCATTTGGTGCGCATGGAGACCTTCATGAGAGATGTTTTCCTTAAGAAGGAGCACATTGTGGCTGTCTTTTTCGACCTCGAAAAAGCCTATGACACAACGTGGCAGCATGGCATCATGGAGGATCTTCATGCGATTGGACTTCGTGGCCACCTGCCAATTTTCATCAGGAACTTTCTAGCCTTCAGGCATTTCCGCGTCCGTGTCAAGACTACCTATTCCAGCCTACACTCACAGGAACTAGGAGTACCTCAAGGCAGCATACTGGCCGTGACCCTTTTCGGGGTCAAGGTCAATGGTATTGCTGCTACTGTAGAGTGGGGGGTCTCACGTAGTCTTTTCGTGGATGACTTTGTTTTATATTATAGCGGTGATAACATGAATGTCATAGAGAGACAGCTACAACCAAGCATAAATGGGATCCATCGATGGTCAGTTCTGAACGGTTTCAAATTTTCCAAGACCAAAACAGTCTGCATGCACTTCTGCCTGCTGTGTAGAATGCATGTGGAACCGGAGCTAACCCTGGATAGGGATCCCATTAAAGTTGTTGAGAAAACCAAATTTCTGGGCCTCATTCTCGACGCAATACTGTCTTTTGTGCCACATATAAAGTACCTGAAAACAAGATGCCTGAAAGCGCTAGATATTCTGAGGTGCTGTCCAGCTCAGAGTGGGGAGCGGACAGAGATGTTCTGCTCTCCGTGTACAGAACCTTAGTTCGGTCATGAGTGGATTACGGCAGCATAGTATACAGTTCCGCAAGGAAATCATATATTGGGCTGCTAGACATGATCCACCACCAGGGACTGCATTTGGCCCTTGGGGCCTTCCGCACCTCACCGGTTCAGAGCCTCTACGTCGAAGCCAATGAACCATCACTTAACAACAGGAGAATCAAACTGGCCATGCAATATGTAGTCAAGATAAAAACTAATGCATTGAATCTGCACACAATTGTCTATTCGAGCAACATGAATAATCCAGGTATGAAGCCAGGCTGAATTACATCCGGCCACTGAGGCTCCGAATGAAACCTCATTTGGAGGCCTTGGGTGTGGATTTGGACGTGTTGGAGCATGCCAAAGTCCCAGAACATCCCCCGTGGTCGTTGAGAAAGTCATCGGTTATCCTCCGACTCACGGAACTGATGAAGTCTGGGACACATCCACTCGAGTACCAAGGACTGCATGCAGAGATTCAAGGCCAGTTTGCAGACCACCTCTCCATATACACTGGTAGCTGCTGCGGCAGTCTGCCGACGGGAAAAATTTGGCTTACGTTTGCCCGATCAGAGCTCGATTTTCACTGCAGAAGCCCGAGCACTCCTTCTCGCGTTGGAGTGTATCGAGCCATCCAACCACACTAACTATGTTATATACAGTGATTCGTTCTCTTGCCTCCTGGCTGTTGCTGGACTGAAAATGAATCACCCTATTCTAGCAACGGTCATTTATAAAATGAACCAACTGACAACGGATGGGTACAACATCCACCTGTCCTGGGTGCCTGGCCATGCTAACATACAAGGAAACGAACGAGCTGATCGGGCTGCGAAGAAGGCCCTGAACTGTGATCTTGAACCGTGTCTGATCCCTCACTCTGATCTGAAACCACTAATAGCCACCCACATAAAATCCAAATGGCAACATGAGTGGGATGAAAACATTAATAAACTTAAAGAAATTGAACCATCTGTGGGAAAGCGGGAGGTCGACGGGACCAAGTGGTCCTTAGCCGCTGCCGTATTGGCCACTCGTGGCTTACACATGCTTTTCTGCTCAAGGGGGAACCTCCCCCTGAATGTATTGGGTGTCAGTCCCCGCTGACACTCAAACACATTTTACTAAGTTGCGTTGATTTTTTGGCCCTGCGCCAACAGTTCTACACTGCAGACAGTATGCATGACCTTTTTACTAAGGTAAAACAGGAAAACATTTTAGCCTTTTTGAGGGCAGCTGGACTGTACCACCTCATATAGTTTACTAAATAGATTCTATCAATTATTAATAAAACTTTTCTTTTTCTATGGGAATTTGTTTCCCTTGACCACAAATATATGATTGTGAGCTTTCTAATTTAATGAGTGTCTATTGGCACATAATTGATTGTCTGCTTTTACATGTAAAAGCGATGGTTTGAACAAAAAACAAACATTTCTCGCCGTGAATATGGCCTATGCTGCTGACACGGCGTAAAGCAACCACCAATCAATCAAATCAATCAGGTCAGTCCGAGGCGGGCCACCCCTCGGTTTTTAACTCTCAGATCCAGTCATGTCCCTGTGTCTAGACCCAACTCATATGGCAGGTCCAACTTGATGAAATAGGTTTCCAGAAGATATTTTTTTTAAATAGCATTGCTTGAGATATGTTAACCTGTCCTCATCATTTGCCTGTTTATAATAGCTGCTTGATGTAAATTAAATGTTGCTCTCCTTAAACTTTTATTAACCAAATTGTAAATGTCATATTACAGTTTTACTGTGCAGTGGCTTAGAATGGCTCCTATTGGTGAGGGAATTCTATTAAATGTGTATTATTATTACTTTTAATTTCTAAATGTTTCTCGGCTCTCGGTTCTTTAAGCATACAAATAGAGAGCAACTGAAGAGCTCTTTTTTTTTTAAAGTGATAAGCGCCAATCCAAAAAAATGATTGCAATGCCAAGTTGCTAGATCGTATTTTGGAAAAGAACTCTTCACATATATTTTTTGTTTGGTATGATAGTTGTTCAAGCAGGGGAAATTTCAATCATGGATGATTGATCTTCCTCATTCCATTGCTCTTTGCTCTATCCTAATAATGCCGAGCACCTGGCTAGGAAGCGACAAGTATCAATTTTTAAGTCATTGGTTTGACTCGACCAGGATTCGAACCCATGATCTACCAACACGGGAGATGGACACTAACTCATTCGGCCATCCCGAAGAGCTATTTATATATATGAAGAGCTCTTTTCCAAAACACGATCTATGAACTTGGTATTGGCATTGCAAACCCATTTTTTACATTGGTGCTTATCGTGTTTTGGAAAAGAGCTCTTCAATGAGGGACTTTCTGGGCAGATTGGCCCATAATTTAGAATTGTGGTTGATCCATTGGAGGAAGCCCGAGACGCTCCTGCTTGACCCGCATTCGGGCTCCAAGTTCAAACGTGCATTGTTTTACCATGCACACTCACCCTCTATTTTACCGCCACTGCGTGGGGGTTGGCTCCCGGGCCTACCTCCTCGGGCTCCCAGGTCCTCCCTCTACCATCGGCCGACATCGACCAAGTGGACTGAACTCAAACTGAGGCCTTAAAAAGCCTTGAATTTAACCTCTTTTGGGTCGGCCTAATTAGTCTTGAAAAGCCTTGAAATCGATTAAACTGTCCCCAGTGATCTAAATTAGTTGTTGTTTTTACTGAAATCCAAATGAAAATATTCTTGAATTCCTATCAAAAACAGCCTTGAAAAGCCTTGAAATAGCCTTGAATTCCATATCTTCACATGTGTTGGGGCTTTTGGAATACACTCTGACTTGTGCTATGCATTAGTTGATACTGCCTACAGGCGGCGCATGCGTCTCAGTCGATACTCTTTTCAAAAACCCTAGGGTGGCAAACTGCATAGCGAACATTAAATCCATATTCAATTTAGAGTTCAAATGGCAGAGAAGTTTGAGAAGTTACTTATATAAGCACCTGTCTTTCACACATATATAAATTAACAAATTAAACGACATGGATAGTAGATAATAATATGGCATTTTAGAGGGATAAAACATAATTTACTTGCATTAATTTCTTATTACATGTAGTTTCCAATTCTGTTTTTCAGGTCGGTGTAGCTAAAAGACAGTTCAACGTGGCACGAGAAAGTTTGTCAAAAGCCAGCCCCTACCGATCGAACAGTCCCGCTCTCAGAACTAACAACAACGCGGACTCTTCAAAGGAATTTACTGTCATGAAAATAGATGAAGATGATAATGAAAAATCCCGCCGTGAGAAAACGAATAAAGGATCGATACCTACTAGCCTACATCCCAAGGTACAGTCACATATCACATACACCGTACCCATAATAGCAGCACAGATTTTGCAGCGACCCACCATATCTTAGCCCATAATACTGAACTTATTATGGCTAACCCACTAACACACTAACCTCCTTCATAATCTGCTATTATGCCCTAACTAAGTACCCGCTGAACTACCTATTTACAATGTAATGTAAACGGCCGTATGACCAGTGCCTTGGTGCTGACAAAATTGTATGTTCTGATGAATAAACTGTTTTACAAGCAACAAACAAAATATATTGTAAACTATCAACGTTGAGGGTAGCTATCTTATGAACTGTGGCATGGGTAGTGATTAGGGTAGAAAAAAGATTCACTCCTACCCAGAGTAGTTACTCAGAGAAGTACATTATTCTCTATAGACAAGTTTATCAGAGAGTGTTTTGGGATTTTTTTTTCTTTCGCCCATTCTCTCTTTATTACCATTGAAGTTAGCATTGCATTTTTGCATGGTGACATAGACTTCAGGGATGAAAGATCTCTGCGATTTCCTGGATTTTTCAATCCCGCAGCACGATCAACGCATAGGCCCTACTAATATGTTGTTTTATTCTGCAGCACCATCAGCGTATACTAATATGTGGTGCAGACGCCACAGCACTATCAGTGTATACAACTAATAAATGCTTCAAACGCCGCAGCACTACAGGCCTATACTACTAATATGTGCTTCCAACGGTGCAGCACTTTCAGCGTATGCACGCGCCACTTTCCCCTCGGACGTTGCTCGGGTAACTTCTCCTGAATTTTGCTCCTCAACCATCACGTCCCTGCCTTGCTCGTCACGGCACCTCACCTGACACATGCCTGAGCCGTATTGCGGACCTTGTGGTTAGACTCACCAACCTCCTGTGAATGTTATGTGTCAAAATATGCAAGTAAGACATTCGAGTAGAAAAAAGAAGACATTGGCCGAAAAGGATAAGCCTGTCAAGGCGGAGCATGTGTCGGTTGATAAGTTAGCACCACCAACAGCTGGTGTGCTTGCCGGTGCCTTAGACGACAATGCTTTCAGCGACGAGGAACTACTCCTGGAGGAGTGAATGCGAGTGCTAGAACAACAGAAGCGCCTCGCAACCATAGCGGCTCGCACCCGCCAACTGGAGGAAGAACTGGGAGTGTTGGAAAAATCCAACAAGTCGGAGCGCAGTAGGAGTGCGTCCCGAGAGGGTCGGCGCCACCATACGCATTCAGGTTCTTCAAGTTCGCCGGATAGAACCTCAAGCCGTGAAAGAGGACTGAAAAGTAAGAGGTCTTTAAGGCGGCCATACGCTTCACAAGAAAAGTTTATCAAAATTGAACCCCTACTAGCTTGTCGAAGCCAACTGTCGAGGGATTCTCGTCTGAGACGACGCATGTCTTGATGACTGCTGTAGGGTCTTTCAACATATCACATATATCTCCCATAAGGCCAGAGCCGACAGGTTCCTATACGTTTCACGCGTCGGTTATGACATCACAGTAAGGAAAGACGCGCTGAAGGAGGGCTTCAGCGCTTTTGCAAGGAGGCGAGTGCAACTTCAGTCAACGGTGCTAAAGCCTACACGAAGGACGGTATATGCCCTTGTTACATTTTCAATAAGAATGGTGTCTGTCCTATGGCCACCTCTGACTGTTCATACGGTCATTGGTGTGCCAAATGTGGCTCTACGACGCATAAGAGCTCTGCAAGAAGGAATGATTTTGTCGAGCGCCCCTGCATTGAGTCATCAAACTCAAATATTGAAACAGCTACATTATTATTTAATAACATTGTTCCTACATATCTATCCCCTAAAACCAGTCACTATTCCATCTACACGACACAGTTATCTAGAGGACTGCTCTATTATGCAAGTCATTCAAGGCAATGTGTTGCCAACCAATATCAATGTCGGGGCGGTGCTAGGATTGTGTGGTGAAACTCTACACAACCAGCCAATGGCCAATTCCACACCTGGCCACATGCGTGCACCGACCCATGACCTGCCTACCTGGACACCACCAGCATCGGATTGGCTGTCGATTACAATGAGCCCGGCCCACTTACAGGTCATGGCAATCGACCTGGGACATAATAACGATAAAGTGACTTTTCCTTTTAACTTGTAATAACGGCACATGTGCTTGCACGTACCATATTGCCGGTTTGCTATCCCAATTAAAACCCTGTCGTGCATTTTGTGAATTATTTTTCAGGGGTGAGACCGACGTTAACTGGGAATATATCCTACGGTTTTATTTTTGGCTTCCATGTATTGAATTCACATTGCCCTTCTAAATATTCATCTCTGACTTCCTTTAAATTAAGTGATGAGAAAGAATTCATCCATTCCAAATTACTTAAAGAATCGGACGCTCGTTACATTAGTCTGATAACGTGTCAACCAGACTGGGTCCATAATATATTCTGTGTACATAGGTCATCTAATGATGGCCTGCGCTTGGTGGTTTACTGCTCTAAGCCATTCTCTAACTCAGTTAATAATTATGTGGACGAGGTCGCTCAATCTTTTTCTTATAAAGGGGTCGACACACTCGTCGACCAGATGGCGCAAGGTGATTATATTGCCATAACAGATATAAAAAATGCCTACCGTTCGGTCGCTATGCACCCATTAGAGCGCCCCAAGCAAGGAATTTCTTTTGACTTTTGGGGGGTCGGAATTATTTTTGGATAATAGAATGTGCATGGGCTTGTCGTCCAGCCCATTTATTTTTACCCAAATTGGTGACTTCTGGCACGCTGTGTCAATCGGGAGGGAGTTTGATTCTGTAATTAATTGTCTGGACGATTTCGCTAATTTGGACCCAGACTGGAGCATATGCTCCAAAAAAGCTGTTATCAAAATTCTCAGAAGGCTAGGATTTTATAAAACTGAGTTCACCAAATCAGTGCGCTCGTTTTTTCGGAATAGAAATACATCATAGCACTACAACTAAGACTACTGACTGATAAAATCGACAAGTTAAAATCTCACCTATACCCATTCTTAACAAGACGAATGCCGACTAGGCACCAGCTAGAATGCCTAGCTGGTCACCTATCGCATTGTGCCAAGGTCGTCCGTGGTGGCCGTTCATTCTGTAGTCGTATCTGTGAAGCAATTGGCGCTTTAAAGCGCCCATATTACCGTTTCCGATTAACAAATCTTTTCAGAGAAGAAATCCAATAGTGGATTTCGTCCATTGACCGATTTAACGGTTATGCAAAAATTTTGTCCAGACACGCACCCGTATACTCAACATACACCGACGCACCAGATTACGATTTCGGAACAATCCACTTGAACGACTGGTGTGCGGGTGCATTCAACGTCGCCGCGGCATCGCAGCTTGAAATTGAGTCGGCACCACCACGCGCCCGCGGATAATGCGTGTGCGAACGCGCATATTGATCCGGACAGAGGAAGCCCGAGGCGGATGTGGGAGTAAAGAAGAGGGGTTTATTCAGCAAACAGGTAGACAAACAGTGTGACTCAAGGGTAATAGAAATAAGGACAGCAAATGTTGTTGGGCAGGTCAGTCGACCTCGTCCACGTCCGCAGAGGGGCCCGGATGGGCCTGGGAGGAGGTAGGCCCGGGAGCCGACCCCCACGCAGTGGCTGCAAAAGAGGGTGGGTGGGCGTGGTAAATCCATTGAGTGAGGATGGGGCCCGAATGCAGGTCAGAGGTAATGGCGGGAAGGAGGAGGGGGGAGGTCTGGTAGGGGGCGCCTCGGGCTTCCCGCCGGATCAACCACAATTCGGAATTATGAGCCGATCCGGACAGAGGAAGCCCGAGGCGGATGTGGGAGTAAAGAAGAGGGGTTTATTCAGCAAACAGGTAGACAAACAGTGTGACTCAAGGGTAATAGAAATAAGGACAGCAAATGTTGTTGGGCAGGTCAGTCGACCTCGTCCACGTCCGCAGAGGGGCCCGGATGGGCCTGGGAGGAGGTAGGCCCGGGAGCCGACCCAAAACACAAGGCCAAGGCTCTCGGGGCGGCCGACGTCACCTGGCGGGGGACGTACGTGTGCACCGCGTCGGACTCCCAGGTGCCCTGGGCCATAATGGCGGAGAGGTCCACGCCCCTCGACGCGCACGCCTGGGCGGCGCCTCGGCGGAGGCCGTGCAGGGTGAACTCCTCGGCTCGGGGCACGAGGGCCGCGCCCAGGGCGGCGCGGAGGAGGGGGGAGACGTCCCGAGGCGTGAGGGGGACGCCGGCGCGGACGAGGAAAGCCGGGGCGGCCCCGGACGCAGGCAGCAGGTCGACCGCGCGCGCCGCCATGCGCGGACCGGTCAGAGCGGGGATCCGGCGAGGGCAGGCACGAAGATCGAGACGGCCTGCGCCGGGGACCGGATGGTCTTGGATGAGGTGACCCGGAGGCGGAGGCCCCCGGGAACCGGCTGGACGTCATCCCTGCGCAGTGTGTGAGGCCCCCCCCACGGGGCGTGGGAGGGGGAGAGGATGTTCGATTGCCTCAAGAAACTGAAGTATGCGATGATGATGGCCGCCCAAGGAGCAACCCCGAGGTGCCCCTGGGCGCGCATATGTCTGTAGAGGATGGGAAGCATCTCGGGGGTGATGGCGGGGGCGCGTCGGGTCGGAGCCGCGAAGAGCCGCTGGGCGCCCCGCTTCACCTGTGAGGGAAGGGGGGCGTCAAAGGGGGCGACGTCGCCCCCCCGCCTCCCGGACCCAAGCCCGCGCCCCCGAGAGGGCGTTGGCGACGGAGGCCGGCGAGGGCAAGAGGCGGTGCAGGTGGGCGATGAACTGCCCGACGTCGTATGGGGTGGGAGCCAGATGGTCGACTCCCCGCTCGACGGCGAACTGCAGATACCGCCTGGCGTGCCGATCCCGGTTGCGCCAGGTCCCGGGGGCGAGGGCCGCCCGGCGGAGCGCCATCAGGTGATCGTGGGCGCACGCGCCGTAGTCTGCAAAGATTCAAAGGTTATGCGTGAACAGGTCGGGGGAGTGACGGACCCGGACCCTACGGATCCCCCTCCCACGGCATTCCCTCTCTACCAGGTCGAGGGCGTCCCGGGAGTAGTGCGCGCGGCTGAGAGCGTCCGCGAGGACCAGCTCGACCCCGGGCTTGTGGTATATGGCGAGGTCGAAGGAGCCGAGCGCCGCGAGTAGCCAGAGCTCGCGGGGCGCACGCTCCGAGGGTCGGGTCGACGGCGCGGCCCGATTCGAGGGCGCTCGCGGAGGCGGCGTTGTCCGTATTGACGAAGATCCGGTATCCCCCCGGGGCGCCGGGGCCGAGGGCGCGGACCGCCATGACGAGGTTCACGGCCTCGAGTTGGTGGATGGAGGGGTAGGCCGCGATCATCTCTTGGTCGTAGGCCTCGGAGAAGCAGGCATCCGCCGAGAATGCGCCTCCGCCGGTGAGGCAGGAGTCGCACTCGATGGTCCAAGTGGGGCGGACGGGGGGCGGGAGGAGATGGACGCCGTTCCCCGCCGCCGCGAAGTCCCGGAACCAGCGGACGTCTTTCTTGAGCTCTGGGTCGATCTCCGCGGCGCCGGCGGCGGGGGCGGCGCGGAGGCCCCAGAGGATGCGGCCCATGAATTTCCGAGCCGCGACTACGCAGGTGCTGATATGCGCGAGGCGGCCCACGAGTCTCTGGAGGGCCTTCCTGGTGAGGGTGGGTCGAACGAGCCAGCGCTCGCATACCTCGATGACGTCCCTCATCTTCTGGTCGGGGATGCGGAGGACCATGGCCTCCGAGTCGAAGTCGATGCCCAGCCAGGTGAGTCGGACAGTCGGGGGGCAACACTTGTCGGGGGCGAGCTCGAGGCCCAGGGAGGCGCAGACCTCCCTGAGGGCGTCGAAGGCCTGCATCGCGCCGAGGTAGGTGGCCTCGCAGCCGACGAAGTCGTCGACGTAGACCGCCGCGAAGAAGCCGCGTAGGCCCACGATCCATGCGACCGCGGCGGTAACCCTGACGCAGGCCGCGCCGGAGGTCCTGCAGCCAAAGGGCAGGGCTATGTCCAGGTAGGCGCGCGCCCGTCGACCGTTATGCCGAAGAGGGGGGTGGAGAGCGGGTCGGCCCGGAGCTGGCGGTAGGCGCGGGAGACGTCGGGTCCGACCAGCAGAAGGTGCCCCGGCCCTCCTCGACGATGCGGCGGCCGAGGTCGGCCGCCGACGGCAATCTGTAGGCGTGTGGGCGCCCGAGGTACTCCCGCCTCGGGATGCCGGAGTTTACGCTTCGACCGGGAGGGAAGGATAAATCGACGATCACCCGGCGCTTCCCAGGGGTGGACTTGGGGCGCGTCATTATCGGGCTGCACTGCGCCCAAGGAGTGAAGGGGGGAACCGCGAACGGCCCGAGGAGGGCGCCTCGCCGGAGCTCCTCCGCCGCGTAGTCGGTGACGTGACTGGCGAATCCGGGGGTCCTCGCGGTGGTTGCTGTAGGTCGGGGTCGGCGGGCCAGGGGCGGTGTAGTTCGCCGGGAAGCCGAACTCAAAGTGGTCGGCGAGAAGGTGGTCGTCGTAAGCCCGGAGCATCCGGCGCCAGTTGGGGATGTTTAAGTCCGAGGGGACCGGGACTCGGGCGGCCAAATAGTTCGGAAGTCCCGAGGCGCGGGCGGCGGCGTAGGCCGCCGCGTAGGCGGTGTAGGCGGCCCAGCCCTCGCCCGATAGCACAGGCCAGAATGATTCGAGGGTGGCCCTGTACTCGACGGGGGAGGGGCCGCAGTCGGGGGCCGCCGGGAGGGAGTGCTGGATTGCAATGTTTATCACCTCCTCGACGGGCTCGCTCGTGCCCGCGCCGGCGACGGGGGCGCCACAGGTCACGTCACAGATGTCACAAGCCTCGGCGGGGTCGGGGGCCGCCGGGGTGGAGCAGCTTCCGGGTTGGAACTCCGCGAAGCCGCTGGGTGACGGCAGGTGGGTGGCGTGGCGGGGGGTACCGGGATGGGGCGGGCTCGCGGTGGCGTGGCCGGCAGTCGCCGAACCGTTGTTTACGTGGTTAGTGCGAGGCATTTCCTCACGGCGGCGCCAGCGGGCCGGCGTGACGCCACGGACAGGGGGGGTTCCCCGCGGCGGCCCGCCGTGCTCGGGGCTGCCGGTGGTGTGCGGGGAATCCTCCAGGTGGCGGCACGGTCGCGCCGCCGGCGTGACGTCACGGGGGAACCCCCCCCCGCCAATCCCGTGTTGTTGTGTGTGGCGGTACTCGTGACGTCACGAGGGGAATCCCCGCCAGGCGGCGGGGCGAGCGGGCCGAAGCCACCCGAAGCCAGAACATTGTTATTGTTTACCTCGGCTGAGTGGCGGTCCGCCGGGGCGGTAGTCCGGGGGCGGAGTGTGCGTCGGCGTCGAGTCGGCGGTCGAGGCGGGGACATGTGCGCCCGCCGGCCGACTAAAAATCCCGGTGCGAGGTCTTCGCGGGGCGCTCCCGGGCCTTCTTAGAGTAGCAGCTCGTCTCGGGGTGTCCAGTGACCAGCCTGCGCACATTGGCGCAGTAGCCGCAGACGTGAGCGAGCTTCTGGGAGCCCGACCCGTGCGAGGCACCCTTCGCGGCCTTCGTGCATGATGACGGGTCTTTATTCCACGCCTGACAAGGGGCTCCCATCACCGCCCGATCGTATTGGTCACGTCCGTCGGAGCCGGGTTTCTGGGGCTTCCCGGCTTGCTTTGCTTCCGGGGCGGGGGCGGCCGCGGGCGCGGCGTGGCCCGCCATCGCGATCACCTCAATCCTCACCGCGTTTATCGCGGCCGTGTCCCTCCATCCCCGGGGAAGCCTGCCGTCCGCGATTCGCGTGAACACCTCCTCCGAATACCGCCTCACCACGGGCCACGCCAGTGTGCAGTTATCCTGCGCGACCATCTCCTGGTGGGCGGAGAGGGCGTCGAGGCCGTGCTCGGGGAAGCCGGTCTGGCTCTCAAGGCGCTTCAGGCCCAGCGCATACTCCTCCCGGGTCGCCTCACCCTTTTTTATGGCCCTCCCTTCATCCCCCCGTTCAACCAAGTCATAAGGAAATAAGTATTTTGACGGAATACCTTTTTTCCGGGTGTGGTTTTTTCCGTCGGCCGCCGCCACGATGAGGCGCACCGCCTCCTCCGTGTGTCGGGCGGCTGCGTGTGGGGCGTCGCGGCGCCGGGGGCGGTGTCGCGGAGGCGTGGGTGACGGCGAGGACCAGGGGCTGAGCGGGCTGTGGTCGACTCCGATGGCAGGGTAGGACGTAGTGCGGGTCCTGGCTCGGCCGTCGTAGGCCATCGACGGCGATGCCGGCGAGTGTGATCGCGCCCGGCCGGCGTGTGGGCGAGTCTCCGGCCGGGGCATGCGGGGGGTAGCCGAGGGTGAGCGCCGGCGTGCCGCCACGGTAGCCGGGGGTGGCTGGGTCTCCGGGCGGCGCGCGCCAGCAGTGGCGGCGGCGAGTGCGGCGGTGGCTTCCGCGAGCACTTGGGATTGAGCCGCGAGCTGGCTCCGGTGCTCGGCGGCCTCCCGTCTGTGCTCCGCCGTCTCCTTTTGCATGGTGATCCACCGCTCCTCCATGGCGTTGATGGCGAGCTGCATTTTTTCCAGCCCATCTGCCTGCCTCGCCTTCAGCGTAGGCCTGCGAACCCGCTTAGAGTGGCGGGTCGGGGACGGTGGCTGGGGCTGTGGGACGGCCTGAGTCGGGGAGGCGCCGCCATCTTGCGAGTCGGTTGACACGCTCAGGTCGGCCGGAGGCGTGGCGGTTCGCTTCTTTGGGGCACGCTTAGTGGGGCGGCCCCTAGGAGCTGCAGTCCTACGTGAGCGCTGCATTATCCTGTTTAACTTGGGTGACTTTTTCAGTGCGTTTCCGCTGTTTAACGTGGGTGACGTGGGTGGAGACGGTGCCGTTGAGTCTGAGACTAAATCCATTGAGTGAGGATGGGGCCCGAATGCAGGTCAGAGGTAATGGCGGGAAGGAGGAGGGGGGAGGTCTGGTAGGGGGCGCCTCGGGCTTCCCGCCGGATCAACCACAATTCGGAATTATGAGCCAATGTAGGGAAATTTGGGCAACAGTGGCCATGACAGCTCACTGGCGCTCAGCTTGGCGCGACCATTCAATTATATTCATAACGGATAGCATAGTAGTCCGCTGTGCGATGATTTCTGGAAAATCCAAAAATAAGATGATAATGAAGTGGATTAAGTAGCTTTCTGGCTGTCGTGTGACTATAATTTTGACATTTCTTCAACTTCTATAAAAAGCGATAAAAATGAAATTTGTGACGCTCTGAGCAGGTGGCCAGACAGGACTACAAAGAACCGCCTATCATTTTGCTGTTATCAATTATTTTGCTAAGTTATTATTATTTACATATGACTTATACCAATTAATTACTAATTTTTAGACCTTCGACGAGACATGAGGATTCTGCAGGATAATGACTACGCGCCTAACTCCAAGTTAACACGTTCCATGCAGGTCCAAACCTACATGAAATTGATTGATGAATTCTCTGGACTTTTCCAACCCAAGTTGCATTATATATCGCTTGGTTATCAAAATTCTGGAAATATTCATCCATTACCAATTATCTTAATTATTTCCTGAAATCTCCATTATTACCTCAACAGTTAATTTTTATGTTTTCTTACTTTTCAATGTTGTTAGGACATACAGCCACCAGAGCTGCCTTGTTAACGGGTTTTCGTGCCCTTTTGAGGAAGCGTCACCTCACTTCTTCAGACTCTATGTTACTTCCTAAAGGCCCAGTCACACCTTACCGGACTGGGGAACCGGACACTGTCCGGTACTGTACGGCGAGGTCTGGTACCCATCCGGCAGTGTCTGGTGGTGTCGGCCACAAGTTTTAAACATGCACAAAACTTCTACCGGACACCGCCGGACTGACGTGTCGGGTTGGTGTCCGGTTTGTCTGGTATATGTTCGGTACCCATCCGTACATGTCTGGTACCCATCCGTTGGTGTCCGGTTTGTCTGTTTTGTCCGGTACATGTCTGGTACCCATCCGTTGTGTGTCCGGTTCTCGTCCGGTACATGTACGGTACATGTACAGTACTTGTCCGGTCGCCCGGCGGCAATTGACCCAATTACGCTCTATTTCGGTACATTTCGATACATTTTATTAACGGACACCACCGGACTAGACAATTCTTTGTCCGGTTCATGTCCGTTGCTCAATCCGGTAAGGTGTGACAGGCGCTTAAACACTTCACTTTTTATGACTGGGGAGTCATAGTTACAGTTAGAAAATCCAAAACCATTCAATTTATTCAACGAGAATTATTATTACCAATTGCAAAAGTATCTAACACTAACTTGTGCGCAGGACATTGGCTCATTAACTTTAACCAAGCCCCTGCATCTGATGACGCACCTGCCTTTTTGGCCCCGTCTTCGGACGGTTCATTAAAACCATTAACTTACGAGGCTTTGCAGGCCACCATTAATGATTAAGCATTTTTCTAATTTCGCAGGTCTTAATCCCCCTAACCCCCACTGCCTCCTCACTTCCCACCTCTCACCTCCAGCCCCCCCTAACCCCGACCCCTCCTCACTTCCCACCTCCAAGCCCCTTAACCCCCACCCCTCCTCACTTCCCACCTCCAAGCCCCTTAACCCCCACCCCTCCTCACTTTCCACCTCTCACCTCCAGCCCCCCTAACCCCCACCCCTCCTCACTTCCCACCTCCAAGCCCCCTAACCCCCACTGCCTCCTCACTTCCCACCTCTCACCTCCAGCCCCCCCTAACCCCCACCACTCCTCACTTCCCACCTCTCACCTCCAGCCCCCCTAACCCCCACCCCTCCTCACTTCCCACCTCCAAGCCCCCTAACCCCCACTGCCTCCTCACATCCCACCTCTCACCTCCAGCCCCCCCTAACCCCCACCCCTCCACACTTCCCACCTCTCACCTCCAGCCCCCCTAACCCCCACCCCTCCTCACTTCCCACCTCTCACCTCCAGCCCCCCCCTAACCCCCACCCCTCCTCACTTCCCACCTCCAAGCCCCCTAACCCCCACTGCCTCCTCACATCCCACCTCTCACCTCCAGCCCCCCCCCTAACCCCCACCCCCTCCTCACTTCCCACCTCCAAGCCCTCTAACCCCCACCCCTCCTCACTTCCCACCTCCAAGCCCCCTAACCCCCACCCTCCTCACTTCCCACCTCTCACCTCCAGCCCCCCTAACCCCCACCCATCCTCACTTCCCACCTCCCACCTCCAACCCCCCCTAACCCCCACCCCTCCTCACTTCCCACCTCCAAGCCCCCAAACCCCCACCCCTCCTCACTTCCCACCTCTCACCTCCAGCCCCCCTAACCCCCACCCCTCCTCCCTTCCCACCTCTCACCTCCAGCCCCCCCCTAACCCCCACCCCTCCTCACTTCCCACCTCCAAGCCCCCTAACCCCCACTGCCTCCTCACTTCCCACCTCTCACCTCCAGCCCCCCCCCCTAACCCCCACCCCTCCTCACTTCCCACCTCTCACCTTCAGCCCCCCCCCTAACCCCCACCCCTCCTCACTTCCCACCTCCAAGCCCCCTAACCCCCACCCCTCCTCACTTCCCACCTCTCACCTCCAGCCCCCCTAACCTCCACCCCTCCTCACTTCCCACCTCTCACCTCCAGCCCCCCCTAACCCCCACCCCTCCTCACTTCCCACCTCCAAGCCCCCACCCCCACTGCCTCCTCACTTCCCACCTCCCACCTCCAACCCCCCCCCCCCTCACCCCAACCGCCCATTGATTTCAAATTGTGACAGCTTTACTTGAGAAAATCTCTTTATTGCACTTCTAGGATTCAAAAGGAAATCTAGCAACGGTTGCACCAAAAGCAGAACTGAAAAAGGAGGGCGATCTACAGAAACCAGAAGGCAACAGCCAACCACCACTGTTTAAGTCTGCAACTGTGACCCCAGCGAAAACGACAGTTGTGTCTGTTACACCTGCTGATATCAATATCGATACTACTGCTTCATCCTAAGTAGATACTGAGCCTGAGACATACGATGGTAGACGTAAAACATTGACTGGTGAGAAGCAATAAGCATCGTCTTGAAGATTGACTGTTGCGTCGTTTTCCTTTAACCATACCACTGACACTTGTATTCAAATTGTTCTCTTTCTGATATAGTGTAAGTGACGGTTTTGGTGGGGTGTTTTTTTCCAAATGTAAGTGAAGTATCTTAATCACGACCGTGAAGTAAGTAAGGCACAAGGTCATGCTGTCACAAAATCATTGGAGGAACGCATGTGTTATCAAAAATAATTATTTGTAACTCGTAAGTAATCTGAAGATGGTCGTAGCCAGTTACACGGTCCGTACGGGGCCTGGAAAATCTTGAAAGGTCTTGAACTTCATTTGCCCCATTTCACAGCCTTAAAAGGCCTTGAATTTAACCTATTTGGGGTAATTAGTCTTGAACATCTTTAAATTCCATTAAACTGTCCACACTAATCTAAATTAGTTCGAAATCGTCATTTGCAAATACTCACCTGAATTCCTATCAAAAACAGCCTTGAAATAGCCTTGATTTCCAAATATTTTCACATGTGTAATTACAACATGAATGTGCATCATTCAAAATGCATGGGATGAAAATTACTCTTATATATTAAAGCATGACTTCGTCACGCTGTTTTCTTCATAGTAATTGCTTTGTGATTCTCTCGGGGGGCATCGGGCCACCTTTCCCCGCAAGTGCGTACAGCATTTACGTACTTTATGACCGTGAGAGGCATATATGTCATGTGACAGGGATGTCATGTGTGGTACAAGAAAATTGCGAAACAAATTGGAAATGAGACTCACAAGGTAGTCGACGGGTGCATGTTCACAATGCTGTTATATATAACGTTATTGCACTGGTGTTTAAGGTTGGTGCTTAGATGGATAAGAAATGACGTAGTATTTGCCATTTGGTAATACCACTCTAGCTTAAGGAATTGCCTAGTTGGGTGTGGTCAAATATTTGCTTTTTAAGACACTTAATTTAAAGTTATATAAAGTTTTTTTGTGGGTTTTTTTTTCAAACCAAGACATCTGCCTGCATTTGTTCCTGGTTATTCAATTTAGATATTAATCAATTTATTAAACATTTATTGCTAAGAATCTAAAATCAATTTAATAGAATATGTTAATGCTGCAAACCTATGCTATTCAGTATTTCTGTGTGCACATTCACATTATTTTCCATATTTTCACTTCAAATATCATCAAAGTTAGCTTCTTTTTCGAAGAATTAAGAAAACTGAAATAAAGTACAATATAATTATCAAACTAATCTAAAAAAATAACTCAGAAAGTAAAGGAAACATCAGATTATGCAACTTCAAATTAACTACTATTTCAGTGACCATTACCTGTATGTTTCCTGGGTTTAGTACACAACAGTCTCTCCACCCAGCATGACAACAGGATGTGTTTGTAAATGCATTTTGCCCTGGTGTTGTAAGCATGTGAGTAAAGGCGGTGTAAGCCTCGTTTTCGATCAAAGTCGTGGCAGGTTAGGCATTCTAAAAATTGGTTTAGATTACAAGACCAGGGCCGCGTTCAGGGTCCGTCTCGGAGGCGCTGCGGAGATGTCTAGGCGATGCTTTTTGGCCTATTTGCTTTCAGGGTGCGTATCGGCGACGTCTTTTCAGACTGGAGATGAAAAGCGCCTCGAAAATGGCCGCCGTATTCAGTGGTTTTAGCCAATCACAGCGGAGCTTTTCCATTGCAAATGGCCACCGCCTATGGGGGTGGCCATTCTCGAGACAACAAACTGCCTTTGCAGTTCAGACTAGCGTGACGTCACGGCCATCTCTGAGGCCCCTCCGAGACAGACTCTGAACATGGCCCAGTACTCTAACAAATGCTCCCCAACATTGCAGTCTATGTAATGCCGAGTATATTTAGGTATCGCAATGCAAACTCCACATAATTCAAAACACTGTATTCATACAGGGTTTAATTCTATACCGAATTATATGCTTATCTGGAGGGTATGCATAACTATTGTTGATAACAGTAAGATAAGTATCCATCTAAACGTAATTAGTAGACACTGCAAGTGGCTACAAAAAGAAAATTACACAAAAAAAGGCAAAGCAGAATTAAAGTGCATTGTGATACCTGAGTATCTTTTAAGATGTACTCACTCTTTCAACACATATTTGGTATCTTAAACTGGGGCGTATTCGATTAACACTACCCGGGCGACTCGGGTCACCCGAGTTGCTAGAATTTCAAATCGAACACCACCAGTGGAGTCGACAAAAACGTGTGCAAAAAGTCCCGACCCCAGTAACCCACGTCTTGGCTGGGGGTGGCTAGTAATGATGACATCACATTTGCAGTGGTACCGTCCTGTAGTAAAAGAGCTACCAGTACCAGTCCTACATGGGTTTTTATTTTAATAACCCAGATTAATTAAATGTAAATATAACTAAACTATGCAATCATAAAATACTTTAAATCCTATTTTGCTGTAGTTATATCGGTTATTAAAAAGAAAGAAAAGTTTTGGATTAAGCCACCATTTTTCCACCCTGAGCATGAAGAAGCATGTTGGTATATTCAACACGAGGCTGTGTAGGATGTGCACATGCGCCAAAAAGTGACTCGGGTGACCCGAGTTGGTTAATCGAATATGCCCCGGAAGGTTATCGTAAGAGCATTTGTTCAAAGACCGAACTAGCCATCGGGGTCTGCTTTAGGTACCTTTAATTAAAGAACGGCTGAAAACCCATGGTCTCGAAGTATTATAGCAATTGTCATCAACAGCCTTGATTATACCAACAGATGACAGGAGTATGCGTAGTTTCTTCCAATAACCTAAAGGATAATGTGGTCAATATAATTACAAAATATTAACGATTATATATTGAAATGGTAAAAAGACTGTCTTGGGTAAGTGTGTATACATTGTAGCTGCCATTAGGAGCAATTCCCCCGATAACGCCAATATATTATGGATACTTATACTCTACAGTAGATGTGTAAACTACAAATTCCAGGTGCTTGCCTGAATTGTGAGGTTTTGATATTAGGAGACTGGACAGTACTGCCCAATGTAGACCTGTTATTGTATGCATGGACGAAAGGCTTTGTGTTTAAGGTTTTTCATGTTTCTCAAACGTCCACATATTGGCTCATCGTGAGCGGGACCCTGATGTTAATTCCAAAATCCAAGTGATAGCTGTTCACTCCCACCCAAGCAAATAGGGCGAGAGAACAGTTAATATCCATTAATCATCTCAGCCGGTCTTTTGGGGTTGTGATCCCCCCTCCCCCACCCTGGTCGTTTATGGTTGGACTGGGTTCTTAGTGGTAATAACATTTCATGAATGATATCATCCATAAATGGAAGGTATCAAAAGTAATTTGTTGAGTCGGAAGCATTTAAATAAAGTTTAGAAACATTTCCTGTTTTTATTCAATTGCTTTAAATACATTTTAGTGAAGTATTTGATCAAGCATTTATTAGATGTTGTTTTCAGATCATCCCAATCGTAATTCCAACTACAGTAGTAGGCCTACCTCTCTTCAACGAACAACTCTGCATTCAGACCAATATTGTCCTGGCGTAGCAGGTGCGCTATCCTCAGAGGGACAGTCAAATGAGATATATTTTTAACAGTTTGTACCTTGAAAAATTGTCCGCATATGACAGGAGTTCGCCGAAGACAGGAGTCATAGAAGACAGGTGTAGGTGTACAATGTGCTACAAGCATTTTAAACATATACTTTTGGTTGGGTAGTTCATTTATTGTAAAGGGGTATAGCATGTATAGAACTGAAATCGTGTCAGGAGTTTTGTGTTGATCTGTTTGATAAGGACATATGTACATCTTGCAGCCGTGGGAAAAAGAACAGAATGATTTACTTCGGCGGGAGAGGTGTAGGGGCCAGTACACTAAGATGGGTGGTGTACCTACTTCATTGCAGGCAAAAGTGTAGGCTCGGGCTCTCTATCGACAAACTGTCTAATGGTGAAAACAAGCCTATTCAGGCTTATCCATGATAGGCAGTATAAATCTTCAACAACAACAACAACCTACTTCATTGCAATTCTAATGGACGCCAATTTGAGTAAATCGAATGAAAATGTTTGTATCAGCAATAATATTGTAATTTGAAGGAAAATGCTGTCATTTGACCAAAAGGATCGCTTCGAACGTGATGTTATTCTGATGACAAGCCGGGTGGGATGACCAAGTGAGTTGAGTGCTTGATCTTGTGCGAGAGTTCGATCCCCGACCGAGTCAATCCAAGTTTATACTTGTCGCTAAGTACCCATGCAGGCGCTCGGCATTAAATGGTTGGTTGGTTGTTGGAATTTTATGTCCTGGCAACATATAAGGCAATATCAGGATGGGTACCGACTTGTGACAGTATGCACTCATGGCGACTTTATAGTGCTGCCCCACTGGGAAATTAGGCCACCATCACCATGACTCGATATCCCACTCAGTCACATTATCCTGACACTGAGCTAACCAGTCCTTTCCCTATCCTATTAATGCAGAGTGCCAAGCTAGGAAGTGACAGGTATCAATTGTGTATGTCACTGGTTTGACTTGACCAGGAATTGAATTCCCGATCTCCTGCATAGGACGCCTGCGCTGTACCGATTCGACCAATGTGTCCGGTGTTGCATTATGATTAAACGCAGTGCATTATGATTAAACGGACCCAGCATAGGCCGCTGAGACGGGAATTCGACTCAGGCAAATGCTCTCCAAGCACACATTTGCCTAGCTTTTCAGTTTATGCATTTATGGATTTTATCTCCTTGCAATATCTAAGGTCATATCAGGACTGTTACAGACTTGTGACAGTGCACACTTGTGGCAACTTTATTGTGCTGCCCCACTGTGAGACCAGGTCACAATTCAATTTCCCACTCAGTCACAGTGTCATGATACTGAACTGACAAAGTCCTTGTTCTATCCTAATAATGCCGAATGCCAGGATATGTAGCAAGAATAGTTCCTATCGATTTGGTTAGTCATTGGTTTGATTCGGCTGGGATTTGAACTCTGAGCCTTCCACACAGGAAGCCTGTGCCAATTTGGCCACTCTGTCCGGACATATTGCAGCTCCAACTTATTTATATAATTTGTTGATGCTTAACCTGATACCAGGCGGGATGGCCGAATGAGTTGAGCGTCCGTCTCAATCGGGGGATCTGAATCCATCAGTTTGTGGGTTTGAAGCCTGGTCGAGTCAAACTAAATTAAAAATTGATACTTGTCGCTTCCCAGCTAGGCATTTGGCATTATTAGGATAAGGCAAGGACTGGTTGGTTCAGTGTCAGGATAATGTGATTGAGTGGGATATCAGGTACTGGTGGCCTGGTCTCCCAGTGGGGCAAGCACTATAAAGTCACCATGAGTGCACACTGTCACAGGTCTGTACTCGTCCTGATATAGCCATTTTCTAGGAAGCGACAAGTATTCAATTCAATTCTTTATTTCAGACTCAAGATTATGGTAGTTACATAATTTGGTTCACTGTATGTAGATATAAAAATTAATGTGAATAGGATATAAGTAATAGTATGAATACTACCATACTAACCAATATCAAAGTGTTGGTCTACAAACAGCAGTTTGTACCAATGCCTCCATATTGAATTTTAAGTCATTGGTTTGACTCGACCAAGGTTCGAATTCCATGATCTACCAAAATGGGAGACGGACGCTCAACTCATCAGGCCGTCCCGTCTGGTCGACCTCACAGTAGTGAGATCTGTGACCAAAAGGCCAGGGAACCAACCATGATATCCAAGTTCGCAGAGGGTCGTCGCCCTGACGCCATATGATGCGTCGGATATCGGAAATCTGATATCGGCCAGATATTGCAAAGTGGTCGGAAATTGGATATCGGAAGTCTGACATCGGCCAGATAATGCAAACAAATGGAAATTTGACATGAAAACTCAGCAAGGGACCACCAGTCTGTTCTCGAATGGCATCTCTGAGAGAATAGTAGACAAAGTGTTTTCCTGGCTAACAATGCTTACTTAGTATTGCAAACTAATTCCTTCAAATCAATTCATTAGACAGTGGGCCTACTGTTATAACATCTTTTTTTTATATAAATAATTCACCAAAAATAAATTAAACATACCGGATTTTCCACCAATATCCGATGTCATTTAGGTATCGTATTTACATCGGGACGATATCGAATTGGGATGCTGGTGTCGCAGTTTTAAAAAGTACCTGGTTTAAAGCGGGGCTTCTCACAATGCGCATGCGTCAAAGCCCAATAACAAGCTTGAAATCTGTTCAGAATGTCTTACTTGCTTGTGTCTCAGTCTGTGGAGAAGCTCTGGAAATCTAGGGCGAGGCAAGCAAGGATTCCTGAAGGAATCATTGTAGTGAATATTTTATGCTTGATTGTATATATTATCCTCTGCACTAACAAGTTATTAAACATGGGTACAATCTCAATCAGGCAGAAATGCATGCACATGCGCATTGTAAGGAGCACCGTTTTAAACCAGGTACCCTTTTAAACTGCCACACCGGACCAACGCAGAAGCTGACGTCGGGACGATATCGAAATGACGTCACACTGGGTTAGAAGACAACATGTCAGAAGGCTAGGTTATGGACATAACCACATAAATCCGCTAAATATATTGTTCAATCACGTAGCTATCCCTATTGTGGGTGGGAGTGGATATTCCACCTAGTAAGTAATTTGCCGATATTCAAGTTTTGCAGTGTTGAATATTGTCTACTTTTCGTACAAGAAATATTCATTAATTTAAAGTAGCGTAAGCTGTATTCACACGGGCAAAATCTAAAGCGATCTCCAGGAGGCGAATCATATGAAGCGATTTAGATGCGCGTTCACACGGACACTGCGTGAGGCGGAAGTGGATATCTGCGCATGAGCAAGTCCAGGCTAACCAGCGCCATTTTGGGTTCGACGACGAAGGCACCAGAAAGTGTGGGTTCGACCTAGATATGTATTTAATTAATCGTATTGGTTTGGAACGGTCAAAACTTCTGCTGGGCAGTGAACCCCTAAAAATAAATGATGAAAAAAATATCTGTGCATAGATAGCAGTTTCATTAATTAAATTATATAATATGCGCTTTTGATCGACCGGAAAGTCAACAAACTGAGGTGTCGACTGCGCATGCGTGTGACGTCCTAAATCGCTTCATATGCGTTCACACGGGCAAGATAAAACGTTTCAACATAGATCGCTTCCTGTATACCACCTAGTGAAGCGTTTTACATTAAACGATTTAGATGAATCGATTCAGCCCTAAAACGCCTCACCGTCACGTTCACACGGCAAATGTGAGTCGCAGTACGCGAGGCGTTTCGCGTGAGGCGTTTTAACTCGCCCGTGTGAATACAGCTTAGTCCGTGGCTTTCGTATTTTTGCCTAATTTTTTTTTAGATAAACATATCAGGTTAACCATTATAACGTAACATTCAATATTCCGGAGTGATTTTGATACAAAATGAATAATGTTGGAGCAATTTGAGTTGAAACAACCCTAATTCATTTCCGCAAGCTTTCCAAAAGTCCTGCAGCTATGACACAGATTACCGGATCGTGATGAGCACGCGATGTCGGTTGACCTAATAATAGACTCAGTGTATGTTGTTGTTTTGGGGGAGTTTTCAGTCGCATTGGTGCGCTGGAGGCTGCAAATCTGCAGCATTGAATGGGCACTGCTGAAAGCGGTCTCATGTGGTCGGGAGTTGGCTTCCGATGGGTAGTGGTCAGAGAAATGGGGGGGGGGGGGGGGGGGGGGGGGGAAGGCACCCGACGTGATATGCAAATACGGGGCCAAGTTGGACGACACCGCGGCGTGGTCGACGTGGGTGTAACGACGGTATAACGTCGTCGGTGGGTGGGTGGGTGGGTGGGTGGGTTTTTTGGTTGGTTGGTTGGTTGGTTGGTTGGTTTTTTGGTTGGGAATAGTATTTATTGTAAGGGCCAACCAACCTACCAACCAACAACCAACCAACCAACAATCAAACAACCAACCAGCCAACCAACCACCTACCAACCAACCAACAATCAACCAACCAACAATCAACCAACCAATCAACCAATAACCAACCAACCACCACCACCAACCAACCAACAATCAACCAACAATCAACCAACCACCACCAACCAACCAACAATCAACCAACAATCAACCAACAATCAATCAACCAACAATCAACCAACCACCACAACCAACCAACTATCAATCAACCAAACCAACAATCAACAAACAATCAACCAACTAACCACCACCCACCAACAACCAACCAACAACCAACCAACAATCAACCAACCAACAATCAACCAACAACCAATCCACAACCAACCAACAATCAACCAACAATCAAACAACCAACCAAACAACCAACCAAACAATGCAACGTTGACCTGACGTAGATGACGTGGTCATAACGAGAGCCTAACATGACCGTAACGTGACTCGAACGTCTTATCAACTCGTTGCGTCACGTCGAAGTTTTTTCAACATGTCCAAAACCTCGACGTCCTCCGACGAGAGGCGACGAGAGTGAACATGATGTGACTGTAACGCTTAATGTGACTGTAACGTGACCCGACGTGATGATGAAAAGTCACCGCGTCGGGGTCACGTTGCCATTACGTCGTAGTCTGAGTGCACCATAAGAGCTCAACCACAGTCCTCTGAGAGGGCCGGGGGAGGCTGGGTGGCTGGTGTAGTTTTACCCCCCACTAATGGCCGGTGCACACCTACCGTTTACGATTCGCGCACTAAAACTCGCGACTCGACCCGACCCGCTTAAAACTGAAAACGGGCCGATTCGTTTTTTGAATCGCAAATCGCAATCGTAAACGGCCGCTTTTAGCACTAAAAACTTAGTTTTATGCGCGAATCGCATGCGTCTAGTGTGCTAGGGGATCGCACACCTAACGATTTTTTGGGCAGTTTTAGATCGTATACGGTAGGTGTGCGCGGAAAAACGGTAGGTGTGCACCGGCCATTAGTATAATGTATGTAGTTAGTGTATGCAGTCTGGTGCCCACCAAGTGTGGGGGGGGGGGGGGGGGGGGGGGGGTGAGGAGGAGAGGGGGACAGTTGACTGCATGGGGTGTGTATCTGATTAGCACTCTCCCAGAACCCACCACTGTGGGTGATGGTGAGAGGAGGGGGCGGGTGTTGTGAAGCATGGGTGTGGGGGTGTGAAAGGGTGTGTGTATGCTATGGAGGCTAGAAGCTGGTGCCAGTTTAGTTTCAGTGTGGGTGGAGGAGTGAAGAATCAAATTTGTGTTTATTTATTATTTAATTGATTAATTAATTACAAAACCACCGATTGGTGGTACAGTCAAGTTCAATAACTAAATATATAATATATGTGTTGATTACAGGCTTACTAATTACAAGAATCCATATCAATTTTTGTTAGAGCATGAACTTTTTTTTTTTTAGCCACTCCATTTACTAAGAGATATTAGTACTCAACGCACTGCAAAGGGTATTGAAGATGATCGGGTCAAGGGTCAAGAGCGGTTCTTGGCACTTCCTCCCACGACATTTCCTATCACCGGGCGCGTAGACCTAATCGGTAGAGCGCGGACCTCGCGTTCGGAAGGTTGTTGGTTGTTGGAATTGTGTACGTCCTGGCAACATTTAAGGTCATATCAGGACGTGCGGAAGGTCGGGAGTTCGGTTCCCGGTCGAGTCAAATCGATGACTTAAAAATTCACTTCCTAGCCTAGCATTGGCATTAATAGGATAGGGCAAGGATTGGTTATCTCAGTGTCAGGATAATGTGACTGAGTGGAATTTCGGGTCATGGTGCCAGCGGCCTAATTTCCCAGTGGGGCAGCACTATAAAGTTATTATGAGCGTGTAATGTCACAAGTCTGTATCTGTCCTGATATTACCTTAGATGTTGCCAGGACGCAAAACTCCAAACAAATTTCCTAGCATAACTGTCACCAGAGAGCGTGTATATATATATAAACAGATTATATACACGCTCTCTGCTGTCACTCAGCTCTACCCATGATAATGGGCCAGTTCTCTCGCTATACACTAGGTGGCAGCACCCGGTCCAAGTCGGCGATCATGGTTGGATAGAAGGGTGTAGGTGTGTGTGTGTGTGTGTTCGTCGTGTAGGTGTTTGGTGGGGGTGGGGGTGTAAGTATGTGTGTGGTGGGGGTGTAGGTGGGTGTTGGGTGTGTGGTGAGAGTTTAGTGCTGAAAGGAGACTACGTTTCTAATGGGAGGCATCCAGTTAGGGTAGGGAAACTGTGGCTATGCCATGGCTACGCAAACAAGCGGGGAATTTGAGTGATGTTTATTATCCTGGTGACTCAGCAGGCCGGTTACGGTTACCCTGGAAGTCGCCAATACCAAAGAAATCCAGTAGGAGTAAGACAAAGTAGTAAGGCTAAGTTACAATACAGAACGTCGAGATGAATTTCTATTTTCAATTATTCTTATTACGTTGACAAGGACAATGCTTACAATATTTCGTGCATTTTTAATAATTAAACAAAAATGTTTGGTATGTATGGGGTTTAGGTTTTTAGGTCAAGGTTACCTAGCTGAAGGTAACAATATGGTACCCACCAACAGTCAGCCCATATTATCCACATAGACCATTGGGTTGGGGACGTAACCACCCCACCCTCTCCCAACCATCTAACTGCTCTTTCTCTAACCAGCCCTGAATCAGCTAAAGCTATTGGAAGCCGGAGGGGCCAGGCTAACGCCAATCAGGGTGGGTTGGTTCGATCCCACACCAGTGAGCGTCCCAGGGCCAGCAGGGGCGTAGCCAAACTTTGTTTCTTCTTCTTTCCTTTTATTAATTAAGCAAATAAGTGTTCATATGTGCTTACATGAAACAAAAAAATTATAAGCACAACATTTTTTTTAATGTATTTTGATCAAAGATTTAGTATGAACAAAATATGATGGTGAGAGAAATTGGATAGAACAGAAGTCTGATGTTGACCAGATATTACAAAACAACCAGAAATGGGATATCAGAAGTCTGATGTCGACCAGATGTTGCAAAATGACTGGAAATTTGACATCGGAACTCAGCAGGTGGCAACACCAGTTCATAATCCATATTCTTGAATGAAATCTCTGAAAGAATAGTTCTTAGACCAATTGCATGTGCTTCCCTAGATAACTGTTTAATATTGTAGAGTAAATTATTATTTTGTAATATTATTACATCCATGCCTATATACATCAGGGGACAAGACGTATGATAGAACGATAAAGAGACACCATTTATTTTAAGGTGAATTGCCTACACCCAGTCGAATTCGGTTTTCAACCAATCGAACTATAAATACAATGCTAGACCAGTTATTGCACTCACAACCAAGTTTGAAGGTATATTGCTCACTTTAGGGGTGGTAGACCAAGGATTTCCTCTCACAATACCGACGATTTCCAAGAATCATTTACCCCTCAATGTCCCCCAATATAATTAAACAAAAATAAATGTGTATGAAGTAGAGCCTATACTTGATTCATGGGCATGGCGGATGCACGCATTAGTGTGCTTCACAGGTGAGCCATATAGATAGATATCTGATTTGCCCTCTAGTGCAAAATGAAACATATTCCATGATAACATCATGTATATAATGCAATTTCATTAAGCACGAACAGAAATGGGATTGGATGTATATAACAGGACTAAAACTGTTCAGCTGACATTGTCACTGACACGTTAGTTCGTGCTACAGACAACACAGAGACTGGCACCTCCGTCCCGCCTTGACTTGGCCCTACCCACGACAGTCTGAACCAGCTGCGCATCAAATGAACCTCCCGTTAATACTTATTATTAAGCCCACATCTAAAGAGAACATACGAGTTTTGAGAACATCAACCAATATGCATCCTTTACATTGCTCTCGAAACCAAATATGGCTGAGTAAATGGTGTTCCGAAAATCTAAGGCGAGCACAGCCAGAGTCATGCTGTCGGGAGGGGCGGGATTCTAATTCGACCAATCAGAATCGAGTATTTTGTGTCGGTGCGGAACAGAACCAAGAAGATGGCGCGCGTTGAACAAGATTTCTGGCCTTAAACCTCGACAATTTTCCCGCTGAACCAAGTGATTGGTGAAACTCACAAGCCACCCGACAGCGTGTAGGTAATCATATTAGGTAATACAATTAAACTATGTTGATTAAGTAAGCAAGGCCATGGCGGATACCATAAAACACAATGTGTTATGATGGTCGGTTCGGTCTATGCTGGCCTGAGCATCCGCTCGCTCGGAAGCGAGGCGCAAATCTGTTGTGACAAACTCTAAGTATTTTCATCCTGGATCTTTAAGAAAAGCTGTTAATTGGAAATTAGAGCAGCGAATGTAGTTTCGGAATAGTTTATCTTTCTGTCAGTGTATTGATCAGCAATGCACCTCGTCAGATGTGTGTTTGCTGTGTGTGTGTGTTGTGCAGTCACGGTGTGACTCGTCTTAACTCGAACAACAACATAGGCGCCCACTCGCGGCGCCACAGGTTAGACTTACTAAGTTACTTAGACTTCCCGTTGTTGTTTAGGCAGTATTCCCACTTGCAAACTTCCACTAACCCAAACAAGAAGTTCACATCCCAATCCCCCTAGGTTAAGAGACAACATTCACTAGAAAATCTAGATTCGGTATAACTGGACTGTCTCCCTTCTTTTTTTTTCTTTCTTTTTGTTTAGCACTGACTTGTCAAAGGAAAGTAATACATATGGGGGATGGCCATGTGATCTAGTCACTAGTGTTGTTGGGATCTGTTGGTATAAATATCCATCGTCGCGCTTTCTTTCTTTCAACCAACATAAGATCCCTGCATTTATATGCTTGATCTGATAATTTCTAACCGGTTTACCATTCCCTCGCTCTTGGTCCATCTAGTTACTCAGTAATTAACCCTCTATTGCGCTCTGAGTGAATTTTTGTTCTATCATCTGAGGTGGTAGCCACTTCCCCATATCATCCAGTAACCCATTCAGAATTGCAGCTGCATTAATCTCACAAGCAGGACCCTGCATTTATATTTAATTTTTAGTTGATTAAGCAGCAGGGGAAATTTCAATTGCGGATGATTGCTCTTCCTCATTCCACTGCTCCTTGCCATTATTAGGATATGGTAAGGAGCCTGGCTAGTAAGCGACAAGTATCAATTTTTAAGTCAGTGGTCAAATCCCATGACCTACCAACACGAGAGACGGACGCTCAACTCATTCGACCATTCCATTCATGTGTGCAGCATGTTTATTTTTTGCACCACTCCCACAATGAACCCACTACACTTTTTTTGTTAATACAAGTTAGGGATTTAAAACAGGGTAACAGATCAGGCTTTTAACATACATTGTCTCTAACTATAGAAGCGGAATCACATTGTTATGCCGTCCTGCTAGGATATTGGTGGCTACACTAATGCAGTGGTGAAGACTGACGTGGTAGATTGCGTTGTGTATGGATTAAGGCCCTCACATGTCTGTTACTCACTCCCCAATGTGGGCCTTCACAATGAACAACTGTGTCTATAGAATGGTAGATATGAAAACTGATTAGTACTCCCTCAATATCTATTGCCTTAATTAGAATCTAAGATCTGGTGACATCCCTATTCTGTATCCTTATTGTTGTTTGTTAGTGCTCCCCCTCCCATCTTACCACCCTTTTAAAATTGTATTCATTTAAAGATTTATTAGGGTTCAGTCTAAAAAGATGACGCTGTGAGAAGGGTCCTTATGACCCAATGGGTGGATGGGAGGAGGGCACCGGTTTTTTTAGGATAGACTATCGAAATTATTTATTGTTGTCCATGAAATGGGAGTAACTAATTGTCATTTAAGATAGTTTTGGCAAAAGTAAGGGGCTGTCAAGTGTGAAGTTTTTTTGTGTGTGACCAAGCAAGTCTCAGAAACAATAGCGCAATGGTAGTAAAACAGCACTTTTAACCATTAAAACCTATTATGAAGGCAACGATATTCGCTCACTACTAACGACAACATGGAACATTTTAATTCAGTCGTCTTCACCTGTGCATTATGATTGGTCTATCAGTGCAATCCTAGAGAGTAACATATTACTAGTCGTTTTCACATAGATTTATTCTTGTGTAATTTTATTATGCAAATCCCCTCTCCACATACTTCCCCTTAGCACCAGACGGGATAGTCGAGTGGCTAGAGCGTTTTGTTTACCACGGGGAAGGTGGTAATGGTCCTGTGGTGTTGCTGTCCCACCCCTTCCATAACTGTATCAAGTCAAATATTTACAAAAGTTATGTTTGTGTGGTGAGGTGCACTGACCTCCCTAGGTGAAATGCTACATGTACAAGTAGGCATGGGTATGTGGATTGCATATGGAAGCCTAGATAGGCTAATGGTTATGACACTACCCTCGGAATGGCAAGAAGTGTGGGTTCTAATCCCACTATAGGCACAATCTTACCCATTTTCCATAACATTGCTTCCGTTACCAGGATACTGTGCAAGCTATGCACTGTATATATAATGAGTGATGAATCATCCTTGTGTAGGTACTGTAAGTGTGCTACCTGCTTATTGGAAATTGTAAGCATAAGATTTAGAATTTCAAGGACACAAGTTAGGTACTCCAAACAAAGGACTGCTTGCTGGTGCTGACTGGCCATTGGAAAAAATAGCAGACTTGCTCTCAGGACACTACCCCTTTTTGAACGTTGTGTGCTGTGAGTGAGTGCACCAGAGCTTTAAAAAAAAAAAACACAACAAACTTTCACAGTAAAGTAGAGATCACTAGCTTTAGTTTTGTATCCATTACGACTCACTGCAGGTGGGGAAAATGTGAAAAATTGAGGTTTGTCAACTTTGGAACGATCATAAAACATGATTTTTACCAAATATCTTTTATGAAAAATATAATATTACATAGAAATATTTTTTCTCTACAAATCTGTAGATTGTTAACCACCATTTAGCACTCACTCTCATCCTATGGTTATGCTAATTAGAGAAAGCACATGTTTTTACATGTGGATATAGCTTAAAGACAATTTAATCACATGATAGATATTTGCATTCTGGTCATTTTGATATAAAAATCAAGTCAGTATCTCAAATAGAACAAGAGATATTTATTTTCTAAAGATTTGTTCAAGGACGGTTAGTGAAAATCACACTATTTGACATGTTTGATGTCAAATTGCTCAACAAATATTTATTTGTAAAAGAATAATGATGTGATTAAAATGTCATTTGCCTTCAGCATGCAGCCTCAAACATCAGGAGTTAAGCACTTGCAGAATCATGAAAATCTTTTGTAAAATTAAGGGCAAAAACTAAATATTAAAAGATTCATAACTCAGGGACTAATACTTAATAGACCAATTTTCCATTATTATATATATTTGTAATCATAATGATCAGAGCTTTCTAACTGTACCATTTGCAAATTAACTTTGTGAAAAGAAAAAATCAATTTGGAGTACCTGGACAAGTGTAGTTAGGTGCATTGGCTTCCATGCATGAAATGCCACATTCACAGATAGGGGTGAGTATTGTATTAATTACATCAGATAGATAGTCTAATGGTTAGGACACTAGCCCCTACAAGAACATGTCGATTTGTGTCCCACTCTCAGCGCAGTGCTCCCCATTTAGAAAAACCACCGCACAACATTTGTTGCTTGCTACCTTGTCTGGTGCTTGGCATTACTAGGAAATGACAAGAACTAGTTGGCTCAGTTAAATAAATTTACAGAACAATAAAATGGTTATAGCTTCAGCAATCCCTTGACACCTAATGATGGCGTGGCTATTTCCACTGGTTTTGAGGGTTTGTTGGTATATATTCATTTGAAGAGTTTTTATTTCAACACATTTCCAGTCTTGCAGCATTGGAAGCATTTCTGATGTTTACAGAAATATCTCAAGCTAGATAGTCCAATGAAAGCATCATAATTTGTTTAACCAAGGCACTTACCTAGATTTGATCCTACATAATGTATACATATACATTTATTGGTGCATGGAAGGAATTCTAGATCAGTTGAATAGAACCTGTCGCTGTTGAAATCTGGAGTCCAGCATTTGAGTGTGCATGCCAAAATTTGGTGACTGGACGTAAAACCCCAACAAACAAACAAAATCTCATTAGTGACGCTAATTAATTGAGGCTGATTGTGCTTAAGGAACTTACATAAAGCATAGGCAAGTATCAGGATAGTTAGGCAACCATTTCTGACCACTGACATGGTCTCAAATAATCAATCTGAACATTTATATTTCCAAGCTCATTTCTTACCCAGCTGCTCTCAGCGTATAGTCATATGCTTGAAAATATTATGTTGCTGCAGACGGGTGGAAGCCATTTCAAATAAATATTTTAGCTAGATTTGATTGATTACAGTTAATCAAACAAGATTGTCTTACAAGAAAAGAAGTTTGGGTGAATGCATGGCGTCGATGTGTATGTGTTCACAATTTTACTTTAGTACAAAATCATACAATCACACTTTTTGATACATCTTGTCGAATAGATTAAATACATGTAGCATTGCTAACATACTTAACACACGGAGGCAATAATAATTATTTGACTTGCTGCCAAAATTAGAAGGAAGGAATTATCACCCTCGGAACAGGGAAACTAAATATGTGGTGCCCACTTTCAGAGAATGACCCAATTATACACTTTCTTTACACCTAATGCGTAAGTAAGGACAATTGAACAATTAACAACTGTAATATACAAGAATGCCGTGAGACTTCAGGGAATATGTCACTACTGTATTAATACTAAACTTCAGCGGGATGCTCATTGCTCTATTGCTATGAAGAGTTGGAGATTTATTAGATTTGTGGTAGATAGTCTTACATAGATATCGATAGTGATTGTGTGGGCATTGATTGCTGAACATTTGTATGATACAGATGAGGCTGGTGCGTAACCCTCACCATGCATCTCAGAAAGACGCGTAAGGCCAAGGCGGCTGCCTCGGAGTTCGTTAGGCGGGTTATAAGTGGGAAAGATGTGTCCCCTGACCGAAGAGCTCCCACCGTAACAACCAGCAAGACCTCCAAGGCATCTGGATCAAAGTCGGTGAGTTCAGATAAACTGTGTCACTTTACTGCAACTTCATACTTTACCTAAGTCAACTCTTGATTGCTTGATTGGTGAAGAGTTGACTCCTGAGTTGATGTACTTGACTCATGGAAGGTGTAACCACTTTAAATCCTTAAGAGATCCTGTTTTCTCGATTTTTTTGCTTTAACAATCTTTTTACGGACACTATATACCGTCTTGCTGTAAATTGAAAATGAGACTCAAGCAGCAACTAAAAAAGGGACATATATACCGAGACTCAATACAGATATGCTACCAGTAAGAACAATGGCTGGCTTCCCCTACAGGAGATATGAAATAGATTCCCAGAGAATTTAAAAAAAGCAGTATATCTCGATGACTTTTAGCCTGTTCTCTCAACTTGCGGTTTTATTGTAGATTGTTATGGTGAATGAAATTCCTCTCTCCTGCAACTATTGTAACAAAGTTGTAAATATAATATGTCACATGGTTTTACTGTACAGTGCCTTAGAATGGCTCCTGCTCTGGGGGGTGCTCAATTAGATTTGCATTATTGTTGTTGTTATTATTATTATTATGTCTTTCAATAGCAGGGCAGGTAACCATGGGTAGTTTTAATTTTTTAGAAGCGCACATACTTTTCTGATGTATAATTGTGCTGAAGCTGGGACCCGGTGTGCTGGGTCACAGCTACAGTCCATTTTGAGGGACCAGCGGAACTCAGAATACCCGTATTGGTGAAACCTGTGATGTCCAGTATTTTGGTGTACCCACCGGAACCGCTTTTGCATGTTTTCACTTTCTATTTTAATTCTGTATTTAGATGGTAATATCAGAATGGCTAGGATTTCTTTCTCCCGAGATTAATGCTATGCTATTTAAGCATGGTTATCTAACTAGGTTTAGATTACTAATACAATAATATCTTTTAACAATGATGATGAATTAACTGATTGGTGGCAATATATTTCTGCTCATTTAGACGGCAGCCAAGGCAACCAATGCTCGAGGGAAATCACCCAGTCGGGGCCGAGCACGGTCACCAAGACCAGGATCTCGTGCGGTGCCCAGTGGCTCTACCCGGTCAGCATCTAAATCACCATCGAGTGCTCCAGAACAAAAAACGAAGACCAATGTTCAAAAGGTAAAGACTGAGGCTGTTGCAAAATCTCCAGCGCGCAGAGGTCGTCCACCGAAGAACCCACATCCAGAGTCTCTGAGTACACAGGTCACAAGCAAAGCAACAAAGGGCCATCTTTCAAAGCCTTCCGCTAAACAGACTGAGTCGGAGAAGCCTAAAAAGGTAGCATCTGATAAATCTAAAAAGGGAGAGACTGAAAAGTTTAAACTGGCTGAACCCATGAAGCCTAATGGTCCAATTCTAGAAGCAGTAAAGGACAAAGAAAACTCATGTAAAAGCAATCCGTCGAGTTCAGTTACAAAGATTGTACCATCTGTGAAGGGCAAATCCACTGATGGACTATCAACAAAAGGTTCAGCCACTGCAAAACTATTGTCTAAATTATCAAAAGAGGAGAGTGAAAGTGAAAAGAAGACATGTGAAACCCGAATGGTTAGTGAGTGTGCTGCAAATGTGGATAAGCCAACTACTTCCCATTCTGGTACATTGTCAGAATCTCCAATGAAACCGGTACAGATAATCACTCCGCATATAGTGTTTGTAGACCGAAATAGTCAGAATGTTCTGCCGGATAGCCCTGCCCACTTGCAAACCCCAGGGATGTATGTTGAAAGGATATGGGGATCGCCTCAAGGTTTCAAATCAGGCACACCCATCAAAATTTCACCAACAGCAAAGCTCATTCCTGTTTCTTCTTTTTCCAATATCAACACCACTGGTAAGAATGTGTACACAATATCGATACCAGGATCATCACTTGTGAAATCTGTAGGGCAAGGAAGTACCCAGTTCATTGTGAGTGCACAACCCATTGGATCAACGAATGCCTCCCCAATTAAAGTAATGGCGACAACCAGTGGAAGTAACCCAAGACAGGTTACTCTAGACCTTGCAGAGTTGGCCAAGTCTGTAACGTCCATGATTCCACAAGGAAATAGTCCTGAGCAATGTAAAGAGGTACCTACAGTAGAACCTTCCACTCCATCTGCTGCCACTCCAATTATTAACAAATCACCCAAATTCCTCTTATCCACCAAGGGTTCTAAAAAGGAACCGGTTTCTGAAGGAAAGATCAAAAAGCGCCGGCAGTCTAAGATCCCTGCCTGGGATGTGCCTTCTGCAGTGTTCAAGACAATGTTTGATCAACCTCAGCCTAAGTTTGTACGGAAAGATGATGAAATAAAATACCCAGAAAATGCCAACATGGAGCAGAGTGATTATTTCCGTATTATGGGCATCATCAACAAGGCTGACATAAAGAAAAATGATGGCACTGAACATCGTAACCACCGTCATGCTGGTGGAAAATTACGCAGAGTTTGCAAGCCGAAGATCTCTCCAGAGATGGTGTATCGTCGCTTCTCCCTAGCACGAGGCTGTATAATGCATGATGTGTTTGTTGATTCTGATGATGAGAACAATGATGACTCCAACAGTCCTCGGGTCATGGGTGACAAAAGCTCTATCATCAAGACAGATCATAGCAAGAAACGCTCACTGTCACCAAAGATGCATGACTCTTATAAGCAACACTGTAACAAGATCCCAGTAATTACTATAGAAAAAGTAGCAAAGGATGGCTCAAATTCTGAAGGAGAGAAGTCTCCAGCCAAATCGGGTGCAATGAATAGCCTCAAAGAAACCCATCTGCAAGCTGGTACTGTACGACGCGACTTGGAGTCAGGCGAAGGATGCTCCAGTGGCTCAGCCAGACGCAAAGGTCTCAACCCATCGAGAAAACCAGCTACTCATTCACCGAAGCAAAAAGCCAAGCTGGGAGGTGCTAAGAAGCATTTGGATGCAAACAAAGTGGGTACTAAGCTTGTGAAGTCAAAGAGCTTTGATGTGGTTAAGAAAAGTAATCCCAAGCCATCTACCATGGCTAAGTCGAAAAGCTTTGAACGGTTCTCTGGTGTGACAAAGGTAGAAGCCAGTAAGAACAAAGCTGTGCTACCAAAAGTAGAACACCCTGAAGAGGAGGAGGATGGGGCACGAAGAAGTGCACGCAACCGTGGAAGTAAGCGGAAACAATGGTGGCATTTACTGCGGGCAAACCCTGATGAATTTGAGGAAGACAAAGAGTGGAATAAAGAGGTGGCGGTGCAAGAAGAAAAGCGTAAAGCCCGCTTGGAGCGTGCTCGCGAACGAACAGAGGGTGGAGAAAGTCCGGTGGAACAGGAGGACGAGCCAGCAGCTAAAAAGGAGCCTGTTAAAGTTCCTAAGAAGAAGGCAAAAGTGAAAAAGGAGCCTGACTGTGCAGGGGATGGGGTGGATCCTAAATCCTACACAGATTTGTATGAGACAAAGTTAAAGAAAAAGAAGAAGCGTTCAACAGATTGGGCTTTGGCCAAGAAGGTGCTTGAAGAAGCACAGGCAATGGCTAAAGCTAAGGAAGATGGTGAAGTTGGACCAGCAGGAAAGGCAATGAAGAGTCCTTCGAAAGGGGTTAAGAAGGATAGTGGCATAAAGAGAAAACCTGGTGAGAGTCTTGATGGAGATACATTCATGAAGAAAATAAAGGCTGAGCCGTTGTCTGCATCTGATTCTGATGATGACTTGGGTGAGAAGCAGGGAGGCAGGTTGAAAAAGAAGCGAAGTATTAGTGGTGCTGAGCTTGATGAGCCGATTGATGAAAAGCCGGAGATTATTACTAACTTGATCATCTTAGGTGAGAATGGTGAACCACTGCAGGCCAATTCCAACATGAACCTGTATGACCAGCTGCAGAGTCTATTAGAAGGGAAGGACTGTGATAACCCGGCCCAGACTGGAGTTTTGGAGTTGACTGCTCCTCCAGATTCACCACAATCCTTCATTGAAATCCTTGCCAGAGAACAAGAGCAGAAAAAGCGAAGGCCCCAGTCTCCTTTTGGGATGCTACCCATCATAAGGAGTGATGTTCTATATAAGACGAAGGAAGCCGAGTGCATTGCACCCCATATTTGTTCTGTGTGCTGGGTGAATGATCATATGTACTGTCGGAATATGAAGCGCATAGCCCGTGACTTGCCCCTATGTGGTGGATGTATACACTATGTACCCTGCGGACACTACCGCCAGAAGATGAGCCCATCCACAATGGACCGAAAGCAGATGCAGCGCAGGGTGCGACACAGTGTGTACACGACGATTGATCATGGTGAAGGCGGCGAGAAGACTGTGGTCCCCTTGGGTAGTGCTTGTGGTAGTTCCTCATTTACCTCAACTGCTGCACGCATGATAAACTTCTCAGGCAGTGATGCTGAATCGGACCGGTCTCGCTCCTCCCATGATGACCGTTTGCTCTGTGATGAAATTCTCACCGAGTCTGATTCTGAACCCAGTTCGCCAGAGGCACCAACACCACCAGGGACAGAACTGCTCAAAGCTGAAATTCGAGCGCGTGGCAGCCAAATTAAACTTGCGCTTGGCTTCAAGTCACTCCCACAGACAATAAGTCCACTGAAGCGAAAGCTCCAATGGTCTTCTCCACAGAAATTGCTGGGGCATAGTTCTGATGATAGTGCAAATCAAGAGGATGAGGATGATAGTGCGGATGTCATTGTGTCTGAATACGCTCTTGAGGAGACCATATATTTTGGTAAGGAAACTGCAGATGTGGACTACGGCGTTCCACTATCAGACAAGTTCATTGTTCAGAGTTTAGTGACAAATGAGTCGTGGTTGACCGGAACCTCGATCTTCATGCCGAACACTGAAAGTGATGCATCAAATGATAGTCATGATATTCTGCCTGAACAGACACCGGCTTCACGGAGTGGCACCACCACCGAACACATATACGAAGAGTCTGTGTTCGGTGAGAACAGCCAGGACAGCACAGAGACGTCGCTATCACAGATCTCAACACATGTCGAGAGCGATGATTCAGATGCAGACCACCTGATTGGCGAGCCTCAGGTCTCGTGGCGTGAGGAGAAGCGCAGACGCAAGAAACGAGCATCTGCAGATGTGATTCACGTTAAGTCGCTTGGACTTGACGATGGCACAGATCTTTCCTTTGAGGGCCTCAAGAACAAGTGGCAGAAGGGAGAGGACGGCACCCAGGTGCTAACCTTCACAACGAAGGAAATTCGAGAACGCAAACCTGAGCTGCTGGCCTATATTAAGGTAGGTTGTGTTTCATTAGGATAGGGGTGGAAGAATTTAATCACTTCAAAATTGCATCTTGAGATCAATCATGCTGTCATTTGATAAAGGCTTGATTATTTTCACTGGTTTTGGGGGTTTGTTGATAACGCATTTGAAGAGCTTTAATTTCAACAGATCTCCAGTCTTGCAGCATTGGTCCCAGAAGTTGTGAAACTGACTTAAAAAATAGACGGTATGGCTACTTGCTAACACTGCACCACGTCAGCAATGTGTTGGGTCTGTCGTTTTCCTACATCCTATTGTATACCATCAGCAATGTCTGAGAAATTGTCTGCTATGGGGAGCCGATTGCGTGGACAGAAGATTTAGATATTTAAACAATTTAACTTATAGCTAACCTAATATTTTCTTTAGTAATATGTATTTCTTATTTTTAATGAAATATTGCACCAACAATCGGTCAATTAATGTTGTCTTCTTTTCAGCGAGCTGGGCTTCTTGGCGTCATCAGCGACAAGTTGTGTCTGGAGAAGAGTTCCATTAAGAAGCTGTATAAAGAGAATGAGACCTCAATGCGGCGTAAGTTACCCACTCCATTACCCCAACCACACTGCAGGACTTTATCCAGGGAGACGGGTGTTCATTTCCCAGATGGCTGTCACCATAGTATTTAAACCTGCATAGTCTGATGAAGCATCAAATTTTCAAAATCAAAACAAGTATCTTTAATTTGTCATGTCTAACTTAGATACTGATGCACTTATTAAGTATTTGTTGCCACACAGAAGGGACCACTGAGTCAATTTAATGGAATATGTTACTACAGAAGCCTATGCTATCAGAGTTTTGACCTGCTTGCCAAAACTAATTTTACATTTTTGTAATTCAGATATCTCAAAAGTTAGCGATTTAAAATAAGTTACTTCAAAGTAAGGCAATGTATATTAGAACAATCAATTTAATATATTTATCTCAGAAATATGACAAAAACTGAAAACCATCGGACTCTGCAGCTCTAAAGCAGTGTAGTCCGATGAAAGCATAACATTTTCTAAACCAAAACACTTACCTAGATTTCATCCTAAATATTCAACTTAGATACTGTTGCACTCATTAAGCATTTATTTCAGTTTGATGCTCCTATGCTATGCCCTAAAACAGGTACGTTAATGTCCAGAATTACGGTGTGCACAGCAAAATTAATGCACGCTTTCATTCCAAATATCTCCAAATTTATTCCTTTAAGATGAAAGTAACTTCAAGCTAAGGTAAATAACTATATAAATGATTAGGCATTGAAGCCCTCATCACTGCATCCTCAACCTGATATCATTATTTTTCAAACATGGCAGAATTTTCAGTGTGATGTCTCCCAATACCAAACAGGCTCTTTCAGAATAACATGAACAACACCCATATGGTACTGTCGTGGAGGTGATGAAAATGGGAAATATTGCACCTAGAACAGGATTCGAACCCACCCATCTTGCCATTCTGGGACTAGCGTGTAAAGGCATTACACTACCTAGGCTCCCTGATGCAATCACCCTATCCACGCCTACCTGTCTATGTGGTTCCTTGTGTCAGTGCAGACTACTACAATACTAAATCCTTTGTCATTCTTGTTGCCTTATGTTCTTAGAAGGTGGTATTCTCAATTGACGCAGTTACTCTATCCTGATTTCAACTTCTGCTTGATAGAGTCGCAAGACAAGCTGGAGCAACACCGGTGTCTGATGGCTGCCGTGCTGACAGAGATTCTAGCCGTCAAGGAGCAGTTGAGGGACCTGCAGACTGCGCTCGTTGACGAGGAGTGTGTCTGCGCCAAGCTCAGAAAGTATGTCTTTGCATTCAAGTAATAACTAGAATGTGTTCACACAAACGGGGCAAACTTGAGGAGGGTGTCCTAGATTTAAACAGTGGCTGTGTCAGTTCAGATATTTACGACCCAAATAAGTGACTAAACACGCTATCTTCCCGTGCCCCCCACCTCTGCCAATTTGGATTTCCACCGCTGTGTATAACTTACAGCGTCATCGAAGGCCAGTTGCTCTCATACCCTGTCTATGTGGTGTGGGAGGTAAAAGAAATCCCTTGGGTCGGTAAAAAGTGTAGGCTCAGGCTTTCTATCAACATCAGACTTATCCATGATAGGCAGTATAAATCCTCAAGAAAAATAAAAAAGAAAAAAAGAAATCTCCTTTAGGGCCTGGTTGGTTCACTGTCAGGATAATTTGACTGAGTGGGATATGTCTTGGTGCTAACAATGGAGCAGCAACCCAGTTGAAATCACTTCTCTCTACCCATGATGACTATGATGCTCAGTTAGATGTGAAATTATGTCTTTCATATTTTATTGTGAAGTTATTTGCAGCAGATGGGAAGAGTGCTGGCTGGCTTCCCGATAGGCAGGTCGTGGGTTGAAACCACAAACGAGTCAAATCAATGACTTACAAAATTCATAGTTGTCGCTACTTAGTCAGCATTACTAGGAGCAAGTACAGGTCTACTAAGTATCGGGATAATGTGACTGAGTGGGATACCAGGTAATGTTGCTGGCAGTCTTGTCTCCCAGTGGGAGAGTGCACTGTCACAAGTTGATCCATGTCCTGATATTACCTTAGACTTTAAAGCTGCAGTCCGATGAAAACATCAAATTTTCAAAACCTAAGCGAATCTAAATTTGATACTCCATATCTAACTTAGATACTGGTGCACTTATCAAACATTTGTCACCACACAGAAGGGAATACTGAGGCAATGGAGTAGAACCAGTTACTGTATAAGGCTATGGTGTCAGAGTTTTGGCAAGCTTGGCAGAATTCATTTTGCATGGTTGCACTTAAAATATCTAAAAAATTAGCCACTCAAAATAAAAAGTTCCTTCAAGATAAAGTATGGTATCTTATGACGATCAACCTAATTGTGTATTTATCTCAGAAAATGTCAGAAACTCAACACCAACGGACTATGCAACTTTAAGCACAAACAAGTCGGTGTGACCGTAGATGTGACATTTAACCACAAAAAAAATGTTACGCGTAGTTATTTCACTATTCATAAAGGAACCATGTTCATCTGGCACTGGTTGCAGAAAACATCAAAAGTACTGTGTGTGCAGTAATTCTCCCAGCCCGTTTCGAAGTATTTTATTTTAATTTGTCTAATATTAAGAATACTGTTTTATGGTTTTTCAGAGAGAGCAAGGACATAAATATGCAGTGTAGTATGGCAGAGGAGAAAGTCTGCGTGCTGAAAAAGATCATCACACAGGCACAGGAGAATGGTCTGATGCCGCAAGCAATGACCGAACAGTCAGATATATCATCAGGTGACTCAGAGCAGGACGTTTCCGCAGAAACCCAAGTGGAGGTCAGCACTGAGGCACTTGTCGCTAGTGCGCTTGGTGAACACCAGATGCCAGAAGTAGAGAACATTGAAATGGTGATTGATACAGAGACTGCAATGGAGACCACCATGATGCCAGTTGGAGGTCAAACTCTTGAGGTTGGAGGTCAAACACTAGGGGTTAAAAGTGATTCAATAGGGATGTGCCATGAACCAATGAGTGTTGATCTGGCAGAGCCGCTGCAGTCTGTGGGTGCCAAAAATGGACAAGGTGGTGTACATGCTCTGTATGACACTGAAGTGACAATGGCTCATGAAGGAACCAGAGTGCCAGGCTGCACTGCTGTAGTTTCTGCTGCCCCCATACTGCCTGCTGGGGTAGGGCCCATCAATGAGCACGTTGAAGACATGCCTCAAACCCATCAGGACCTTGTGCGTGGAGAAGATGGGCAGGTAGTGAGTGTGTCCATAGAGGGCGGTCGCAGTGTAATGCTGGAGCTGCCCAAGGACCTGCTGCAGTGTGAGCCGAACGCAGACACTGACCTCACTGCTCTGGGTGAGGCTGGCGGTGGGATTCTGGGACCAGAAGAGACATTGCATGCAGCGGAAAATCCATTGCACCAGATAGAGGGTTATCTAGGGGAGGTGCTTGTAGGACAGACAGCTGGAACAGCTGATACAGTACCACAGGAGATGATGCACATTATGCAAGCAGATGGACATGTGGTTGTCCAAGGGCAGAGTGCATGCAATGTCCAGGTTGCCCAACCACATGTGCCCACCACTCAATTATCGCAGAGTCTGCAACATGACTTGCCAAGCACAACACAGCAGAGAGTTGTGACTGAACCGACCCAAATCCAGCATCAAGACGGGATGCTGCTACAGGTGGCTGATTGCACGCAAAATCTGTACACACATGCACAGATGGGTTTGCAACATCAAACACATGTCGAGAATGTGACCAATCTCAAGCCGGTAGGTGCAGAAATACCCATTCAGTCAGAGAGCACCATTCAGCTGGACCCTGGTGTGGTCGCCAGTCCAGACCTCACCCTTGCTCGACCTGTTTTGGAAGGCAGTTTAAAACAAGCTGCAACTGACTTTGACAATATCATTATGCGTCCAGGTGATCTGGGTGATGTGATTCTACAGACGAACGACATGGGCACGATGTCGCTGCATCCGAGTGATGCGGGAAATCACATTGTGCAGCAAAGTGACTTACCTATGATGGTGGACTCAGCTGGACTTAACACGTACCTGACCACGCAACTCATAGATGACAGCGGCTTGTTTGTGCAGCAGGATGTTGGGGACAACTACATTATCCACCAGCAGGGGGCAGCAGTACATGCACAGCACAGCAACCAGCCTATTATCATACAGACGACTGAGAGCAGTCGTGGTCTATTTGTCCCCAGTACCAGCACTGTGCATCACCAACCCGCTAATGTCAGCATAGTGCAGCAGCCAAATAATCCACAGAGCATCATCATCCAACAGGAAGGGACTGTCTCCCAGGAGATGATCATGCAGCAGCAGCATCTTCCACAGAATCTGATTCTGCAGGCAGATAGCGGTTTGCTTGGGGCAGCCTCGACCATGTTTGTTCCTGATGAGCAGCAGCAACCGCTAGTCGAACCACAGCAGCAACCGCTGGTTGAACAGCAGGGCCCCCTGCTTTCCCAGCAGGGCCAGGACATTGTGCTGCAGAATGTGGACTTCCTGCACGGCCAGGTTGGCCAGGTGCAGACCATCACCATCAATGGTCAGGCTTACCAGGTGATCATCCAGGAACCAGAGCAGGTGTAGTTCAGCAGCCACAGCACAAAGAGGACATGGTGCTGCAGAAGGTCGACTCTGCACGACTAGGTCCGGCAGGTGATTAGCCAGGAACCAGAGCAGGCTTAGCATCAGCAGCAGCAGCCATTGGTGTAGCATCACAGGTCATGGGCAATTGTGTAGCAACAGAAGACAGAACTGCTTATGTCACAACAGAAATATTAGTTGCGTTAGAAATCGCAGTCCCTTGTGCCGCAACAGAAAACACAGTCAATTGTGTAGCGACGGAAGCTGTAGCTGCTTTGGGTCTTAAGAGAAGCTGCACCCGTTTGTATTAGAACAGAGGTTGTAGTCACTTGCATTGAAACAGCTGCTGCATGTGTTGCAGCTGCTGCATGTGTTGCAGCTGCTGCGGCTGCAGCATTACAGACAGAAGATGCTGCTGTGACATTATGGACAGAAGTTGCAGCTGCAGCATTACCGGCAGAAGATGCTGATGCTGCATTATGGACAGAAGATGCGGCTGCAGCGTTACAGACAGAAGAGGCTGTTGTCAAGCGTCGACTTGTTATATACGGTCTACTGGGTGCATGAATGAAAGATCTCCATGATTTCCGCGATTATTGATCATTCGCAGTTAAAAAAAAAAAGAAAAAGAAATATGCTAGTAATTTTATACATTTCATTTGCCTGTTACCTCAATCTTAGACTGAATCTGTGGACGCAGAAAATTCAAGGTCAATGGCAAATCGAAATGTACTTCATGGTGAAGGCATCATGGATCCCGAATGGTCTTGGTCGAGCTGAATGGTCGCAATGTATTATATGAAGATCATAATGCCGAATGGTCAAGTTCAGGGTCAAAGTTCAGCTGAGTATATTGTATGGTGAAGATGCGGATTGTGAAAGGTCACTGTCAAGCTGTTTGGTTGGAGTGTACTTGATGATAAATAGGGGGGGGGGGGGGGGGGGCTTCTAGCCGTTACGATTCCGGCGTAATGAACATAAAACTCTCCTCTCCCACACACCATTATCATATTAGCGTAGTCCAGTCTTGTTATGATCCCCCCACCCCCAATACCCATATATTAAAATACTACATTTTATTTGTTTCTCTTCCTCTCTCTTGTAGTGATGAATGCGATGTTCTTGTCATCGTGTTTCTGGTGGCAGATTTGCATGTCTATCACAATAACCGCAGCGTTCTGTGAACTATGCTTCATCGTGCAGTGAACTATACAATCTAGGTGAGACAGCTGAAGGGACAAGGTGAACAGTTTGTGTATCTTCTTATATATCCCTTATCTACTTCTGCTGTCTTGGTTATTATTTACAAAGGGACGAGTTGAAAATGCCATATAGTGAACAACAGAAACACAACCGGTTTTATTACGGGTTGGGGTGTTTCTTAGAGTGTGGTTTTGTTGTGGCGGGGGGGGGGGGGGGGGGGTTAAGGCCAAAGAAGAAAAATACATTTGTTTCTCATGCATCGCTGTGTCAACTTTAACTTAAGAGTTGCATAGTCCCATGAAAGCATCACATTTTCAAAAACAAAACCCTTATCTAGATTTGAACCTACATATCAAACTTAGATAATGGTGCACTTATTAAGCATTTGATGTTACGTAGAAGGGTGTATTTACTATTATGTGAGTTTAGAAGAATCTGCTATTACTGAAGCCTATGGAGTCAGATTTTGGCGAGCATGCCAAAATTAATTTAGCATTTTTTCACTTCAAATATCTCCTAAGTTAGTCATTTTAAAGCAAAGTTACTTCAAACTAAAGTAAGATAGATTATAAAGATCAACCTAATATATTTATCTCCGAAAATGACAAAAGAAACTCAAAGTCATTGGACTATGCAACTTTGACTCGCATCCAGCCCTTTTAATAATAGCAATTTTGAAGAAACGGCTAAATAACTAAACGGGTTATGGAGGGGGGGCATGCCTCTCCAAATTTCAACGGCCACTCCGGCAATTTTGAAGAAACGGCTAAATAACTAAACGGGTTATGGAGGAGGGGGGTGGGCATGCCTCCAAATTTCAACGGCCACTCCGGCAGGTTTGTTATTTGTGGTTTACATTCTAGCAACATCTAAGTTCAGTTCATGATCAGTTACATCACAAATTTCTCTGAGCAAATAAAAATAGTTTAAAAACAATACCCCCTGCCCCAAATTTCTTGGAGAAAACTAAGGTTAAGCCGACAACCCGCCGTAAATTCTAACAAGTGCCTGAGAAACGAAGGTTTTTCTTTAGTGATGGTAACAGTTTTAGTGGTTTTTTAATTGTGTTTTTGTTGGGGTTGAACCAAACTCAGGGGCCTGTCACACTATGACGTATCGCCTCAACATGTGCCAACGTATGTGATTTTCTATCAACACGTCGCCGTACGTCATCGTACATTACGTGTACATTGGGCATACAGCGTATACGTTCTGGATACGTCGGTATAAGTTGACGCGCATCAAGGCTTCGAATCAATTGTGTGCCTGCTCAAAATTGTCACCGTGTGTTGACGTGTGGCTCGTACGTTGCTCATACACTGCGTGTATGTTGGGAGTAGGTTAGGGGTACATTGGTATACATTGCTGCACGTTAGCCGTACGTTCAGCTGGTAGGCACCTGCAGTCCGCGTACAGCCAACGGATGCATTACCTACTCCTAACGTACTTCAAACGTAGGCCTGCCGTATCTCCAGCGTATTTAACGTGTACGCCATACTTCTAGCGATGGAGTAACATATGTAACGTTGGTCAGCATTCCACAAACGTTTTGCGGGGCACATGAACGCTCTCATACGCTAGCAATACGTCAGAGATACGTTCTGCATATGTTACTTACGTTGTGTGTATGTTGTGTATACACCCATTTTTACCCCCCCTCGCTGAAAAGTTTGTCGTACTGGCAAACGTTGAGCACACGCTGACGCCATACGTTGTAGTGTGACGGCCTTAAGCTTAAGCTAGCCACCCGCCCCAAATTCTGAGCAAGATGTGCTTGGAAAACAAGTTGTTGCTTTTTTTTTTTGTTAAACCAAAATTTTAGTTTTAAAAAGGTTAATATTTTGTGTGTGGAGATAACCGCTTTCTTGTGAAGATGATTGTGGCCTGGAGTCACAGGTTTCTTAGAAGCAAGAACTCGTTTGTTTGGATGGTTGGTTGTTGGAGTTGTACGTCCTGTCAATGTCTAAGATCATATTAGGACGGGTACCGAGTTGTGACAGTTTCGATTGGTAGAAGCTGCTCGCCTTGTGCTCGGCGTCCCTGCGCCAGCTGTAATCTATTTTGTAAATATAGACGTGTCACGCATGTGCAAATGGAGCACGCCCCCCCCCCCCACCCCTCCCACCACACTATCATAGCCTAGGGAAGGCACAGGCAAGTCCTATGAATCTACTCTGGTTTGTTCTAGTTTTATGTCATCACTTCCTTGTGTGTGTATATGTATAAATATATATTTATATATATTAATATATATATATAATATTTATATGTTAAAATATGGTACTAGTTACCAAAAGTGTGACATTCGTGACATGGGCACCAAATGTCAAAACCCACTGACAATCTTACAATGATTCACATTTACTTCAAGAAAATAAAGTTACCGTGTCAAATAGACATTTTCCATAGCAAAAATAATTTTTAATCAGTTAATTAGGATATAGCATGTTCGATTGATTGGTTGTTGTAACATTCGACATGAACAAGGTGTGTGTTTTTTTAATCGCTTTATTTCAATAGCAAGGAAAGCTATACTCAAAATATCTGTTGGGTTGTTATTGCCATGGATATTATCACTGAAACTGAAAGAAAACAAGGCGATTTTATTTATTTGTGCTGTCGTGTGTGTCTTTAAACGTTTGTCACTCTAACAGACATCACAGAAAAACGTTACGACATTTTTTAGTCACTAAGATTTCATAAGAAATTAATTTTCCTTGCGATTCTTTTTTTAGTATAGGTGATTAGGTTCTTATATATATACCTCCTACACCCACGATGAATCCATTATCAGATTTTAATGACTAGAAATTGTCCATCCATTACCAGTAAGAAATGTCACATATTTGGTTAACATTTTGATCGGGATTATAGAAGACAAATTTCCATAACATTTAAAGTTTTAAAATAAATACCACCAAGTTATCTGAAGTATGTCTCCTATCCATAAACTATATTAGACAAAAACATGTGATATCAATGCACAGAAAGCTATACTTATATAACATGAAATGTAGGTGTATGTAATCTCTCTAGTATCGTATTTTAACACACACACACACACACACACACACTTATATATACCATATTCTCGCGGGTTAATGCCCTGGGCGTTTAAATTGGCAAATCACTGAAGTGGAGTGGGGTGGGGTGGGGGGGGGGGGCATTTAGCCACACATGGGCATTTAATGTGTGGGTGTCTAGGAAATATTAGCCAAGTGGGAGGTGGGATTTAACCCACACATGGGCGTTAACCCGTGAGAATATGGTATATATATATATTACATAGTGAGCTTGATTGTCATAAATAAAAAGCAAAACACCACCAAAAATGTGGCGCTAACAACAGCACATTGCTCAGAACAGTCATCGCTGTTGAATTGTGGGAAAAGATACGTATCATATTGATCAGTTCTATATCCCTAATAACATGTTGTACAGCATTCTTTTTTTCCTCAGCTAAGTGCCTTTATTGTTTTTACTTATAAATTACTGATGTACCCAGACAAGTGGGGTGAATTATCAGTAAATTTGAATAGAATTAATTGTATAGTCGTGTACAAAAATTATTTAAATAATTTCTTGACTTCCTATTTTTACATTAGTTAAATTAATTTGATGTTAATTCATAATTTAATACAAACTGGTGTTTGCATCGTGTGTGCTTTTAATGCTGGCAAATGTTGGAATGGCATGCCAGTAATTTGTATCTGTGCTCTGGCCTATGGTTGCATTGTGAATGTATTTCTGCTGTTTGTAAAGTGTCTGTTCTGGGAATGACTACCACTGTACCAGGTCTTGTGTTAACCCATTCACAGCGCCAGCTCTCAGTTCACCACTGCACTAATGCTGGCATTGCATAGCAGCAATTTTGAGTTTCCATATTTACAGATGTATTTTTAATAAGTATATATACATATATATACATTATATATATATATGGGTCAGGATCACGAAAAGAGGCCAATTGGTGGAAGTTGTCAGCGTCGAGCATGGATGTCGGCGTCGATCGGTATAATTATAATTTAGCATTGACAGAGGTGTTGGAAAGTCTTTAAATTTATCCTGCGACGCTGACATCTGTTAAGGTTGTCGGTGTCGATCATTGGATGTTGGAAAGTCTTAAAATTTATCCTGAAAGTAAAGGTCGAGAAAATACAACAACCTGATTTGTTTCTGGGATAATTTAATATGAAACAAAGAAATGCACTACACTTTTAAGAATTGCGACGCCGACATCTTCACTTGACCACCAATTGGCCCGTTTTCGTGAGGCTGACTCATATACATATATATATAAAATTATATATGTATATATATTTAACATTGAAATGCTTTTCTGTAATCGCTTAACCTAGTTACAATTTTATATAGACACGCTGCTTGCATAAATAATGGTGTCCTAATGTGGATGGCGCTTTGCTGTTGTGATCCATAACTGCAGGTGGGAATGCTGGCAAGTGTCCTGCTGTATGAATCCATTAATGCAGGTGGCTTCCTGCTGTTGGGACGTGATAATGTGAGCGGCATCCTGCTTTGGGACATCTGACAAATTGGGAGGCAGTAATGCAGGTGGCTTCCTGCTCCTGGAACGCGATATTGTGAGCGGCATCTTGCTCTGGGACATCTGACAAATTGGGAGGCAATAATGCAGGTGGCTTCCTGCTGTTGGGATGCGATAATGTCAGCGACATCCTGCTCTGAGACATTGATAGATTGGGAGGCAATAATGAAGGCAGCATTCTGCTGTGGGGATCCATATGCAGGTGGCGTCTTGCTGCAATGGTGCAATAACGCAGGCACCGTCCTGTTGCGAGGATGCCTTAATGCAGGTGGTTTCGTCAATGGCTTGCAGCTGTGAATAATTAGGATGTGGGAGTTGTTTTTGGTTCGCCATAGAGAGCGGTGGTGCAACGTGGCAGCTGCTTGTGAAGAGAGATTGTCATGGGCATTCTGGGGGCCAGGAGCGTAGCCAGAATTTCTTCTTTTTTTTCTCTTTTTTTTTTTTAGTTGTAAGCACAAAATTGTTCACACATGCTTACAGGAAATAAAAATAAATGTGCGCATAGAATTGTTCACACATGTTTACAGGAATTACATTTAAAAAATGTAAGCACAAAATTTAAAAAAGATTGTGCATGGAAAAGATATGGCGCTGAGAGAAATTGTTCACACATGCTTATATTATAGTGCGACAATGTAGCTACGCCCCTGCCATGGCATACTAGATGTAGAGTAAAATTACAAATACGGTACTGAGTTATTATGGGTTTTATACTACGTACACGAGTACGTACACCAACCACACATGGCAGACTATCGTTGTAATGGGTTTCATCAGACTTATATTGAGGGGACCCCAGTAAGTAGCGGTCCTGTTTTAATTAACGAAGCTAAAATGGACGCACATGGAGGTGCCAGAATCTTGGCGATTGACAAATTGACCTTATTTACTTGTGACCAAGTCCGACTGAAAGCGAGGCTTGCACTTGTTTACGACACAATGGCACCATGTACTGCATATAAATGAGTTGGTATATAAGACGGTGGTGGTTGGGATATATAAATTGTTGCATATTGGAGTCAACCGAGGCATACATATAGTTATACTGACAATTATTTATTTAAAATGCATTTTCCTTAAATGATGTGATAGTTGCCAACTTGCTCACACCTAACTTAGTGGTGATTCCGTAAGCTGTAGAGGAGGCACCCATTGGTAGAACCATCTGGCGTCAAACTCTAAGTAGGTTCTGATTGGTATCAATACAGAATATAGTTCAAATGCTGCACCAGTCTCGGTTTCCGCAGATGGTTTCTTTTTTTTAAATCTGGGACCGTTCAGTCGGTGCCATCCCTAATGCATGCTGGGTATTAGGCACAAGTGGTTGCATTGCAGTAGGAGCATATGTTGCTGTTTTACCGCCTCTTTTTTTTTTTTTTTTTTTCATAATTAGGTTTCAACAGTTGGTAGAAGAGTATATAGTTGTCAAGAGCTAATCTCATTATGGCACTTTCATACACAAACAACATGGGATGAAAGCAATAAAATGGAGATGACCTAACTTTTTGGGAGACTATTCTAGTCTATTATAGGGACCTCCCCCTGCCACTACCATCTCCCATCATGTTTACCTAAACGGGGATGAAAGATCTCTGCGATTTCGCGGATTTCCTTTATTTTTCAATCCCGCAACACAATTAACATATAGGCTCTACTGTTTTACGCTGCAGCACCATCAGCGTATACTAATATGTAGTGCAGATGCCACAGCACTATCAGCGTATACTACTAATACATGCTTCAAACAGCATAGCATACATCAATATATATGATACCCAAATTCCGGGAATTTTCCGCGATTCCCTGACAATGCTAAACCTATGGGAGAATATCAGTATTTCCGCTTTTTTTCCCGGAGACCACTTTCATCCTGCCTAAAGACTTAACCTATAACATGTTGGAACACCCACAATCAAGGGGTATAGTGGGTTTTTCCCCTTGTGTTAAATGTACTGAGTGGAATAATTGTACCCTGTGTTTAATGTAAATGCACTGGTTGAAGTGATTGTACACTCGGGCTTTTGGGGTTTTTATTTTATTATTCTGCCAACCCACTTGGAGGCAGACTGCTCAAGGTTATCCGGTACCCGGTGTGTATCAAATGTCTTAGTAATAAGATGCCGTGCATGTGTAGTTTCAGGTGTGCAGTCTATTAATGTTTAAGAAAGATACCAACTCTACCTAACTGTTCTGCATTTAAAGTTGCATAATCTGGTGATTTTTGAGTTTCTGCCATATTTGATCATGGGCTGCTATAGGTGTAGATGAAATATAGTGAGTTTAGAATGAGCTATTGTTTATGCCTAATGATGCATTTCAAGCAGCCTTGCGCGCTCTATTGGGATACATATTATAATGTAATCTAAATTTACTTTAGTTAGGACTAACATTTATTTTAAATGCCTAACCTTGGAGATATTTGAAATGGTAATTGAATTCGGTGTGCACACTGAAATACTGGATATAATCGGCTTCTTTGAGATGCAGCAGTGACAGATTCTAATAAATTGAAGCATAATTATTTAATAAGCGCGCTAGTATGTAAGTTAGATTTGTCAAATCAAATGTAGGCAAGTGCTTTGCTTCATCGGGATATGCAACTTCAATTGCAACATGCCAAAGGGTGTCGCGTTCCAGTGTAAGACGGTCGCACCTATACCTGCCGTGGGTAATAACACGTGATTATTGAACTAGGTGATATTGTGACGTCATATCAGGACATGTGGGTACAGGTACAGGTGCACAGGACTCCGCTACTACATATATATATGTATATATTTATATATAAGTATGTGCATTGTATCATGTGGACTGCATTTTCAAATTACTTAGATATGTGCATTGCATTATGTGGGATGCAGCTGCAGATTACGTAGATATGTTCATTGTATTGCGAGATGCAGCTGCAGATTACATCGATATGTGCATTGTATTGTGAGATACAACTACAGATTACATCGCTATGTACATTGTATTGTGAGGTGCAGCTGCAGATTACATTGATATATGAATTGTTCTGTGAGATTCAGCTGCAGATTACATCCATATGTACATTGTATCATGTGGACTACAGCTGCAGATTACATAGATGTGTACATTGTATCATGTGGACTACATCTGCAGATTACATAGATGTGTGTATTGTATCATGTGGAGTACAGCTGCAGATTACATAGATATCTGCATTGTATCATGTGGACTACAGCTGCAGATTACATAGATGTTTGCATTGTACATTGTGTGGTCTCGGAAAGTGATGTGTGTCATTTCACTGGGTAACAAGGTCTCTTACAGTATTATTTACTATCCATAGAAAATAGCTGCCAATATTAGTTATAAACCTTGGCTAACTTTAATGACGATGGAAAAGCTTCTCAATTGATATTTCCCGTCATCCACTGTATATGTGTGAATAGTTAATATATTCATATATAGCATGTGAATCCTAAATGAATTTGCTCTACTTTTATTATTATTATTATTATTGGTATTGGTGTTATTATTATGAATTGCTATTCATCATACCCGAAGCCTTTGTGAATTTAAATGTCAACATTTAATTTGAACTAGTTCTGATGATACAGATTGAACTCACTGGACAATCGATGGGAATGTATGTAACCTACCTGGGGTTAAGCCTATTTTAAATATTCAGTTTGATATACCTGGCGTCATTTGGGTATTTTATGGTGTTGCAAACACCCAGCAAATATGGGAGAATGGGTGGACAGCGTAAGGGAAAACACACAGCAGATGTGGGAGAATGGGTGGACATCATAAGGGAAAACACCCAGCAGATATGGGAGAATATGTGGACATCGTAAGGGAAAACACCCAGCAGATATGGGAGAATGGGTGGACATCATAAGGGAAAACAACAAGCAGATATGGGAGAATGGGTGGACAGTCTAAGGGAAAAAACACAGCAGATATGGGAGAATGGGTGGACAGTGTAAGGGAAAAAACACAGCAGATATGGGAGAATGGGTGGACAGCGTAAGGGAAAACACCCAGCAGATATGGGAGAATGGGTGAATGGGTGGACAGCGTACGGCTAGAGCAGTGCGCTTATTAATTTGAAGCGACGTGGAACATAGTGGTTTGAATAAATTAATGTGTTTTGGAATGATGTAATTGGATTGAGGTTCGGGGGTGTGAGGGAGTGAGTGTGTGTGCGTGCATGTGTTCAGAGGGGGTTATTGGAATAACTGGGTTTGTTTGACTATATTGGGGGTGGGGGGTGCATGTTGACGAGGTGATTGACTTGACTTATTGGAAGTGCATGTGGGGGTGATTGGATGGACTATTATGTGATGGGGTGATTAAGTGGACTATGATGTAGTATGGAGGTGATTGGATAGATTTATGGGGGTGATTGGACTGGCCATTATGGGGGGGGGGGGTTGATTGGATTGACTTGTGGGGTAGGGTGGGGCGCATTTCACATTAATCGGGTTTGAACCCATGTTTTCCACCCAAGTAGTTTCATGGGGGAGGATCAGGGGCACCCTCAGTTTGCTGTAGACAATGGATTTGCTCGTGATTTAGTCCTTGCTGCCATAATTGACGGTTGATGGCATCATAATGAGTTTCAATTTGTGTACTCCCAACCTATTTACTATGCCACAGTAGATAGCAGTAATATAGAAGGAAAAATAGTTTGTTTTTATACAAGCTTTCTCTTTTATATATATATATTTATTAATGATAATAAACTTTGAAACCAATATCAACTCTGTTGGGAGTGGGAAAAAAACTTCTGTGTATAACGATCATTATTCAAATGACCAAAAATGTTGTAGACAATCTCCTGAGTCAGTTTGGATCAACTTGTATGTGAACTTATTGTGATTTTTTTTTTTAAGTAGTAAATTCATATTCATCGCAAATCAATTGGTGTATTTTACCGTGTTCTCATTTACGACCGACTGGTGTTCAAACTGAGATGGTAATTAATTTTTAGTTTTTTTTTTGTGTGTGCAGTGATCGTGTATATAGCCATGTATATTTTGCAGGTGGAAGATGCCGATGGAGAGAAAATATGCTACTTTAGTTTCTCTATAGTGCCAAACTGCAGCTAATTATGGGAATAAAACATTATTTCCTCTTATATATAGTTTGTATTTTATTTGTCAGTTTGATGTGTTTTAAGTTTCATAATTCGATGAAATCATAACATTTTCGAAACCGACGCAACTTACATATATTTGATCTTACATAACAAACTTAGGATCCTGGTGCATTTAATAATGTACTGCCACATGGAAGAAACATTAAGTCAATTTAATTCCATCTGACAATCCTATTTTGTACATTTCAATTTGAACATCAAATATATTTAGTGTTCTTTGATAAAATATCTGCGACGTTCGATATTTAGGATAAAAATGATTATAATGTAAAGCCCATTATGATCAACCTAATATATTTCTTTTTAAAATAACACTTAAAAGCATTGGGTTATGCAATAAGATGTCCAGTGATGAAAGTGGTATCTGGCAACAACAAAAAGCTGGGAATCGCGGAAAATCCCTGAAGTCAGCTCTCATACATATTGATAGTGCTGCAGTGTCTGTACAACATATTAGTATATGGTAACAGTGATGCCACGTTTAACGTATTAGTAGACAAATTTGTTAATTGGCGAGTGCCCCGTCCGTGCCTGAATAATCGCCCGCCCCTGACTTTTATTTGTAATTGTTAAAAATGCGTGGGTCTAGTAACAATTTAACTTTCTTATAAATGTGTACACCATTGCTTTCACTCAGCCAGGGTATGAACCCACGACCTCCCAGAATGGGAGGCGGACACTCATCTCATCCGGCCTGATTACATATTACGTCTATATATCGCATAAAAATAAAAATCGCCCGCCCGACAATTATTACGGTTTTTGTTGTGCCATATGTCCAAAGTTAGTCTTTTAAAATAGGTCACTTAAAACTAAAGTGAAACGGATTACAATGAAAGGATGGCAGAAACATCATCGCAATACGCAACATATATTTTTTTAAATAACTACATACAACAGAATATTTACTGGACCATTTTATTACAGCTTTTCAGACAGCAAGAAAGAATGTTTACGGTAACACAAGAACATGTTTTTTAGTGTTTCATCTTTCGCGAAAAGAATATTTGTCACGGCAGGTTACCCAGTGACTGGGAAACCGTCTGATCCACTCAACCAGCAGCAGTAGTCGAGTCGTCTCTTTCACAGGAAAGTGACATCAGATTCTGATCACTCCATTACAACCATATATACAATAACAATAAAAGCAAAAAGAAAGGGTTACAAATCATCATCCTAGTCAACTGGGCAAGTTCACTTGTATACATTACTGTCACGAATTCGCATTGATGTTACACTCAAAAGACAATCAGATATGCAAAGTAGTAGCGTGACCAGGTTCACAAATTGTTCAGAAGATTGGGGCGCGGGCGATAAAATAAAATGCTAAATTTACATATAGACTTTTGTTGTTGGACAAGGCAATTTTTAAAAACTATTTCAAAATTTGATTATGAGATAATGGATATGAAGGATATGAATCAGTTCACTCAATTAGGTTGGGGAGAGGGGGGGGGGGGATGGACATACGTGGAGGATCTGAACTGCCCGTGGCTCGCTTAGAGCTGCATGCGCTTGCTGAGGTTGTGGCAGTGAGTGTACTGTAGTGTAAAAATGACAAGTAACCCTGACGAAGGTACTGAGACTAACCTATAAATCGTACACAAACAATTTATAATACATGTATATTTGTTAATATCCACCATAAGATGCTCCTGAAATTTAGGGAATTTTCCTCTAGACCATTTTAGGCTCATTTTTCATTCATAATTCGCCCTTCTGATGGAAGTTAAAAAGAAAAAGAATTATGAAACAGTTTGTGACAAACAAAGCGCCACAAATCTGCCTTGTTCAGATTATACTCTGCAAAGCCCATGATTACCAGACCCAGATGTAGACACTTAAGCCTACTGTACAACCTCAGTTCAGTTACAAGTACCGAGAAGGTATCAACTACTTGGTGTAACCAGAGATAAATGCACATACAACACACAAGACACAAAAACAAACCCTGAAATCTGACAATACTGAGCATACAAATACCTATGACATACATACCCCCCCCCTTTATTTTCTTAACAAAAAATTGGAAACTTAATCCAATCTCCTTATTTAAAAAGAATATCATAAACTTATCCAAAAGCGGGTATTCCTTATCCCTGTGTAAACACAGCTCAGTGTCGTCTAAAAAAAATATTTAAAAAGTGGTTTACAGCCCAATTTCCTTTCTTTAAATAAAAGATTTTAAAGCAACAACAAAAAAAAAGCAAAAGGGGTCTACAAAACAAGTGAATGACATGAAACATTAAGAAACCGATCCTTTTACACAAGCTTTCTACTGCAGCAGACTATCATTATCAATATTATCAGTTAGACCGAAAACCATCAAATAGAGCCAGTTCAGAGAAAGTAAAACCTGCTTGTGACGGTGACATGGAGAGGGGGGGATGGATGAGAACATTCTGGGTATAACCTCGATAAAAGATTCACCCCGTACTTCCAGTACAGGGGTGAAAACCAACCGACTAGAAAAGCTGGCATAATTTCGACATGCTGGGTTAATTAACTGAGCTGGTAAATTATTAATTTAAGAAGCACAATATATTCTTTATGTACGTCTTCATATTTACCCGCTACTTTTGAGTTGGAAAATATAATAAAACATATACTTTAATGCAATTTAAAAGTGAAATCAACAGCCTTCTCTGGCCGCCATATTGTCTTTTTGCATTTTCTCCCATTTCACCAACTCTGTGTTGATATAAGTACCCATTTGACACTGGTACCAGGCATTCTACTTCCCGTTCCATACTAAAGCCATTTTCGCCCGTATTTAGACTACATTGTCGTTCACCCCTGTACTGTAAGTACGGGGTGAATCTAGGTATAGCCCAGCTACTACTTCTTGGTAACAGCCCTTTTTCACGCAAGAGCCAAGTCTTATCGAGGAAAAAAACTGTACAGCATTCGCACGTTTGTTCACAACACGATGGTATTATGCAACATGTATAAATGATGAATACGTAATGGGAGGTGGGTAGTGAGGATAGATAATTATTACAAACTGAAACTCAATCAAAGCACAGGTTATCATCAAAATTTTGTTTTTGTCAACAAGTTTTTCCAACATGATCGCATCCAAAGTCAGCAATTTTGAAAGCTATGCTGACGCCACCCCGATACATTACACACACATAACATTTTAAAAAAAAATCTTTTTGTTTTTAAAAGTTATAGCAACCTCGTATCTAGGTACCACGTTTCAACACTAGGGGTGCGTTGAGGCGCTGTGATCAGTATCGGATGAGACATCTCCCCCCCCCCCCCCAATCACCTCCTGTGTGAGTCTTGGCCTTTCTAAGCCGACCTTGTGTGAATAAAGGCTACTCAGTTGGGCTTCCTGTGCTTGTAGACCGGGCACCTCAAGTTGAGGAGACTGCAGACACTCCACAACCAACTTCCAGACTGGTCGTTCAACTGGAAGCAAGCAGCCACACGGTCATGGAAAGCTTTGATAGGGTTTTCTATCCTAAAAAAAACATGTACGGTCATTTCAGGATGGATAGTGATGTTGGGAATAAATGTTTACCTCCAACTCGACATGGATACAAATATCATCAAATGTTTACATACAAATCGACATGGACCTGACGACCACTCAAGCTTGGGGGTTGCGGGTTCAGGTCCAAGACATAAATCAATAGAGAAAGTTTCCATAATATTTGTATAAATACTTTATACTACACATACAAATTAGTGATGTTGGAGAGAAGAAACATTTACTTTCTGTCACGAGAGACGGAGCGACGACGGTCGCGAGACAACGACCGGCTGCGACTGCGACTGTAGCTGCGACTGCGACGGGCACGCGGCGAGTTGGACCTACAACCACACAGAGAGAGCCGGTCAGAAGACCTGCCACAGAACACACCCACGTAGCAGGTGCGCCATCGGCAACACGAAGCCAAAGCAGCCAGGCATGGACTAGGATGGCCAGTTGTACTCAGACAAATGCTCGCCAGCAGATCTGGGCATTCGTCTCCCTGTTTATGTAACCCAAACAGGTGTTTGGAGAGTGATATGAAAGCGCTCAGGTACCCATCGCTGTTTAGTTAGTCTATGGTGCTTTTTTTTTTGTCTGTTAAATAAACTTCTTTTTTTTTTTTACTTGTGGGTATCTTCGAAACAATTATCTAGATTTGATTCTACACATCTAACTTTGATATTGGTGCTCTTATTAAACATTTGTCGCCACATAAAAGGGAATACCAGGGCAATTTAATACAACATGTTACTGCCGCCAGCCTCCTCCAGCTCCACGATATCAGGCAGGAGTCGCACTCGATGACGAAGCTCCTGACCTCGGGCTCGCGGAGGAGGTGGAGGCCGTTGGAGGCGCGCCTGAAGAGGGCGGTTGGGAGGGCCCGGCGGGGCGGCCCCGAGGCAGGGATGATAGCAAGCATGACGACCAATGACCAACCTAATATATTTATCTCAGAAAATAACAGAAACTCAAAACTATCGGACTATGCAACTTTAAATGTCGTTTTTCTGATATTTGTTCGGAGGGATGAATATTGCCACCAGCTCGGTATTCAGATACAAATTAAACAGCGCATGCCACTCAGAAGAATAGATGCGCAAAGAGAATTTGGTTCCGAACTGAACACTATATATTTGGCGCTTGCTTAGCGAGGACCTCAATGAAACAGGCTATACACACACAGGGAAGTGCAGACCCGCATACCCCAAAATCTCCTATTTGGATACTCCAGTGAAAAAAGTATGTACTATCCAAATTATGAGCAAGCAGATCTTGCCAACCACAAATTTCCTATTTGGGTACTCCAATGAAAAAAAGAAATTGTGTACTTTCCAATTTAAAAAAAAGTGCTTTTCAGTTTCACTTGGCACACACAATTTGAATTTTGCGTATTGACGTACACCGGGTTAAAACAGTGTACAAAATGCGCAAAAAGTGTATGGCTAGGCAGCTCTGGGAGCAATTTGTCTGAGTACGGAACTCCCCATCCCAGTGTCATTAATGTTACGAGTAATCTCCCTTAAAACCAGCACAGAAATAATCGACGCGTATAAAAAGAAAAAATATATAAAAAAATAGGTACATCAAAGTCGGTGAAAATTACAAAGGACGCACACTCAATATGAGGTAAGGATCACCAGAATTGGGAACAAAGTCCAACTCTACAGTCACCCCCATCTTTGCATGAAACACACTGCTTGAAAAAGACAATTCTGCCCCTCATCCGATCGATGTTAAATAATCTTGATTAATTTGACCGTCAGCTTTGCCCATTGATACATTAGTAATTGTGTGAGCTGGGAAAACACAAGAGGAACCCGATTATAAATACTAGTTTGCTCACAACAGCAAATTTCCAAATAATCAGAATCTTTAAATTGCATAACCGGATAAATGTAATAGACTAAATAAGCTAATACACATAGCCCTATAATTTGGTCATCTATATCTAGATTCTAAGCCAATGAACTCATTACATGTATCACTTCTTTGGCATTTCCGCCCTTAGGAGAATCAAAACTGGCCAGATTCGACGTTGGTACTATGACCTAGTTAACATAGCTAGTTTCAACTGGTGAGCGCACAAATTGTTGTGCATGCTTATATTAAAAAATATATCAATTTTAGCCAGTTATCATAAAGCTATTCTGAATTAAACGTAAAACGGGTCACTACAATATATCTAACTCAAGACGATCCCAAAAATTACAAACCAATGGATTATGTAACTTTAAATGGTTAAATAAGCTAACATTTTAAAGCTGCACAATTCGATTAAGGCATTACATTTTCAAAACCAAAGTTCTTACCCAGATTTGGCCCAACATATCCAACTTAGACATTGTTGCAGCAGAAAACGAATATTAAGTCAAATTAACAGGACCTCTTCCTGCTGAAGCCGATGGAGTCAGAATTTCGATGCGCATGCCAAAATTAATTTTGAAGTTTTCATTTCAAATAGCTCCAAAATTATCCATTCATAATCAATTATTTAAAGCTGCATAGTCTGGTGAAAACATCAATTTTGTTTAAACCAAAACAATTATCTAGATTTGATTCTACATATCTAACTTAGATACTGCTGCGTTTATTACACATCTGTAGCCATGTAGAAGGGAATACTGAGGCAATTTAATAGAACCTGTCACTGCAGAAACCTATGATGTAAGAATATTTGTATGCTTTCCGAAATTAATTTAGCATGTTTGCACTTCAAATATCTCAAAAGTTAGCCATATAAAATAAATTACTTCAAACTAAAGTACGGTAGATTATAACGAGCAACCTCATATATTTTTCTCAGAAAATGATCAACTTAAAACTGTCAGACTATGCAACTTTACAAGTAAGGTAGACTATAACGTTAAGCGTAATATATTTATCTAAAAAAAATATTGTTTAAAGGCTTGAACTATGGAACTTAAAAAAAAATTGACTTTGTCCAACTGGCCTCCTGTTTGGTCCCAACCATCAACTACGCCACTGCAATTACCCCCCTTCCCACCCAAACAACTGAACAATTCATTTCGATCACACCATGACGCCCACTACCCCACTCTCCCCTACCCCATCTGGTAGAACCAGGGGAAATGTTTAAAGGTTCACGTATAAAACAAGACAACCTAGCATATATTCATAAATATCACGATCCAATCTGACCACCCCATAGCCTGCACATTTAGAAACTTGACTTATTCTTTGTGAATTATTTAAAACGCGGACTTTCCTAATCCTAAGGTTATCACAGTCAAGGAATCACGGGAAAATGCCAGAAGTCAGGTTTCAACTGTCCTTGTTGTGGCTATATTATCGAGCATACCTAACTCTTTCTTGCTTGGGTTTTATGTTCTAGCAACATCTAAGGTCATAAAAGAACAGGATTCGAACTGACCAATTGATGTCCCCATATACAGTCTGATTCCATGCTATTTTCTTTAACGTTAATAAGTAAATATAAAAAATCGTGGAAATCTACGAAATTGCGGAGACCTTTCATCCCAGCAGTAATAATAATACCTAGCAAACTGCCCATGTACCCGTTGCCATAACGACACCTTCCTAATGGGTAACAGTAACACCCGCTCCAGTGATTTGTTCCCCGACTGTCTACACTACCACTGTTAACATCTACATAAGGCTAGCTATCACCAACCTAATAAATCTACCTCTCTAACTGATTGAGAAGTCCTTTGCCTATACCTTATACACCCATGTAATGCCTCCAATCCCTTTCTGACTACCTCACATCATTTGAGCTCTAACCCAGTGAGGAGGAACCGATCCCTCCATCAATATTCCTAACCACTCAAAGTAGCTGGGACGATTTCGACATCAATATTTCGCTACCAGGGATGATAGTGGTTTCAAGCACACAAAAAAAAGGAGAAATCAAACCGATATTATCCCGACAGCAAATTTCTGTCCTAGAGGCTAGCTACTGTACCCCCCATTATACATAAAAAATGCCCCCAGGCTGTGGACAAACCAGGAAATCCACTTAAAAATGGAAAAAATACCATCCCTGGTTACGCAAGAATGAATATTTGTGTGCTAAACTCATTTGACCGGTAGTCCACCATGTGGAGACTAGCTCACCTGTCCACTCAGAAACTCTCCACTATCACCACATAGCTGACTTTATCGCGTACCAAAGTAATTAAGTCAAAGCCTGAGACGCGTAACATTGCTGTCATATGCAAAGAAGTCACCCGTTTCAACACCTGTGAAATAAGAAACCCCAACCAGGAAAAATGTCTCCACCAAATCACAAGGGAAGCATAACAATTATGAATTTATATGGCGCATAATTTTTCAGGTTGGCATTTCACATAAGTCTTTTTCACTTTGCAGAATGCTGCATCACCAAGCACCCCGCCCCCCCATCCTACACCCCCCCCCCCTCCAAACTGCAGTTGTATAGTGCTATTACCGAGCCACCATAAATTGTGAATTAAAGAACCATCCCAGTCTCAAAATGGAATGTTGTGCCCAAACAGCCCAGCAGAAAAATCATTTTGATAAATTATTTAATTTAGATTTTTGGTCAAAAAGACATTTTAGGCTGTTGTATTGGTTTGCTCTTTTCTTTCTCTTTGATTTGATGAAAAGAAAAATCACCTATGCTTGATCTGCCAGATTACGTTATTTTTGTTTATGCACACACCTACTCTGTAGAAACGAGAGATGACGCAGCCCTGCCTATACTACCACCCGTGTATGATACAGGCATAGAGGGTAGCCCGCGTTTCACATAAGAAGTTGCCAGCTGCCGAGGACTGAAGCTGAAGTCAGTGCGAACTACGGCCAAATGTGATGAGCAGCTTGTGCCGGTGAGCAGATTGCTGAAGAGGGGACGCAGGATGGGTATGTTTTGAAGATGCTGCACGGATGGTGGACAGGTGTACGGAGAAGAGATGCAGCGCTGGTTAAGCCCGATGAGGCCAACTGGCGACCTTCAAGCCATGTGTGGACTGAAGGTGGAAGGCGCTGGAGCCCAAAGCTGCGACTGGCTGGCGCCTGCGCATAGCTGATGATGGTTGAGATGTAGTAGTGGTGGGGTAGTGGAGAGATTTGTTGTTGTGGATGGTGGTGGGCGCTGAAGAAGGGCTGGCATGGCGGGCAGTCACATGTTGGACACATGACAATCATGTGGACCGCACCACATGGGCGGTAGTACATGGCGGATGTTTTGGAGTCTGCGTGGGGTGTGCAGGTGAACCAGAGGTGGTAGAAGGTTGGAATTCATATCCTGTAACCGGGTAGCCAACAGTCAGACATGTTAAACAAACACCTCATCAGCCTACTGAAACCATGCTCACCTTTTGGGTGCTCATATCATACCAGCAAAATTCAGTTTTAAACAGCAAATGCATTACATTACTGCTATAGAAAAGAATGCATGAAATGTGTCTATTTAAATTTCCTCGAGATAAAAGGAAAAGGGTGACAGAATAGCTATTGTAGGCAGGTCTGAACAAAGCTTAAGTAAGCTTCATTTAGGTGCTGAAAGATCTATTTAGTCAAATTCTTAAAACACTATCATCGGTGAAGAACCATGCCACAAGAATATCATCTTGTGATGTGGTTTAAATGGAGAAAAAAAGAATACATTTTCCATAAACAAGGTTATAGCGCGAATGCTTTAAAACCTCCGAGTTAGGTCATGCCTCATATATATTGTTGTTGATATGTTCTTTATTTAAGCGCTAAGACATGGAACAGGGAACAGTGGTAGTCTGTGTGGCTGTGAGAAAGTATTGCTGAGTGAGCCAAAGGCAGGTGCATATTGTATTGTACGGTGTTACATGAACCATGTTGCCACAGTGAACCAACTCCAAGGAAGAGTGCTTATCACCCAAGAACAGTGCCCTCATTTCTGATCATGTTTTTATATATATAGCGTGCCTAAATTAGATTTAATTTGTCACCTTTATCAGTGATAGAAATAAGCAAAAATGTTCACTTGTTCAACAGTCTGGTGATTTTCACTTGTCCATCTGAATTTCTTTCTCACTTGTCCACCAGAATGGGGACCTTTCATGAGCCATTTCTCTCGGTATACACTTGGTGGCAGCACATGGTCCCGGTCCAAGTCGGCCATTATGGTTGGATAGAAGGGTGTAGGTGTGTGTGTGTGTGGTGGTGTTGTAGGTGTGTGTGTGGGGGGGGGGGTATATGTGTGTGTATGGTGGGGGGTTTATGTGTGTGGTGGGGTTGTAGGGGGTATATGTGTGTGTGGTGGGTGTGTGATAGGGGTTTAGGGATGTGGTGGGGGTGTAGGTGTGTGGTGGGGGTTTAGGGATGCTAAAGATTGTGAGGTGCTGCTCTGCAAGACACCCCTACACCTCCACCACAAACCACCTACACACCCACCTTCAACCCCCACCACACACACCTACACCCCACATCTCTAATCCTCCACCACACCCATACACCCACCCACACACACCGAAATCCTCACCACACCTCCACAACACAAACATACGTGTCCAACACCCACCCACCAAACACACCTACACCCCAACCACCCCCACAAACACCATATCCACTCACCACACCCCTAAATCCAGCCCCACCCCCACCACACACACCAACATCCTCACCACCATACACACCTACACCCCCACCACACACACCTACACCCCAACACCCACCATACACACCAAAGCATAGAGACCGGCATGGTGCGCCATCTGACGAGAGAGTCATGCAAACTGAAAGGTCCCCATTGTCACATTGTCAGTATTTACCATATACACAAATATAGATTAGTTAGACGAATCTCACCTGGATATAGATGATGGATAACTGTTGTTTTCCCGAGGTATAAGCCTCGGATAGACGTGGGCGAGGGAGAAGGAAGCACATCCTGGTCCAGCAATTTTTACCTACTTATTCAGGATAACAAATTATCTAAACCAATAATAATCATGAATCTGTAATGTATTCTTGGTACAAGCAAACGGTATAGACGTGCCCTCACCCACGTCTATCCAAGGCTTATACCTCGGGAAAGCAACAGTTATCCATCATCTATACCCAGGTAAGATTTGTCTAACTAATCTATTTTACCTCGGTATGAAGCCTCAGGCTAGGGAGAACATTACGTAATATAATTTTTTATCCTGTGTATTGTATTGTTTATTACTTTCGTTAACTATTTCAACTTCCCGTAACAACAAATCATATAATCTTTAGACAGTATTAATGAGATTGAAAAATATTTCGTTTCTCACCTATGTACTCTAGTCTTTGAGTAACCGTCGGTCGATACCGCTTGACTTTTCTAGTCGTTTGTTGTAATCTTTTGCAAACAATCTAGCGGTCTTCCAGCCTGCATGTGCCAAGATTCGTTTTACCGAAATCCCTAGCAATCGCACTTTTGAGACCATGGCGCCTCGCACTTTTGAGACCATGGCGCCTCGCGTCGAATGAGACGCATATCTGTCCGTATTGACACCTGCCAATTTCAACACTGTAATTGTCCATCGCGCGAGGGTATCGCACGAAATGCCCTTGTGTGGCTTAATAAAGCTCACCAAAAGCTGTCTTGAATTCCTTAAGTCACTAGTCTTGGATATATACACCCGTATGGCTGAAACTACACATAGTTTTGGATCCTCTGTGAAACTTGTAACGTTCACTGTAGACAGAGGTTCTCCTGTGCGGTTAGATTTTAATAATTGTGTTAAATCAAACGTAGCTTCTTTCCTATCTATCTCCAGGCCATCTAGTGATAGGGTGACTATAGTTTGTCCTCGCTGGCCTGTCACTAGTAAGAGTAGCTACTTTAAATCCTAACTTCTTAACATCTAAGTGTTTGTTATGAGGCCATTGGTTGAAAAGTTTAAACACGACCGATACATCCCAAAACCGATTATATTTAGGTTTGGGGGGGGTTCGTTCATAGATCGACCTTAGGATCCAGTGAATAACTTGATGTTTTCCTACTGTTAGATCTAGGATCATTCTGATCTCACCATTTTGTTTAGGTCGGGAAAATATATTAGAAATAAATTCACCTGGTGAGTGATTAACTTGTTCTATAATACCTTTTGTTTCAAAAAGAGACACCTGATTTTCACGCTTCCTTTTCTATTTCATTAAATTTATAAGGGAAAGGAATACGTGTTTGTTTTGGAATTTCTGTAAATGGAATCTGTACCGAAAATGTCCCGATCGATAGTTATTTTACACCATTCAGTTGTGTAGAAATGTTGCCTGCATTAAAATTCCTTACATCTGTTTGTGTTTCCTCCGTTACCATGTCTGCTGCCACTGGCTCCGGAGTCCTATGTGTGGCAGTTTCTATTTGTTCCCTGGGCGTGGGAACGGTTGTTTGGGTGTGAACTCCCTTCGGAACGGGCGGTTCCCGTCGTTCCACCCTAAGGACTGTCGATCCCCTCTTCCCCTTGGTTGGAAGCTGTAGGAGGGGCCGGACCTTCCCGCTCTTGCTCCCCGGCGGTTCCGAAAATCCGTCCGGGGTCTGCGAAATCTGGAAGAATTATCCAGTTTGCGCTTCACTTCCATGTTCTTTCCACTCTTCGCCTCTGCCTCAACCTCCTTAAAGAGGTAAGGGAGTTGGCCACCGAACATTTTCGTCTTGTCGAGTGGCTTCCCTTTCACTGGTTTCGGTGCCAAGAACAACGTATACCGTCGTTGTCTGTAACCTTCTTCGATCTCGCTACTTCCTTACCGGCGTCTGTTGTGACCGCCTCGAAGACGTTTTCGTAACGTCTGTAGCTGAGGAAGTTACTAGCCGCGGTAAGTAACGCAATGTTCTTATCCACAGAGCGGGCTAGCGAGGAGAATTTGTTCTCCGTCTGCATCCTATTAGCGATGGGTGCCACTGACGTCAGCGCTCCTAACACCGCTTTGTGGATGGTGAACAGAACGTTTTCGAATTTACGTCCCTCGTCACTCAGACGGACTCCTGAGTCCACCTCTTTCACCACCGTGTTGGGAATTCCTTTAATTCCCAAAATCTGCTCTGTCAACTTGGTGATGACTTCTGCCGGCTTAAAGGTGTTGAAATGGCATTTAATCGTCTCACGCATCATAGTTGTGGTTCGTACCTTTTTAGCCTTCTGTTTGGGGCACTTCTTGCAGACTTTTCCACCAATTTTGGCATATACTCCCGCCCTCTCCTTATCGGAGTCCGACTCGGTGGTAGACGAGTTGGAAGAAGAGTCGGATGAAGAATGCTTCTTCTTTTTGCTCTTCTTGTTCTTTTTCACTCTCTTTGCCTTACTGGCCTTAGTGAACTCATCACCCGACGAGCTGACGGCTTTTTTTTCTTTTCTTCTGTTTTGCCTTTGAACAAGGTAACTCGTCCTCCGAGTCAGTGTCCTCAAAATCGGACACGTCTTCCCAGTCCGAATCCAGGATAGGGAGATGCCGGCCTGTAGCCGGGCGCGTGTTCGGCTGGATCTGTTGTAGCTTTAACTCTAACATCTGGCTTATCCGGGCATCCAGGGCTACCGGATAAGTGGCTCCGTCGTCACTTTCCCGGTCAGACGGAACGCCTGCACCAGGCTGTGGGGACGGCGGTGCCATCAACCAAGGCGACAAGTCGTAGACCGTGGGCGCATGCCCCTCCACTGCAGCCCGTGGCGGCTTGTTTCGCTTTGTAGCCATAGGTAGTCTGCAACCCAATAAAAGGTTACTGTAAACCGGAATCATCTCAACGTGAACACAAAAGTGACGCCAGGTTAACCCCGGGTTGAGGATCTATATGGTATTGAGTAACGTATTTACACCGTTCTCAGTACAGACGTGATAAGCTAAGTGTATTGTCGTAGGTTTGTGGTATCGAAACCAACCATACATGGGGTAGGCCCCTGGGTCCTCCCACGCTCTCTGTTCCGTACACTTCTCCCTCCCGCGGCATTCTGCGCCAGCAAGTTGGAGAAAATGCTACGAAACTCGGAGGTACGCCTCAAAAACCAACACCCTCTATTAGGGTCCGAGGGAATCTCCACAGGAGATGTGACCGTGCCAACATCTCTACCCGTGTGTAAACAGGTGTCGATAGAACAAAGGTTTCGGATCGTAACACAAAGCAATGCATTGTTCTATCCGTATTCATAAAAACACTAATCCTGTCCTAAATGGACCTCAGAAAGTTCTGAACTTTCATATCTAGATGCTATCATGCATCATAAACAAGCTAAACCAAAGTTTTAATTACTACTTACAGTTAATTAGCTTGTTGTAGACAAATTTTGCCGGAGCAACTCAACGAACGTCCTCCCGTCGTTTATGCTAATTGCTGGACCCACCTGCTTCCGTCTCCCTAGCCTGTGGCTAGCCTGAGGCTTTATACCGAGGTAAAATATATATCTTGGCTAAATACATCAGGGATGAAAGTGGTCTCTGGGAAAAAAAGAGGAAATGCTGATATTCTCCCATAGGTTTAGCATTGTCAGGGAATCGGGGGAAAATTTTTCAGAAGTCTGGTTTCATATATATTGGTATACGCTGATAGTGCTGCGCCGTTTGAAGCACGCATTAGTAGGATATGCTGATAGTGCTGCACCGTTTGAAGCATTTATTAGTAGTATACGCTGATGCTGCTGCAGCATAAAACAATGTATTAGTAGGGCCTATACATTGATCGAGCTGCAGGATTGAAAAATACAGGAAATCCGAGAGATATATATATGCATATGCAGCGATAAAAATAAGCAAAATTTGTCACTTGTCCACCAGACAAGTCTGCTGTAATTTTCACTTGTCCCGGAAAAACGGGAAAGCTATTTTGAACGCTATATAGACATAAGAATGTAATATATGCAAATATATATTATTCAAAGGTGACAAATTAAATTAATTTTGGCAAAATGAAAATTAATATTGGTGATGGGGACCAAAAGGTTAATGTAACACACTGGTTGCAAGAGTGTGGGTTATGTGGTACATGTGTATGGGAGGTCGGAATAAGTTACGTAAATGCCTCTTCTATCATCACAGGATGGGGTCGTTTCCACTAGGTTTGTCTTCTTTTCTAAACCTCATTTGGGGGGAGACAGGGACAGATGGAATATTACTGTGAGAAGAACACAATTTAAAGCAGTTAAAAATCTCAAAATACAGATTTGTAATTTTAACATTCAATCCATGAGAGCTATATAAAATGTCAAAATAGACTGCTGCTCTCAATGAATGGATATGCCAAAAATATAAAACCCTCCCAGAGACTGGCGGAAGGGGTAAAATGGGAAAATTTGAGCTTTTGTTTCATTCAATATTATTTGTAAAGTCAACCGTCGAACCATAAGGGCATGTACAATAAGAGTAGTTTGCAATAAAGTTGTATACCTTGATCGTTTCTTGTTGTAGCGGTCTCTGTCATAACTGTTGCCGCCGCCGCCACCGCCGCCGCCGCCACTGCTGCCATAACGAGGTCCTCGGTCATTTCCTGGTGCTCTTCCACCCCGCCGGGACCGGCCGGTAGAGAGCTCCACCCGCACACGCCGACCATTCATACGTCTGTAATAAGCAGATGTACATGTGCACATATTGGTAAAATAGTATGTACTCAGGGTTCATACCCGTTTTATGTATCAAATTCCAAGACCTTCCAGTGCAAAATTCCAAGACGCTCTTTTAGACCTTCCGTAAATTAACGTACCCCAAAACATGGTGGCATTCATAGTCAATTTAGTGTGCAAGATGTGAAGTGTAAATAAGCATAAAAAGTAACAAAACATGTGAATAAATATGGTAGAAGAGATTGAATGCAAACTGGGAAGGGGCACACACTTCGCCCACCTAAACTGCCAGAGTGCATCCAATAAAATAGACATAATAAAAATGCATCTAAAAAAAGACAATCTAGATGTACTAACGTTATCAGAGACATGGTTCACTGACAAACACCAAAACAACACCCTCAATATAGACGGACATAGGCTTGTACGTAATGACAGACAGCACATTAATGCAATGAACCAAACAAAGAAAGGTGGAGGTGTTGCCATTTACTGCAAAGCCACCAAAAACCTAGACACTGAAAAGCTAAAACCAACAAATCTCTCAAATGAGCACATAGAGCTACGATGGTGCCTAATAAAAAACGAAAAGCAAGCAAATGTAGCCATAGTGAGCCTCTATAGGCCACCATCAGGTGAAATTGAAGTATTCCTTGAAGAACTAGAAAAGAGCATAAACACTGTAAAAAAATCAACAAATGCAGAAATCTTTGTGCTAGGGGACTTCAATGTGAATTACAGCAGCAATGAAAAAAATAAACTAATGCTGCAAACCACCATCAAGATCTTAGGCCTGCAGCAGCTCATCACTGAAAGCACAAGGCTAAGCAACAATAGCTCAACAATAGACCTAATACTAACCAACTCAAACCATGCCACAAAATGGGGCACTAGAAGCTGGGGTATAAGCGACCACAAACTAGTATATGTAACCAGGAAAAAGCTCAAAAGCACAAATCACTGTGAATACAAAATGGGCAGGTCCCTAAAAAACTACTCAGAAGATACATTAAAAAATCATCTGCACCAAAACATAATCAGCATCACACAAAATAGAGATGATGTTGATATCTATTGGGACAACATCATCACAGAAATAAGAAAATCAACTGATGAGATGTGTCCCATGAAGAAAATAAAAATACAAAAAAAAACAAGACCCTTGGGTAGACAAAGACCTGCTAACACTCATCACAACCAAAAGTAAACTGGGTGATAAAGCAAAACGCACAGAAACAATAGAAGACAAACTGGCCTACCGCATCGCCAGAAACAACTCTCTCAAAGCTGTGAGAACAGCAAAAAAAGAAATACATAATGAAGCAGGACAAAGACAGGGGAAGCAACGCAAACAAATTCTGGAAAAATGTAAACCTATTATTCAAAAAAAATAACAAAGAAGAGTATACAAACTTCCAAGATAACAACGGGGCAATGCTCACAGACAAAGATGCAGCAAACAAACTGAAGACACTTTGCCACAATAGGGCAAAAGCTGTCAGAAAAATTCAAAAAAAGATGGGAAAACAGATCAGGAACTGTGGAGAACGAAATCCCCACCTGCAAAACAGATATGATAGAAGTAAAAAAATTAATAAATGAGATAGACACGAATAAACCAAGTGGAATAGATGAAATACCAACCAAAATACTGAAAGAGGCACTCCAAGCCATGCCGGCCACCATAGTAGACATATTCAACATCTCCTTTGAGCAGGGGCGTTTTATCTCAGCCTGGAAAATGGCAACCATCACCGCCATTCACAAAGGTGGAGGCAAACAAAACATGGGAAACTACAGGCCAATATCAATTCTTCAAACCCCAGGCAAGCTCATTGAAAAAGTGTTACATAGACATATCAATGAACACCTGGAAAAAAACGATATACTAAACGAAAGACAAGGGGGCTTCAGAAAACTGCACTCCATGTCAAAAACAATAGCTAACCTAACAAATGACATAATGGCATCAATGAACCAAAAACAATTAGTTGGAGCCACCTTCATTGACTTCAGCAAAGCATTTGACACAGTAGACCACAAAATACTACTGGAAAAACTAAAAACCATGGGCATAAAATCCAACACTATGGATTGGATAAGATGCTACCTGAACAACAGGCAACAGAAAACAAAAATAAACAATACACTATCAGACAACCAACATGTCACATGTGGTGTACCCCAAGGGTCAGTGTTAGGGCCACTACTCTTTATAATCTATATAAACAATCTTGAAAAATGGTTGCAAACTGAATGCCTCCAACTATATGCAGATGACACAGTCATATACGCAAATGGCACCACAGAAGAGGAGGTAATAACTAAACTAAATAAACTCCTACTAAAACTAGATGAGTGGTGTGAGTCCAACAAAATAACCATCAACACAAGCGAATCAAAAACAGTACTCTTCTCGCATAAACAAATGCCAGAAAGAAAACTACACTGTAAGTTAGGAAACCAAACACTAGAAAATGTAGACCATTACAAATACCTAGGCCTTGAGTTGGACAGCCAAGTAAACTACAACCTATGTATAAATAAAATTATACAAAAGGTAAACCACAAACTGTGGCTATTTGCAAAGCTAAGAGACTACATGACACAAGAAATGTCAATAAAAATCTTCAAAGGCATGGTGCTCCCCTATGTTGACTATGGAGATATAAACTACATGGGTGCAAGAAAAGAACTACTAAAAAACTGCAAACACTGCAGAACAGAGCCCTAAAAATCTGTCTAAGAGTAGACAAGCTGCACCAAACCTATGACATACACAAAAGAACCAAAGTGAAATTACTAGAAAATAGGAGAATAATTCATTTGAAAACATTAGCATATATAGCTATAGTCAAAACATTAAACTTCTAACAAAACCACAAAGGGCTACTAGAGCAAATAATGCGCCACTACTAAAGCAGACCAGAAGCCAAATAAAAGCTCATGAGAGAAGCACACTGGAAATGGCTGCCAAGGTGTGGAATGCCCAAACAGTAAAGGAACGACAAATTCCTGACCTAAAAACTTACAAAAAATATCTGCAAAATAAGGCTCGGAAACCCCCACTAAGCTGCACTGCAAAGGGGCATGTGATATGTCACGGCCCACCAGCAGGACGCCCAATGGAAGGTAACCATGCTAAAAGTAGCCAGATAACACACCACACAGCTACATACAAGCCTATGATATGTAAATAGGAGTAGCTAGTCTAGTAATAAGAGTAGAAAAACTAAATACATATATGCCAAGAAAATCAAAAAAAAACTAACATAGGCTATTAACCATACCAACCAATTATCTATCTGCTACTGAAATGCAGGCAATGAAATACCTTATCAGCAGCCACTGTGTGGTAAGATAACACCAACACTACAACTGGCCAGCATTGAAAACAAGCCTGGGTACCCGGGCTTATATGCTATGGACAGTATAAATACAGCCTCAATAAAAATAAAAAAAATTTAAAAATAGCCGAGATTAGTATTACATTAACGGCGAATTTCCGCAAAAACGTGGATTTTCTCCCATATGAGTAGTAGGCCTACTTTCAGGGAATCTTGCAAGAATGCCGAAAGTCAGGTTGGAATGTGTCCTTATCCATTGCTAGGGGTTTTACGTTCTTACAGTTACAGGAATTCGAACTAACCAATTGTTAACTTACAGATTAACTAACAGATTTATATTTACAAAATAATTAGAATCACAATTAATCGGTGAATATAACAAATCCGGGAACATCGCTGAAATCTTTCACCCATGAGTTTTAAAATAAAAATCAAACGGCAGGATAACAAACCCACAACAAACGCCTCTAAATAGAAAACACCACTGATTATTTTTTTTTTTTAAATGGTTTTAAAACAATATGGTCATAATAGTCCATTTTCCAGGATTCTTTAGACAAATTCCAGGACTTTCCAGGCATGGAATACTGAATTATCAAATTCCAGGACTTTCCAGGTTTTCAAGGATCCATACAAACATAGATAAAAATTCACCCCGTACTTGTAGTAGGGGTGAAAAACAACCTTATATAAAGGCTGGCGAAGAATTTCGACATGCTGGGGAAATGAACTGAGATGATAAATTCTTAATTCAAGGAGCAAAATATATTCTTCACATACATCTTCATATTTCCCCGCTACTTCTGATTTGAAAAATATAATAAAACATATACTTTATCGCACTTTAAAAGTGAAATCGATGGCGTTCTATCGCCGCCATCTTGTCTTTTTGCATTCTCTCTCATTTCACTAACGCTATGCCGATATAAGTAGCCATTTGATACGGGAACCAGGGGTTTCTATATCCGGTCCCATACTAAAGCAGTTTTCACCAGTATTTAAGCGGTGTTTACACGGGCAATTGTAAAGCGAATTAGACAAAGCGATTTATATGAAGCCAAGTAGCGGCGCGTTTACACGAGCGAGTTTGAAAGTCTGTCGGCGACCGGGAACCAGCAGCCTGTGGTGCGCCTGTAGCCGGCGAGCACTGCTTTTTGTTTAGTTTACACTCGTCGATTCGACAATAAAATAGCTGCTATGTTAATATCGCTTGGAATTTAGGGTTAATTTAATTAAATTTCATTATTTGAGTATGTAATTCTGTTAAATATGATCGCATTCAATAGATTTCGGCCTAATCGGTCCCTAACACTGTTGGGCACCAGCGATAGTTACAGCTGAGCTTGTAGCTGGCGAGCACCGCTATTTTACACTATCGCCGCCCGGGAACAAGCTGTATCACTTCATATAAACCACCTCGCAAGGTGGTTTACATAAGTGAATCATATGAAGCGAATCAGCCCTAATCCGCCTCAGAGTCGTTTTTACACGGCGAATGTGAGGCGAACTAGGCAAGACGATTTATATGAAGCGACTGAACTCGCCCGTGTAAACACGGCTTTTGACTATGTTGTCATTCACCCATACTATAAGTACAGGGTGAATCTAGTAGGAACCCTGAGTCTGCATTCACCATTTAAATTTACAATTCAATTTATTTGTAAATTAGAATGAGAACAGCATTTAGACTTGAAACACCATGACCCGATATCCAACCCAGTCCTATTATCCTTGTACTGAGCAAAAAAGTACTTATTCGCTCCTATAAATGCCGAGTGCTAAGCAATACAGTGATAAATGTAAATTTAATAAGTTATTGGTTTGACCTGGTCGGGGTTCAAACCTACCTTCTCCAACACGGGAAGCAACCTAGTGCTCTGACTAGTTCGGCCATCCCATCCTAAGTAGGAAGCTTGAGTAAATTAATAAAAAAGCAACATTAAACTTCATTCCACTTAATTTCTCATAGTTTCAAACACCAGTTATGATGCAAACTTACGTTCCATCCAATGCTCTTACTGCATCCTCTGCATCCCGTTGATCTTCATACTCCACAAAGGCAAAACCTGGAGGGTTTCGGGCAACCCACACATTGCGCAGTGGGCCATATTTTGTAAACACGTCTTCCAAGTCTTGCTTGGCAGCACCATATCCAAGATCACCAACGTACACCTTGCAGTCCATGTCTTATTTCTGAAAAAAAAGGCAAACAGTTACTTGTTGGCATTTTACGGCATTAGGTCTTTTGAAAGGATGCCTCAGGGAAAACAAGGGAGTGATGAATTTTATGCCATATGGGCAATTAAGGTCATAATCATGGTGGGGAACCAAGAAAGTTAACTGGTCAAAATACCTGAGAAGTTTCATGGAAAGGTGAGTTTAAACCAACAATGCCTAAAACATGTCATAATTTATAGGTTTGACGGGCCATAAATATAAATAGATCTTCGTGGTGGGTCACTTATGGTTTCATTTACGTCAACTTATTCATCACTTATTTTTACCCATGTCAGAACAGACTTGAATAAAGAGCATCCAGTTGCCACCATCTTCAATGGTCTTGGTATTTTGAGCACTTTCTCCCAGTTCATCATCTCTACCCCAATATTCTCGATGTCGGATATCCAGGGATTGGTTACCGTGTCTCTTAGTAACCACCACGAAGGGTAAAACAAAGCAGAGTTTTGTCAAATAGGACATATTTAGGTGAAAGTTGTACTGCTAAATTCTCATGACTACAGCTTTGAAAGGATTATTATATTTCTTAAAAAAAGAAATATTAACAAAGTTATGGCAGTGATATATTTTATGTTGGAATCTGTTGACTTTGAATTTTTTTGTCACATACCTAAACAATGGTTTCAGAGAATGACCCATATACATGTATATCAAACAAGTACAGTACATTTTATTGCTAGCAAAACATTAAGTCATCACAGATAAGGTCTGCCCACAGTTCGAGCTTTGAAGTTTGATCATCATAGCTCTCACCGATGTGAGTATTCCAATAGCCAACAATGTATGAAATGACACCATTTCGCTTTTTGGCCTTCTCGACTCTCCCGGAGTATACAATTCTCTCCCAACTGTCTGTACCACACCAAGTGTGGCAGATGGTTCGGTCAACAGCAGCACCAGTCAGAATGTCTGCCAAATCGTCCCGAGTTGAATCATCAAGATTGGCGAATGTAGCTTTGAAATCTTGCACATCAACACCTTTCACCTCCACATGCTTTCTCTCTCTCGACTTGCTTCCGTGTTTTCATAGCAGCCCGCATAGATAGTTCCCTTTGAATAACAATAAGCTGCTTTCGACTCCCCTTTCTGTTCTTCCTTGCCACATGGATAGCCCAGTTCACGATCTGTTCTTTCATTTTTGAACAAGCTATCGATGTATGGAACCACACCATTTCTTTTTGCTCTCATCTTTGCTCTGAGAAAATCAACGCCAGCATGTTTAGCTCTCTGCTTTCCAGCACTGTACATGCCCATTATTTCTTCCGAGTCGATGTGAGAGCAAGCTGAAGCAGTTTCTTGTCATAGCTGGTCGGTTATGTCCAGTGCAAAGTACAGCTTGTACTGGCGTTCAAGTAAGAAGACAACGGCGTTCAAACAGGATGCAGCCATTTCAGTGAACTGCTCCTTATCTGATGGCTCAGTTCCCAGTTTGTTCATGGTTTCATCATCGCTACTCAGCTGTCTTCCGAAGAAATCAATTTTGTGAGTGAGGATGTTGTATGACTCTTCAGCTGCATTTTTCAATCATAACATGGAATTCTTCACAACACTGATCCCCTGGAAATGATCGAGTTTGCCCTGTGTTGAGGTGTATACACCTGCATCCAAGGGTCTGTCAGCAACTTGCCAACAAGTCTTACAGTTACAGGACCAAGTACCTTCATTTCTAGAACGGCCAAAGGATTTTGAAAATGCTGTCTGATGCTGGCTTGAAGGCCACCACAAGAAACTAGACTATCAGTGAAAAACCCTTAAAAAATTGTCATAATGCTCATTTAGTTTTCCACAAATACGAAAAATAATGCGTAAACCGTTTCTTCGATAACGTGGAATTAGGCCTCGTGCTAATTTGTGATGAGGAAAGTTATAACCTTTAGGATCGCCATTTCCGTCTTTGTAGCGCAGCTTGTTCACCTGTAGCACAATCATACAATGTTCCCTGCAAAGCAGTTTGCGCCGAACAGGTGACCCTTGCAGGTTTCCAGGGCTTTCAGAGTTGACCGTAGCAAGAGCCTTGTAATAGTTGTATTGCTATTGTGTCAAGGGGGTGCAGGTAGCAGTTCAACTCGTTGAGTGATTTACCCCAATTCATATTGATCTAGTTAATGGTAGTATGATTGACAGCAGCCCTGTCTGTCATTGTGTTTGAAATGTTGCCGATGATCGTCGCATGACAGAACGCAAAGTCATCGTTGTGGAAATTGGCATAGGTTTTCGCAAGATTGTCCACTCCACCAGACACGTGTTTGCAAGATCAGCTTCGCGGCGGTAGCTCCATGAGCGGTGAAGCCATTTCCTCACCCAGTCGGAAAATCTCGTTTGTGATATGATTAGTGGAGTGTATCAATATTAATAAGAATTTCAATTACTTAATCAATATTATACGTAATTGTTTAAATACATAAAACAGCAATAATTTAAAAAGTCAACGGTGAGAACCGCCGTCGAGTCGGCGTGTCCGCAATGGGAACGCTCAATGCCAATGGATGAATGGTGGCAATGCCAGTGGCAATGTTGCTGATTGCAGGCCGGTATATCATATGCGCAAAACTGATTAATCCCTGCGTAATCTTTCAGCGGAAACACTACTTAGAGTGATAGATTTTTAAATCACACTCTAATTAATAAATACAAGGTTTAAGACGGAGAACGTGATAACTTACTGTATCTTAAACTTATTTCAACGAAACGTAATGGCGAATGCTTGCCGTGTTGATACCCGTATGTGTGACGTCCTTAAACAAGTTTAGACGCAATCTGATTGGCTGCTCCCCTTGAGAGCTAGGTTCCAGTACCTATGATTTCCGATAGGTGCCGCCGGAGTGGCTCCACATGGGTCCTGCACAGAGGTCGCTAGCGGTGCATAGTGGCAAATTGCTAAACTAATACTTTTATAAGCAGAGCACTTTTCAAAATGAGTTTCTAGGACTATCTATCACCACTGCGCGCACACATTTTTTAATTAGGGGTTATGATAGATGAGCATATATAATTATCATCTTCTATAATTCATAGCAAGGGACCATGCAGTCTGGGAAATAAAATTTATAATTATTTACATTACGAGATTATCGTTCTCTGTGGCGGAGTGGTTAGAGTGTCTGACTTTTTTCTAGGTCAAGATTGGCGAATGTAGCTTTGAAATCTTGCACATCAACACCTTTCACCTCCACATGCTTTCTCTCTCTCGACTTGCTTCCGTGTTTTCATAGCAAACTATACAAGTCGCTTTCTACGAATCGATTTACATCGCCCATGTGAACACGGCTTATGTATAAGTGCACTGCCTGTATGTATGTAATTGTATGCATTAAAAGACTTACAATTCCAGGGGGACAAGTGTAGTGGTCTGCACTGACCTCTCAGGCAAGGAACCGCATAGACAGGTAGGTCTGTGTAGTGTGGTGACATCAGGGAGCCTAGGTGGTGTAAAGGTTAGCACACTGGCCTGGAATGCAAAGAGATGTGGGTTCGAGTCCCGCTCTATGGACAATATTTCCCATTTTCATCACCCCACAACACTACCAACCAGACATAATCATGATAACGTTTAGATAACAAGGAAATTCTCCTCAGAAGCACGTATAATAATATGCAATAAAGCAACAACTAAGAATATACTAAACAAATACTCAAGAATGACTTGGTAATATTCTCACAATAACAGTAGTGGACTGCAAATGCTACTTAATATATGCTCTGAATATGGCATAGAAGCTGATGTCAAATATGTTGCTATTGAAAGTATGGTTATGATCATTCGATCAAAATATGACAAGGATACTGTATTTCCTGATTTTGTTTTAACTGGTGCTCCCCTGTCAATTTCTACTGAAGTCAAGTAGGCTTACTTAGGACACTTTATGACTGATGTCTTTAGAGATGACATGGATATTAATAGACAGTGGCACAAGTTATATGCTCATCAGGAAATTTCATATGTGTACTGCTGATGTTAAGGTAAATTTATTTAGAACTTTCTGTACTCCTTTGTATACTGCCCAGATTTGGTGGAACTATAGAATGTATAGCATTAGAAAACTGAATGTAGCATATAATGACATTATGAAGTTATTACTCCGTCTACCTAGGTATCACAGTGCTAGTCAGCTGTTTGCCAATATTGAATCTAATATTCAAATGTATTACTAGACTTGACAAGTCAGAAAATGCTATAATACAGTAACTTGTGAAAATAGGAGAGTGATCTCAGATTTACGTATGTTGGATATCCGGGCACTTTTTTCACTAACAACGCTCGAAGGGTAAAACAAATGCCACTGTTGATAGAGACAACATTAAAACTACCCTAACTATCACAGTAATTTGTGCTTTTTGGTGTTTTGAAAGCAAATTTCTCTTGTTTCTATTAAATAGTTCAGATCTTTCTCTACAATTTCACATTCAGCTTTTCTTTGATCAACCAATTGGAAGTTCTTGAATTTATTTTGTGAAAATAGTTTTTTAGGCCATGATCCGATAAGGCTACCACTGGCACTGACACTGAGAATATCCCAACTTTTACTATTATAGAGAATGTCGGTGTGACGTCACAGCTCCGGAAACTAGCCCGCAAAGCGTAAAACACTGCAGTGATTTGTGCTGCAGCAATGCTATGTCTATGCGGAGTATTTATTTTTGAAAAATAAATTAAAAGCTTTTATTTGGTCGATTAAAAATATCTTAATGTGTGATTGAAGAGGACGATCTGAAGTATTTAATTCAACCTAAGAGCAATTTTCTCTGAAAGTATTAAAAACCGAGATAATAGTGAAAGTTGGGATATTCCGAGTGTCAGTGCCAGTGGTAGCCTTACCGGATCATGGCCTCATAAACTATTTTGGCAGAACTTCCAATTGGCTGATAAAAAAAAAGCTGAATGTGAAATTGTAGAGAAAGATTTGAACTATTTCATAGAAACAAGAGAAATTTGCTTTCAAAGCAACAAAAAGCACAAATTACTGTGATAGTTAGGGTAGTTTTAATGTTGTCTCTATGACAGTGGTATTTGTTTTACCCTTCAAGCGTTGTGAGCACAAAAAGTGCCCGGATGTTCGACATTGAGAATAGAGGGGGTGTAATGACGTCATGAGGCAACTTCCGGTGGCCATATTGGATTACATATGCAAGGCTTGGAAGTGCTTACATTGTGTTTATTTACCGATTTGTTGGTTTATTTGTCACTGTTTTGAGCAGTTTGGCCTCAAAAGTTGGTGGAAAAGGGTTTTTTGATGGAGGGGAAGCATTTTTTAAATCATGTAGCCTCACATCATTGCTAAAGTGCAGTATGTTGACACTTTGGATGCTCTGTCAAAGAATTAGAATGGTTCGGGCAGTACCCGCTAGGTGGCGCCACATACTTCAGCAGCCCTGATTATAGGTAGGCCCAGTGGTGGCCATAGTGTTCTTGGTATAAGACAGGGGGTGCCATAGGTGGTATTAAGTGTAATCCAAGATGACTAACCGCTGAGTGATGACGTGACATGCACTCCCTCTATAGACCAACATTTTCATATTGGTTAGTATGGTAGTATTCATACTATTACTTCTATGTTATTCACATTCATTTTTATATCTACCTACTGTGGACCAAATTATGTAACTACCATAATCATGAGTCTGAAATAAAGAATTTAATTGAATATTATAAACTTCAAATACACAATAGAGGGAGTGCATGTGATGTCATCACTTAGCAGTTAGCCATTTTGGAGTACACTTAATACCACCTATGGCGCCACCTGTCATATACCAAGAACACTACAGCCACCATTGGGCCTACCTATAGTTAGGGCTGCCCAAGTGTGTGGCGCCACCTAGTGGGTACTGCCTGAACCTATCTATTTCTTCAACAAAGCATTCAAAGTGTCAACATACTGGGCTTTCGCAACGATGTGAGGCTACATGATTTAAAAAATGCTTCCCCTCCATCAAAAAAACCTTTCCCCCCAACTTTTGAGGCCAAACTGCTCAAAACAGTGACAAATAAACCAACAAATCGGTAAATAAACACAATGTAAGCACTTCCAAGCCTTGCATATGTAATCCAATATGGCCACCGGAAGTTGCCTCGTGACATCATTACACCCCCTCTATTGAGACAACCACACGATGTAAAGAAATTAAGAACTAGTCTCAGCACGGGGTGCATGTAAACGACAACGGGTCCAGTGCGGCAGAAGTAAATAGACTCATGAATATTAAGTTTGACCTATATATGACATATCACCCCTGCCCGGTGTCGCAGTTTGAGCGCCCTGCCAGTGCTTGTATATTTTTTTGGTAAAATAGATTTAAAAGCTTTCATTGGATCGATTAAAAATCCCTTAATGAGCAATTGAAGAGGAAGATCTGAAGTATTTAATGTAACCTAATAGCAATTTACTCTGAAAGTATTAAAAACAGAGATAATAGTGAAAGTTGGGATATTCTGAGTGTCAGTGCCAGTGTTAGCCTTACCCGATCATGTCCTCAAAAACTATTTTCGCAAAATAAATTCAAGAACTTCCTATTGGCTGATATAAAAAAAAGCTGAATGTGAAATTGTAGAGAAAGATCTGAACTATTTAATAGAAACAAGAGAAATTTGCTTTCAAAGCACCAAACATCACAAATTACTGTGATGGTTAGGGTGGTTTTAATGTTGTCTCTATCCGCGCATGAGCAGAAGCAACAGAAGGGCGCTCAAACTGGCAGGGCGCTCAAACTGCGACACAGGTGTGGCCGTCTCAGCTGCCACAAGGCTGATTTGCCATGCCCAACTTTCACTATTATCTCTGTTTTTAATACTTTCAGAGAAAATTACCCTTAAGTTAAATTAAATACTTCAGATCTTCCTCTTCAATTGCGCATTAATATATTTTTAATCGACTCAGTGAAAGCTTTTAAATTAATTTTGCTAAAATAAATGCTCTGCATAGACATAGCATTGCTGCAGTGTTTACCCTTCGCGGGTGGTAAAATACGGCAATGCTATGTCTATGTGGGGCATTTATTTTTGTAAAATAAGTTTTAAAGCTTTCATTGGATCGATTAAAAATATCTTAAAGCGCGATTGAAGAGGAAGATCTGAAGTATTTAATGTAACCTAAGAGCAATTTACGCTGAAAGTATTAAAAACAGAGATTACGGCCTTTGAGACTGGCCCAGTTTTGACGCATGCGCAGACGACGCTGAAGCGACATTTGGCATATCAGCCTTGTGGCAGCTGAGACGGCCACACCGGTGTCATGGTATACAACCCCTGCCTGATCGCAGCCCCTGTCGTGGCTTCTGCGCATGCGCAGAGGTTGTAAACAAGCTCAGCTCGGCTGCAGAACGACTACACACTGCCAGTGTCTATTAAAGATTAATAGAAATGCACAACCCTAACCATATAAATTTAATATAATCTGTTCGTTGGATATGTTTTCTATATATGTTCCAGGGGGTTTGTTTCTAGGTGGTGTATAGTTTCATAGATATTTCACTTTTTCTGTATGAAGATTGCACTGACACTCAGAATATCCCAACTTTCACTATTTAGTCTATTATCTCTGTTTTTAATACTTTCAGCATAAATTGCTCTTAGGTTACATTAAATACTTCAGATCTTCCTCTTCAATCGCGCATTAAGATATTTTTAATCGATCCACTGAAAGTTTTTAAATTTATTTTACAAAAATAAATGCTTAGTCAACTGTCTTCACGGCAGGGGCTGCGATCGGGCAGGGGTTTTATACCATGACACCGGCAAACTCAACTTCTCAAGGCATTGACAATGGTCGTGAGCAATCTTCATACAGAAAAAGTGAAATATCTCTAAAAACACACCACCTAGAAACAAATCGCTTGGTACACATATATAAAACATGTTTACCAAAAAGATTATATTAAATTGATAAGGTTTGGGTTCTGGATTTCTATTAATTTGGAATAAAACTAATGTTTTGCATTGCGCGTACCGGCAAACTGCGGAGAGCAAGTTCAAGGTCGATTCATCATATATATAGGTCAAACCTAATATTCATGAGCCTATTTATTTACCAACAAAGAAGTTCTCAGAAAAATTAAAAATACGAAAAGCTTGTTTGCCACTATACAGACAAAGAAACTTATTTATTTTGGCCACATCATTCGTCAGAGTTCAATATACCGTACATTGTTGGAAGGGAAGGTGAATGGCAGCAGAGGGAGAGGGAGACCAAGAACATCATGGTTTACAAATATTTCACAGTGGACAGGCTTGAATTATTCACAGTCTATCAGAACAGCACAACATCGGGACAAGTGGACTTCCGCCGCACTGCACCCCTCAGCACGTCGCTTTCAACTCTTCAATTTGGAGGCTAGATTCCATCAACTTCCCCAACTACTGTGTAAACCCCAAAACACAGTTAGAAATATGACAGGACGACTAAATAAGAGAAACCTGCCGCCTCTATCTTCCAAGTTGAATCCAAAAGAAGAGATAGAGCTTGCGGGTGAACGTCCAAAGAACAAAAAGAAGAAAGCAACCAAGGAACAAAGCGAATTGGAGACACCACGCCGACGCCAACGACGCCAGTCAGCGTCAACCTCAGGGGCAGAGAGAAGCGAAGTCGATGGGGCAACTTCCACAACTGAAGGAACCCCCACAAAGTCAAAGGCGCAAAGTAGGAAACCCCCACATATATCGATTACATATGATGATCAGGAAACTAGAAATATAGACTCTATGAATGAAGAGTCTGTCGAATACCACGACACATTTCGTGATTCAACAACATCCAAAGGCAAAGTGAAAGTACAGCGCAAAAGGAAATTAGAGGTAGGTACGACACATAAGATAAGTCATAACAGTTAATAATCATAATTAGGTATGTGACTAAAAAAAATATATTTATGTACTTGTATTATAACAGGTACCATTGGAAAGAACTGTGAATTGCCATTAAAATGGTGTTTAAATTTATAATCTAGACTATTCTAGGACAAATATGAAGAAAGTTAGGTAATTTTGAAAAATGAAAATCAGGGTCAATTCTAGATACAAGATTCACCCCGTACTGCTGCAGTAGGGGTGCAAACCAGCCCTATGTAAAAGGTGGGGAAAAACGGGTCAAAGAATTGAGAGCCTAATTTAACAAAGTAACAAGCAACAATTATTCTTTACAAATGTTTTATTATTTACCCGCTACTTTTGAGTTGAAAAATATAATATAATATAATATCTAGTTTAATAAGATTTAAAAGTGACATCGACGGCGTTCTGCGGCCGCCATCTTGTCTTTTTGCATTCTCTCCCATTTCACCAACTCTGTGCCTCTAGAAGTATTCATTTGATACTGGAGCCACATACTGGAGCCTCACTTCCATACTGTAGCCTCGCTTCCATATTAATGCTATTTTCCCCCGTATTTATATAGAGCTGGCCTTCACCCGTGTACTACAACGGGTGAATCTTTTATCTAGGTCAATTCTAGATACAAGATTCACCCCTACTGCTGCAGTAGGGGTGCTGCAGTAGGGGTGCAAACCAACCCTATGTAAAAGCTGTCGAAAATGCGGGTCAAAGAATTGAGAGCCTAATTTCACAATCTAAGAAGCAACAATTATTCTTTACATGTCTTATTGATAGCCCACTACCATTGAGTTGAAAAATATAATATAATATCTAGTTTAATAAGATTTAAAAGTGAAATCGACGGCATTCTGCGGCCGCCAGCTTGTCTTTTTGCATTCTCTCCCATTTCACCAACTCTGTGCCTATAGAAGTATCCATTTGATACTGGAGGCAGACATTCTACATTCTACTCCCTGTTCCATACTAAAGCTATTTTCGCCAGTATTTAGACTATGTTGTCGTTCACCCGTGTACTGCGAGTACCGGGTGAATCCTTTATCTAGGTCAATTCTTGTCTTTTGTTTCAATGGGAAACAAAAAAAACTGTGACCAATTTCATAAAAAAATGAAATTAATATAATTGTATTTTAACTGGTACCATTGGAAAGAACTATGAATTACTATTAAAATGGTATTTAAATTTGTATTCTCGGACAAATATGAAGAAAGTTAGGTCATTTTGAAAAATGTAAATCAGGGTGAAGTCTTGTCCTTTGCTTGAATGAAAAACAAAGAAAAACATGTGACCCATCCCATAAAAAAATACATTTCAAAATAGCCCAGCTGATTATAGCTGCTTTCAGCAGCTTAAATTAATGCTCATGAGATAGACCAATTATAAGCACATCGTGTTAATTGATTAATGTATTTAATTAATTGATTTTAATTAATTAACTAGTTACATCATATATGTATTATATATATACATAGATACCGGGAAATACTCATAACTTCCTTAATACAGGAAATATTTTGATGGGAATTACACCAGCTGAAAGGTTACAAAAAGGGTAAATTAAAAGCACATTATGTTAATTGATTAATTCATTAAATTAATTCATTAACCAGTTACATCATACACGCATATATAGATACCTATAGGAAGATGTTCATAACTTCCTAAATACTTGAAATAATTTTATTATAATTGCACCAGCTGAAAAGTTAGCAAAAGTCCCACTGAATTCTACTGTTGAATGTGACCATTCAATTCATTAGCAAGCTATAATTATGAAAACAAAATATTTATTATGAATTCAATCATGACCTGTAAAGATCATATAACAGGACAACATACAAGAATACGGAGTTTAAATCATTTTTCTTTCTCATACACACACAACAAATCCTGAAATTTCATGAATCTGCGATATTCAACAACATTGTTCTTCTTGGCCCGGATCCTAGAAGACAAGTACCACATGGTTGCATTTGGGGCATGTTCTTGTGCAGCACTGAACATGCCAATGATTTCTTCTGCATCATTGTTGTGACACCGAGCAGACTCTGTCTCCTTCCTTAGTTGGTCACTGAGATCAGTAACAAAATATTGCTGGTACTGCTTCTCAATAACATCCACAATTTTTGAAAGAGAAGCTTTCATCATTAGCATAAATAAAGGCTCATCCACTGGTTTCTCTTTAAGTTTGGACATAGCTGCATCAGCAGAAAGTTCATCCCCAAAGAAGTCTGTTTTTGTGGAAAGTGTGTTCTGTGGTATCTGGTTAAATTTCTTCAGGACATTGACCACATCTTTCACAATCGCAATACCATCGACACGGCTTATTGGGGATGAAGCAGGCATATACAATTTTGCCATCCAAGGCCCCGATAGTAACTTCCCTATGAGGCCGAGAATATGAATTTCCACTTGGGCGCAAGGATTCATGAAATCATGCCATAAAGCACCCTGTAGACCTCCAGGTTACAGTTCCTTCTTCAAACAACTTAAAGAAAAAAATTCGATAGTGATAAAATTGTCCACAAATGTGGAACATTATGTGGAGGCGGTTCCCCCTATACCGTGGAATAAGTCCTCTTGGAAGGCCAGCATTGTCCAAATACGATTTGAACCCTGTCGGATCACCACGACCATCCTTGTAACGAAACTTGTTGACTGCAAGCACAAGTTGATGAGCAAGGCACTCAGTTCCCCATAGCTTTTTGTCAATGCTGGCAGGTTCCATTGCCTTCAGAGCTGATCTAGTTGATGATGCAATGGTTTCCAAGGGGTGGAGGTGGCAATTGAGCTCGTTGAGGGTTTTTCTCCATGACAATTCAAGACGTTCAATTGTAGCGTGGTTAACTGCAGCTCTGTCTGTCATGGTATTGGAAATACTAGCCAGGATTCTTTTTCGGTTTTCTGCAAAATCTGTGGTGTGAATCTGGCAGTACACTGACACAATCAATTGCGTTGTTAATGTGGAGAGCATAGTCCTCTGCAGTACCACCAGCCAACTGGTCAATGGCAAGAACGTGGCATGCTGTTGGACTGGTAATATGGACACTGTTAACGTGAACCCCCTCCTGCATGGTGGCATCAGAGCCAAGAGTAAGGTCTTGACTTTCCATAAAGATTTCAGATGCCTGAAAGTCTGAAATGACACCTAACCCCTTGTTCATCATCTCCACTGTATTCCTGTGTGGCACTTGGTCTAGAATTACACCCAACTCTTTTATTAAATGTCTGAATGAGTGGAGGCACATTTCTTGTTGGCACATTATTGATAATGGCATCGTACACAAACATCCTCATTTCAAAAGAATATGTTTTCCCTCTCTTCTCTAAATTGCTCTCACCAAATTTGAAAGATGTGATTATGTCTGCTAAACATAACTTGTCATTTTGTAATTCGATAATAGCTGCATTTTTTACTTTCAATTGTTCTTTGGCTTTGAGAAGTTCTATATTCGCCTTTGATCCAGAGGAACAGGAACTCAGGGTCTTGTAAGCATTTTTAATCGTTTGTGGTTTCGTGTAACATTTTAAAGTTTTTGCTTTGTTTTGGCTAGTTCCTTAGCCAGTTCCATCTCAGAAAACTTTAGTCTAATTTCTTTGATTTTGTTATCCTTCCTTTTAAGTGAAAGTTTGTGACGGGTAATTTTCAAATCGCAGTGAAAAGCTTCGAAGACAATGTTATAGAGTATTATGTTAACTATGTCATCAGTATGTGTATTTTTTGTGTACTTCTATAATCAGTATCCTAGCTACAAAATGATGACATAACTACAGAACAGCAACCTACCACGCTGTGTAGTTAACGTTCCAATTCACTCGCCCACGGGCGTGCGTTTAATCACATACCTATCATAATGATAACTTCATAAGTCATGAATTGAAATAAATCATAATTCAAAACCAGACACAGGTGACAGGGAGTTCATTTTTTGGGCCAATAAATTTATTAATCAGGCTTGCCTTAATAAATTTTACAGTAGCCATTGGCAATGCGTAGGTAGATCAGCTAAATTTTAAAACACAACAAACACTATAAATTTAAGCTCTTTCAATAAGCAAGTTCAGCATTGTCCGCACGCATGTGCGGGGCCGACTTCCGGTTGTCGCTGTCGGGATAAACAAAGCCACGTTTTGCACTGCACGTATGGCCATGAGCAATCTTCTTACATCAAAAGTGAAATATCTCTAAAACCACACCACCTAGAAACAAATCGCTTGGTGCACATATAGAAAACATGTTTACCAAGAAGATTATATTAAATTGATACGGTTAGGGTTCTGGATTTCTATAAATTTTGAATAAAACTAACGTTTAGCACTGCGACTACCAGCAAACTCAATGGCCTTGAGCAATCTTCTTACAGAAAAAGTGAAATATCTCTAAAACCATACCACCTAGAAACAAATCGCTTGGTACACATAGAAAACATGTTTACCAAGAAGATTATATTAAATTGATACGGTTGGGGTTCTGGATTTCTATTGATTTTGAATAAAACTAACGTTTTGCACTGTACGGACAGGTGTCACCGGTGTGGCGTACTCAGATGTGTCCCGTGCTCAGCCGTGTCCATCGCTTCTGCACATGTGTGGATTTATTATTGTTTTTGTATCTCTATTTCCTACTGCAGGAATTCACCAAACTTTTACGTATCTTTTCTTGGCTGGGGGGAGGGGTCTAGAATTAGCCTACTTAGGCCACGGTTGTAGGGAACATCCAAATAAGTCTTAGTGAAGTGTCTTAGCTGACAGCTTGAATGTGGATGGATTTTGATGCATGCGCAGACGATACTGTTAGATTCTGAGACATGCGGAGAAGCGATGGACACGGCTGAGCACTGGATGCGTCTGAGTACGCCACACCGGCAAACTCAATGGCCGTGAACAATTTTCTAGGTATGTGTGAATACCGCCGATCGCCGCGAAGCGATTCGGCAACGACGCTAACGCTAGCTCCATACCGCTTACCATTTAGGTCGCCAAAAGGAGAGTTTTCTAGCTACAATTTAACTCTTGGTTTCATGACATAGAGCACATATTTATCGACATCCTCATTGTTTAATTGTTTCAATTGGACCAGTATTAGTTTCAAAAGTTGATGGTTGAATTTCAAGTTTTACTTTTTTCCACAAAATCTTCATCAAATCACTCAAAGTTGATTAAAATGTCCCATCAAACTATGCACATATTGTTCCTTTATTAGTTCTCTACATGTTGTGAAATTTTAAGGATGTTTGATAGATGGCCAAGAGAGTTATTTAATCCGCAGGATTTGCTTACAATGTCCCCTCTATCTCACACCAATTGGCAGTTGGCATTCACGCCTCAGCCTTGCTCATAAAACTAGTAATATGGGTCACAACCTTTGGTTGGTTTACTATAGAACAAAGGGCCCATAACTAGGCATATTTTTCAAGTTCAAATCGATGTAACTTTCTTGATATTTACATTAGAAAAATTATATGAATACTATTACTAAGTTTAAGGTCTCTTCAAGCTCTTTCCATTGGAATATGTTCCATTGAGATAAAATGCTTTTAAAATAAATAAAATACTCACATAGCTAAATCTTCTTACAGAAAAAGTGAAATATCTCTAAAACCACACCACCTAGAAACAAATCGCTTGGTACACTTATAGAAAACATGTTTACCAACAAGATTATATTAAATTGATACGGTTAGGGTTCTGGATTTCTATTAATTTTGAATAAAACTAACGTTTTGCAATGTGCGTAGTCATGCACAAGGTTTTTTTTATCCCAATGACTTCCCATCAACCACCGCGCGCCCAAGATGCTGAACTCGCTTAAAGTAGTATGTGCCAAAAAATGTCAAACCCCTTCAATAATAAAACAAAAGCCACCACTGGAAAGAGCTTGAAACGCCATTTAACATGACACCAATATTATGGGAATAGGTGGAGTATTAAAGAAGTTATGGCCTTTTCCAACTCTGAAATTGGTCATTATTTTCTTACAAAAAATTAAGGTATAAGCACTAGATTTCTGTGACCGAAATTGGTGACTCATTCTCTGACCAATAAGCCACCACATACTTAGATTGTAGCTCCTCTATTGCATTCCGCCTCGCGCCAATTCTGAGTGCCTCGTCACAATTTCCCCAAACTCAACAGTATATAAGATTAATAATGGCTACACATTCCAGTTAACTTTCTTTAAATTCCAGATTGATATAAAAGGGTGAATTTGTAGGTTGAAATTGAGTGAAACTTTTGAAGTTATTATTGGATTGTAGCTCCTCTATTACATTCCGCCTCGCGCCAATTCTGAGTGCCTAGTCACAATTTCCCCAAACTCAACAGTATATAAGATTAATAATGGCTACACATTCCAGTTAACTTAAAAAAAATTCCAGATTGATAATAAAAGGGTGAATTTGCAGGTTGAAATTGAGTGAAACTTTTGAAGTTATTATTGGAATAGCAAAACTTCACCAAATTGAAATATTGTTAAACTAAGCTGTAAAGGGATTCCCATACTACATAATAGACAAGAATAATCAAGATTGACCAATGCAAACCAATCATAGAGGCGTTTTTCTAGACCCCTCCAAAAAAAAGGTGCGATTGGCTGGATCAGTTTTGTTGTAAGAAAATATCCGCCGTTTGCGCACATACCTACTTTCAACAGATCTTGCTGAGACAAACTCAAATCTGTTGTAATTTTGAAAATATCTTAATAGGGGAGAAAGTTATGGCATTTCTAATGTCGGCTTAATTGTTAAATTTAGTCTGGATTCACGATTATAATAAACTGTGACCATTGCCACATTGTTACACCTTTGTATGCTCTAAGTATTTTGATTTTGGTATTTTGATGTCTATTTTCAGTGAGATTAGGTCATGTTCTTTCCAGTGAATTTAAATTTATGAAAATATTCCAATGCAAAAGTACTTTAATCAAGGCCTGAATCGTGAAAATGCAGGAATATTTTACTATAGATATGGTGACCGAGCCGCCCCTATCGGAATCTGACATACCTAGTACAGATGATCATAATAGCTTTATCTACTCTATTCTAATTTAGGATAGTACAATCCAGAAACGTGAATTAAGCCTGGCTATTCATATTACTTATTTGCAGGTTTTGATGAAGAGCTATATTATGTACTCTAATTAATTAAATTATATCAGCATATATATATATTACCTCGGTACTAAGCCTCTGGCTACTCGTAGTCGAGGGAGAAGGAAGAAACATCCGGGTCCAGCAATTAGCATATTCCACTCATAACGGGAGGACGTTACGAGCAGGTTCAGCAGTTTTTTCCTACAAATAACAACGATTGCAGAGTAAGTATTGGACGAAAACTTACAAGGATTGATAAGAATGCATATAGCACATATTGACATACTTTTTGGAGCATTTAATAACATGTTAACACAGTTATTCATGTAAATGTATTCGTTATCCGGTGCGATAAATATTTTCTCAGCACCGCCATTTTATGTGCTGCCTGTTGCCGAACGGAGAGATGTTTGGCTGGAGCCAATTCATCGCTTAGATTATCTCTGGGTATCTTAATAGATTCCCCAAGGGTTTAAGGCATACCTCTGAGTTTCATAGCGTTTTTTTCAACTTGTTGGAGTAGTAGCCACAGGAGGGAGAAGTGTATGTTACAGAGAGTGTGGGAGGGATCAGTATACTGGTCCCTACCCCTCGATTGGTTTCGGTTTGGTTCGTTTGACCGTTGCACTTTCGACATACCATTTAGCTTATCACGCCTGGTTTAAACCGGTGTAAATATGGTGTTAATACCCAATTGTTGCCTTGAGCACATTACCGCACTGTTCCATGTGTTCAGTTGTTCCTTGAGCTCGTTTTAATGAACCTTCATTGGTTTTCAGACGACTCGAGATGGTGGCGAAGCAGAGTAAGGTCCATGTACCACACGCACTCAGTGAGGAGGAAGCTAACCCTGGGCCCGAGTCCGCTCAGTCACGTGACCACTTGACCGAACCGGGGCCGTCTAATTTAGACGACCGGGTGGTACGCCTCATTAGAGAGCAACTACAACAGCTGCTCCCAGAAAAAGTGACCACACATCAACAACAACAGGTCGCTTCGGAGGAGTCGGAATGGAAAGAAGGACTCATCCGATGGAGATGAGTACTTCAAGGCCCGCAACAAGACCGGCATCAAAAAGAAGTCAAAGAAAAAGAAGAAGAGTAAGTCTTCTTCATCAGGCTCACCTTCAGATTCAACCACCACAGATTCGGAATCCGAGACGGAAAGGACTGGCAAGTATGTCAAGATTAGTGGGAAGGTGGTCAAGAAAATAATGGTGCAGAAAAGAAAGAAAGAATACCTGCACACTGATGAGGAAGACCATAAAAGGACACTTCCACACATTTCAGCCGGCCGAGATAATCACCAAGTTGGCCGAGCACTTTACAGGGATCAAAGGGATCCCGGAAGCTACCATCAAGGAGATGGACTCAGATGTGAAGATGAGTGACAAACATAAAAGTTTTAAAGTTATATATATATATAATTCCGAAAAATACTGTGTAATATACTAAAATCTCCTCCTGCTAGCAATGAGGAGTCACATTCAATTGCCCACCTTTTCTTTGGGAAATGCCTTAATAAAATTAATCCATTACACCCTTCTGTGAAATGCAAAAACCATGCTATGTCCATAATTATGTCCTGACTAACTATTGCTTTTCCAATAAAAGGGGTAGCCCTTAAGAAATCTAAAATTCTATTCATAAATCTCATAGAATTAATCACACATGTAGAAATAAATTGCAACCTACCCACAAGTCTTTGAACATTTTTTCTAGTTACTTTACTCCCCACTTTCCACCTATTACATTCAGTTAAAATATCTAACAATTTTTCTTTAGGGATCCTGACTTCCATGTCCTGACTCAATCTATACCGCAGCGCCCCACAAGGGAATTGGTGTACCTAATTATGATAGTTAGGTAACTAGATTAAACCAGAACTTGACAGATTAAATTATCTCAATATCTTTAATAGAACCAAAGTTATGACAATTTTAATATTGCCAAATCAAATCATACAAATGATTTAGATAAGTTACATACACAATTGAAATGAACAGAACAGTTTAAATTATCTCAATATCTTCAATAGAACCAAAGTTATGACGATTCTAAACTTGCAAAATGGGGCATCAATTTTAAATAGGGTTTGTATGGCAATGGTGAAGTATTTAGGCCAACATTTGTGAGTAGAATTGAATGACAAACCTTGATATATTCTTAATGCTTGCACTTATGACAATGAGAATTGGTATCGAAGAGTGTTTTGGGGTACTCTTTCAAATGCTGCAATCAAAATTCATGAAATAGAAATGGTTGTTTAATTATCATGGTTTCTATAGATGCCTTTCAATGTTTGTAAACATTGTGTATGCGCGCGCAGCTCGGCTGCAGAACGAAGGCACACTGCCACTGAGTTTGCCCGTACGCGCAGTGTAAAACCTTTATTTTATTCCAAATTAATAGCAATGCAGAAGCCTAAGCATATAAATTTAATATAATCTATTCGGTGAATATGTTTTCTATATGTGGTTCAAGCGGTTTGTCTCTAGGTAGTGTGGTTTTTGAGATATTTCACTTTTTCTGTAAGAAGATTGCTCACTCCCATTGACAATGCATTGAGTTTGCCGGTGTCATGGTATACAACCCCTGCCTGATCGCAGCCCCTGTCGTGGCTTCTGCGCATGCGCAGAGGTTGTAAACAAGCTCAGCTCGGCTGCAGAACGACTACACACTGCCAGTGTCTATTAAAGATTAATAGAAATGCACAACCCTAACCATATAAATTTAATATAATCTGTTCGTTGGATATGTTTTCTATATATGTTCCAGGGGGTTTGTTTCTAGGTGGTGTATAGTTTCATAGATATTTCACTTTTTCTGTATGAAGATTGCACTGACACTCAGAATATCCCAACTTTCACTATTTAGTCTATTATCTCTGTTTTTAATACTTTCAGAATAAATTGCTCTTAGGTTACATTAAATACTTCAGATCTTCCTCTTCAATCGCGCATTAAGATATTTTTAATCGATCCACTGAAAGTTTTTTAATTTATTTTACAAAAATAAATGCTTAGTCAACTGTCTTCACGACAGGGGCTGCGATCAGGCAGGGGTTGTATACCATGACACCGGTACGTGCAGTACAAAACCCTTATTTTATTCAAATTTAATAGAAATCCAGAACCCCAACCTTTTAATTTAATATAATCTATTCATTGAATATGTTTTCTATATGTGTACCAAGCGGTTTGTCTCTAGGTGGTGTAGTTTTAGAGATATTTCACTTTTTCTGTAAGAAGATTGCTCACGGCCATTGACAATGCACTGAGTTTGCCGGTACGCGCAGTACAAAACGTTTATTTTATTCAAAACTAATAGAAATCCAGAACCCTTACCATATAAATTTAATATAATCTAGTCGTTGAATATGTTTTCTATATGTGTACCAAGCAGTTTGTTTCTAAGTGGTGTAGTTTTAGAGATATTTCACTTTTTCTGTATGAAGATTGCTCAAGGCCATTGACAATGCACTGGCACTGACACTCAGAATATCCCAACTTTCACTATTATCTCTGTTTTTAATACTTTCAGCGTAAATTGCTCTTAGGTTACATTAAATACTTCAGATCTTCCTCTTCAATCGCGCATTAAGATATTTTTAATCGATCCAATGAAAGCTTTTAAATTTATTTTACAAAAATAAATGCTCCACATAGACATAGCATTGCTGCAGCACACATCACTGCCGTATTTTACCCTTCGCGGGCAGTTTGCCGGTGTGCGCAGTGGAAAACGTAAGTTTTATTCAAAATTAATAGAAATCCAGAACCCTACCCATATCAATTTAATATAATCCTTTTGGTAAACATGTTTTCTATGTGTATTCCAATCGGCTGGTTTCCAGGTGGTGGGGTTTTAGAAATATTTAACTTTTTCCCTATGAAGATTGCTCATAGCCATTGAGTTTGCAGTGTGACCGGATGTTGTCCTGCAGCCAAGAGACGCGCGCACTGACCTAGATACACGTGCTGACGTCATATGAAATTGGTCAATAGTTACTCCACACATTTGCCATTTGGGGATTTTTTTAAATATTTTATTTTTGCAAAATAAATATATTTTAGCATTAGAATTTTTTTTTCCCATAAGACAAAACTAATAATAATTTGCATCTTCAAATTAAATTGCAAGTGTAGTGAGGATAGTAGTGGGCAGCTGGCCTTATATACAGGAGTGGGAGGGGCTGTGCAGCCTTGTGATGTGGCGAGTGTTGCACTCTCCCACCCCACACACTACTTTTTTGGAGGTCTGCTGGAAATTCACAGGTGAAAGCAGCTGAATAGAGATTACCCATTTTATGTGAAACAATGTCTGGTAAACCAGTTTATGGCCATACAAATTAATTTAAATGATGTCTTACCTTCTTTTTTTAAAGCAAATTGAAGACTTCAAAGTCGATTCTTCAGTAGTCAAAAATGTCAAACTTTAATTTTAAAACAGATCACAATATAGCTAAATCAAAACTACATTAAAATCCAGAAGTATGTCAGTGAATGCTCTGAAATGGCATATGTAGAGAGCTCGGACGTTGTGGGTGTGTACCAAGCCAGTACTTCATAAATGCACACTATTTTAAATGCATCGCGGTGGTGGCGCCTCCGGCGACTACGCGCGCACTTAATAAGTGGCTTTAATGGGACACCAATTTGTAATAGGGCTTGTATGACAAAGGTGAAGTAATTAGGCTAGGCCAACACTTTTTGTGAATAGAATTTGATGGAAAATGTTGATATATTCTTAATGTTTGTGTATGACAAAGGTGAAGTAATTAGGCTAGGCCAACACTTTTTGTGAATAGAATTTGATGGAAAATGTTGACATATTCTTAATGTTTGCACTTAGGACAATGAGAATTTTTATCTAGGGGTATTTTGGGGTGCTCTTTCACGTGCTGCAATCAAAATTCATTAAATACAAACAGTTTAAGAGTTATCATGGTTGCAGAACAATCCACATTGTATATTTTTGGAAGGCTGCTTGCAATTTATGGGTGAAATCAGTTGACCAGAGTCCAGAGACTCCTTTTATGTGAAACAAGGTCCGATAAATCGGTTTATGGCCTTAAAATTCAGTTTAGTGGTGCCATACCTTCTTTTGCCAGATTGAAAACTTCAAAGTCAATTCTTCAGTAGTCAAAATCGGAAATATTTAATTAAATGTATCCGAATCAAAATTATTTTCAAAACCAGAAGTATCTCAGCAAATATTCTCACAGAGGATGCATAGGGAGTAAGTTTTTTCTTGTTTTGTGGGCATGTACTTCATGAAAACACTATTTTGAATGCATCACGGTGTTGGGTACCTATTAGAGGTGATGGCTGAGGCACTTATTCAAGTTTTTAGTTTTTTGCTCTCAAAATTTGTATTACATTTACAGTTGAATATAGACCAGACGGGATGGCCGAATGAGTTAGAGCGTCCGTCTCCCGTGTCGGTAGATCGTGGGGTCGTCGGTTCGAACCCTGGTCGAGTCAAACCAATGACGTAAAAATTGATACTTGTTGCTTCCTAGCCTTATTAGGATATAGCAAGGACTGGTTGGCTCAGTGTCAGGATAATGTGACTGAGTGGGATATCAGGTCATGGTGCTGGCGGCCTGGTCTTCCAGTGGGGCAGCACTATAAAGTCACCATGAGTGCACATTGTCACAAGTCGGTACCCGTCCTGATATGACCTTATATGTTGCTAGGACATAAAACAACAAACAAACTACAGTTGAATAATATCTTTTTTTTCAGCACCGATGCGCTGGTTTTCCAGTCTTAGCAATTATGGTGCATGTGAACTTTGTGGATGAGATCATGAGATGGTATGACTACCATGAGCAATATAGTAGGTTGAAATCAGGCATTACAAATATAATGGGGATCTTATTTTATACATGTACACTGGAGAATAGCTGTTTACCTTTAGACTATGTCATTGATTTGATTATCATACCTGTGAGTGTGAGGAGACATAATACAATGGGCATGACTTGCTGATACAGTGATAGGCCTACAGGTAGTAGTGCATTTTGTATTATGCAAATAATGGTTGCATGATTCATTTAAATTGTCATGGTCAACTATAAGTATAACTTTGTCGTTAGTGTATATTTTATTGGTTTTGTGTTATAGGGTCTCTAATTTGTCCACCCTAGCATGTAGTTCTTCTGTGTGTAGATTTTGTCCTTTGTAAACTGTCCTGAGTACCCCATGTTCTACTGTTTGAAGCTTTGCTTGTTGCTTTTGCTGTTTAGTGAGTAGTTCATGTATTACTATTAGGTCATTGTAATAAATTATTGGGAGGATCATTGTTTTGTATTTAAAAAGAGTTGTTGTTATTATAATAATTATTATTATAATAATTATTATTGTTACGATTATTATTATTGTTGTGGGGGTGATGAAAATGGGAAATATTGCGCCTAGAGCGGGACTCGAACCCACATCTCTTTGCATTCCGGGCCAGTGTGCTAACCATTACCCCACCTAGGCTCCCTGATATCAACACACTACCCATGCCTACCTCAGTACCTGTCTATGTGGTTACTTGCCTGAGAGGTCAGTGCAGTCTACTACACTCGTCACCCTGGAATTGTAAGTATTTTAAATGGTCAATTAATGATTACAATTACATACATACAGGCAATGCACTTACAGATACATACACAGGGTAGGTTCAACAACCATACAGAACTTAGCTTGTACATAATCCTGGTCATTGCACCAGTGTTGTGGGGGTGATGAAAATGGGAAATATTGCGCCTAGAGCGGGACTAGAACCCACATCTCTTTGCATTCCGGGCCAGTGTGCTAACCATTACACCACCTAGGCTCCCTGATATCAACACAGTACCTGTCTGTGTGGTTACTTGCCTGAGAGGTCAGTTCAGTCTACTACATTATTATTATTATTATTATTATTATTATTATTATTATTATATATGCAGTGGATATTTTGCCATGAACCGGTTTTACATTTCTACGGCTATATAGCCATGAATTCCAGTACACATGTACAGTCGTGTCATTTTTTTTACTTTGGCGTTTTTGGCAACACGATTTGCTAGCAAGCTATTTTGTTTGCTATTTTACCATGAAGACACTAGTAACTAGGTCTAGGGTTAATCCTAACCTCGGAAAATGAAGAAAATTTATCCCCTATTGGGAGAGACATGTTGTGCAAATGTTTTTGAAAATATGATACAACTGTGCATGCGCTGACGCATGCGTCCCAGAATTCACAGCCAAGTAGCCATAGAAATGTGTACTGTAGTGTAGCATGAAAGGGTGTGCAACATGATACTTCAAGATGTGTGTAGGAGTGGGGGGCGGTACGGGTACGGTGGTCAAACTGTTTAATCGTAGTGTGTCTGATGTCCACTGTCTCTATGCCGTTGTATGGACAAATCTATTATGGAATTATTCTATGTTGTGTACATTTAATTTGATGGAATTATTTTTCATTTTAGACTGGAACCAGTCGAGAAACATTGACGGCTGAAAACGATGACGGAGAAAAGGTAAAGAAAAGGAAGAAGAAAAAGAAAAAGAAGAAAAAACATGGGTAAGCGTATGTTCCTTTTGGTGAATGCTCTCCAAAGTTGAGCAGTAGTTTTCAAACCGCGCCCAACCAGATGGGATGGACTAGCAGTGCAGCATTCACTTCCTGAGCGTGGAGTCGTGCGCTCAATCCTCAGCAGAGTCAAAATGAATACTCCACAAGCTGGCACTTGTCACCACCTTACCTGGTAAGATAGGCCATGGCCTGCAATGTCAGGGTAATGTGACTGAGTGCAATATCATATAATGATGCTGGCACCACAGTAGCTCACTAGGGTATCCATATATAATATATAAAACCAGCAAGCGTGTACACAGTCAAAAGTTGGTGCCAGATTTAATATTACCTCAAATGTTGCTAAGATGTAAAACCCCATTCACCCAACTGGGGCTCTGATTTACGATACCACAGTTTAAAGTTACCTAATTTAACCCCACCCTCCCTCCCTTCGTTATTAAAGAAGTATATAACCAATGTCTGATGAACCCTACCCATTTCCTAGGCATGTTATTAACCGTCAGATATAAATAAAAACATGAATCAAATACTGAGTCTGGCTGTAGTTCTAAATCTAGATTTATCTAGATTTAAATGCAGATGGTGTAAGACGTGCTAATGAGTTTCTATGTACATACAATGGTAGATAAAAGATTCACATCTTAAATCTGTGATATTTTAAAAACTTGATAAAAATGTAGCTGAAGTGTGTAACTTCGCTCCCCGACCCAGTGCTACCTGTGGGGTTGGGGGCTGCTGATCTGTAACATGTATTTTGTTCTGCGCTGTAATTAATTGTTTATAAACTGGACCTATGACTATAAGTATAACGGTCAACTGCGTATACTGATCTATGTTGTCTAATTTGTCAAGTTCGCGTATTAGATTTAACAGACCGGGTCCCTGTCACCCAAATGCTGTACACGATTGCTCTGGATGGGGATATCATAGAAATAAATAATTCCACTTCCTGTTCCGTACTAAAGTAATTTTCGCCTGTATTTAGACTACATTGTCATTCACCCCCTACTCTGCGTAGGGGTGGATCTTTTATCTGGGTGTGAGAGCCCTTAAGCAGCTTGGTTTCGTCATTTTTGCAGGTTGACGCTTCAAAACCAGTCTCGGTATGGGATTGGCCTGGTCGGTGAACTAGAGCTGATAAATGACGACGTAGTCGATGTAACAGACACTCATGATAAGTTTGATGCCCAAGAGATAGCCGCGCCCACCATCCGCAGCGAGCCACTAAGCACCATTTTCATAGAACAGAAGAGTAAGTTAAAATAACAGCCAAACCGTGTGTATGTGTGTGTGCATGCATGTATGCGCGTGTGTTTTAAAGCTGCATAGTCCGATGAAAGCATAACATTTTCCAAACTAAAACAATTAGAGTAAAACCTCTCTAACCGACCACCTTCACAGATCGATCCCTCCCCTATATTGATCGCTTTATTTGGGTCCCAAACAATCACCTGCACAATACCATTGTAATGAAATGAAAACCTCCCTAAGCTGACCACCTCCCTAAATGGACTATTTAAAGTCGGTCCTATGGTCGGTCGATTTAGAGTGGTTTTGCTGTATCTAGATTTGATCCTACATATCTAACTTAGATAATACTGTACTTATTAAGCATTTGTTGCCACATAGAATTAGAAGGGAATGCTAAATGAATTTAATAGAACATGTTCCTGCCGGAGTCTATGGTGTAAAGTTTTGGCATGCCTGCCAAAATTAATTTAGCATGTTTACACTTCAAATATGTCAAAAGTTAGTCATTTAAAATAAAAGTTACTTCAAGCTAAAGTAAGATAGATTATAATGATCATCCTAATATATTAATCTCAGAAAATGACCAAAACACTAAAACCATTGGAATGAGGGGGGGGGGGGGGTAATAAAAGTCAGTGATGACACTTCAGTGTCCATGTCTTTCTTTCGGTTCCAAGCTTCCGAGTAGGCATAACCAACCTCATAGCACCCAGAAAGGTGGCCTAGAGGATGTGTTGTATGTTGTAGTGTTTGTTGTCTTAAGTGACATTTCTCCACGTATTCTCAACAGAAGGCTTTAAAGCAGCCGACAAAGTAGTGTTGGCGCGTCGCATGGAGGAGGCCCAGCGGAAACTGCAGCAACTTCCGGCCTTGGAGCCTGCAAACACGACACTGGAGTTCGGCCTCAGCACGCACACAGTGTTCAAGGCGTTCACGCTCTTCTGTCATGGCCTGTTTGCCGGCTTCTCCTTCTGGCACATCGTCATGGTCTTCACCATGTTGACGGCGCTAGGCTACAAGGGCTTCCTCGGCTACTACCACATCCTCGCGCAGCCAGTGCAAAGCCTCTACTTCCTGCTGTTTGTTTTCTGCACCGTCTCCGCGTTTGATAGGTCAGTTTTAGCTGAAGAATATATGGTGATAATTACTAGGATAAGGCTACAATTCTATTGGAGCCACGTTCTGTTTTCCATCATTTACAGATACCTCAACATTTATTTCCGCTTCTTTTGACCAAGCCCATCCCTGCTTTATAGTGCTGCATCACACACCCATGCACACACACGATGCAATATTCCATATCGCTAATGCCAGGCGGTGTACTGTAAATTACAAATTAAAGGAAATGTACAATTTTAAAAGGGGGCAAAATACTGTGCTATCCTTTCCAGTTTTGGGGTAATGCCAAAAGTCAGTAGCAACAGGAATGGAAAAAGAAGGATTCGTCTTCTTGTGTTCAAATAGCATCTGTTAGCTCGGGCCCACTGAGAGTAATAACATGTTTTTTGAATCATGAAAAAAAGACCAATAATACCAGAGCTATGAAATGAGATATTTTTCTACATTAGAATTTGGAAAAAATAATTACCTTCAGCCTATGTCTTAAGTATAGGAAACAGGGATGAAAGATCTCCGCGATTTCGCGGATTTCCGGGATTTTTCAATCCTGCAGCACGATTAACATATAGGCTCTACTGTTTTAGGCTGCAGCTCCATCAGCGTATACTAATATGTAGTGCAGATGCTGCAGCACTATCAGCGTATACTACTAATATATGCTTCAAACGGTGCAGCACTATCAGCGTATACCAATATATATGATACCCAACTTCCGGGAATTTTCCGCGAATCCCTGACAATGCTAAACCTATGGGAGAATATCAGCATTTCCGCTTTTTTTCCCGGAGACCACTTTCATCCCTGAGGAAAGAATTGGTCTCCATGGACCATGAATATCATGATTTCAGACCAAACAAATGGGAATATTTAAGATTATATAGCCAAATACACATATGCTGTTTGGCATATGCGGGTATTTAGACATGATAAAACTGATGGTGCTATTTATTTTGACATTTTGTAAATATCAATGTGGTAATTTGCATATTAATTTGCATATTGGTGATGAGTTAGTATGTAATATGCAGGTTTGCGAGAGGATATGTGGTTCATTTATTGCACTATATTAAATAAATGTTCCACACATGAAATGAATAATATTAAGTAGAGTAACACTTGTTGACCATCAGTTTAAAAAATGACCTAATTAAAGATAATTAGACTAATTAATGGGGAGGTTTCATGAGCCAGTTCTCCCGCTTTACACTTGGTGGCAACACCCGTTCCTGGTCCAAGTCAGCCATCATGGTTGGATAGAAGTGTGTAGGTGTGTGTGTTGGTGTAGGTGTGTGGTGGGGGTTTAAGGATGTGGTGGGGGTGTAGGTATGTGTGGGGGTGTAGGTATGTGTGTGGTGGGGATCTAGGTGTGTGTGGTGAGGGTTTATGGGTGTGGTGAGGGTTTAGGGGTGTGGTGGGTGTGTGGTGAGGGTTTAGGTGTGTGGTGGGGGTTTAGGGATGTGTGTGTGGTGGTGTAGGTGTGGTGGGGGTTTAGGGATGTGGTGCGGTGTGTATTTCTAAGGATATAGCTATTTGACTGTGCTGAGTGTTCAAAAAGATATGGATGGATAGGGATGAATAGCCAACTAGTTTTCCATTTACATTGGGACATGTGGCAGACAGTTGGGTTTGGAGGTAGAGCTGGGGGGGGGCAGTGTCCATGGACTCTTTATGTAGTCTGGGTCCGGTGTTGCAGTTTCCGCAGCACACCAGTTTGCGAGGGACACATCGCTTCTGTGCATACGTCAAAATCGAACAGCATCGTCACTAACCTAATACATTTAATATAATGTTTTTGGTAAAGATGTTTTCTATATGTGTACCAAGCGATTTGTTTCTAGGTGGTGTGGTTTTAGAGATATTTCACTTTTTCTGTATTTTCTGTATGCAGATTGCTCATGACCATTAACAATGCCTTGAGTTTGACGGTACGCGCAGTGCAAAACATTAGTTTTATTCAAAATTAATAGAAATCAAGAACCCTAATGTTATAAATTTAATATAATCTGTTGGTTGAATATGTTTTCTGTATGTGTGCCAAGCAGTTTGTTTCTAGGTGGTGTAATTTGAGAGATATTTGACTTTTTCTGTATGAAGATCACTCACGGCTATTGACAATGCATTTGGATGGATGGGTCCCTCGCAAACTGGTGTGCCGTGGAAACTGCAACACCGGCCTTTAAATCAAGATCTGTCTACATAAAACTAAGCATATAAACTAAACTAAAGTTTAATTATGTTTTTTTTATGGAATATTGCTAACATGTTCTCTATGGTGATATCCATTATACGGATGCACACACAAATGCACACATTATTCTGGATAAGAGCTACTCCAATGTCACCGTGCAGTATGGCCTAATCGGTAAGAGCGCTGGTTAGCCTCCCGTGTGGAAATTTGTGGGTTCAATCCCTGGCCGAGTCAAACCAATGACATACAAAATTGATACTTGCCGCTACTTAGCTTGGCGCTCTGCATTAATAGGATAGGGCCATGATTGGTTTGCTCAGTATCAAGATAATGTGACTAAATAGGATATTGGCTCTTGGTGCTGGCGCTCAGTCTTTCAGTGGGCAGCACTATGCAGTTGCATTGAGTGTGCACTGTTAAGTGAGTACCCGTCCTGATATGACCTTAGATGTTGCTAGGATTTAAAACCAAAACAAACAAACTCAAATATCAACCACAAGGGTTTGTTGCATGTTATTTACATTGATGTTTTTCCTTGAATAGAAAACAATCCTAATATCTCTATGTGTATCATTATATATTTTCAGGTATGATCTGTGTTCCCTTGACAAGCGGTTTGTCAAGCGGGCTGTTACGCTACAAAATGGAGCGATAGCTTGTGTCTTCTACATGGTCGGCATCTTCATTAGCCTCTTCACTGCGCCCATGGATGACAAGCTCAGCCTCTTCGTGAAGTTTCCAAAGCTCTGGGAAGATGATGATGTAGGTGAAACTAATCATTTGCACCTCTTTAAAATTATTTTCATGTTTGGGAGTTCCTGAGCCCACAACCAGATGCATGCGGGTGTGATAGTAAGCATGTTGGTGGCTTTCAAGTAGCTTGTATCGGTAGAATCGGTAGAGCGCGGGCCTCCCGTATGGAAGGTCGGGAGTTCAATTCCTGGTCGAGTCAAACCAATGACTTACTAAATTGATACTTGTCGCTTCCTAGCCAGGCACTCTGCATTATTAGGATAGGTCAATGACTGGTTGGCTCTGTCAGAATAATGAGTTGGATATCAGGTCATGGTGCTGGTGGCCTGGTTTCCCAGTGGGGCAGCACTATCAAGTTGCCATGAGTGCACACTGTCACAAGTCAGTACCCGTCCAGATATGACCTTAGATGTTGCCAGGACGTAAAACAACAACCAACCTGCCTCGATCCTCAACCGAATCAGGCCAAATACATAACAATGTTTCTTGTTATCGCCCCCCCCCCCCTGGTGTTGGGCTGTCAAAGATGGGGTTGACTCAATATTCGGATAATGTACCTTGAGTGGGATATTGTGATTTGGTGCCAGAGACTGGTATGTTAGTGAGACAACAGTATAAATCTCCCATGAGCATCACAATATAAAGTCCACGGCTCGAATCTGTGGTTGTATAGGCAGGCTATAGTGAAATCAATACAGGCAAAAAGAAAGGAAGAGTATAAAGCGTGAAAGAAGAGAGAGAGAGCCAAGCCCTCAGGTTTATTATTTATATGGTACATGGATCCAGTATAGTATATCACCTAACCAGATTCTCCCAATGAGAATCAAGCATTTCCAGCTCTACCAATGAGAAACAAGCATTTCCGGTCCCCATGGTTACAGTGATCTGCCCACCACCATCAAGCGGTGTGGCTCCCCTGGCCACCACCTGCCCTGAGCTGAGTGTGTGGCGATCCATGACTAGCAGAGGGGGGAGAGGGTAGTGGGTAGAGCTCTGAGTGCCGCTTACACACTATCTTACTAGCACCACAATGTCTATTTACCAATGAGTCAAGTACCACCAGCAACTACATAAACGGATTTATGCACCTGGCCATATATACCTGTTCACAAATAGAACATTTGCATTCTCCCACCAATGCATCATTATCGGAATATTTTACAACAAGTTGGTGGCCATCAGATGTTGCTATTATTTAAATTCCCACCCACTAAATCAATGTCCATGCCTTCCTCTGTGCTTTGCAGATATTAGTCTCTGAGTTGAACACGTGGAGAATCCTGAATGCAGTGCGTGGGTGCACGGCCATCGTTGGTTGGTTCATCATCGCACTCAACCCAACCTTTGACCGCCTCTATTCCCACCTCCACAGTGCGACTGAAACGGCCATCGGGATGGACCTTAAAAAGTCGGCTTTCAGCAGCGCTGCTTAGATTATATCAACCGCTAGAAAGCCCGGAAAAGTGCTATTGAGAAGGACCTAAAAGTAATCTTGAGCAGCACTGCCTAGAAGACAGTGAAATTTCCACTGAAGACCTAAAGGCAGTTTTCGGTAGCACTGCTTCGATTATATCTACCTCCAAAAGGGTAACCAGAATAGGACCTTCGTAAATGAACATATCTGTCTCTAGTGCTGACACTTGAAATGTTTATAAAGTACTTAATTTATTATTATTAATAATGATAATTGTCTGACCATGTGTGGTTTATCTTATAATACTTAAGTAAGTGGTGCATCTGACTAGCATGAGAGCGAGTTCGATTGAAAACGAGGCTTGCACTTTCGCGATCTAGAACACGATGGCACTATGTAATGTATATAAATGTATTTTTTTTCTTTCTTGAACATTTATACTGCCTATCATGGATAAGTTTGAATAGTCTTTGTTTTCACCATTAGACAGTTGGTCCATAGAAAGCCCGAACCTACACCTGATGGATTTTTAACCTCCCACACCACATAGGCATGGTATAAGATTAACTGGCCTTTGATGGCGGTGTATATTATACACAGTGGTGGAAATCCAAACGAATACAGTTGTAGCAACCACTGTAATCTAAGTTCATTATCTTAAAAAACGTAACTGAAAGTTTGGTCACAGTGATTACTAAGTTGCATAATTGTTTTGGTCTTTCTTAAAGGTAAATTTAAAATACATCAGGTTGATTATTCTAATGAGCTTGGTATATATACATAATTTAATTTAACCTTCTGGGGCTGGGTGCGCCTATGGCTTTCACACCCTTACAGTCTGGTTGCGCCTGAATGCACCTGCAATTTGGTAGCACTGTATTTCTGATATGATCAAAAAACTATCAGGAAGACATTGTTGTTGAAGATTTATGCCTATCATGGATAAGCCTGAATAGGCTTGTTTTCACCATTAGACAGTTTGTCGATAGAAAGCCCGAGCCTACACTTTTACCGACCCAAGGGATTTTTAACCTCCCACACCACATAGACATGGTATGATAGCAACTGGCCTTTGATGACGCTGTAAGTTATACACAAAGGTGGAAATCCAAATTGGCAGAGGTGGGGGCAGAGGGAATCGAACCACTGACCTTCAGATTAGGAGTCCGACCTAGGAAAATGTCAGACACTCTAACCACTCCGCCACAGAGAACACCGTATCTAGAAAAGCAATGCAATTCAACTACAAGCACACCGGGGCTGTAAGCATATGGAACTTGCGGGCGCTCCCGGCCTCGAAGGGTTAAAACTAAAGCTTCGGACCAAATAGGTTGAGTGGGGGGGAAAAGCCGTTCGCTGTAGATGTCTGGCATGTCATAATGCAGAAACAACAGGCCTCAGATCCCTGTAATTGTCCAACTGTCCAACGCGCAAGCTTCGGGGTTGGGAGTTCGAACCCATAACAACATAGAAACGGTAGAAATCGTCCATAATAATATTTATATAAATGCTTTATACCACCCGTATATATGTGTTGTGCAAAGCACTATGTATCCGTCCAATGTAAGCTATACAAATGCCATGGTTATATTGGGGAATTTTTAAGGAAGGTTCAATTTTGTTTGTATAACACTATTTGTACGCTATGCTAAGGTATGCCTAGTGTCTAGGCAGAAATAAAACTATGAAGGCACTGAATATGTACTATGAATGTCAGTTGTGTATACTGACAAGTACTCCAGCTATAGGATTATTTTTGTATAGGCAATAGTTTTTAATGCTGCATAGTCAGATAAAAAGTATCACATTTTCTAAAACCAAATCACTGACACAATTTAAATACTGGCACGTCTATTTATTTTATTGCTGCATAGAAAGAATACCAACAGGTCCCTCCCTATTGAAGCCGTTGTGGTCCAGCATTTTGACGTGCACGCACATGTTTTTATTTTGGTTATCTCCAGTTAACATTTAAAATATACGTTACTTCAAACTAAAGTAAAATCGATCATAACTACCAAATATGGTAGAAATTCTAAATCCTTCGGATTAGTCTATTCAACTTTAAGAGGCACAGTGCAAATGCTTCAGCATGTATGGTGTATGTTCAGTGGTATCTGCCTTCGGCGACTTCTGACATATGCAAACAGTTTTATAATGGATTAACTGTTTTTGTCTTACCGTAAACAACTCACGTATTAGGTGAGTCGGCAGATACGTCGAGCTCAATTTTTGATTGGTTGGTTGGTTGGTTGTTGGAGTTTTACGTCCTGGCAACATCTAAGGTCACATCAGGATGGGTACCGACTTGTGACTGTGCACTCATGGCGACTTTATAGTGCTGTCCCACTGCGAGACCAGGCTGCCAGCAGCGTTACCTGGTCTCCAACTCGGTCACATTATCCTGACACGGAACCAACCTTGCCCTATCCTAATAATGCTGAGTGCCTGGCTAGGAAGCAACAAGTATACATTTTTAAGTCATTGGTTTGACTCGACCAAGGTTCGAACCCTTGGGTTCCAATCCCACGATCTCCCAAAACGGGAGTCTTGATGCTCATCACATTCGGCCATCCTGCCTGGTCCTCAATTTTTCTACTATAGTTACGGGTGAATTGATACTGAAAAGTTAGGAAATATGACGCACGTATGTGTCGAGGTGCTTCTGAGGCTTCTGAGAACTTATATTTTAAAAATAAATCGACTTAACAGCAAGTTCTTACGATATTTAACTGTTCCTTTAACGCCCGCTATGTCAAGAAAAATAAGGGTCTGGGTGCAGAGTTGTCCTCTGAAGATGGACCTGTTGCTGGCAGTATGTTCTAGTGTTCAGCTTCTGTAGTGATTTCACTTTTGGCAAGTTTTTTGTAAGTGTATTATTTGAATATAAAGTTAAAAGTAAGATATTCATTAATCTAAATACATTTGAGAAAGCGAGAGAAAAAAAAAATGCACTATGTAATTTATTATTTGGATATAAATAACGGCATCACCTTAATGTTTCTCTCTACCCAGCTTCACCTCCATGATATTGACGTTATCTCCTCGCTTCCTCCACGCCGTGAGCTAACAGTCATTCTGCTCCCCTTTTATATAAAGCTGATTTGTTTTAACAATGTATCTTGTATGAGTATGAAAATTAGTGACGAATGTCTCCTAAAATAGGAACAAATTGGGCAACGGCTATTCATGGAGTCACTATTATATAACTTTGATATCATTTGTCCTGTTGCCCTATGTGTATATATGCATGTGAAATGATTACATATATGTAGGCCTCTATACAAAGGGATTATGAATAGGAATTATATGGGGAGGGTTTTCTACCCGTTCTGTGTAATTTGCCTTGCTATTGTGATAAATTCATATGCCAATGTTTATGTATTTGTTATGGAATGATTTTTGTATCATATATAAAAATGTATATCTAAAAGAAATGTGTTTCCTTTGTTATTCCAACAAATTGCGACTGAGAGAATGTACTGTATTGACTGAAATGACAATAGGTATTAGTGATGGACCAGTAACTATAAATGGGCAGTGGAATGAACGACACAGCATAACCTGCTTCTGTCCGCAGTGTCTTTTTTTATTAAATCTGTTTTAACACCCAACAATATTTATTAATGAGATGAATGGACGGGATTGCTATTAGTTGAAGTCTGCTTCCTATGGGTTCGGGGTGGGGCATGCGTCATGGACTTTAGCCGTGTCAAATCAAAGACCTGCAAATTGTGAGCCTTTGACTTCAAAAGTATCTCTAGACACATGGTTGATTGTGTGCCTTTACATTCTCTGTAAAAGCGATGATAATAATATGACAATAAGATTTGCCATGAATATGGCCTTTGCTGCCGACACTCCAATTACTTTAAGCAGTCACCACTAACTCCAAATTGCTACTTGTCATTACAGAGATTGCCACAGCATTACTAGGATAGGGAAATTACGTGTTGACCAGGGTAAGAATGAAGTGCCTTGAGTAGGGTCACAGATCATGGTGTTGGCGGGACATCTCAATGGGCCAGTACTATAAATAGAGATGCCTGTGGTGCAGGGTAAAACCTTAGTTTCTTGTAGTCTGGTCAATAGCTATGAATGGTCACAAAAAGATGTTTGGATGGAAAAGGCTACTCATTGTGCAACTCCAGGCTTTTCAGTGGCAAAGTGCATACAATAAACTTCTCTTAGCTGACACATGCTCTTTTGCGGAAGGAACCTCCATCTCTCCTGCTGAAATGTATTTTATGTAAGTGGGGAACTTCCACCCCTCCCACTGAAGTGCATTGTATGTCAGTGGGGAACTTCCGCCCCTCCCACTGAAGTGCATTGTATGTCAGTGGGGAACTTCCGCCCCTCCCACTGAAGTGCATTCTATGTCAGTGGGGAACTTCCGCCCCTCCCACTGAAGTGCATTGTATGTCATTGGGGGACCTCCACCCCTCCCACTGAAGTGCATTGTATGTCATTGGGGGACCTCCACCTCTCCTCCCTCCACCTCAATGCATTGTTCGTCAGTGTGGAATCTCCATCTCTCCGTGCCCCAATGTATAATCAGTGGGGAACATCCACCCCCCCCCCCCTCACCCTCAATGTATTGTATTTCAGTGGGGAATCTTCACCCCCTCCCTTCAATGTATTGTATGTCAGTGCCAACGTTGTGCTAAATTATGTAGATTTCATGGCCTTGGGTAAACTGTTTTACAATGAAAACAGCATGCATGATCTATTTACAAATGTAAAACAAGAAGACATCTTACCATTCCTGAGGCCAGCTGGACTGTGTAACCTCATAGAACTTCTTTAAAATATACTTCTTTAAAATTATACCACTGGGTTTTACTATTCTTTGCCACAGATTTAACATTACAGTCACAAACACGCAAAAAATAACATCAATATTGTGACACCATTGGCTTCAGCAGTAACATTAGGTACTCCAAAGGGCGTATATGCTGTCCGTATCGCAAAATTTAACCATTCTAAAACCTTCACTTAATTCTGCTTTGTTTGAAATATAAATGATATGATGTGAATGCCTGTTGTTTTTTCTTTTAGGGTGTTTGATTTTTGAATTAACACAATGCAATAAATTAGAGTCAATGGACACTTTTTGGGTGTACCATCAGCAGCTCTGCATGTTTGCCATCCAGTCTTAGCCACTCCCTTCCTTACAATTGCTAACTTGCTGAGTGTAAGTAGAACAGAAGTTATGATGTTTCAAAGAATTTATCATTAACCCTGATGATATTCAGTAGGAATTAAGGAATTTACCAAGTCTAGCATGAAATATCTGAAAGAATAACAAAGCTAATGGTCTGGAAAGAAAATGGAGCCTGCTATTTGTACTATAGAGAGTGAGATTCTTTAATATTGGACAAATTAGATGCAACATAGCTTTTGTGTTTGGGCCTTAAAAACCTAGATTTCCCTAGATGTGCAAAAATAAAGGGGGGGGGGAAGAAATGAATCTTTAAAAGCTCATAATTTCGGAACTTTTCAATCACTGGAATCGTATTTAAAAGATCTATACACCTATATAATCTTAAATACATGCATGACAATTTGATAGCATTTTGCCCAACTGGAAGACAAGGGTGGCTGCTCCACGAGCCAATATCACATGACATATTATCCTGATACTGAATAAAAACTAATCCTTGCGCTATCCCATTAATATTGAGTGGTAGGCTAGGTAACGACACGCATCAATTTTGTAAATCAATGGTTTGACTGGGTCACGTAATAAATTCACAACCTCCAACACAGCCAGTGTTCTTACTGATTCGGCCAGCCCTTTCAATCCACCAAACTTCAAAGCCAGACATGAACACAAATACAACAAACAAGATATTTAGAAATGTATATTTGATCAATTTATTTAGATAAATGTACAAATGACTGATGTAAATAGCATGATATATATAAAATGCAGTCACTAGCGGGATATTCGTTATTTATGTCGCATAGTGCCAAAATCTTGCATAGGCCACACCTGAAAGTAAATCCATTTAAAACTGTACACACCCTTTAAAACGAGACACTTAAAACCTCTCTCAAAATCTCTCTCAATCTCTTTCTACCTCTCTCTATATATATGTGTGTGTGTACGTACATACATAATACATACATACATACATAGATACATGTATACACATAGCCAGAAGGAAACTACACAGCGATTGATACCATTGCATATCCTATCACTCTTCAAACAAATGGCTGGTTATAAACAGTGGTGTAGATTTCTTTTGATTTTTTTTTTTAAAGAGGTGAGGAACGTGGGTTTGAAATTATTTTGTTAAATAGTGATGGAACGCCTTTCCCTCTCAAACAAAGAAGGGGGACATCCTACCCACAACATTACACCACTGGTTACAAAACAAGGAAATTCTGCATAATTCTACTGCAGAGCATGCATCAGAACACATTCCCACTCCATATCTATATCCTTTAACTGATGATCCACAAGTTTCTTTTTTTTATCTGGACAGAGCAGAACACCCAAATTCCCCATTTAGTGCCTTGAGGGTGGTGAAAAAAAGGAAATATTGGGCTTAGAGCATGATTCGAACACACATTTCTTCTCATTCCGGGGCTAGCGTGCTAACCATTACACTACCTAGGCTCCCTGATGCAATCACCCTATACACTCTTCGATGTTTATAGTTCAACACTTATTCACCAGGAGGTGTCTTGCAAAAGAATGCATTACCAAATCAGGCACCTTGTGCGAAATGTCAACACATACCTTGTGGAAGACGCGGCTTCGTATCAAGCCATAAGGCACCGCACCATAAGTCCGCGAGTCTGTTGAGTTGTACTGATTGTCGCCTTCCAGCCATACATGGCCCTTAGGAACCTACAACCAATAAACCAACAGCAGATGTATTTTATCATTTGCTCTCAATCGAATGTTGTTGACTACTCTCGGTCTAATCCATTGAAGACACCACCTACATTAAATGACGAGTTCAAGCGCAAACAGCAAAATGCCTTCTGCATTATTGTATCCCGGCAGCAGGATGCCATCAGCATCAATGTGCCCATATCTGACATCGTCTACTTTTATATATCCTAACAGCAGAATGCCTTCTGTATTATTGCATCCCGGCAGCAGGATGCCATCAGCATTAATGTGCTCATATATGACATCGCCTACATTTATATATCCTAACAGCAAAATGCCTTTTGCATTATTGCATCCCGGCAGCAGGATGCCATCAGCATCAATGTGCTCATATATGACATCACCTACATTTATATATCCTAACAGCAGAATGCCTTCTGCATTATTGCATCCTGGCAGCAGGCCGCCACTAGCATCAATGTGCTCATATATGACATCGCCTACATTTATATATCCTAACAGCAATGTGCCTTTTGCATTATTGCATCCCGGCAGCAGGATGCCATCAGCATCAATGTGCTCATATATGACATCGCCTACATTTATATATCCTAACAGCAATGTGCCTTTTGCATTATTGCATCCCGGCAGCAGGATGCAATCAGCATCAATGTGCTCATATATAACATCGCCTACATTTATATATCCTAACAGCAATGTGCCTTTTGCATTATTGCATCCCGGCAGCAGGATGCAATCAGCATCAATGTGCTCATATATAACATCGCCTACATTTATATATCCTAACAGCAATGTGCCTTTTGCATTATTGCATCCCGGCAGCAGGATGCCATCAGCATCAATGTGCTCATATATGACATCGCCTACATTTATATATCCTAACAGCAGAATGCCTTTTGCATTATTGCATCCTGGCAGCAGGATGCCATCAGCATCAATGTGCTCATATATGACATCGCCTACATTTATATATCCTAACAGCAATGTGCCTTTTGCATTATTGCATCCTGGCAGCAGGACGCCACTAGCATCATTGTGCTCATATATAACATCGCGTACATTTATACATCCCCACAGCAGAATGCAATCTCCATTCAAACGGGGCACCACCAACATTTATACATCCTTACAGCAGGATACCACCTGTATTGTTGCATCCCTAAAATAGGATGCCACCTACATCAAGGACATCACCTGCATTTATGCATCCGACAGGAGGACATTGCCTATTTATACAACCCCACTGCCACCTGCATCAATGCATCCGCTCAGTAGTCACAGCAGGATATCTTTTATGAAAACATGTTTTGTGCACCTTAATAAATACCATGACTTTCTCTATGATTAAAAGTTGTGACTTTTCTTTGTTATATCTGTCATGGGGGTGATGAAAATGGGAATTAATGTGCCTAGAGTGGGACTCGAACCCACATCTCTTTGCATTCCGGGCCAGTGTGTTAACCATTACACCACCTAGGCTCCCTGATATCAACACACTCCCCACGCCTACCTGTCTATGTGGTTACTTGCCTGAGAGGTCAGTGCAGACCACTACACTCGTCCCCCTGGAATTGTAAGTCTTGTAATGCTTACAATTACATACATACAGGCAATGCACTAACACATCATACACAGGGTAGGTTCAACAACCATACAGCGCAAAGCTTGTACAGGATCCTGGTCACGGCAACCAGTGTCATGGGGGTGATGAAAATGGGAATTAATGTGCCTAGAGTGGGACTCGAACCCACATCTCTTTGCATTCCGGGCCAGTGTGCTAACCATTACACCACCTAGGCTCCCTGATATCAACACACTCCCCACGCCTACCTGTCTATGTGGTTACTTGCCTGAGAGGTCAGTGCAGACCACTACATATCTATTGATTAAGCAGGGGGGTTATTTCAATCACAGTTAATTGGTGTTACTCATTCCCAAGCGTCTTTCCATATCCTAGTAATGCCAAGCGCTAGGCTAGGTAATGACTAGTATACATTTTTAAGTCATTGGTTTGATTCCATGACAGTTCGAATCCCACAACCTGCCAAAAGGAAAGCGGGTTATCAACTCATTCGGCCACCATGTCTGGTTGCAATGGTGAATTTACCGTGGCGCTCACTGCTACTCACATATTTGAATGAATATGTTGGTGGGGGGTCCTTGATCCGGTCACCCTCGAGGCCTACCACGCGTTTACAGATGTAGTTCTTTGGGTTGCTTGGAGATTTGGCGATTATAATATCGCCACTAAAAAAATATATATTTCGGGGTTTATTTAATGTAAGAACAATTATGGGGTCATTCCACATTTTCAACACTTTCAGGGTAGAATAAAGAGTATTGATTTTCCAAGTCCCCAACCCTCCCTCCACAAAGTAGCACACATCAACATATGATCACAGAACTTGACAGTGATTTATATTATATTAACATTTTATTAAACTATGAAAGTTGTACATGACTGACACCGACTTCCCGCGTTGTGCAACTGTGAAAATGGTGATTACTTAAATGGCTTATACCAAATACAATATTACATTTTAATAATTATTGCAACGTCAACAATTTCTCTTTGGTTAAAACTGTTGTGGGGTGATGGGATTAGGTTGGTTGGTTGCTTTACATCCTGGCAACATATAAAGTCATATCAGGATGGGTAGGCCCTCCTACCGACTTGTGACAGTGCGCACTCAGGGCGACTTTATAATGCTGCCCCACTGGAGACCAGGCCACCAGCACCATGACCTGATATCCCACTCAGTCACATTATTCTGACACTGAGCCAACCAGTCCTTGCCCTATCCTAATAATGCCGAGCACCAGGCTAGGAAGCGACACTTTTTAAATCATTGATTTTACTCAACCAGGGTTCGAACCCGTGGGTTCGAATATGTGATTAGGTAAGTCAGGGACATTAGAAAGGGAGGTAGGTACATCAGTCTTGGTGGACTATTTAAGTCAGAGGGTTGGGGTGCGAATAAGTAAGTCAGTGAGGTTGAGGTAGGGAGGGGGGATGGGAATAAGTAAGTTAGGGGGTTGGGAGAGGTCGACAAGGTATTTCAGGGAGTTAGGGAAGGGGAGTGGGACTAGGTTAGTCACGAGGCCTGGGAGAGATAGGACTAGGTTGGTGGGTCAATAATTAAAGTATAGGAGGGCGGGGGTATGGGACTAAGTAAGTTAGGGGGTTGGGAGGAGTCGACAAGGTATTTCAGGGAGTTCGGGAAGGGGAGTAGGACTAGCTAAGTCACGGGGCCTGGGGATCGATAGGACTAGGTGGGTGGGTCAATAATTAAAGTATATGGAGGGGGGGGGGGTATGGGACTAAGTAAGTTAGGGGGTTGGGAGGAGGTCGACAAGGTATTTCAGGGAGTTCGGGAAGGGGAGTGGGACTAGGTTAGTCACGGGGCCTGGGGATGATAGGACTAGGTGGGTGGGTCAATAATTAAAGTATAGGAGGGGGGGGGGGGTATGGGACTAAGTAAGTTAGGGGGTTGGGAGGAGTCGACAAGGTATTTCAGGGAGTTCGGGAAGGGGAGTAGGACTAGCTAAGTCACGGGGCCTGGGGACGATAGGACTAGGTGGGTGGGTCAATAATTAAAGTATAGGAGGGGGGGGGGGGTATGGGACTAAGTAACTTAGGGGGTTGGGAGGAGTCAACAAGGTATTTCAGGGAGTTAGGGAAGGGGAGTAGGACTAGCTAAGTCACGGGGCCTGGGGACGATAGGACTAGGTGGGTGGGTCAATAATTAAAGTATAGGAGGGGGGGGGGGGGGGGGGGTATGGGACTAAGTAAGTTAGGGGGTTGGGAGGAGTCGACAAGGTATTTCAGGGAGTTAGGGAAGGGGAGTGGGACTAGGTTAGTCACGGGGCCTGGGAGGGATAGGACTAGGTTGGTGGGTCAATAATTAAAGTATACGTAAGTGGTTATTTTGCTGTCCGTGTGTGTATGTGTATTCTTTTAGTAAATGTAATTTTATTAATCAAATAAACAACAGTTCGTAATATTAAAGAGGTTTTCTGTTACAAATACTGGTAAATTCCATACGATTGTAATTAGATAATAAATTGAATACATCTTCTTTGTTGTTTTACTAAAGGTCCTGTCACATTACGACGCATCTCGCAAGCGCGTGGCCAATGCGTAAAATCACTTTTTTACATCGAGATGCGTCAGACTTTTCGGCACGTAGTGGACGTGAGCATAGCATCGGTCCAACGTAGTGGTAACATATGTCGACGCGTGAGGAAAAGAAACCCGGGAAGTTTGGCGCAATGTGTGGCTAATGTGCCTCTTGTGCTTTCGGTGTTTACCTAGCATTGGCATAACGTGCTCCCAACGTTCCGACAGCGACCGTTAAACGTGTTGCACAACATATGAGAGCGTTGTGCCAGCGCGTGAGGGACGCATGTCCAACGACAGTCCAGCGCAATTTGGCGTTGCGCTTGCGTGCACCCAGCACATGTGACGTGAGCATAGCATCGGTCCAACGTAGTGGTAACATATGTCGACGCGTGAGGAAAAGAAACCCGGGAAGTTTGGCGCAATGTGTGGCTAATGTGCCTCTTGTGCTTTCGGTGTTTACCTAGCATTGGCATAACGTGCTCCCAACGTTTCGACAGCGACCGTTAAACGTGTTGCACAACATATGAGAGCGTTGTGCCAGCGCGTGAGGGACGCATGTCCAACGACAGTCCAGCGCAATTTGGCGTTGCGCTTGCGTGCACCCAGCACATGCGACGTTGGCCTAACGCATGAGTAACGTATGCACCCAACCCACCTGCAAAGCGCTCATGGCACGTTCGCAGAATGCCGGCGAATGTTATATACGTTAAGCAAGTGGCAGACACGCGCCCTATACGTCAAAACATGGTGGAGAAACGCCAACTGCGCGTCGGCCATATGTTATGCATACTTTAGAACAGCGTCATCATACGTTGGTGTTACATTGCCAACACGCGGACTGAACGCTCTCCATCAGAGGAACGAAAGTCAACACTAGAACAACATTTATCCAATGCGCGTCTAACGTATCTCGACGTACGCCTAACGTAAGCAACCATGTGTTGTCATACGTAGAAACTTTTGTGCATGCATAAAACTTCACCGACCCCCTGATGTGCGCCACCGTATGTCGACGTATGTCAACATACATTGACATATACGAACGCGCGCCTAACCCACGCGTAACGCATAACGACGTAGCGGCAAAGAATCACATACGACGCCGTACGTTTGCGCCATAATGTGACAGCCCCATAATATGGCTACAATTTAGAAAATCATTCCAGTGTGTTCTTAAGTTATATTTAAATATATCTACATAGTAACCTCTGCAAAAACATGTTTTGCCCCAGCCACCCTATGGCTTGCAACCGCTTTGGACCAAAGAACTGACAGTCAGCAGCGACCTCTTTGCAATAAAAGCAACCTATGAAAATGATCCTCTGGATGACCATTTTGGTCACAAGGTTTTAGCGCAGCAGCTGCAACCTCCTTGCGACCATTTTGGTCACAAGAAGGTTGGCAATTGATGTGAACGACTTTGCGACCAGTTGCAACCTCCCCTTTTTTTTGTGATCGAAAGGTGGTCGCAAGCAATAGTGTGACTGGGGTATGAGTAAACACATCAATACGTACCGTTCTATTTTCTTTTTATGCACTGACACGTGCTCTGTAATTACAATGTCATCAGAGTAGATGGTGGGTTGCATTGAGGGTCCGGAACACTGCGATAAACAAAAATGTAGGGTACTGGACTATGTCACAATCTCACATGTCAGCTATTGCTACACAAATCCTTACCATACTCTATCAAACTAAATGATAGCGGAAGGGGATAATGATTATATCATATAATCTATAGTTTTCCTATCTAAAATTATGTTGGAAATGTCATTCTTGTCCGTTCATCGAAGTTTGGCAACATTGAGCATCATCAGTACTTAGATAGGCGACCGACCACCTGCAGATATCCTGATTTTTCCTTTTAGTAAAGCTAATTTTCTTCACCGAATGATGCCCTTTATCAGCGTCGGAACACTGGCCTTCTAGCCGTTTAAAAAAAGAAAAAGTCTATGTATATACCTTTTCTTTGTATATATTTAAGAGGCTTTCCGTTACGAAAATAATGATAACTTGCGTACAGTTGTAGTTAAATAATAAAATAGACAGCCTATTACATAATACCCTACCAAATCAGTCGTGGATAAGTATATAATGTTAGTCCCACAGTCATATTCTCCTGATAGAGAGCACTCAGATGTATACCAAAAGTTACTTCAAATTAAAGTAAGGTAGACTATAATGATTAACCAAATATATTTATCTAAAAAATATAATACAGAAATTTAACATCGGTTTATGCAATATTAATTGGCTATCCACGATGAACAATGGTAATTAATTGGTCTACGAATATAATCCATAAAGTGTTGTAATGTATTATCCACTCATCATTGAAAAGAATGTCAAATTTCTTAAAGTTGCATAGTCCGATGGTTTTGAATCTCTGTATTTTTTGTGAGATAAATATAATAGATCAATCACTAGTATCTACTTTACATTAGTTCAAAGTTACTTTTATTTTACATGGTAAACTTTTGAGATATTTCCAGTGCAAACATGGAAAATTTGTTTTGGCAAGCTTGCCAAAACTCTGACACCATAGACTTTTGCAGTAACAGGTTCTGTTAAATTGACTCAGTATTGCCTTCTATGCAGAAACAAATGCTTAATAAGTGCATCAGTATCTAAGTTAGATATGTAAAATCAAATATAGATAATTGATTTGGTTTTGAAAATTTGATATTTCATCGGACTATGCAGCTTTAATTATTCCAAAGGAACTTACGATGACGAAATCACCGACAAATTCGAGGGTGCAGTGTGCAATGCAGCCATACTGGAGAAGGACAGCACCTACTCCCAACGTCTTCACACCAATTTGACGAAACATGGCCAGTTCTTCTGTACATTAAACAATAAACCATCTCTCAAAGAAAAACATGAACATGAAAATGAAATACAGAGAGGATGACCCAATGAGTTGAGTACTCGCTTCCTGTGTGGCAGATTGTGTGATTCAACCATAGGTTTCAAACCATGTCCTAATGATACAAATGACTTTAAAAATGTATACCCGTCGCTAACTATTCTATGCCCCAACATCACTAGGATAGGGCAATGAGCAGTGGAATGGGGAAGTCCAATTTTCCACAATTAAAATTTCCCTCGCTTAATCAACAAATGGAACCATATTTCGAATCCCACGATCTACCAAAACGGGAGACGGACGCTCAATTCATTCGGCTATCCTGTCTGGTACTTGGTCACTACCTTTCCTGGCGTTCAGCATATGAGGATATATAGAAAAACGTAGTGGAATAAGAAAGACCAATTATCCGCAAATGAAATGTCTCTAGTTTAATCAATGGAGGTCATCGTGCAAAACTTCATAGCAATAAGTTTCCTATCGTTGTCCCATTAAGAACTGCAGTCCAGTGGTGGAATTAAATGTTCCTTATAATATGGGCATATAGAACCTCCTGAGGTTGTGCTATACCTTACTTAAGGCCCAGTCACACCTTACCGGCGGTGTCCGGTACAAGTTTTGAACAGCGCAAAACTTCTACCGGACACCGCCGGACTGACGTGTCTGGTTGGTGTCCGGTACATGTCCGGTACCCATCAGTACATGTCCAGTACCCATCCGTTGGTGTCCGGTTTGTCCGGTACCCATCCGTTACGTGTCTGGTTCTCGTCTGGTACATGTATGGTACATGTACGGTACTTGTCCGGTTGTCTGGCGGCAATTGACCCAATTATGCTCCATTTCGATACATTTTGTGTACCGGAGAGCACCGGACTAGACAATTCTTTGTCCGGTGGTGTTCGGTACTCAGTCCGGTAAGGTGTGACAGGCGCTTTACACTTAATTCAATGGTACCTTATACCTTACAGGGAAAGCATATGTGCATAAGATCTCGGTAAAATGTTAAATTAACCTAACGATACATCCATTATTAGTATTAAATCCTAATTAATATTTTAGGTATAAGTGATTATACGGATATTATTTTGTAAAGTCGAACGTTGTGATTGTGTTAATCTTCTGATTTATTGAGTCACTATATGGATGTAATGTTGGTAGAGCCACTTGGACAACTGTGATTTTCTTAAATGCAGTAATTAAGGAAAGCACTTTCATGAGTTAACTGTAATCGCTCACTCGCTTTTAACATTTTTAGATTTGGGCAATAAAGGTGATTTTTTTTAAAGTACCAAGCCCGAGATTTTACTCAAATCGTACATGTTGCCGGTAACATGCATAATTCAAAATCCTGACAACGGGCTCCATAGTGATGCACAACATAGATACCGAGTGCAGTATAGCAATAGAGAATTCTTTTGAAGTTAACTTCCGGAAGTAAAATTTTACAGTTCTTCACTCCTCACTTACCAATTGATCAGTGTAGTACGTTGTACACAAGCTACTCCAAAAATCTTTGTTAAAAGTTTTGATATGCCGAAGACAAAGTCTACAGTTAGATGTGCTGGGGGACGTTTCTCCCAGGCATTGCTTCAGTTTCCGGAAGAGATTCGGCATGGAGGATCGAGTTAGAGTATTCGGACATCTCGGCCGTTGCCATCATCGCAACATGTTTGTATGAATGATTTGGTTTCAACACCTTCGTCTGTGCCGAATGCTAGAGGGGCGATGTTGGAAGATTCTAGATTCAAAATGAACTTGTTACTGCACCGATATTGTTACATTTAAATTCTTTAGGGGATTTGCGTTCTGATTCGGCGCCAATTTTGCATGAAGATTTTGGCATGCCGGAAGTGACGTCAGACGACGTCATGGGGATGCCGGGCACATCAGCAATGAACACTAAACAGAAAGCCGTTAATTCTACACGATCGTGTATTGGTTGTGGGGAAGTTAGTGGTGCGACTTTTGGAATATGGTCTGGTTTTGTGTTTAGTGATAGTATAGTTTCATTGGTTGACACTTCCGCCGAAGCGGACATTATGGGCAGTAAGAGGAGTGCAGCCAAACGGCAACCAGTCATCAAATTTTTGATAACGGTTCAGACTCTGCTGACGATTTGGTGAAGAATTTGTTGAGAGTTGTAGGAGCGAAGGTGAAAAGTGCAGGTAAATGTAAATTGTTGCCACATAGGCATGTCATTAGAGACGAAAAGAGGGGGAAAGTAGCAGCCATGGCGAATTATCTAGAAGCAAAAATTAGGGTTCATTCAGGTTTGAATATATCAATGTAGTAGGCTGCACTGACCTCTCGGGCAAGTAACCACATAGACAGGTAGGCATGGGTAGTGTGTTGATAACAGGGAGCCTAGGTGGTGTAATGGTTAGCACACTGGCCCAGAATGCAAAGAGATGTGGGTTCGAGTCCCACTCTAGGCGCAATATTTCCCATTTTCATCACCCCTATGACATTAAATTGGAGAAAATTATTGTGTGACTATGAAAATACAATCTTAGATGATGTTTTAGAATTTGGATGGCCTGCTAACTATACTAGTGATGTACAACCTGTTGCAACAGCTAAAAATCATTCATGGGATGAGAAAGATGTATTTTGAATAGATAAATATGTGAACACTGAATTATTTCATAGAGCTTTACTAGGACCTTTTGCTGAATCACCGTTTTTTGCTTGGGCTCAAATTAACCCAATTATGCCCCGACCGAAAAAGAATACTGATGAAAGTAGAATATTTGTAGATCTTAGTTATCCTAAAGGGAAGGGAGTTAATGCAGGGATAGTTAAAGGCTTTTATCAAGGTAGTAGGTTTTCTTATAATTTACCAACAATAATGTCATTAGCAAAAGAAGTAACTAGGTTGGGAAAAAATTGTTTTATCTGGTCTATTGATTTAGCCAGAGTGTACAGGCAATAAAGAGCCTGCCCTCTGAGTGTGCCTTTATTCGGAATTAAAGTAAAAGGGGATATATTTTTTTATATTGCATTTCCTTTGGGATGTAGGACGTCTAGCATGGCTTGTACTAGAAGACGTCAGCTGTTGTTCATTTAATGATTTAAAAGGGATTTTTTTCCTTTATGTTATTTGGATTATTTTGTAGGGGTAGAAAGTACTTTAGAAAAGGCACAGCAAGCTTATGATTATATTTTTGGCTTAATAACAATTTTAGGTTTGGATTTATCTATTCCCATTACGCCGCGTAGACGTTTCCACCGGGGTTAATGTGGGTCGATGTAGTGAGCAGCGTTTGACTAACGTCTGTTTAACGTCATTGACGTTCACCGAACGTGTACAGAACATACGGCGAACGTAAACCATTACGTTCGAGTCACGTCAAAAGTTTTGAACAGGTTCAAAACCTTGACGTGCGCCGACGTAACACGACGTACCTCGACTTCAGTCTAATGTCATCATAACGTAACCCAACGTAATGACGAAAAGTGACCACGTCAGGCTTACGTTGGCTAGTTACGTCGTAGTGTGACAGGGGTATAACAGACCAGAGGATGTCGACACCATCAAGCTACCGATGGTACCTAATTCTGCATTCTGTCCGTTGCATGCATGGAACAATTACCGCCGACATATGCGGGTGCATAAGGGCACCCCAGCATTCATACTCTCGAACAGGGTACCATTAAATGCTCAGGTATTCTTAAAATGCATGCGATTGATACTGAAATCAGACAAACGAGCGTGGTGGCCGATGGTGACGTCACATAGTGTACGTCGTGGGGCTGCGCAAGAATATGCTCGAATAGGAGTTCCTCTGGACTGTATTAAGATGATAGGACACTGGAATAAAATAGTGTCTTCAACTATGTTAATAACAAATTTATTAGGTCTGGACCATCTGCTCTCCTATCCCAATTTGACTTAGAGTAGATGGTCCTTTACCCCATGTTTATATGTGGAAGAATGAAATGAAAGTGATGATGTGTGTCTGGTGTGCTACAGAAGTATGACCGCGATTCAACCCATATCTGCTGTTTCATGTCTTCAATGATCAAGATATATTAATTATTCGAATAATTAATCTGAATATTTAATCTGAATATTTAATTAAATAGTTCATAATAGGAAACTTCTCCTATCTGTAAATAAGTAAAATTAAAGTCAGGCTTAATTGAAATCTATTAGGGTTGTACTACTCTAGAACTTAGTGTAGAATAAAATAAAGCGTGCGAGTCATCTGTATTGATGATGTAACCGCTGACCAGTGTTAACCAGGGATAGAGTTATCAATTGCTACTGTAACATTTATTAAGCCCGATTAATAAATTTATTAGCGCATAAAAAAATGAATTTCCTGTGTCTGCTTTTGAATTAAATAATTTCTTGTGCTGTCTGTGTTGCAGCAATAATAATATAATAATGACAAAGAATTCTTTTTTAATCTGGAATGGGTTAGCTTTTCTGCAAAATTTGAAATGATGTAGGCATATTAGTGAATACCTGAACATGTACTATGTATTCTTAATTGGCACTTGTTGGATTTTAATATTCTTTGCTATAGCTTTATGTATTATTTACATATTTATATATATGTTCAATACAAACGATTTTACTCACCTTATGCGCCTGCCACTCTTCACATACTCCATTCATTCACCATGAATGCTGCTTATCCATCTGTTATGGGTTTACAACGAGTGTTCAATATCAATATAGATGTATAAGGAAATAACTAGTTATACCATAAGATAAGATTATATTTTATATTAACAAATATGTAAAATAACCAGAAACAAATTCACCCTAGCTCCTGATAGAATAACTACGTTATTTTAATACTGTCAGTTGTTTCCTCTAGTCTATATATTCACGCCAAAATTCAGTAGTAACCGAAAAGTTGTTTGAAAAAAAGAAGGAGTATATTATGACTCTAGACTTAGCTCACACAATACCGGGCGCGGTACCCAAATCGGTAGCGTGCAGGCCTTCCGTGCGAGAGATCGGGAGTTTGATTCCCGGTCAAGTCAAACCAATGACTGTGCACACCAAAACTAATTAATTTGGCATATTTCACCTCAAATAACTTTAATCCTCTCAGTCACATTATCCGAAAGTTGCATAGTCTGATGGTTTCGAGTTTCTGAGATAAATATATTAGGTTGATCGTTATAATTTACCTTAATTTAGTTTGAAGTAACTTTTATTTTAAATGGCTAACTTTGGAGATATTTGAAGTGCAAACATACAAAATAAATTTGCCAAACATGCCAAAACTCTGACAGCATATGCCTCTGCAGTAACAGGTTAGCTTTATTCACCTCTACTGTGGAGACTATAGCCTATAGTATAGGTAGAGGTGAATCTTTTAGTTTTATCTCCTCTCCATATCTGAAGCAATGACGACTCGTAACTTCAGTTTTGACTTTTCCCGGTGATATAACAAAACCTTCAATCATGTGACAATGCTAAACAATAATACTATTATAGTATTACTACTATTTTAACCCTAGTCTAGACTCTAGATAAATGTACGTAATCCATTATGAATTTGTGGTTAGATGGTATAAATACTGCTTCTTCAATAGGCTATAGCCTACACCCAGATAGCGTTTCAGGGCCAAATTGGACATCAGTGCAACGTAGTGGGTGTAGGTGAACCGTTGGTCCAACGTAGTTGTAACGGGTCTCAACGAGTTAGAACGGAAAAAAAAGAAAGGCCCAACATAAGGCCAACGAGCCTCCAGCGTGCATGGCGTCAGCCTAGCGAAACCCTAGCGAAGGCTTAGCGTAGGACTCGCATAATTACAACTACCCTAATGTAGCTATGTGTGACTCTGGTGTAATTTGTAACGCGAGTCGACGTCAGGCCCGCAAGTGAGCACCATCAGTCTAATGACAGTCCAGCGTGCTTAGCGTAAGGACAGCGAGGCAAAATGTTCACACCACGTTCGCTTACGTTCAAAGAATGTTGGCGAGCGTTACATACGTTACGCGCGTGCCAGCCATTCGTCAACTACGTTGAATACATCAAGACACGTTGGACTTACGTTAGACTAACGTTAGACACACATCAGAGACACATTAGACCTACGTCAAGATACGTTAACGCCACGTTAGGGGCGCGTGGGCTGCACGTTCCTCCCACCTCTCCGTCAGTCTACCATAAGTCGACGTAGCTCAACGTAGACTGATGTAGCTCTAACGAACGTCTAATGTATCTCAATGTAAGCCTAACGTGAGCACAACGTAAGTCAACGTAAGGGCCTTTACGTCAAAAGTTTTGGGTATGTCCAAAACCTTGACGTGTGTCAACGTATCTCGACATAGGCTTAACGAACGAGTAACATATCTCGACGTAATGGCCAAATTTCACCTACGTCGGCTTACGCTACCGTGTTACGTCGTAGTGTGACAGGGCCATAAAAAGAATGGCAAAGAGCGGCAGACCACCACCGATGGTGGCCTGACAGTGGCAAATATGTAAAAAGAATGGCAAAGAGCGGCGGACCACCACCGTCGGCGGTGGTGTTGCATACCTATTCCATTATGTACTATCATGAATCCATACTTTGATGTACACTGGCAGGCATGGGCACCAGGAGGTACAAGATGGCTGAAGAATAAACACTACACAGTCTCCCTCACAATCCAACATAACTCAACTTAACAGGTGGCAAATATGTAAAAAGAATAGCAAAGAGCGGCGGACCACCACCGACGGCCCGACGGTGGCAAATATGTGCAAAAAGAATGGCAGAAAGCGGCGGACCACCACCGTCAGCCCGACGGTGGCCAATATGTAAAAAGAATGGCAACGAGCGGCGGACCACCACCGACTGTTAAGATGGAATAGGTATACAACACCGACGGCCCGACGGTGGCAAATATGTGCAAAAAGAATGGCAAGAAGCGGCGGACCACCACCGTCGGCCCGACGGTGGAAAATGTGTGGCAACCGTGCGACCCATAGCCAACGTCGGCCCGACGGCTCTGTGCTATCTGCCAATCTGGGTAGGCTCTAGTCTAGACTGTTCCTACACAAGCAGAGACTGCATAAACATGATAAAGTGTCAATTGTTTTATACTTTAGTAGACATCGTGATAGAAACAAGCTTCGCCTCTGACTAGATGATGAGTAGATATACTATGGTAACTATGCAGTACTAGTAGTAGTACTAGTAGTAGTAGACTAGTAGATCAAACAGTAGGTAGGCCTACAAAAGCTGTATTCACACGGGCAAAATGTAAGGGGATCTACAGAAGGCGATTTATATCAAGCGATCTAGCGCGCATTCACACGGGCTGAGTTTCAAAGTGTGTCGCATTCACACGGGCAGTGCTTTGAATCGGTTTAAGGCGGAAGTGGATATCTGCGCATGAGCAAGTCCAGACTAACCAGCGCCAGTTTGGGTTTGTCGATGTCGGCCAAGAGAGTGTGGGTTCGACCTAGATATGTATGGACTGAATCGTATTGGTTTGGAACAGTCAAAACTTCTGCTGGGCAGTGAAACCCTAAAAATAAATCATGAAAAAAATATATGTGCACAGCTAGCAGGTTCATAAAGCAAATTTATCGGAAAGTCAACACACTCAGGTCTCGACTGTCACGTTTCCCTCGACTGCGCATGCGTGTGATGTCATAAATAAAACGATTCAGCGTAGATCGGTTCCTGTAGACCACCTTGGTAAGCGTTTTACATTAAACGATTTATATGAATCGATTCAGCCCTAAAACGCCTCAGCCGTGCATTCACGCAGCAAATCTGAGTCGAACTACGCAAGTGATTTTGCGTGAGGCGTTTTAACTCGCCCGTGTGAATATAGATAAAAGATTCACCCGGTACTTGTAGTACACGGGTGAAGATCAGCCTTATATAAATACGGGCGAAAATAGCGTTAGTATGGAACATCACCTAGAAACTGTGGCTTCAGTATCAAATGGCTACCCATGTAGGCACAGATTTGGTGAAATGGGAGAGAATGCAAAAAGACAAGATGGCGGCCGCAGAACGCCATCGATTTCACTTTTAAATCTTATTAAGCTAGATATTATATTATATCTTTCATCTCAAAAGTAGCGGGCTAATAATAAAACAGATGTAAAGAATAATTGTTGCTTCTTAGTTTGTGAAATTAGGCTCTCAATTCTTTGACCCGTTTTTTCGCCAGCTTTTACATAAGGTTGGTATGCACCCCTCCTGTGGCTACTGCAGCAGTACGGGGTGAATCTTGTATCTAGTGTGAATACAGCTTAAAAGGTAGGCTACAAGTTACAACAGCCTGAGCGGGAGAAAACTAGCACGGTGTAAGTCATTAATATTAGTCAAGCTGCATCATTTGTCGTTGCGTAAGACCCAGATTTTCTTAGTAGATTATTGAACGCCTTGTATTATCATTGTGACAGAAATTTCCTGATTACCGCATTTAGGTCTCTGCTGAACGTCAGTCAAATAGTAACAACACAAAGTCGAAACTCAATGACAATGAAGACTTGATCGAGCTGGGGATACCCTGGTGTAGAGTTTTCGAACTACTGAGAACGAGCGACGCCACACTGCGTTTGGGTGGTTATACCCCTGTCACACTACGACGTAACAGGTCAGCGAGTGGGAAACGTAAAAATCACTTCTTTGCGCTAAGATACGTAGAAATTCTTGGCGTTTCAGGGCCAAATTGGACGTCAGTGCAATGTAGTGAACGTAGGGAAACGTTGGTCCAACATAGTTGTAACGTGTCTCAACGAGTTAGAACGTTAAAAAAAAAGGCCCAATGTAAGGCTAATGAGCCTCCAGCGTGCACGGCGTCAGGTGAAACCCTAGCGAGGGCTCAGCATAGGATTCACGTAATTACACCCGCCCTAACATAGCTACGTGTGACTCTGGCATAATTTGTAATGTGAGTCAACGTCAGGCCCACGAGGGAGCACCGTCAGTCTAACGACAGTCCAGCATGCTCAGCGTGTCGTTACCAAGGCAAAACGTTCACACCACGTTCACAGTACATTCGCTTACGTTTGAAGAACGTTGGAGCACATTACATATGTTACCCCCGTGCCAGCCATTCGTCAACTACGTCAAATATGTCAATACACGTTAGACTAACGTTAGACACACGTCAGAGACACATTAGACCTACGTCGAGATACATTAACACCACATTGTCAGCGCGCGGGCTACACGTTCCTCCCGGCTCTCCGTCAGTCTACCGTAAATCGACGTAGCTCAACGTAGACCGATGTAGCTCTAACGAACATCTAACGTATCTCGACGTAAGCCTCATGTGAGTGCAACGTAAGCCCAATGTAACCAAACGTAATGGCCTTTACGTCGAGCTACGTCAAAAGTTTTGAGTATGTGCAAAACCTTGACGTGTGTCACCGTATCTTGATGTAACTCGACGTAACTCAACGTATCTCGATGTAGGCTTAACGAACGAGTAACGTATCTCGACGTATCTCGACATAATGGCCAGATTTCACCTACGTTGGCTTACGCTACTGCATTACGTCGTAGTGTGACAGGGCCATTACTCCCGCAACCCGCTTTCATCTATCCAGGGGTTGGATGGATAATATTCATATCCATGGTTGCAAAACTGGAGGTACTGATAATCCTTGAGGTTTTGCGTTGTGGGCATGGCACCCGAGTGGCAGGAGCTGCAAGCTTCCTAAGGGGGTCCAGAGGCATGACCCCCCCCCCCCCCCCACACACACACACACTCCCCAGAATATATTTGAGGGCATTTCCGAGGAATTATATGCTGGTACTTTAGCATATGTATAAATATCATGTTATACTTATACCTTCGCGTGCTCAAGGTTTGGAGTTCAGTTCCCGGTCGAGTCCAACTAATGACTTATTAAATTGATACTTAATTGTCGCTTTCCTAGCCTGATGCTCTGCATTGTCCATGTTGCTGGTAACATACATAAGCCATATCACGGGCTCCATATAGTGATGCACACCTTAGATGCCAAATGCAGTATAGCATTCGGTAACCCTGACCATAGTTGACTTCCGGGTGCTCACATACTAAATTGAAATCATTCCTCGCTGTGATACCGCTCTGTACAGACCTCGGTATTTTAAGCAGTGATATTTTTTAAGAATCGTGAATTTCTGTGAAGTTGTTTGTCGTCGTCCTGCTAATTATGCCGAAAGTGAAAACGTCTGGTGTTCACGGGAATGGCCGTCTCTCAAAAGAATTGCTTGCTGGTGCGAGTGATCGGAGGAGTTCATCGCTCTGTCCGTCTGCTGTTCGTTTGTCGTGTTCGCCGGCTGCAGCGGTGCATCGCCCGGGCATGTCATCAAGTTCTCCGTCGACGGTGGTCGTGTAATCAAGGGGCTGTTGCTGGAGGATATATCCCGCCTCCTTGACGCTAAACTGTGTTCTGCAACTGCTCCATTGTTGTCTAGGCTTGATCATTTAGAATCAAATGGGTACAGTTTGCCATTGTTGATGGTGGATCTAGGGTGGCCAGAAGTGGCGGTTGATGACGTCACAGTAATGTGACGTCATCACTCGGTGTAAATCTAGTAGTTTGGTGAGGCCGTGTGTTGGGTGTAATGACAGTAGTGGGCAGAATTAGGGAAAAGGAGTAGCTACTGTGTATAGCGACATGGCTAGCACGTCTAGTGAGTTAGTGTCGGTTGTGTCGGGGAAGGAGTCCGGTGAACAGTTGCCAGTGGAATGTAGCGATGGTGGCACATCCGACTCGGACGACAAGCTTCTTAAAGATTTAATGTGATTTGTGGCCGCTAAAGCTTGCAAGGCTTCTTATAAAGGTCAACTTTTGCCATACCGGCATGTTATTAGAGGTGAAAGGAAAGGTAAGGTATCTCAGGGAAAATCTACGTGGTATGAGCACTTGGCAGCTATCCGTCAAATGATTCGGCCAGGTGACATTCCAAAACATTGTGTGCCAAAAGTGGAAGTTCATATTGATAGGCTGTTAGATATGGCGCAACATTATACCTGGGATACTTGCCTGTCATTCTCCGAGAGAATTTTCAACATGATTGCGGATAAGAGGTTACCTAATGACTGGGAAGATGAGGCTCTCATCCAAGAGATCAGACGAGATGAGGGTGGTTTAGGCCAGCGCCTGCCAAAGGTGGTAGCTGGAGGATCAAAAGACATTTCGGGGAATGATTTTAATAAGGAAGTGGATGGGCGCCCTTGTACGATATGGAATAGGGGAAAAAATCATGGGTTTTCGGCCAGTCATGGGGTGAGTAGTGATCGGTTTATTCATATTTGTACTTGGTGTACCTATAACATTCATCGTAAACATTATCCTAAGGAAACTGACTGTAAAAGCAAGCTGCGTACATGTGATTTCCGGAATAATGCCGATGTTGCCCTTTCTAATGTGAAGAATTTTTAGATGTCGGCCAGGCTGGGACCAAAGTATCAAAAAAGACAGTGCATATATCGTTGGGCGGAGATGTCAAGTTCAATCAAAATGCAGCAGACAGTGTGAAAGGTGGTGGCGAACAACGGAGACTGCCATCAGACCCGGTCGCCGCATACAAAAAGCGAGTCAGTGAGAATGTTGTTGATGATCAGAAAGCCGAAGTGTTTTTGAATGTAACTGTCCCGTATGTTACACCACATGTTAGCTCTATACATATTATTAACAATACTGTAGTAATTGATGCTGCAAAAAAGGTTGGTGTTGATAAAAAGTACCTGTATAGGCCCCTCGGAGGTTTTTGTTAGTAGGCGTTTGGATATATATTGTAAAGAACGTATACACCATCTAGCGGATTTAAGCTCAAATGTAGTTGTGATAACAGTCTGCTAGACGGGGGAAATATTAGAAAAAGGAAGTGCAACAAAAATGAACACATGAAATTTGATAATAAGTCATGTTTAAGGGTTATAATATGTTTACGTGGTACAATAATTTTAATTTTGTTTATATTGTATATATGTTCTTGAGATTGAAGACAGCAGCTATATCTGGGGAGATCACGGTCATACTCTCAAAGCACACCAAGCACACATCAATCACTTGAATCATACTACCAGACATTTCAGGACATGGACCATCTAAATCAAATTGGGACAGGAGATTAGATGGTCCTTTACTAACCAGTGGTTTATTTACATAATTAAATACGCTATTCAATTTCCAGTGCCCTAATAATTCTATAGAGTCCAGGGGCACTCCTATCCTTGCATACTCTTGGGCAGCTCCACGACGAAGACTATGTGATGTAACCAGCGGCCACCAGGAGTACTTGGCTCCCTTCAGTATCAGCCGTATGCATTTGATGAACACTTGACTTGTCAAGGGGTCCCTGTTCGTGAGTATGAATTCTGGGGGCCCTCATGCAGACCTTTATGATGGCAGTACTTTCTCCATGCACGTACGGGACAGAAAAGTGAATTTGGTACCCTCGGCAGCCTGATGTTGTAGCTGCCCTCTGGTTTTGAACTGGTTTTTGCACTACGGATGTTCACTAGTAGGTATGACTGGTGTGCCTGGATGTCTTCGTACAGCAACGTATGACCGCCATCCCCCAGTATCTCGGAATAAAATTAATTGGATTGTCTTAAAAAACATGTATAGCCAATCATTAAAGCAGCAATAAATACAAGTCCATATTTACCCATTTTTATACATTTTAATATTATTAACTACACATGTTTTAGTTTTGGAAAAGCTTTATTTTAAATGTTATTTTTTAATCTACACACCTTTTTTAAGAGCAATGCGTAACTATCAAATACATCCCACTTACCCCCTGTAAAAGTACAACGTCTGAACACTTTGACTTCTGGATACTGAATGGTTTATTCCCGTCTAGGGCTCACTGAACCACCGGCTAAACTTTCCATGACGTCATCTCATTTACATACTCCTTTGTCTCACTCACTGTCTGGAACATTATGCATCTCATTAGCATGTATTACAGACATGTCTAGACGTCTATTACGCATATATTACACCCCCGACTAACTTCAACCACGATTTTGCCCCACACAGGTAATTTTTAATTGCCCCTTCTGTCTGCAGCCTATCATCTAAATATAAAGTGTATAGCATTACCGTTTTTAGCTTAGTATTTTTGGGGTTATCCTTATGGTGTTTTTTTTTACAAAACTTCAATTATTCCTCAAAATGTACCCTTTTATTCTTCCATGTTCCTTCAGCTAATCCTGCCTTGAAATAAATGCTCAGCTATCTAACTACAGCATAATCATAGGCTGCGAGGGAATAATGGCAATAAATGAATTAGAGTGAGCAGCTATTTATAAATACATATCAAACACTTTATTGTCATCAGAAGCACTTACTTTTGTCAAATTAAGTTCTTTACATATATTTTTCACTAATATCTTTGATTTGGTGTCGAAAAACATTATACTCAAGGCATCTGCTAGCACTAGTTCTTTCCCAGCCTTATGTATCGCCTGCACTTCACAACATCTCTAGGCAGCAAACCTCCAAATCTCCCTGGCATAGACACATAATAGGCTAGGGCACAGACTGCATGGGTAATGTGAAAGTACAATGTCTGAACACTTTGACTTCTGGATACTGAATGCTTTATTCACGGCCCAGGGCTCGCTGAACCCGCCGGCTAAACTTTCCATGACGTCATCTCATTTGCATAATCCTTTGTCCAAATCTTTGAATCTCATTAACATATATTAGCCACATGCCTATATGTCTATTACGCATATATCACATCCCCCTCTCAAAGTATTTCTGAAACATTAAATGTTTCAAAATAACCATAAACATATATATCAACATACCAGTCAAAACAAATGCACCATCAACATATATGCGTACTTAACAGAAAAACAAGTCCTTGCGAATGTCCGAGCGCCCTATGGCACTGAAGTCCTTCAACTGTCCGGCCATAATGCCTCCACGTTATAAATTGTCCATTCACACATTAAATAGCAAAACACAGCTGAAAATATAACTTAATCCTACATGCACATGCTATACGTGTACACACCCAATCTAAACTGAGCTACTACAGGTCTAACCTGCTCGCCGGCCTAATCAGCCAACCTGACCTACTTAGATTAGCCGAACTGTTTACATTCGGCAACAACGCTGACCTACTTTGCGTTTGCCCGACTGGTTTTGGCTGCCCCCCCCTCCCACAGCCGCCCTGATAATCTGCACTCGGTTTCTATATAACATATTACCTGACTCGTTCAAAATTTGATATTCTCTCCCCAAAATACCAGTCCGACCCAAAATAACCCCTTTTTTTCCATTCCCCTGCATGAATTTCGTATTTCATTTTGTCTCCGACTTTCATAGGTTTGTGCGGCTTACCACACTTCTTGTCATGAAACGCTTTCTGACTTTGCTGCCGTTTTGCTGTCTGGACTTTCTTTGGATTTTGCGTTTCGGGCACCAAAATTTCCTCCGCCATCGGCAACCTACCCCTCAACCTTCTGCTCATCAGCAGCTGAGCCAGAGATGCATTCAAGACGGGCAATGGAGTGTTACGATATTTCAGCAAAGCTAACTGAAAATCCGAACCAGTCTTCTTGCACTTCTTTAACATGTCTTTGACCGTGTGCACAAACCGTTCTACCTGCCCATTACTGCAAGGATACTGTGGACTGGAATATATGGCCTTAAACCCATAGTGCTGTGTAAACTCCCTATACTCATGGCTCTTAAACTGCGGACCATTGTCCGAAATAACCTGACTAGGAATACCATGCCTTGCAAAATTATCCTTCAACGCTTCAATGACTGTGACAGACGACGTATCGCCCAACAGCGTCACCTCTGGATATTTCGTGTAATAATCTACAGTTATCAGTTAATTTTCATGGTTTAACTCAAACAAGTCTGCACCGACCTTTTCATACGGTTGACAGGCGATCGGGTGATTTATTAAGGGTTCATTATGCCAATTTTTTCGGTTGTTTTGGCAATTTAAGATTAACCGACCTAGCTCGATCCAACACGGCTCTGAGCCGCTCGGTGTGTTCCTCAACCGTTGACCCATATACCAAAATGTTATCCGTGACTATCCCGATACCGGGTATATTGCCCATGACGCTGTGCATTTCCTGAATAAAAATGTCACCGGCTGTTTTGATGCCAAAAGGCAGGCCGGTGTACCTGTACCGGCCCCACAGAGTATTAAATGTGCACAGACGCGAACTTTCTTCATCTAACTCTATTTGCCAATACCCTGTCATTGCATCCAAAACTGAGAAATATTTCGCATCTGCCGTTTTGGCAATAATCTCGTCAATTGTTTTGGTAGGGAACGGCCCTCTCTTTATCGCTTTGTTCAACATAGGTGAATCCAGACAAATCCTTATCTTATTTGTTTTTTTACGATAGTAATGGAGTTAACCCACTCGGTAGGTTCATCCTGCTCAACTATGACACCTAACTCCACTATACGATCAAGCTCACTACATACTTTACTCTGAATAGCAAACGGAATCCGTCTAGGTGGATCAACAACAGCTTGTACCGATTTATCAATGTGAATGATAGCATTAGCCTTGATCAAACCCCACATCTTTGTATTCGCTTACCAGCTGCTCTGCCCAGGCGCTGGGACTGTTCGTCAGCTTGGAAATGTTCGTCGGCACAGCACAGTGCACCTCATCCACCCGCGCCAGCAGGTTCAATGTCACACAAGCCTGCTTGCCCAAAATAGGCTGGCAGTTCCATACCACTTGGAACCTGAAGTCTCTGCCATTTACGTCGACCACCGCCTCACCGTCAGGAGTGATCCGATGACCCGAGAACGTCACCAACGAACACCTGGTGTTCGTCATCTGCCCCGGAGCCACCCTGTCGAAGATGTACCTCGGCAGCACGTTCGCCTCTGACCCGGTGTCGAGCTTGAACTTGACAGGGCAACCATTCACCCGACGACCGGCTACCACAGCTCGGCGTCTGGCTCGGCACCGCGGTCAACGGCACCCAGGAACAGATCCGTTGTTAGCACATTGACCTCCGCCGGATCCAGGTCTTGCTCAGCATTGTGAGGGTCGGGCTCTTCAACGGTAACCTCGTTGACTCTGCCAAGTCTGCTCCTGCAGACCTTACCGAAGTGCCCGATCTTCTTGCAGGCGATGCAAGCTTTGCTTTTCGCTGGGCAGACTCCCCGGTGGTGTTCGTATCCACAGTTCTGGCAGCGGATCTTGAACTCTCCTGCACTGGTGCCGCCGGCATTCCAAGATGGTGATTTCCAAGCTGGTGTCGCCGATGACCGAACCGCCGGTGCACCGGTACGCGCATAAGCATAGTTCCTCAGAAAATCAATATCCTTACTCTCAACATCTGATTTGGTGTCCTCCAACAGATCCGAACTGAACTCACTCATTTCACAAATACTGACACATTCTTCCAAAGTTAACTCAGTAGTTTGCAGCAGTTTGTTACGTAAATTAACGTTTCTTACACCAGCCACTAACCGATCGCGCAACAGCGACTCCTCCACCATACCATATTCACAATCCTTCACCCTGTCTCTTAATGCTGTGATGTATGTAGCCATATTTTCCGTAGCCTGATTATGCGTATTAAACTTGTATCTTGTTATAATTATACTGCTCTTGCCTACACAATATGTTCGAAATGCCACCGTAAGTGGCCCAATCTTGTCTTGATCCGCGATAGCGAAATCCATATTGGCGAAAACCTTCTGCGCTTCCTCGCCAGCGACATGAAGAAAGATGCAGCATTGCACTCGTTCTGTCTTCATTACGACACCTGCAGCAGTAGCGTATATGTTGTATGCTCTGATCCATGTTTTCCAGTTCGATCTTGCGTTGTTGCTGAGGACAAGCTGACCAGGCGGCCGCAAACCCGGCAGTGTATTAGCTTGCGGCATTCTTCCTCATCTGACACCATGTGAAAGTACAACGTCTGAACACTTTGACTTCTGGATACTGAATGCTTTATTCACGGCCCATGCAGGGCTCGCTGAACCCGCCGGCTAAACTTTCCATGACGTCATCTCATTTGCATAATCCTTTGTCCAAACCTTTGCATCTCATTAACATATATTAGCCACATGCCTATACGTCTATTACGCATATATCACAGGTAACTCAGTGTCAGGATAATGTGACTGAGTGAGATATATCGGAGCATGGTGCTGTCACAATTAAGTTAATTGGTACCTCTCCTGATATGACTTTAGATATTACCAGGACGTAAAACTCCAACAAGCAAACAAACGTGACTCATGAGGTAAATGATCAGAACCTTCAATTTCCATGACTCTCAATTAGGGAATTTCGTTTGCGGCACTGCACCTCCAATAGGCCGAAATAAGGCTCGCTAGGAAGCGACAAGTATCAATTTTTAAGTCATTGGTTTGACTTGACCAGAGTTCCAACACACAACCCCAGAATCTACCTGCACCCGAGACGGATGCTCTACCTCATTCGGTCATCCCGTCTGGTCCGCTAGTGTGAGATTTACAGTAGCCTCATTAGGAGTAGAAGGGGCAAACGCAGGGGGGGGGGGGGGGGTTCTTGGTTGCCGGGAACCCCGCCACCCCAAAAGAAATCTGAGTACATGTATACTATATATAACTATATTTAGTAGGATCTCGAACTATCAATTATTAAATAACATGGGAATTTTTATTAATTAAATACCACAATTAAACTAAACCTTTTTATTATCAAATAAACCCACAAAAGGGCATAACCTCTCCATTTATACCTGCTTACAGGCCTGACAGTTTTGGATTGAAAACCCCTCTTGACCTTTTGCGGGAGCCTATTTTATATATAGGTTTACATATGTGGGCATGGGATCGAATGACTCCTGTCAATCACATATAGCATGACAACGAGATGAAATTACTAGACGGAGTGGTCAATATAGTTGAGTGCGTGCTTTTCAGTGGCAGGTCATGGCATTTGTGTCAAACCTATAGCTTCGAAATATGACTTTTGCATTGCAAAATAAAATTAATTTTTCATGTCTACACTTCAAATATCTCAAAAGTTTGCCACTAAAAATTATAAGTTACTTCAAACTAAAGTACGGTAGATTTATCTCGGAAAAGGGCAGAAATTCTAAACCATAACCATAGTATAATGTGGATGCGGCCTTGCTATTCATACGCATACAGGGAAGCAGTACCAGAGGTCACCCCAAGAAGCTTTTCAAGCCAAGGTACAATAGCTCACTCAGAGCTAGGGGCCTTCTTTTCACAGCGAGTGATAAACATGTGGAATGAGCTACCTGCAGATCGAAGCGGTGGAAGCAGCTACCATAAATCAATTCAAGAATGCGCTGGATTGGGCCTGCGCCAGAGAAACATTCCTGTACGATTTCAAGGCTGCATACTACTAGAGCTGAGAGCTACAAGCTTTGTATAGGCTACCACAAGCCTGCATCAAAGAAGAGGATAATAATAATAATAATAATAATAATGTACCAAATGACAGGAGGCGGCCACTCCACCGGTTAGTTAGTAAAGGCCCTGTCACATTACGGCGTATGGTGTTAGCGTATGCCGACGAATGCGGTTTTCGACACATACACCGTCATACGCCGTCATACGCTACGCACGAGGTCCCAGCGGCATCTGAAGCGTACGCCCAGCCTATGCCTAACCTATGCCTAACCTACCCCTAGCCTATGGTGGCGTATTCAAAGCGTATCCCGACCTATGCGTGGCATACTGTGATGAGGTTTGACAGTTGTGATTGACAAGTTCAGCGTATGCCCAACCTATGCGCAACCTATGTCGGCGTACGCATAGCGTACATCGAGCATATGAGCAGCGTATGAGCCATACGCCGCCATACGCCGAAGGTTTTTGAGCATGCTCAAAAAGATTTTGGACAGACGCGCGTATGAAGGCGTATGAGGGCGTATGAGGGCGTATGCCAGCGTATGCCTAGCGTATGCAAAGCGTATGACGGCATATGACGGCGTATGGGTCTAAAATCCATACGCTAATGTAGTGTGACACCACTTTTACAGAAAGTTGGGGGTACGCAAGAGACACCCGGCGGGTGTCAATCCAGCGTACGCCCAACCTATGCCGATGTACCCCTTAAGGGGCTGTCACATTAGGGTTTTTTGCGGGAGCGTATGGCGGCGTAGGTGCGTTACGTCATATACGTCGGCATACGCCGTATACGCTACTCATACGCTACGCATACGCTACTCATACGCTACTCATATGCCGCCAGATGCCGCCAGATGCCGGCTTATGTGAAGCGTATGAGGCATACGCCGCCATACGCTTTCATAAATCCGTCCGTCCAAATTTTTGTGTGCATGCTCAAAAAAAATCGACCTATGAGGGCGTATGGCCCATACTGTCAAAAAATGTCACAGCACGCTCCCATACGCTCCTCATGCGCTCCTCGTACGCTCCTCGTAGGTTCCACATACGCTCAAAAACACCCGAAAGGTCACCAAATGTCATCATAGGCCGGCAAACGCAGGATCTACGTAGGTTTTCAATACGCTCCCGCCATACGCCGTAATGTGACAGGGCCTTAAAGGGGCTGTCACATTACGGCGTATGGCGGGAGCGTATTGAAAACATACGTAAGCCGTGCTGGTGCCGGCCTATGATGACCGTCGGTGAACTTTCGGGTGGGTTTGAGCGTATGGGGGACCTATGAGGAGCGTATGAGGAGCGTATGAGGAGCATACTGCGACATTTTGTTGACGGTTTTGAGTGGCAAGTGGAGCGTATGAGGAGCGTATGAACATTTTAGGAGCGTATGAGGAGCGTATGAGGAGTGTATGCGAAACCTATGCGCGACCTATGCGCAACCTATGTTATCTCTCCGCGGTCCGCCGCTTGGTGGCTCCTGGGTATATATAGCCTGCAGCAACAGGCTCCCCTCACTCTGCCACCATGCCTGCTAAGACTAGTAAGAGGAACACCACTGCTGCTGCTGCTTCTGCTACTGCTACTACTACTAGTAACTACCAGTACTACTGCTACTACACCAGCCTCCAGAGCTGCTGTTACTACAGGAGGAGGACTAGGCCGTGGGAGAGGCAGAAAGAGGCAGACTTTGTTACAATGCTCTCCATCACCAGCCTCCTCACCTGCCTCGCCACCTCGCCACTCTCCACACCACTCTCCAGAACACCACTCTCCAGAACACTACTCTCCAGAACACCACTCTCCACTGGAGGAGCTGGAGATGGAAGTGGAGAGGTCGACAACGCAACGCTGGCGTCCCCGCTCCAGCTCGCCATCTCCTGCCTCTCGGGGTAGCTCACGGGCGTCGTCCGCTGCCTCTGCCGCCTCCGCCGCCACCACCGCCTCCAACGCCTCCACCAGCACCGGTGCCATCGGCATGTCAAAGAGACGGAGGGCCAAGAAGAGCGACTGTTCTCTGTCGGTCTTCAAGGAGGATCAAATGTTGGACTTCCTCCAGGAGAACCCCATCATGTGGAATATGAAGCTCTCGGATTACCGCCGCTCAGACAGAAAGGCCAAGATGTGGGAGGACCAGGCGACACTTCTGGGGACCACAACAGTCCATCTCCAGAAGTGGTTCAAGTCACTCAGGGACACGAACACGCGGCTCCAGAAGAAAAAGAGTGGGGACGGAGCCGCCGACCTGACTGAGCGGGAGCAGTGGATCCTGCGCAAGTTCAGGTTCCTGCGGTCCGTCGTCCGTCACCGACCGGAGCCCTGCAGGAGTGTAAGTACATAATCTTTTATCGTTCTGACAAGTGCAGCCGTTAGTATTCTCGTAAAAACCGCTCGTATTCTAAGTTTGTTATGTTATGCTTTTGTTGTATTTATGTTTGTTTGTTTGTTGTTGTTTTACGTCCTAGCAACATCTAATATTCTAGTAATTTGTTAATGTTATTTATTTCTTTAATGTTGAGTTGTTGTGTAGTTGTTCTTAAAGCGAGATATTGACAATAGATGTATCATGATATAGTCGTTATAAATCCATGCTTGCATTTAACGTTAATTATTTTTGCTTTATATATTTTTGATTTACTGTTGACTTGTCGTGTCTTTTGTCGAAATATCGATTTGCATTCATGTTACTTATGTTATGTTATGATTTTGTCTTGCAGTTGGCCACTCCTGTCGCGGCTCCGCAGCTCGATCTGAGCGTGGATAGAATGTCGGGACCGATGTGGAGGTGGCGATGGACGAGGATCTTCCACCCACTCCTCCCGCTACATCCAAAGAGCGGGGAAAGGGGAGAGGGAAGCGATCTGCCCCAGTCGACAACAACCTCCTCGCTGCCATCCACAAGAGGTTCGATGAGTCTGCCGACATCCTCAAGGTGGTGCAGCCGCCTCCTCCTCCACCTCCACCTCCACCGGCGGTGACGAAGCGAGTGGCATTCGCCAACTATATGCGGGACATGATCCTCACGATGCCAGAGGAGCGGTTTGTGTCCATTTGCGGTGCACTCAACCGCATGGTGTCGCACCATCTGGAGGAGGAGGAAGGAACATTCGTGGCACCGGTGGTTTGTGGGGCTGGTCCTGCTCCTGCTCCTGCTCCTGCTCCTGCTCCTGCTCCTGCTCCTGCACCGGCTCCTGCACCTCCAAGTCAGGCATACCAGCCTCAACCCCACCAGTGGCCTGCGCAGACACAGGAGTACGTGGACCGCTATATGGGCGGGCCACACAGTCTTCATCAGCCACTGCCACACCCGCCTCTGCCAAGTCTTCCGCCTCAGCCTCTGCCTCCAGCTCCGCCAGTGGTACGGCCGTCACCACCGCAAACCGCACAAGTAAGGACTTTAGGAATGGTGCCGCACACGAGGGCCTCTCCTACAGTTGTGGTGCGCGGGGTTGCTCCGCCCACTGTGGGTCCGCCATGGCCAGGGACTGGCGCTGCCACAGACATGGTGACTCCGACACGCGCCGACCCCGAAGTGAACTTGTCTGAGTCGGCCAGCCCGGAGGGACTCTTAAACTTGTCGGGGTTATCCGGGATATCGGGCATGTTAGGGTCCAATTTGGACTTATTCGCCTCAGCCTCACAGTCGCCAGCTGATGCCAACGGCAAGGGAGAGAAGTGATTGTATGTGTATATATGTATATATGTAGTCGTATTTATCTTATTTATTTATTTGTATGTATATATGTATATATATTGTTGGTACATTTATATGTCAAGATGTTTCAATAAATATACTGTCACTTTTAATTTTTGTGTCCGTGTTCAGTAAAGGCATGCCATCATTTAATTGGTATATATTAAAGTACAATTAACATTAAAATTAAAACATAAATAAAAACTTTAAATTTAAAATATTTCTAATAATGTTTCTCCTTCCCCTTTCTCCCTTTCCTCCTTCTCTCTCTCTCTTCCTCCCTCTCTCTTCCTCTCTCTTTATCTCTCTTCCTCCCTCTCTCTATCTCTCTTCCTCCCTCTCTATCTCTCTTCCTCCCTCCCTCCATCTCTTCCCTCCCTCTATCTCTTCTCCCCCTCCCTCCCTCCCTCCCTCTAACTCGTCTCCCCCTTTCTGTCTCTGTGTCACTCTATTTTTCCCTGTGTTCTTAGTATGTATGTAAAAGATTAATTCATGTAAAAAGAGAGGAGATTCATTACAATTACATTAACTAGATGACTTTAAATTAGGGAGCGAAAGAACGTAACAGACATGTAAAATTGTGTTTTCATATCTATAAAATGATATCGTTTATTTTGCTAGACATATAAACATATTAGCATCTCATATAACAGGAGACATGTCACAACATCACAGACATGTTTGCAAAAACAGTAGACAGACACAGCGCATACAGACTGATAAAATGTTTTGTCAGATCATCCTGTCTTGCCATGACAGTGCTCCAGTGGGTGAGACGACCCAGTCTTTAATTAGATTGCGCTGTTCCTTTCCTAGCTTGGACGCGGTGTTGGGGTTAACAGGTACAACGTTAATGTCAGGAAGGTTGTGGCCCTCTCGCCAACCTCCAGGCACAAAGTTGTTGGTGGCTGTCTCAGGACGATCCAGCTGCATGTTCTGTAGCGCTGGGTAGCGTGTCCTCATGAGGTTGTGCAGAACCATGCACGCCTTGACGATGATCTTCACGTTGGAGGGGTGGTGCTGCATAGTCGTCAGGAGCACTTGGAAGCGGTTGGCTAGAATGCCAAAGGCATTCTCCACCACTCTCCTAGCTCGGGAAAGCCGGTAGTTGAAGAGTCGCTCGTCATTGGTCAAGTCCCTCTTGCCGTACGGCTTCATCATGGTCGGCCGCAGGGCAAAGGCGTCGTCACCGATCAGAAAATACGGCATATCCTTTTGGCCGTCGACGAGCGGTTCAGGGTTCGAAAATTTGTAATCCGCATCTACAAGCGCCAACAGGACCACGGAGAAAAAGCCCTTGTAGTTGTAGTAGAGCGACCCACTCTTTGGAGGGCACGGCAGGCGATGTGCTTCCCATCCAGAGCGCCACAGGTATGGGGGAAGTTCCACCTCTCTGAAAACAGGTCCGCGACGGCACGCCACCCTTCTGGAGTCGTCGGACACGTCATGACCTTGGCCATGTACTCGTTGAGATCGCCTTACAGACTTCACGCACTATCAGCGACTGTGTGTTGTGGGGCACCCTCCACCCGAACTTCATGGAGGAGTATTTTGTGCCAGATGCCAGGTGCCGCAGAGTAAGTGCTATTTTCAGCGCCGGGTCAAGCGGAACCCTGAATGTGGTCCGTTTTTTGGCGATCCTGGGTCCCACTCGCGCCACAATCTCGTCAAACAACTGGGGAGGCAGCCGCATGAAGTTCACAAACGACGCGGTGTCCTCGCTGCGGAGCTCGACCATCAGCTTGTCGAACAAGCCAAACTGTGGCCGCCTCCCAATCCAGGGTCTGACCCACACTGATCGTCGCCGCCGCTCCCTCCTCCTTCGTCTCTCGATACGGGATGCCAGAAGGACCATGAGGAATAGAGTAAGTTGATGGTGATAAAGGGCAACTCTGTAGAAAAGCTGGAACTGTACTTGCAGTGCCAGGGCATCCATCCTGTATGAGCAGCAGAGCAGGAATGACCAAAGGAATGGCGTGGGTGGCCTTTATATACCGAGACCATAGGTCGGGCATACGCCGCCATACGCTTCGTATAAGCTTTTCATACGCTCTCAATGCGCAACGCGTAGGTTCTGCATATGCTGCATACGCCCGAGATACGCCTGTGATACGCCCGTGACGCAAGTTGAGTGTACGAGTAGCGTACGCCGGTGTACCCCTAGCGTACGCGGAGCATACGCCGGCATATGAGGAGCGTATGCCAGCGTATGAGTAGCGTATGAGCAGCGTGTGGGCCATACGCCCTCATAGGTCGAGATTTTTTGAGCATGCACAAAAAAAATTGGACGGACGGATTTATGAAAGCGTATGGCAGCGTATGCCTCATACGCTTCACATATGCCGTCACCTGGCAGCATATGAGTAGCGTATGAGTAGCGTATGAGTAGCGTATACGGCATATGCCGACGTATATGACGTAATGCGCCTACGCCGCCATACGCTCCCGCCATACGCCGTAATGTGACAGCCCCTTTACCTATGCGTAACCTATGCCGGCGTATGCATAGCGTATGCCTAGCGTATGATCCATACGCTGCCATACGGTGAAAATGTTGAGCAAGGAAACAGGCTTGTTGGAGGATCGGCGTATGACGGCGTATGATGGCGTATGCGTAGCGTATGTGTAGCGTATGGTGGCGTATACCGACGTATATGATGTAACGCGCTCACGCCGCCGTACGCTCCCGCAAAAACCCCTAATTCAAAACCAGACACAGATAATAACTTTTTGGGGTAATAAATTTATTAATCAGGCTTAATAAATTTTTACAGCAAGCCTAATAATCCTATCACTTATTGAACAATATTACTTGAAGCTCATTCTCATCAGAACAGACGAGATTATTTGCTTTTATCTACTTCTAGATAAAAATGCTGGCGTATACCGACGTATATGACGTAACGCGCTCACGCCGCCGTACGCTCCCGCAAAAACCCCTAATGTGACAGCCCCTTTAGTGGTGATTTTTTTGGTCATTGCTAGTTCCTACTCTGGGTAGGGTCGGATGACTATTTTATATCTGTCATCAAGAAATTATTTGGGACATTTGCTTATGACATTTTGCCCCTAGATAACACATTCACCCTTTACTCGCAGTACACGCAGTGTACTACGAGTACAGACTACAAGGTGAATCCATTATCTAGTTTGCCTCTTGCGTCGTTGGCAACAGGTTACTCAGAGGGGTTACTCTGAGAGATCTGCGGTTCGCTTATCGAGTTGGTGGAAATTGGCGCATGCGCACATCCTTCAGACTCGGGTCGAATAATCGAATACGCTGCTCCACGCTTTGGTGAAAAAAATGGTGGCCCTTTTATTAGTTTTTTTTAATAGCCGATGTAATTACAGCAAAATATGATTTAAATATTTGTATAGTTTTGTGATATTTCCATTTCATTAATCTATGTTATTACCAAAAGAAAATATGTGTGACTGGTACCGGTGGCTGTTATCCTGCAGGACGGTACCAGCGCAAATGTGACGTCATCGCTCCTTGCAAACCCCAGCCAAGAGGTGGGTTACTGGGGTCGGGTTGTTTTGCACACGGCACGTGTATTTGTCGACTCCATTCGCGGTGTTCTATTTGAAATTCTGACGACTCGGGTGACCCGAGTCGCCCGGGTCGTGTTAATCGATTACGGCCATGTGTCTGAGACGCCCGTGGCCACGTTGACAAGATTTCATTGGCTGGTTGTTGCCACGTGTTACACTTGGTAGCAGATGATTGGATGGACGGAGCCGGCTAGTGCTCGTTGCATTACTAATGGTCATCCTCATAGGTGAGTAAACGCAAAATTCACTTTAACAATACAGCTGTTGTGGTCAATCAATCGCTGATTCGTGTGTGCGCAAGTATTTCCAACTCGGTCCTGCGGCAGCTGGACAAACTTTGCAAGGTAAATAAATAATGTTTACTCTATATAGATATAGTATTGGGATGCTGAACACTGATGCTGCAGCCTCCCCCTAAGCCTAGGCCCTTTCCAGCACTAGCTTGTCTTCCACCCTTGGCTTTGGACACCACCCTGTCCCTGCTCATGGCACCGACTGTAGACTGCTTTACTACATCTTTCTCCCCGTCACCATGAATGGGAAGTGTGCGTGATGATGGAACTTCTATAGGTGTCTAACTAAACCTATTCAGCTATCGATATAGCCCGACTGTTCTGTTTATAACCACACCCATTCGTACTTTAAATAGTATATATGGCAAATATGCACCAGAACTGGCAGAAGTTTTGCCATGGCCCAAGCCAAAGATTAAAGAATTGCACGACTGAAAAGTTTTGATGAACTTGAAGTGGTGGGTGAAGTAGAGTAAAAACAGTAGTTAGGAAATGATTACTGAAATTACTCGATCAGTCGATGACATTAACACTAACAGCCATTCTTTCAGAGGGATATGGGTCGTTCTCAGAAGTTGTGTACCAATACTGTGACATCAGTACCACAACATCAAAATGCTGTTAAAGTCCTATAGATAGCAATGTGGACAACATTTTCAAACCACACCTATCTGAAAATGAATGGCATTGTTGGAAAGAGCTTTGAAAACCATACAAGAAAATCCAACAAGCATGTCAATTGGCTGATTATTAAGCGTGCTAGAGCTATTTCAATTTCGGTAATGAGGGGTAATTTCCTGCCATTACAAGTGTGTGACCCAAAATCTAGATATTTAGTCAATTTTTGTTCTAACTTGCTTAATAATCGATATATCTCACTGAAATCTTTGGTGTAAGTAGATCCCTAGCTGCGCTGTTGATTTCGCCCATTAAAATAAAAGTGACTTGGAGGATATACGCCATTAAAATAAAACTAAATGAATACATTAGTGATTTAGAAGGAGGTTATAGAGATTTAAGTTAAGTTTTCTTCCTTTGTTTTAATGTTTTAGCATTACAAGTGTGTGACCCAAAACCTATATATTTAATAATTTAATAATTTTTTGTTCTAACTTTCTAAATAATCGAGATATCTAAATGAAATTTTCAGTGTAGATGCCTATCTCTGTCGATTTCACCCGTTGGAATAAAAGTAAATGCACACATTAGTGCCATATTTGTGGATTTTCGGTTGTCATTGATATGATCGATCTTATAACACTGAAACTTTGGGGACCTAGCAAAGTACCTTTCGACCTTACAGCATCATGAAACTTCACACAATGGTCAATTAATAACATATTTAAATGTCCATCTACCTTTTAAAGCTACCCAATATATATAGAAGGTGGAGTTTGAGTGTTGAAATCAAGTGAAATCTTCTGAATGTGTACAGACACAGAAAACGTGAACGGATTTACAAATTGTAAACATGAGGTTGTAGATGGACATTTTATCTACATCATAGGCTGAAATTCATGAGGATAGCATTTTGGGGGACCCCTCTGCAAGCATTTTGGGGGACCCCTCTGTTATCAGAACGATTTTTCCGGGAACAGATATTTGGCAGAAAATGGCTGTCGCGTAGTGCACGTACCTACTATAGAGGGAGTGCACGTGATGCATTACTTAGCAGTCAGCGGGCTGCCATCTTGGATTACGAGCACCCTCCCTAGCCATGTTGTGAATGCATGCAGATGCAGTAAAACAGAGTTTTCTTGTGTTATGTGAGGTTCTGGTCAGTTTACATCCAGTGTGTTTACTTACATCACTTTAGCAACAACTTCTGAGGCCAAACTGCTGAAAACAGTGACAAATAAACCAACAAATCAGTAAATAACGACAGTGTAGGCAGTTGCAAGCCTTCTGTATGTCGTCCAATGTGGCCACCGAAAGTTGCCTCGTGACGTCATTACACCCCCTCTATACGATATATTCAAGCTTCCGCAATTTGTATGTCCTTTTGCATCTGAATTATTGAAAATAAACATATTCTGACATTTTTAAGTAGGTTAAATGATGCTCACACCCAATAAATAGCAGTATAGTTTGGAAACCAATCTGACTCCAAAATCAAATATTTTCCACACAAAGCTTGACATTTTTAGGATATTTCAAATGCAACTTGCTTTATAAACAGTAGTGATACTAATTTGAAACCTCATTGCTATGGTTTTGTCTTATTTGTGATGATTAAGCAGAACAATAGAAAAATATTAGCACGTTAACAGTCCAAGTGGAATCAACAATTTTACACAGATGTTCGGCTCAAATTTCAATGTTTAGGGGCAATTTCAGGATTTATCTTTTACTATACCATAACTGGGTCCATGCATAGTGTCAAATAGTGAAAATAGTTCCTGTACTCAGTGTTTGATACAGAGTTTCATAGTACTTGCAAGTGGAAACGAAATGTTACGATGTTAATGACTCCAGAAAAGGTTAACTATTTCATAATTTTTATAATTTTTTAACGAAATAAATGTCTTCAACTTAATGAAGACATTGTATATGACCATTTGAAGTTAAATGTGCTGTTGTTCAGAGGTTTTCATAACGTTTGTGACACTTTATTTTCAATGCGGTTGACAATGTCACAAATTAGTGATGTAATTTTCTATTTATTTAGCTACATCCATCCCAATAAGATACACGATACACAATATTAACATTTACTTTTGATCTAAAATATCTCCCACATTATTGGGCCAAATGATGAAATCTAAATATTGACACTCCAATAATGGGTTTCTTTGAAATATGCATTTCAAGTAGACTACCTCAAGTGGTACACAGTTTCTGAGAACGACCCATATGTTAGTCAAAGTAAGAGCGAATATTGTCAGTTTAAAGTTGCATAGACCATAGTCCGATGATAATATCAAATTTTCAAAACCAAAACACTTGGTTCTACATATTCAACTCGGACACTGGTGCACTTATTAAGCATTTGTTGCTGCATAGAAGGGCATAATAAGTCAATTAATAGAAACCATTACTACTGAAGTCTATGGTGTGCTTGCCAAAATTACTTTGGCATGTTTTGACGTCAAATATCTCCAAACTTAGCCATTTAATAGGTATGTGTGCATCGCAGGGTATATTCCTACATCTATACATCTATATAGTTGTAGGAAATCTCAGTTATCGGCAGGAGGGACATGCCAACCACTGTGTTTTGGGATGTGTTACTCTTTGCTTTGGTGTGGGAACACATTTAAAGATATTAACAAGCAGTTTTTTGCATCATGTACATAGAATGTTCTTTTTCATCTGGGTCCCCAGATCTTTTGAATTTCTCAACTAGAAGTTTGATGAAAATTGCTCTGAATACTTCTTTGTTGTTTTTGTTTGTTGTTTTTGTTTATCATAAACCTCTAGTATTAGTAGTAATCACACAAATTTGATGAAATCATTTTTTGAAACTATTGTCTTCATTTTTCAGGGATGAAAGATCTCCGCGATTTCCGGGATTTTCCCTGTAGCTATAAGTGTATACTAATAAGTTGCGCCCGTCCTAATATGACCTTCGATGTTGCCAGGCCCCACTTACACTCAAACACATTTTTATTAAGTTGTGTCGATTTCTTGGCCCTGTGCCAACAGTTTTACACTGCAAGCAGCATGCACAACCTTTTCACAAAAGTAAAACAAGAAAACATTTTAGCCTTGTTTAAGGGCAGCGGTCTATATCATCACATATAGTCCCTTAAACAAATTAGATCAATTAACAACCTTTAACTTTTATCTTAATTCTGTTTTCTTTAGCCACAAATTATGTAACTATGAGCTTTTTAAATCCACAGTGTACTGACACAAAATTGATTCTGTGCTTTTGTATTCTGTAAAAGTGATGGTTGAATAAAAAAAATTAAAAAAATTCTCGCCGTGAATATGGCCTATGCTGCCGACATGGCGTAAACAAACCACCAATCAATCAATCATGTTGCCAGGATGTAAAACTCCACCAACCAATCAATACGTTGTTTCACGCTGCAGCACCATCAGCGTATACTAATATATGGTGCAAACGCCGCAGCACTAGCAGCGTATATAGTGCTGCGTATACTACTCATCTAAATACATCTTTTATTTAAAATGATACAAGAGTTTGTAGTGCAAAATCTGGATTTGGGTCACACCTTTGAGCAGTTTTACTATAGAACAAAGGGGTCATGAAGCAGGGATGAAAGATCTCCGCGATTTCGCGAATTTCCGGGATTTTTCAATCCCGCAGCACCATCAGCATATAGTACTATGTGGTGCAGACGCCGCAGCACTATCAGCATATACTACTAATAAATGCTCCAAACGGTGCAGCACTATCAGGGTATACTACTGTAGTAGTCGGCACAGGCCTCTCAGGCAAGTAACCGCATAGACAGGTAGGCATGGGTAGTGTGTTGATATCAGGGAGCCTAGGTGGTGTAATGGTTAGCACACTGGCCCGGAATGCAAAGAGATGTGGGTTCGAGTCCCGCTTTAGGCGCAATATTTCCCATTTTCATCACTCTCATGACATTACTCATACATGCTTCAAACAGCGCAGCACTATCAGCGTATGCCAATATGTATGAAACCCGACTTCCGGAAATTGTCCGCGATTCCCTGACAATGCTAAACCTATGGGACAATATCAGCATTTCCGCTTTTTTCCCCGGGGACCACTTTCATCCCTGATAAAGGGACTGATTTCCCTAACTTCAAATCACCATAACTTTCTTGATGTTTAGTTTAGAAAGATTATATGGCTACCATGATTAAGTTCAAGTCATGCTCTTTCCATTGGTATATGCTCCATTGAGATAAATGCATGCAACATTTTTTCACACATACCTACATTTAAAATTAAAGTTACTTCAAACTAAAGCAAAGTAGATTATAACGATTAGTATAATATATTTATCTCAGAAAATAGCAAAATCTCTAAAGCATCGGAATATGCAACTTTAAATATACATGTGGGATGTTATTTAATATTTGCTCTAGTTTTTATATAAGGTAAAACCTCTCTAAATCGACCGACCATGGGACCGACTTTAAGTGGTCCATTTAGGGAGGTGGTCGGTTTAGGGAGTTAGAATATCGTTACAATGGTATTGTTGGGACCCAAATAATATGATCGATATAGGGGAGTGGTTGATAAAAAAATGATATGTGGAGGTGGTCGGTTAGGGAGGTTTTAAAGTACTGTATATAATATATGTCAGTGTTAGTTAATAATAGTACTATTTAGTAGGTATACGTTTGACGGTTTGTGTTAACTAATTAGTAATACTATTAAATGGTTAGCTTTGGAGATATTTAATTTTGAAGTGCAAACATGCTAAATTAATTTTGGCAAGCATGCCAAAACTGATACGGTCATAGGCTTCAGCAGCAACAGATTCTTGTCTATTGACTCAGCATTCCCTTCTATACATCAGTAAATCAGTTAGATATGTAGGATCAAATCTAGGTGCTTTTATCGGACTGTGCTGCTTTAATCAGGAATGAAAGATTTCGCGGATTTCCGCAATTTTCCCGGTAGCTATAACTTATAAGTGTATACTTATACATTGTTTAAACACCGTAGCACTATAAGTGTATACTAATACATTGTTTACGCTGCAGCACCATCATCGTATAGTAATATGTGGCGCAGATGCTGCAGCACTATCATCGTAAACTACTAATATGTGCTTCAAATGGTGCAGGACTATCAGCGTATACTACTACTATTACGTGCCTCAAACGGCGCAGCACGAACACGTTATACCAATATGTGTGAAACCCGAATTCCAGGAATTTTCCGCGATTCCCTGACGATGCTAAACCTATGGGAGAATATCAGCATTTCCGCTTTTTTTCACGGAGGCCACTTTCATCCCTGTTTAATGCAGAGTGCTCGGTAGCAACACGTTTCATTTGTTTATAAGTAATTGGTTTAACTCTGTCTGGATTAGAACCAACCACCTGAATGGGAAGGCATCCTGTCCGGTAAAGACAGTACTCAGATATTTCCAAAGTGAAAGGAGCAATTTTTGTGCTTAATGAAAATGGTTTATGCTGCATCCAAAGTAGTAGGAAAACTAAATAGGAAAGAAAGATAAAGTAAAATGAGGAAAGAGAATGATTTCAATATTAAGAAAGAACAATTGTTTCCTTAATTAAAAATATCAGTGACATTATATTGAAAGGGAATAATAACTATATACGTGAACCGGCTTCTAAGAAATTAACCCATGTCTGCTTTACATCCCACCAATAAATGAGCTACTCCCCACAATTTACGGTGCCTCTCACATATATACAGATGTTGTGTCTGTAATAGTAATGCAAACCCCCTGCCTAGGCCAATAAAATTTACTTCCTGAGCGAAATTAGGATAAGATGTGGTCAAACTCAAAATCTCATAGTGTGCGTGTGACGTCACCACTCTGTGGTCCTACATCTTGGAATACACGCACCACTTCCATCGTGACTATATCAACGTTGATTAAGTTTTTTTGTTTGTTTAAAATTTAGTTTATTTATTTATCAAATTATCATTTTGCCATTTATTGGATAAACTATGCTTTTCATGATCATCTAATGTGTGCTATCATATTGGGTATGTCTAAGTATTATTACAGATATAACTACGGGGATAAGTGCTGGCGCCTTTGTATGTTTAACATGTGCGTGGTGATGGTTCAACATAATGGAAATGTTAGGACTTAGGGTGGTGGATGTTGACAAATAAAAATGCATTGGTAAGTGGTGTTGTATTATTATGTGTGCTATCAAATGTACACCTAAACCAAAGACCCTATAAAACTAAGATGGCTCACTCAGCCTGTACTGTGTAATCAAAATGATAAAACCCACCACTTGGTGCGCTGGCTGTTCTCTTGGTTAAACAGGTGCTATATTATATGTATGAATATATATATGAATGTGAAAGATGTGTGATGAAGGCGATGCTGGTGATGATGTGTATTTGTTCATAGCAATTTCATATTGATCTGTATTCATACTTACCTATCTCATGTATAATATAATTGTATGTGTTTACATGTGAAACCCCAACCAGCAGCTGGGCTGATCAAACCCACCACAAGGTGGCACTGTGAAATTTACATTGGGAGAGATAGGGAGTGAGCTGTCTTAGTATTATAGGGTCTTTGCCTAAACGTATCGGAGTAATGAATGACACAAACACAGGAATGGGTTGAGATAGGTTTTATATATAAAAATACGATACCGGAGAGAATGCACACACATATAGGTTATATATATATATATGTAAAAAAATATGATACTGGAGAGAATGCAGACACCTACATTTCGTGTTGTGTTAGCACAGGTATCTGTGCGTTAATATCACTTATCTTTTGTCTACCATATAGTTTAGAGATAGGAGACATACCTCAGGCAACTTAGTAGTGTTTATTTAAAAACTTTAAATGTTATGGACCCAACAAAATGGTAACCAAAAACATGACATTTCTGACTGGTAATATTGAATGGGCAATTTATAGTAATTAAAAACTGATAATGGAGTCATCGTGGGTGCAGAAGGCATATAAAAAAACCTAATTACCTATACTAAAAAAATAATTGCAAGGATAATTATTTTCTTATGAAAATTTAGTGACCTAAAGATGCCGTAGCGTTCATCACCTGTCGTGTCCGTCATGGTGATAAATGTTTAAAGGTGCACACCTTCATGAATAAATAAAATCATGTTTTCTTTCAGTTTCAATGACTTTATACATTGCAATAACAATCCAATGGATATTTTGAGCATAGCTTGCATTGCTCTTGAAATAATGCAATACAAAAAAGAAAGTCTGTTCATGTCCGTTTTGTGACGAACATTACTTCAAACAGTGAATTAAAGGAACATGGTGAATCCTAATCAACTTTAAACAAATATATGTGTGCTAGGATAATGTCTATTTGACATGGTAACTAGTTTTCTTGGAAGTAAATGTGAATCATTGATTGATTTTCAGTGGGTTTTGACCTTTGGTGTCCAGATGCATTATTTATGTTCACCCTGACTGGATTTTTTTTGTCCAATGCTGTGGCACTTGCAGCTCTCTGCCTTCCACCCTCCTCCTCCCACACACACATTGAATCAAATGGCCCACTCTTAGCAATTCTTAGCTGATGCCCTTAGTATCAAATGATTATCAATTCTTAGCTGATACTCTGCGATATTAATGTAGTGGTCCTGATTCTCGGTGCCGCTATGATAATTATTATGTACCAAACTCAATTGTCAGTATGCCAGTCCTCAAAATACTGGTTTCCACTTGTAAATATAAGTAAGGATCAATCTTATTAAATGATAACTTTGCTTTAACAGACAATCGAGAAGTTGATTTAGGAAAAAGTAAGTTATTCTGTATATATTTTAATAAATTAAATGGTCAGAATTTGTTTTGTTGCAGTAGCTGGAATAACTAAATATTTTATCTTCTATTCTATCATGTTAATATGCACATGAGCAAAGTATTTATAAGGCTGTTGAAGCTGTATAATCCAACCATGGCATTACACTTTTAAACTCAACACGCTCATTTGATCCTACATATTTACATTAAATACTGCTGCACTATTCACCGGGCGCGGTGGCCGAATCGGTAGAGCACAGGCCTCGCGTGCGGAAGATCAGGAGTTTGCTAGTTCGGTTCCCAGTTGAGTCAAACCAATAACGTAAAAATTTATACTTGTCGCTTCCTAGCCTGGTGCTCGGCATTATTAGGATAGGGCAAGGGCTGGTTAGCTCGGTGTCAGGATAATGTGACTGAGTGGGATATTGGGTCATGGTACCGGTGGCCTGATTTCCCAGTGGGGCAGCACGATAAAATCGCCATGAGTGCATACTGTCACAAGTCAGTACCCGTCCTGATATGACCTTACATGTTGCTAGGACGTAAAACAACAACAAACAAACATTAAACATTTATTGCTGCATTGAAGGAATGCTAAATCGGTTTGATAAAATGAAGCCTATGGAGTCCAGCATTTCAACGTTCACACCAAACTTAATTTCACTTCGTGTTAAATGTCATCAGATGTTCGAATACGGATTCACAATGAAGCTGTATGCTCTGGCGGTGGTCCTTGCCCTTGCGGCCACCTCGTTTTCTGTGGCCATCCCGAAGCCAGATGACGACAAGAAGTCACGCATAGTTGATAAGGTACGTCATAAAATAGTTATCCATTATTTCATTTGTAAGTAAATTTTATGTTCATCAGAAGAAATAAGGGAGACATGGAGAATTTTGTTCGGGTAAACATTTTGTTTGGGTTCTTGTTGCGAATCGTGCTATAACTTATAAGTAATGGAGTTTGCTTTGCAATAGCATAATTTAGCATTGTGTGGAATTTTGAACTATTCGGCAGAATTATAGACCAGTTACTACACAAAAAGACAGATAAACCAAATATCAATATAACCATAGATGGCACAAACATAGAACAAGTATCCGAATTCATATATCTCAGACAAAAGATTACAAATGATGGGAGATGTGAGGAAGAAATTAAAAGAAGGATAACAATAGCCCGAACAACATTCTCCAAAATGTATAGAGTGTTAACATCAAGTAAGATATTAATACAAACAAGGAAGCGTATTCTTCAGTGTTATGTGTGGTCTACTCTAATGTATGGGGCTGAGACATGGACAATCTCTAAGAAAATGTACAAACGTTTAGCAGCATTTTGAGATGTGGACTTATCGAAGGATGATGAAAATATCATGGACAAAGATCACCAAAGAAGTTCTCAGAAAAATTAAAAATAAGAAAAGCTTGTTTGCCACTATACAGACAAAGAAACTTATTTATTTTGGCCACATCATTCGTCAGAGTTCAATATACCGTACATTGTTGGAAGGGAAGGTGAATGGCAGCACAGGGAGAGGGAGACCAAGAACATTATGGTTTACAAATATTTCACAGTGGACAGGCTTGAATTATTCACAGTCTATCAGAACAGCACACCATCGGGACAAGTGGAGAACCATTGCATCCAACCCTCGACTAGAGGACGGAACTATTGATTGATATTACACAAAATGAACAATTGCTAATCCCGATTTCTTGATTAAGGCAATTTTTGCTGATACAAATTTTCACACACAAAAATAAAGGTGTGTGAGGTCGCACCGATACATTTGTTTATATCTGTTTCAAATGACCTGTTTCTGATCATTGTTGAGATAATTAAAGGGATTGGTTTAATCTACTTACTGTTTAATAATATGCACTTTTTTTAAAAGACTGACAAAGCAAGAGACACCGAATCTTTGGCTTTGGGATCATTTCCCCGTTTGCTACACTTTGTTAAACATTATTTGTGAATTGTAATATTTTCAATAATGTATACTTTCCATGGTTGACAGCGTTTACACTGATGTTATTAACATTTTTGGATTATCTTTTATATTTCAATTCTTATTGATAAAGGTTTTTAATTTTTGGTTTGTTATGAGCTGAATAACATTTTTGGCTTTTCCTCCTCCGATTCCCTACAAATCCCCTTAAGAGGTGAACATTTGCAACTACTTTTTAATATTTATATTGAATAATCCTCTAGTGAACATGACTATTCATCAGGAACTGAGTGGCATTGGATGATCATGATTATTATGATTAATAACATTATAAATCCTGTATTACCAGTTGTGATTCGTATGTGATTTCAAAAATTATAAATCCCTTAGTGAAAAATGTGACGCTTTTATTTTTCATTAGCTAAGAACAACATTATTGGGATATCTATATTTACAAATCCTTTAATGACTTTTTTCCCCAGGACCTTAGTGACCAGGATCATTTCGATGGTAGTGAACACAATCCTGATTATGATCATGAGGCATTTCTCGGGAAGTCGGAAGCAGAGACCTTTGATGACCTCAGCCCAGAACAAAGCAAGGCGCGTCTAGGGTAAGTGTTATCAATTTCTGATAGCTTTAGATTATGCAATTGTTGGTACAATGCGAATGGTTGAATGGGTGTCACTCATGCAGGGATTAAAGATTTCCGCGATTTTTTTATGCCAAGGAATCTGGATTTATATGTCAACAATTGGGTTCCAATCCCGTTCTTATATTACCTTTGCTGTTGGTGGAACAGAAAACCCAAGCAAGAGCGTGTTAGATATGGGCGATAATATAGGCGAAACAAGGATAATTGAAACCTGACTTGCAGCATTTTTCCGCGCTTCCATGACCGTGCTAATCTTATGGGGGGAATCCGCGACCTCGCGAAAATTCGTGGGATTCGAACCCGCGGGTTCGAACCCTGGTCGAGTCAAACCAACGACTTAAAAACTGATACTTGTCGTTTTCTAGCCAGACGCTCAGCATTATTAGCATACGGCAAGGACTGGCTGGCTCAGTGTCAGGAAAATGTGACTGAGTGGGATATCAGGTTATGGTGCTGGCGGCCTGGTCTCCCAGTGGAGCCAGGGATGATATTTTTCCGTTTTAAAACAAATTTCCGTGTTTTTTTCACAGCATTGGGCATTTTTAATATATGTGTAAACAGAAGTTTGCCATGGGGATAATAATCTTGGCTTGATTTCCGCTTTTTTTTTTTGCCTGACCCCACTATCATCCCTGGGGGCAACACTACAATTAAGTATAAAGTTGCCATGAGTGCACATTGTCACAAGTCGGTACCCGTCCTGATATGACCTTAGATGTTGCCAGGACGTAAAACTCTAAACAACCAAACAATCAAGTTTTGCTTAACTAGGCTAGATATATAATATTATTGCACAGTGACTGATTACAAAATGAGCACTAATTACATGTACCAACCTCGCCGTGAACATGGCTTTTGTTGTCAACACAGCATTAAAATCAATCAATCAACCAACCAACCAACCAATAGTTGCCTTACAGAACAAAGTACACTGTCAATATTAGTAATAGCGAACTGCTCCCTCTGAGGAGGCGGACGAAAAAACGTCGACTGTTTTCAGCTTGTAAGTTACATAATCTAATTGTTCTTAGTTTCTGCTTTTATTTTTTAGATAAATGTATGAAATTGATCATTACAATCTACTTTAGACACCAGTCACACTAGGCTTGTGATAAAAACACAACAAAGACCCATATCAGTCGCCAACCTTGCGACCAAAGCAACAAATAAAAGTTGTGGTGGGGAATGGGTAAGGGTGGGCGACTGCCGCCAAAGACCAGGGAAGACAGTTGGCGAATGGTCGGGTACTGATTGATGGCCGATCAGTGTTTGGTTGCAGATCAGTCGGAAATCTGCTAGACGATCTCCATGCGACTATTTTGGTTGCAAAGAGGATTTTGTGCAACACCTGCATCCTCTTTGCAACTGAAGTGGTTGCCAGGAGGTCAGCGACCACTGAGGACAAAATAGTTCTTTTGGTGACTGCTTGCGACCACCCGGGGGTTTCTTTGGTCGCAAAGTGGTCACAAACCTGGTGTAAAGTCGACGGCTGCCATCTGTGGGTTGTGTAGGCAAGTTTGTAGGAAATCAATACAGGCAAGAAGAGAAAGGAGTAGTATAAAGAGTGAAAGTAGAGTGAGAGCCAAGCCCTCAGGTTTGTTATTATATAGTGGTACATGGATCTGATATGGCATATGACCTGACCACTATCTCCAATCAGCAACAAGCATTTCTAGTTCCACCAATGAACAGTAGGCATTCTGGGGTCACCATGGCTACTGTGATCTACCCACCACCACCACGCGGTGTGGCTGCTTGGCCTGCGCCTGCCTGCTGTGTGTGTGTGTGTGGTGATCCTTGACTAACAGTTGGGGGGGAGGGGGTAGTGAGTAGAGCTCTTGGGGCTCCTTACACACTATCACTAGTGCCTCATTCACACTATCTACCTAATACACAATGACTATTGAACACAAGTAAAGAATCACCAGCAACTACATAAATACATGCATGCACCCGACCCTATACATCATTTACATTAATAGACCATTTGTACTCCTTATAGACCATTTTGCATTCCCCACCAATGCGTTTTATCAGAATATTTTACACTGGTGTGACTGGGGTTTAAGCCCATAACTTCATTTTAATGGGTTAACTTTGGGGTTATTTGAAGTTTAAACATGCAAAATTACTTTTGGTGTGCAAACTGAAATGCTAGACACCAGAAGGTTCAGCAGTGACAGGTTCAATTAAATTTACTTAATTTTCCTTCTATGTAGCAATAAATGTATAACCAGTTCACCAGTATCTACATTAAATATGTAGGCTAAAGTCTAGTTAAGTGACCGGGCGTGGTGGCCTAATTGGTAGAGTCGGGCCTTGTGCGTGGAAGGTTGAGAGTTTGGTTCACGGTCGAGTCAAACCAATGACTTTAAAATCGATACTTGACGCTTCCTAACCAGGTGCTCGGCATTATTAGGATAGGGCAATGACTGGTTAGCTCAGTGTCGGGATAATGTGACTGAGTGAGATATTGGGTCATGGTGCTGACAGCCTTATTTCCAAGTGGGCCAGCACTATAAAGTCACCATGAGTGACACTGTCACAAGTCGGTACCCATCCTGATATGACCTTCAACAACCAATCAATCTAATCCAGTTTGTTGGTTTAAAAAATTCGTCACTTTCAGCAGACTATAGAGCTTTAACCTCAAGTAAATATGGATAGTCGGTAGAACATTACTATGGCGGTTGTCTAATATTTCTTTAGCTAATTTCGCTCTAAAGTGGCCTCCGTTACCGACACTGTTATATCATAACAAGCACATCATATCAAGCAATTAAGTGGCGAGGAATAATTGACATCTTCGGGCATATTTAAATAACATCTCAATGTGCACTAATGCTTCTTTTGTCTATTGCAAATATATTTTTTTTTAATTAAAAAAGCACCCCCAAAAAAAACCACCACTTTTTTATATATATGTATAATTTTTGTTTCCAGATTAATATTTCATAAAATTGACAAAGATGACGACGCATTTGTGTCACCAGAGGAGCTTCAAGACTGGATTAAACATGTACAGAATAAATATCTAGTTGATGATACGAAAAGGCAATGGAATGAACACGCACTTGATAGCAATACTCTGACGTGGGAGAGCTACAAATCAAAAGCCTACGGAACCGCCACTGGTAACCTTTTGTTCATGCTATTTACCTCAGTCTTTACGTCTGCTATGGGTTCTTCTTCACTGCTGGTCCTAATTGGTTCGTCCCTCACATTGTAACTTTTTTTCTAAATCAGTTGCCCTTCTCGCATCAGATGGAGAACATACTATCAAGAAGCAATGTAGTGAAGGGGAAAAAAAAGTAAAGTTTAAATTTAGTTTTTATTGACAAAATACAGTTCTGTGTCACACAAATATGACCCACAAATGGGAATGGCAATATCCCACTGCTTGTGTCAGAAGCTACTTCGTAGCGGACAAAATATTTGAACATACCTAGCTTTCAAAATTGTTAGAAAGCTTATTTCAGAATTGTTGAGTGTCTGTGTAAAGCAATGATGCTTGTGAGTGAGCATTATGCATGTTTCTTTTTGCGCCATGCCATGAAACATGCATTAACACTCAATTTTCACACGGTTAGGTAATGCACTGCTGCCATAAATAGCATTGCACCGTTGATGCTGGGATCTGAACAACAAAATCACCAGATTATTTCCTGAAATGCATTAAAAGCACAATGAAAACTTTGTCATGGTTGAAACATGCATTATGGCAAAGCATTAGGCATGTTTCAATGTCACAATTTTCTAGGTACTCTGTTCTACTATCAAGTGGATGAATCCTCCCAGAATTGCACGTAGTTACTCCCAATAATTACTTTTCAATATAGGAAATAATAAAAGTTTAAAAAAAATTACATTTATATTTGATATTACGACAAAACATGTGTGATGCTCTCCACTGCAGCCAGCCTGACTTTCAGCCGAGGTCCAAACTGCTTTTCTTTTAATTGTTCTTTAAAATTAGATGTATGTGGAACACAAGCCGAATTGAGATCAGTTGTAACATTTCAGTTTGGTCCTCTGATTCCCCCTATTTAGGAGCCTCATTGAAGAAGGACCCCTCATATGCAATGCTGCAATTATATAGAGCGATGAAAATTCGCAGATTTCTGAGATTTTTGCTAATCTGTTATTTGTGTTGTTTCTAATGTATATAGGACATAAAAACGCAATAGAATAACATCAGAGTCGATGTATGTACTCCATATACAACTTAATATCACAAAATTCCTTAAAAAAGTCTTGACACCTTTAACTCGATTCCATGCTATCACTCATGGCTAATGTTGGATCGGTATTTGGCCAGTGTTCGGCCTATCCCATAATGAATGAGGATGGATTTCTGTAAAAATGCGGAAATTCACTCATTGTCAGCGAAATGAGGGCAAATACCGGAATTTAGGTTCCTTCGAACATTCTCTTAATGTTGTCCTCGCTCCATTCCACTGATCAGTTAGTACAGACTATCCTTGGAGAGTATTTTGCTGTTCTGACTTATAATCCACCTCACACTCGATTTCCGCATGGGGCGCGGTGACCTAATCGGTAGAGCGTGGACCTCGCGTGCGGAAGGTTAGGATAATATGACTGAGTGGGATATCAGGTCATGGTGCTGGCAGCCTTGTCTCCCTGTCACAAGTCGATACCCGTCCTGATATGACCTTAGATGTTGCCGGGACGTAAAACTCCAACAACCAACCGCCCGCCCCAATCACATGTAAATATCTATATGCATAAAGTGGACAATAGATGAACCATTTGTACTAATACAAATGTTTCCCGTGTAAATAAACTATTTCTTCAACTAAAAAAAACACAACCCCAAAATGGCTGGTGTTTTGGCACTTGGTGAAGTGGTTTGAGTGAAATGCTGTGCAGCATGAAAAAAAACGCTGTCCATGACGATTCTAGGCAGCTATCTCCGAATGTCGCTTGCATAATTTTACAGACAATGGAGGTGACGATGACGATGCCTACAACTATGCAGACATGATGCGCCGTGACAAGCGGCGCTGGGAGGCTGCGGACACCGATGCGAACGGGGTTCTGGAGATAACGGAATTCTCGGCATTTCTTCATCCGGAGGAGTCCGAACACATGCGAGACATTGTTGCTGAGGTAGGATGTCATGGAGGATGAAATCGCTCCCGCCACCTATTGAGTTGCCTGGCCATGTCTCTGGAGCACGGTGTCTTTCAAAGCTGAAGGCTTTTGAATCACATTTACAGGGTTCAAACGGGGCCTGGAAAAGTCTTGACAAGTCTTGAACTGCATTTGCCCCCATTTAAAAGCCTTGAATTTAACCTATTTTGGTTAATCACTCTTTGAAAAAGCCTTTAATTCCATTAAACTGTCCCCACTGATCTAAATTAGTCTGAAGTCACCGTTCACCATTGTTGTTCTTTTCTCTATAAATCCAAATGAAAATAGTCTTGAATTCCTATTTAAAAAACAGCCTTGAAATAGCCTTTAATTCCATATCTTCACATGTGTACGGACCCTCCATTTAGAGGATATTGTTCTGGCTACTCTGTAAGCGGTGGAACGATTTGATTCTCTTGACAATTTTCTATGGACGAATTAGTGAGAGAACGGTAGATTCTTACTTCCATCTTCTAAATATCGGAAGTTAACTATAGGACTAAACCAAAAGCAGCACATTTTCAAAACCAAAGCACCTATTTAGATTTGATGCCCACATATCCAACTGAGATACTGATGCACTTATTAATCATTTGTTGCTGCATAGAAGCGTATGCAAAGTCAATTTAATCGAAACTGTCACTGCTGAAGATTGACAAGCACGTCAAGATTACTTTTCAATGTTTGTACTTAAATATCCTAAATTAACCATCGAAGGATATCTCAATTCAAATTTAGATACGTGTTTTGGATTTGAAAATTGGATGCTCTCATCGGGTTATGTAGCTTGAACACCATATCTGGTGTGGTTAGAATAAAGTACTTAACACCACATCTGTGGGTGCCGGTGCTGATTACTGTCGGGTTCCCACAATAGCCTGGTTCCCTGGACTAGCCTCATTCTAGAGTCTAGAAGAATGGGTTTTGTTTCGTGTTATCTTGGAGGGACTTCTATTCTAGCATTGTAATAATTGTTCATCTTACTGCTCGCTGTACAGAGCTATGTATATGCAAAGCTTTTGAGGTGTTCTTGTGGGTAAAGAAGGACGAACGAGTGGGTAGGACACTTGCTTTCCGTGCTCGAGGTCATGGGTTCGATCCATGGCCAAGTGAAATCAAAGACTTAGAATAATTGATGCTTGTTATAAACTAGCCTAGCGCAATGCATTACTAAGATAGGACAAGGAGCAGTTGAATAAGAAAGACTCAATTAGAATTTCCCCCCACTTCATTCAGAAACATAAACAGCAATTTAAAAACAAATCGGACGCGGTGGCCGAATCGGCAGAGCGCAGGCTTCCCGTGCGGAAGGTCGGGAGTTGGAATCCCAGCCAAGTCAAATCAATGATATAAAATTGATACTTGTCGCTACCTAGCTTGATGTTCGCTATGTGACCTTAGATGTTGCTAGGACGTAAAACGACAAACAAACAATTTAAAAACAAATATAACGGGCATTATTTAGACATGCTCTTGTAAATAAATACGAATTTTACATATGACTGCTTTAGTGTATGACTGCATATTTCTTTTGTATTTTTTTTTCTGTACTTTAATGCGTATATTTTTTTTTAAAGGAAACAATTAGCGATATGGACAAGGACAAGGATGGTTTCATCAACCTGAAAGAGTACATAGGTATGTGATTATGCAATTTTATATTTATTTCATCTTTAATTAAATTTAACGCAATAATAATGTAACAACAATTTGAGATTATCTGAATAGTTCACAAGTATCAAACTGTAGATTTCTGTGGGTGCAAAATGTTGGCCTCCTGAGGAAATGAATACAACATTCATTTCCCTGCCTGAAAACTGAAAACTACAGGCACCAAGTCACGCTCCTCTGGCAGCCCTATGTCACCATCGCTGTTTGCACTGCCAGTGCTGCTGTCCTGGGGCCGTATGCAGGAAACGGTGTTACGCGAGTTTGAGGTTAGCCGCTAAACGCGTATAGCTAACACCGACCGGGCGAAATATGTCAAGTGGTATGCAGAAGCGCCTAAACGGTCAGTGTTAGCTAAACGTGAATTTATTTATAGATTTGGGAATCCCTCTGGGTCTCTACCCATATATTAGGCTTAAATATATTAAATGCTATCATATTTAACAGAATTAGATACGCAATAAGTGAAATTTGATGAAATTAACCCTAAATTCGAAGCAATATTAACGCTGCGGCGATATTAACGGTTATATTTTCGAATCGACGAGCGTAAACTAAACAAATCGCTAATACATTGCCGCCAGTGCGTAGACGTCGGCCAGTATGGATGTCGACGCGGCGGTCGCGACGGCGGCGATTTGTTTACTTTACGTTCGTCGATTCGAAAATATAAGTATTAATATCTCCGCCGTTACGGCGGCAGCGTTAATATTGCTTCGAATTTAGGGTTAATTTAATCATATTTCACTTATTGCGTATGTAATTCTGTTAAATATGACAGCATTGAATAGATTTGGGTAGGACCTTACGCTAACACCGCCCGTAAACCTGCTATGAAACGGGTTTAGGGTAAACGCGCGGTGTTGGCGTAACACTGCTTCCTGCATACAGAATTTTGCTTGCTAAACTGGAAATCCCGCCACTAAACGGGAAATCCCGCGCTAAACGCGTTTTGGAGCGGTAACACCGACACCTGCATACGGCCACTGGTGAGATATCAAATTGTGTACCAGGTTCCACCTGAAGACGCTAGATGAATCGGACGCGGTGGCCGAATCGGTAGAGCGTGTCCGGGAGATCGGGAGTTCGATTCCCGGTAGAGTCAAATGAATGGCTTATAAAATTGATACTTGTCGCTTCCTAGCTTGGCGCTCGACAATAATAGGATAGGGCAATGACTGGTTAGCTCAGTGTCAGGATAATGTGACTGAGTGGGATATTGGGTCATGGTGCTGGCAATCTGATTTCCCAGTGGGACAGCACTATAAAGTCACCATGAGTGCTCACAGTCACAAGTCGGTACCCGTTCTGATATGACCTTAGATGGTGCCAGGATGTAAAATTCCAACAACCAACCAACCAATCACTGGATGAACCTAGTGCAGTACAGAGGGCCATCCTAGCTACATCTAAGAGTAAGCTTAAGTAGAGTCTGATCATAAAAACACGGTCATGTGTTACATCTTTAGCAACCTAACCTTAGTGTGTAATGTAAGAATCGCGAGAGTTGATCAAAGGGGGATATGAAATCCCAGGAAGATAAATATTATTATTATTATTATTATCCCCTTCTTTGATGTAGGCTTGTGGTACCCCATACAAAGCTCGTAGCTCTCAGCTCTAATGGTATGCAGCCTCGAAATTGTACAGGAATGTTTCTCTGGCCCAGGCCCTGTCCAGCGCATTCTTGAATTGATTCATGGTAGCTGCTTCCACCGCTTCTTCCGGTAGCTCATTCCACATGTTTATCACTCACTGTGAAAAGAAGGCCCCTCTGAGTGAGCTGTTGTACCTTGGCTTGAAAAGCTTCTTGGAGTGACCTCTGGTATTGCTTCCCTGTATGCATCTGAATAGCAAGGCCTCATCCACATTATACTCAGCATTCAGGAACTTCCATGTGTTGATCATGTCCCCACGAAATCTTCTGTATGTGACGCTTGGTAACTTGAGTCTCCTGAGTCTGTCTGGATAACTAAGGTCCTTCAGATGTGGCACTAGCTTAGTTAACCTTCTCTGAACAGCTTCAATGGATTTAATATCCTTCTTCAACATTGGGTGCCAGTATTGGCTGTACTTGGCTCTTGTGCAAAGTGATCAGCATCTTTTCGTCCAAGTATTTGAAGGTTCTGCGAATCATTCCCACAATCTTATTAGCTTTAGATACGGTTTGTTGTATGTGCTGGGAGAAACTTAGCCTATTGTCTACAAATACTTCGAGATTTAGTGGCTGGCCAGTAGAATTTTCATGCATAACATATGTATACTCTGGGTGGTGTCTCCCTATTCGCATGACCTGGCATTTATTCGGATGGAACTTCATCTGCCACTGCTTAGCCCAATTATCCATTTCCAGCAGGTCCTTTTGCAGATCAGCATAGTCTTCCGTGGAATTCACAGTTCTGTAGATCTTTGCGTCATCTGCAAATAATTTTATCCCACATGATACAATCTCTGGCAGGTCATTGATGAAAATGATGAACAGAATAGGGCCCAGGACTCTCCCTTGAGGTATCCCACTGATTTACTGCCATTTACAACGACTTGCTGTTTCCTTCCAGTCAAAATACTTTGGATCCATCTCAGAGTATTTCCTTCGATGCCATAGCTTTGTAACATGGTAGCTAGCCTCTGGTGGGGGACAGTATCAAATGCCTTCATGAAATCTAAGTATATAGTATCTAGTGATTCCCCCCTATCTATTGCATCAGTCCATATTTCCAAAGTTTCTAGTAGCTGTGTAACTGTTGATTTCTTTGGTAGAAACCCATGTTGGTGGTCCGACATCAATTTGTTCTCTAGCATATGGCTGAGCATGTGCTCTCTGATGATACTTTCCATTACTTTGCATACTATAGATGTGAGGCTTACTGGCCTATAATTTGCTGGAGAATGCCTGTTTCCTTTTTTGAAAATAGGGATAACATTTGCTATTTTCCATTTGTTGGGTAGGCAACCAGATTCAAATGACTTATTGAAAATTATAGCAAGTGGTTTTGCAAGCACCACACTCAATTCCTTCAGCACTTTTGGATGTACTCCGTCAGGTCCAGGTGATTTGCCTGTTTTGAGTTTGTGCAGCTTTTTTTTAACAATGTCTGGTGTGAATAGCACCTCAGGGAAGTCCTTCACCAATTTGCATTTCTGTACCAGGGGTACTGTGTTAACATCCTCTCTAGTGAAAACTCCTGAGAAAAAATTATTTAATACCTCTGCTTTATCAATATCCTTTGAAGCTAGGCTCCCATCTGGTTGTTCCAATTCATCTATTCCACGCTTGGTTTTCATCTTAGAGTTTATATATGCCCAAAATGATTTTGGATTATCCTTGGCTTCTTGGGCAATGAGTTTCTCAAAGTTTCTTATAGCCTTACGTGACTTCCATTGTACCTGGTTTCTGAGTTTGGCATATATTTTGTGTTCATCAAAGCTTCTTGTGGCAGAGTATTTCCTCCAAGCTCGTTGTTTGAGTATGACTTTGGTAGACACTTCTTTGTTCATCCACAGTGGCCTGGTTCTTGCATCCGGATGGATTGTCTTTGTCGGTATGTGTTTCCGCACTGCTTCTTCCAGCTTTTGTGACAACTCACCCCAGCATTCATATATACTATTATCTTGGAAATGGCTGTTCCAATCTATGTCCATGAGTTCCCTCATCTCACCATAGTTTCCACGCGAGTAGAATGTTTTTAAGTATGACTTCTCAGTTTCTTCTGTATGGCACTGATAGGTGAAAGATAATGTGAGGTGATCACTCTTACCTAGGGGGGCTTGGGCTGAGATATCTGTGACCATGTTCTCTTCATTTGTGAATATCAGGTCTAATATTGATGCTTGTTGTCCTTCTCGATACCTGGTAGGATTTTCGACATGTTGGAACAGAAAGGCATCACGGGTGCTTTCAAAGAATTTGCTGGCCCGATGGGTTTCCCCTACTGTTGTTGTGTTTCCCCTCCAATCGATCTCAGGCATGTTGAAGTCTCCCATGATCAGTACATGGGATGCCTCTCTGTCATTTGCTGCCCTGATTAGGTCGCCTACTTTTTCATTGGTTGCATCACTGCTGTTTGGGCTTCTGTATATACACCCAACTAGGATCGTATCTTCCTTGTTTGGTTTTACTTGGATCCAGACACATTCTGAAAAACCTATACCCTTATTTATGTTGCTTTCTCGATAGGTGATATTCTCAGATTCCAATACATAAATACACACGAGCCTGCCTTCCTGCTCTAGGTTCCACACCAGACCAAATCCAGGGATTCTAATGACTTGCTTTGTAATTTCATAAGTGCAGTTCTTTGGTTTAGCCTCAGTCACTGCAATCAAAGTTGGTTTCTCTACATCGATGATAACCTGTAGTTCTTCCATTTTGTTCAGGAGTGAATCAGCATTTAAGTAGAAGTACTTGAACTTACTTTTATGTTTGTTCTTAGCTATCCTCTTTGGTCTGGTCTGTGTATTGTTGCACTTGTTATTACTTACATTAGTGTTAAGCTGCGAACACACTGGACGCGTATCTCGCGCGTGCGTCAAGCGTCGCGCATGCGTAAAAAATCAAAATGTATGTAATAAAGAGAACCCGAACACACTGGCGCGTGCGTCACGAATCGCTTTTGGAGTGATTATTTACGCTTGATGCGTGGTTACGCTTGGCTTTTGCCCGACTTTGCGTGTGTCTGTGTGTGTGTCTCTGTGTCTCTGTGTCTGTATGTGTGTGTGTGTGTGTGTGTGTCTGTAGGTGGGTGTCTGTAGGTGTGTGTCTGTGTGTGTGTCTCTGTGTCTCGATGTGTGTGTCTGTATGTCTGTCTCTGTCTGTGTGTGTCTCTATGTGTGTGTGTCTTTGTGTCTGTATCTGTGTGTGTGTCTCTCTGCATGTGTCTCTGTGTGGGATGGAGGGAGAGAGGGAGGGAGGGAGGCAGGGAGGGAGAGTGTCTGTGTGTGTCTCTCTCAGAGACACACACACAGAGACACAGACACACACATAGAGACACACACACACACATACACACACAGAGACACACACATACACACACACAGACACACCAAGACACAGGGAGGGAAAGAGGGAGGGAGGGAGATTGTCTGTGTGCCTCTCTCTCAGAGACATACACACAGAGGCACAGAACACACAGAGACACACACAGAAACACACACAGAGACACACACACAGACACACACACAGACACACACAGAGACACAGATTCACACACACACAGATTCACACACACACAGACACACACAGACACAGACACACACATAGAGACACACACACAGACACAGAGTCACACACACAGAGAGACACACAGAGAGACACACACAGAGACACACACAGAGACACAGAGACACACAGACACAGAGTAACACACACATACAGGAGGGAGGGAGGGAGAGTGTCTGTGTGTCTCTCTCAGAGACACATGCACACAGAGACACAGAACACACATAGACACACACACACAGACACACCGAGACACAGAGAGTCAAACCAATGACGCATACGCGTGGCAGACGCATCCAGTGTGTTCGCTATTTGCGCGCGAGAACCGCATGACGCTCGCTTGTACTTTACGCACACCCGACGCACGCGTCCTGTCTGTCCGCAGCTTTACAGGGAATTTCAGTTTCTTCTATATTTGGCAATTTCATGTTTTTCTTCTCTATAGTCTCATATAGCTTATCAATGTATTCTTGTTCTTCCTTGCTTGCAGTAATATAAACATGTTTTCGTGTTGTTGGACTTCTGGTGTTTCTTACTTCCTTGTCTTTTCTATTCTTAGATTGCTTGGGGGTCCTCTGACCCGATAGATCCAGTTTTTTTGATCATCTTGCATTGTTTTCATCTTTGCTTCTTCAACTTTTTCCTTGATTACTTTACGCTCCTCCACGGTGTAATCATTGCTGATGCTTATCTTATGGTATTCCTCTTCTGTGTCCTTCATTTTGTTTACATTTCTGAACACTACTGATTTGTCCTCTTTATTTGCCAGGACTACTTTCATTGGTCGGGGAACATCACTATATATTCAAATTTAGAAAATACCAGGGATGAAAGATCTCCGCGATATCGCGGATTTCCGGGATTCTTCCTGGAGGCCCCTACTGCAATCCCGTAGCATGATCAGCATATATTACTAATAAATGCTTCAAATGGCGCAGCACTATCGGCATATACTACTATTAGTACTAATATGTGCATCAAACGGCACAGCACTATCAGCGTATACCGAAATATATGAAACCCGACTTCCGGGAATTTTCCGTGATTCCCTGACAATGCTAAACCTATGGGAGAATATTCGCATTTCCGCTTTTCTTCCCGGAGACCACTTTCATCCCTGAAATACTAATGGTCAGTGGACCAATCAGAGGAACTAGATTACTAAAGAATTATAGAGAATAAAAGTTGTAGGACTTTGAATAGAAGTGCAAATAAACTCAAATTGGGAAATTTCCCATTTACGGGTTATAATTTAAAAGACAACATTAGATGGAAATGGTTGCGAGTAACGCTTTAACCCTGTTATGTAAAACCAGCCTGGATGACGAGAAAGAAGAGGCAAATAGTTAAGACGGGGAACAAAAAAACACCTGCATGCTTCGAATATTCCCGGATACTTAAAGCTGCATAGTGGGGAGGTTTTTGGTTTCTGTCATTTTGCGAGATAAATATATTAAATTGATTGTTATAATCTACCTTACTTTGGGTTGAAGTAACTTTTATTTTAAATGACTAACCTTTAAGATATTTGAAGTGCAAACATGTAAAATTAATTTTGGCAAGCACATCATAGACTCCATAGGCTTCTGCAGTAACAGGTTCCAATAAATTAACTCAGTATTCCCTTCTATGTGGCAACAAATGCTTATTAAGTGGATCAGTGTCTTAAGTTAGATATGTAGAATCAATTCCAGATAATTATTTTGGTTTTGAAAATTTGATGCCTCATCGGACTATGCAGCTTTAACCATCCTCTGACTAACCTGTAAGTTGAAGTATTACTAAGATTGTTACGAGTCTGCGTGTGGAGGTAAGATTCAGGGGCCTTGTCCACCCACATCATTTGGACTTCTATTTAAAAAAAAAAAGTATTGGGATATTAGGTGGGATGCGGGTGGGGTTCTTGTCAGTAGGGAGGCAGTAGAATGAAGGTGTCCATCATCCTATCGATCCTGCTGGCCCACAACTGGTTCATCAAAGGCTGTGATATATGTGGTCTTGTCTTTTTATCGGAAAGAGTAGCCTATGTGGTGACAGTGTGTTTCCCTAAAAAAAATGTCAGAATGACCATATAGCTGATGATGTGAAAATCAATGTGCTCTAGAGGCGTCGTTAAATAAAACAAGCTTTTTTTTTATCAGTAGGCGGTTTTGTTTTTGTTTCCCTCCGACTACGAATACTGAGGTGAAATCCAGTCCGCATGAGCTTGTCCCTCACATCCTTGATCCTTACCTTCATATTCGTAAGTTTGTAAGAATCTTATATTTCAACTTACAGGTAAGTCTAGATTAACTAAAATGTCAACAATAATGGCAGAAATAATCATTATGGATTTCAAACGAAATAAAATGTTGAAAATCAACTATTTTAATGACCGAGTAATATTTATCCATTTTATCCATGATATGATTGCAGTCGTAATTACCTTATTTATCTGGTTCACGATTCCGAATATAGTTAATTATTTTGGAAATAAATCTAACAAGAGTTATGCTAAATCTGACTTAAAAACTAAAAAACTCTGATGAAGTACTAATATAAGCAGCCCATCCATTTTTCACATGAAATTAAAATGGTTAATTGAATTATCTCATTTATCCCAATTTATCCTGGAGCTCCTGCAGAGGAGCTCGAGAAACTGGCCGTAGATTGTCTGAAGTAGCTTCAGGATGGGTTAATGTAAAAAATGTATAGGTCATAATAATGCATCCTTGTACTGATTTGACGTTTTTTTCTGGGCGGTGAAGGTAACCTGAAGAAAGATAGTAGCGAATGGATGACTGAGAAAGATGCATTTGTATCAGAACATGACAAGAACAACGATGGCCTTCTCGACAAGATGGAAGTCATTCAGTGGGCTTTGCCCGATAACATGGGCCAGATTTTGTTCGAGACGGATCACCTGGTTGAGGAAACCGACGAAGACATGGTGCAACACTTTCCCTTTCTGCCAACACTACTAATCCTACTTTTTCAAAAGCATTACAAACAAATTCCAAGAATGAGAAGAAAAATAACTCAAAAACACTGCCCTCTCGCCCCCACCCCGAAATACGAAAAAACAACGTTACGTACCCCCGCACCCCCTAAAAAAACTAACTTAAAAAACGCCCCAGAAAACGTTCGAAGAAAACCGAAGGCCAAAAGAAAATATTTCCAGTTGCAGCCAAGCAACAAAGTAGGGTAGGTAGGTAGAGATTTGCAACTGGAAACTTTTTTTTTTTTTTAGGCCTAATCTCCCTGACTACTAGTACTAGTTTGTTCGCTCTTATTATTGTGTATGGGGCGATTGATGAGTGTTAGTGGTTTTAACGGCCCTAATGATAGGATTGCCTTTAACTCCTTATCACCCTCCCCGAATCCTAACAAAGGCATGGAAGTCAGCGAATTTATAGATTTAGCAATCTGCACTTGTATCCCCTCCCCCCGCCACACCTTCTGATCTGACATGGTTCAGATTGTAAGGAGCATTAATATTTAGGGTGCCGACCCTTTCTTGAGATGATAGGTCATAGTGTGTTTTCTATCATATACTTTATTCACTCTGACTGGATAACGGTACATAGAAAGTTGAATGAGTACTACTTGTAGTACTGGGCCTGTATGCAGGACTCGGTGGTAGCGGTATTTCGTGATACCGCGTATCCCCGTATAGCTACCGCCGAGCTCGGGAACTGTGTCAAGTGGTAAGCGGGAGCGCGTACCACTTTCATTATAGCTACCCGTGAATTTATTTATAGATTTGGGAAATCCCTCTGCATCTGTACCCTTATATTAGGCTTAAATCTATTCAATGCTGTCATATTTAACAGAATTACATACGCAATAAGTGACATTTTATCAATTTAACCCTAAATTCGAACCCTCCTTAAGGCTACCGCCACATTAGCGGCGATATTAATAGTTATATTTTCGAATCGACGAGCGTAAAGTAAACAAATCGCCGCATCGACCTCCCTTGCCATGGCGGCGGCGGCGATTTGTTTACGTTACGTTCGTCGATTCGAAAATATAACTATTATTATCGCCGCCGTTACAGCAGCACCGTTAATATTGCTTCGAATTTAGGGTTAATTTCATCAAATGTCACTTATTGCGTATCTAATTCTGTTAAATATGACAGCATTGAATAGATTTGGGCCTCATGAACTCGCTATACCTCCTATATACCAGGGGTAAGGTACCACCGGGTAAGCCTTTGGTGTTAGGCATATCACCGCTTCGTGCATAGCATTTTTCGCCCCTACCCGGGAAATTCCCGACTACCACCGTTTCGGCTCACTATCACCGAATACCACCGACTCCTGCATATAGGCCCTGGTGTATGTGGCGTTAAACCTGTGATATCCGAATGTGGTACTTTGACATAGATGGCCATAATTGTTCTGTTGGGTGATGACGCTTGTTTAAATTACTGAATCAAGTTTGCAAACTTTAATGCAGGAAATTTAAATTGATTGCCATTTCTGTCGTCAACATGTCCATTGATGGGCTGGTTCTAATACACACTTATCTATCCCTCAAGCACCCCATTCTCTAATAGGAATTTTACAAAATTGTCTATTAGTGCCATTGAGTGGTAAATAAAATGAGTTTAAGTAAGGTCTATTAAAGTTGCATAATCTAAAAACATTAACTTGTTCGATACCATTCACTCACAGTAAACATGTATTGCTAGGTAGAAGGAATGTTAGGTCAATTTAATCAAACTTGTCTGCTGAATGTCACACTGAAAATGGTTCAACAAAGCCACATAGCTGCCAGTATTTATGTGCATTTGCTGCTCCTGTGCTTTGCTTACAAAAGGGTAAACAAAACCACACAGTTGTAAACAAAGCCACATAGCTGCCAGTATTGTTGTGCATTTGCTTCTAAAGCCTCGTAGCTGCCAGTATTAAGCATTTGCTGCTCCTGTGCTTTGCTTCAAAATGTTTAAACAAAGCCCATGGTATCCAGCACATGGCGGGAGCTCGTCGATCACAGGTGTGCACACCAAATTTATTTGACAGCTTTTCACTTCAAATATTTTTTTTTTTTTAATTAGCCACTGATAATAAAAGGTGCCCCACGGAAGTAGAATATAAAGATCAACCTAATCTATTTATCCAATAAAATATGATGGAAACTCAAAATCATTGGATTATGCAACTTTAAATTGAAACTGGTTTGGTTCTGAAATTATGTTTGGGTTGCGTTAATAACAATTGTTTGTCTACAGGCAGAAGATGCGTCACCACTTGATAGAATATACAGCATATGTACAACGCGTATTATTGCACTGCAACTGATTCTCCCACTCCCATCTCCCTTTTTTGCTAATTTTTGTATTTGGGTCATTCTCTGAAACTGGGCACTAAAGTGTGACATGGAAACCCTAAGTAAAAACTTTCAAATAATTGCAAAAAATATTCCAAATAATAGCACAGTCCATGTTCCTAAGAAGTTTGCATGTTGTGCATATGTCAGAGTTGAAAAAAAACTATTTCATGTTTTGATTTAGATCTTATGCAAATTGAACAATACATTAATATCACTCGTGCAACATGGAAATCAAAGACGCATCCAGAACATCATTTTAACATACCCAACAAAGTCAAACAAGATTTGATTGATTACAGGCAAGTAAAAAAGAGTGTCTTACAAGAAAAAAGTTGAAAAACAGTTTAATAAAGTACATACATGGTATCGATGTGTAAATTTTCACTTTAGCACAAAATTATGCAGGTATATTTTTTAATCTTTTGTCGGATAGATTGCATATATGTAGCAGTGATTAACTACAATCCTTATTTGACTTGTTATCAATAAAAGAATTGATTATCAGCATCATAACATGGACACGAAATATGTGGCGCCCAGTTTGAGAAAATAACCAATTTACCACTTTCAACTATTTTTTGCAGCCTTTCAACTGTTCTTTTATAGCCTGACTGGTTCTACTATGACATTGTGCCAAGACACTAATTTATCTTTCTTAAGGCGTTTCTTCCAGTTTTTGTTTTTTAATCAAAACAAGAATCTGTCTCCGTTTTGAGCAATCTCTGATGTACCATAGAGATTCTTTTCCACTGCAGCTTTACTGGTTTCATTCATGAACCTTATTCACCTGAACACACGAAAGCGAGGCTTGCACATAAACTGGTACATGTGGCCACTGATTGAGGTGTCGCCTTCCATAGCCTTCAAACCCTGGTGTTAGAACATAGTGATGAGATACAAAATAGCTATACTGGGTCCATCCTCCCCCCTTTATTTTGTCCTCTCTTTATTTAAAAAAAAATGTGGAATCTTTCTCTCAAGACGACATGTGGCCGACGGGAGAAGATGAGCCAGACTCCTCCGAGGATGGCAAGGTGGAGCCTGACTGGGTGAAGACTGAGCGCGAGCAGTTCGACACACTTCGCGACAAGAATAAGGATGGCCTGCTGGACAAGGCAGAAGTGACTGACTGGATAATGCCCTCCGATTATGACCACTCAGATGCTGAAGCGAAGCACTTGATACTCGAGTCTGACACTAACCTGGTAGGTAGACCAGGGACTAGTAGTGGTGGTCCCGTCAGTTGAGGGCCAATCAGCCGGGTTGTGGGTGGGACATGCAAAGCGACTCGGGGACTAGGAGTGGCGGTCCTATCAGTTATGGGCCAATCAGCCAGGTCGTGGTGAGACATGGTGAAGTGACCCGGGTACTAGGAGTGGTGGTCCTGTTAGTTGAGGGCCAATCAGCCAGGTCGTGATGGGACATGGCGAAGTGTCCCGGGGACTAGGAGTGGCGGTCCTGTTAGTTGAGGGCCAATCAGCCAGGTCGTGATGGGACATGGCGAAGTGTCCCGGGGACTAGGAGTGGCTGTCCTGTTAGTTGAGGGCCAATCAGCCAGGTCGTGGGTGGGACATGGCGAAGTGGAGCAACAGGTGGGTGGCACCATGCTTCGTAATATTTACCATAAACAGGACAAATTCATGGAAAATGCATGCATAAGCTTCTTTTTTTTTTTAAAGAAGCTTTTTACTAGCATTAAAGCTCCTTCTTAGCTGTAGTGACATATTTCTGATGCATGGATCACATGTTCAATATATTTGCATATAATATTCAAACTGCTGAATTTTGTTCAAATAGCACAAAACTGGCTAACTTTAATTTATGAAAAGTACATAGATGGAAGAAAATCTGACATCTTAGGCATGCTGTAATGTTTGTGCCTATAAAGCTTCCTAATGCCTTGTTCCCCGACTATGACTACCAAAGTTACTAACTCCTTGGGGCCCCGACATTTAGTTGCTATGCATATCAAGTTGCTATGACAACCAAATAAAGCAGTGCATGTACGTTTTCCATAAAGCTATATAGTCCGATGAAAGCATAAAAGTCACTTAAAACTAAATTATTATGCTTGACCTAACAAACAAATTCTTTTTGAAAAGGCTGAAACTAGAAACCATTGGACTGGCAACTTTAAATTAGTTTAAATCGAGACGCCATCCTCGGTATTGGAATTGTACTACATCAGTTTGACACCCGTCATCCACCCACTCACCATTAGCCCATTCCAAAAGGAACCCACAGAAAGCTGTTTAAATTTAAAAAAAAATTAAAAATTGAAGATCTATATTGCCTATCATGGATAAGTCTGAATAGTCTTGTTTTCATAAGTAAGTTATACACAGTGGTGGAAATCCAAATTGGAAGAGGTGGGGGCACAGGGAATCGAACCGTGCTTGGGGAGAGCTTGCTATTTCTGTAGAAACTAGCATGATCAGCAGAATTTAGAGAGCTTGCTTGTTTGCCCGTGATTCTGTCAGACCATGTATTAAGTGCTTAGCACAGCGACTCATAATAAAATTGTACGGTTATTTCACATGTATTTATCATAATACAGTTAATGTTTGCAGTGATAAGATTACGTAAGCTGCCTAAAGTGATGTAATGCCGGCTGCCGGTTGTGAACCTGGCTCATCCGCTGACGCTTATGTGGAAATTTGTTAATTTTAAGGTCCTAATTTTAAAGTAAGCCACACACATTTCTAGGGGAGCTGATGGTAATTCTGCGGTACTCATTAAGCAATGTCATTGTCTTGTCAGATATTAGTTAAGGACTGCTGACTTTGACTGATCTTAGCTAAGACTATAGTATATAAGAACTCACACTCCCATTGTATCTCTATTGTCCCAGTGGCGCAATTTTAGAAGCAACTTTAAGGGTGTGTCAATGCCTTATTGACATCGCTAGTATTTGATACTTTTTGTCTAACTTAAGGCTGCTTAGTTTGAAAGCATCGAATTTTCCAAACCGAGACACCTTGATTTAACTTTACATATCCAACTTAGATACTGGTGCATTTATTAAACATAGAAAAAAATGCTATGTCAATTTCATAGACCCTGTCAGTGTTCAGACCTATGCATTTCGATGTGCACGCCAACATTAATTTGACGTTTTCTCTTCAAATATCTTCCAAGTTAAAACTTGCAAAATTCATAGTTTTGGGTGGCTGCCATATTTAAAAGATATATATTAGGTTTTTGTTGGTAAATATCATTATTTTGTCAGTGTCAGAGCACTGGTCTTACAGCCATTTTTCATTTCACGATTATTTATACAAAAATGGGATTAAAGTCAGCTAACAATAGCTGTTAAATACACAATTTGCAGAATATAGCACAATTGATTTTTGGTAGTTACCAGGGATGAGAAAATTCCGATTTTCGGCGGATTTCCGATATTGTTCACAGTCTGGGGACATTTTTGATATATGTGTAAATTTGAGGAGAAATAAAAATGATGGGGGTACGTTTCATGTTGTACTCTCCAAGCATACGTTTTGCACAATGCATATGACCAGGTCTGCCTAGAGAGCATTCTTTTTTTTCTTGAAGATTTATACTGCCTATTATGGATAAGTCTGAATAGACTTGTTTTCACCATTAGACAGTTTGTCGATAGAAAGCCCAAGCCTACACTATTACCGACCCAAGGGATTTTTAACCTCCCACACCACGTAGACATGGTATGAGAGGAACTGGCCTTTGATGACGCTGTAAGTTATACACAGCGGTGGAAATCCAAATTGGCAGAGGTGGGGGGCACACGGAATCGAGCCACCAACCTTCAGATTAGGAATCTGACTTAGAAAAAAGTCAAGACACTAACCACTCCGCCACAGAGAACACCACTCATTAATGTGACTGTATTACTATTATGGCCCACCACACCGTCAATTTCCGATTTTTCCTCCCACACCACTATCATCCCTGGTTTAACGGGTTATCTTTAGATATACTCGAAGTAAAAACATTCAAAATTCAATTTAGCATGCAAGTAGAAATGCTGGACACCATATGCTTCAACAGTGACAGGTTGTATTGAATTGACCTGGCATTCTTTCGATGCAGCAACACATGTTTAATGAGTATGTTGGATATGTAGGATCAAATCTGGATAACTGTTTTGATTTAGAAAATTTTATTTTTTCATCGGACTATGCAGCTTTGAGTAAATTGCTTGTTTGCTCTGCTACTAATTCTATCGCCAAACAATGTGTATTATTAATATTACTCAATACACAGACACAACACAATAGATATAAGTGTTTTGAACGGTCAAATCTCCTCTGGCTGGCATAAAAGGGCCGCCACATTTTATTAAGACTAAAAAACGAGTTGCCAACTGATCACTATACGGCCCAGAACCGGGTGCCTGCAGCCCAGGACCAGCTACACCCTCCTCAGTACAAACCCATTGCTCCCCAAGCTGCTGTAACTGTGGGACTTACCAGTACTTGGATCGCTGTTGCAAGGGGTGAAAATTAAATAGCCAGATGATCAAATATCAGATGTCTTTTTGGGGCGGAGGGATTATGATTTTCATGGAATCTACTGGATAAATTGATGAGTCAGCATAAATTAGAAAATTCCGGATTTATCCAGAATTCTAGATTTTTGACCGGCCCGATTTTTGTCCTGGGTATGATCAAAATGTATGACCATTCCGGATTTTGCACAAACCACCAATTCAATCGTCAAACAAACATGGTGGCGCCCGTGGAAATGCATGTCCGCCGTCATATTTTCCTTATTTTTGTTGTTCTCAGGCCATTCTCATCTATGATTCAGTGAACATGTAAAGCATAGTGGTTCCTTCCTAGGAGTAGCTGCAAACTGTTGACTAGGAGTACAACTGCCACCATGTGGCGTTCCTGTCATTTACCTCCTTCAACCTTCACTCCATGGGCTTCTTTAACACAGATTATACTTGTATTTTGGTTGTTTAAAAAAATCACATTTTGGATTGTTTCTCATCATTATTTTTGTTCATGTTCATTGAATTTGTCATTTACTTATAATATATTTGTGACGATTAATGTGCTGTTAAGTAGTCTCAGCAATTGAATGCAGGCCTGCCAACGATTCCGATTTCTGTAGAATCATATTCAGATTGATTCCACTGTTCCATGCATAATCTTGATAATTTCGCGAAAACGCATATTCATTCGTATACCTATTTCTGTTATTACATTTTCTTAAATTACAATTATAACAAAATTTTGAATATTTAATTAGTTAATTTAGTCATTGCATATAATGATTTTTTTTAACATAACAATTATGCACATTAGAACTTATTTTAGATTTATGTCTTAGTCGTTCTTCAAATTTGTTATCTAAGTTGTTCTCCGGTAAAAGTTATTATATGTATAATATAGGGTGTTTAACAGCAAATATATATATATTCGGTATGGTCACTCCCAAATAGCCTATTCTGATAGAACATTTTCTGACAAATTCAGTGGTCCAAACCTCACCTTTCTATCTCTATTAATTCAAAAGTTATAGACCAAATCATGACCGTTTTCATGGAAATGTGACATGAAAACTTACTTAAAATCTGGTAATAAATGGTTTATAGCTCTTCAAATATCAAAGTTAGCTATAACAAAGTATATATTTTCAGAATCCTCGTCAATTTTACCTCTGAATGGAATCATTTAAATACAAGATGGTGGGCATACATCCAATATGGCTGCCAAAAAGTCACCTGGGATTAGCTAAATTTCCAATATAAAGACCTTGAATATTGAAATATACTTATTATATAGTCATATTAAGTACTACAAACCATGGGTAATGTGAATGCTTATCACTAGGAGTAATTAGTGGCTTACATTTATTACATACAAATCCAATATCGCTACCACAGGTTAAAACATAATTGGCCAAATTGATGTCCCAGACATTCACTTTGCAACACATGAAATCTGTTAATAAATGCTTTATAGCTCTTAAAATACCAAAGTTACCTCTAACAAAAGTCTATTTTTAGAATCCTTGTCAACTCAACCTTTGAATAGAATAACTTAAATCCAAGATGGCAGGCATAAATCCAAGATGGCTGCCAAGACGTTGCCCTGAAGTAGCTAAACACTGCTCAGTTCAAGTAAAAGCCTGGGGCTAGTATGTAACAGTAAAGACCAAAACACTCCTAAGAAGTTACTTTAATAGGATCACATACCCACGAAGGTGTCTAAACCCATTTTCATACTTTAAAATAGAGTTTGTTTACGTTTCTTCACGTAACATTTTAACCAGTAACTCATCTGAAAGTGGGAAACTACCCCTATGACGTCATAGTCTTTGCTAGCAGCAGCAAATGAGTTTAGACAAATCTGATTGGTTAACAATCCAGGAATGACAAAACACCTCGACCTAAATTTAGCTGGTGATTCCCAAAATGACTGGGACTAACACCAACACAGGGCAATGAAGCGCACCAACGTTTTCAGCTTGTACTAGTGGTATTTTAAAAGACATTTATAGCTTTTGGAACATGGGGACTTTGAAGAGACATTTTAAGACATATTTGAAGCAAATCTGATGTGTACTAGTGGTATTTTAAAAGACATTTATAGCTTTTGGAACATGGGGACTTTGAAGAGACATTTTAAGACATATTTGAAGCAAATCTGATGTGTATGAGCTAAGTAATGAAGAAATAAGCACAGATAGTCCAGAAATTTCTCTTAGTGCACCGTTTTCCCGGCCCGCGCGACGATCGGTAAACGCCCTATATAATACAGGAAGGAAAGATTTCATGAATTTCTGCCATTTTGATCTGATCTTTGATTTGTATCGTTTTAAAATATCTAGGTCATAAAACCCCAATGAATAGTCTAATTCGTTCTATTTTCTCCAGCTACTAAGTAATATCAACACAAAATTCCAGAAACACTTAAAGCATTTCGCCCTGCCTCAGGCTCTATAACTGGGCCAGCATTGGGTTGACATCCGGCTATTGTTGGGCCTCTCTACTATTAGTGATGGATCTCCGTGAAAATGTGGGAAATTTTCCATAAGCTTATCACTGTAAGGGAATTCAGGAAAATACCGGTATCCCGGTTTCATCACTACTATCCTAGTTCCTTTCTACTGATGAGTCAGTACAGACTATCATTGGAGAGCGTTCCTACTGTCCTTATTGCAACTGTATTATTGCCCACCTAGTTATTGATTTCCGCTTTTTGTTTCTCCTCGATGACTTTCATCCTTGTATAACATTATTTTTGTGTGGCTTTCCGCATGTCCACTGTCGTGTGTGGGAAGAAATAGTAGTTGAAACAAATGCTAATAATGATACATGATGTAGTTCTCGCACAATTTATTTAAATTAAATGTTGGCAGGTCTGCGAATATATTTGATTTTGAGTAAAGCATTAATGCCAATTATATTGGTCTTCTTTTAATCGACTGAAACATAAGGGGATCATGCACAAAGTATATGAAAACCATTGAGCCTGGATAATAATAATATGTAAAAACATAATTTAATAGCTGCGAAATTTGTTAATATGCATGTACTTGAATCTGTAAGTATTCTATACATGTCAATTCACCTAACATCTACACTATCGCAATATGGCATTTAGTCGGTAAATTACTTTATTACTAGCTATGTGCATATTTTTCTTATTGATATCAGGTATTTTCTGATGCAGCCCCATTGAGCTTTGCAACTAGACTAAATTGTGAAACCGTTTACTTCAAGTGAAGTTATAAATCCACTTCTTTTGTCAGAGATGACTTATCCCTGTGCTATTTTAAATATTAACTTACTGTATTGCATTTTCATTTTAGGATGGTAAATTGTCAAAGGAGGAGGTTCTGGAGAAGTATGACCTGTTCGTTGGCAGTCAAGCGACTGACTTCGGTGAGGCACTTGTAAAACATGACGAGTTTTAAACGGGGGCCACAGACAAATTCTCAACAGCAATTGTATGTGCAGAGCAGGCCCAACACAATGCGCAAGAGACTGCATGAACAGTGGAAAGCGGTGAAGAAGACCAGAGAAACAACATGAGAAACATTTGAGATGATGGCCAGCCACAACAGGCTTCTGTCATCTGGTAACCTTTTAGTAGGAGATTGGTTGTCAAGGCAACTGGCTGACCTTGGTGTGGCTGTCTAGTGGAAGTGACCACCTTAGTGCCTTGAGTGGCAGACTCTTGACCTTTATGGCAGGCTCTGACCGTGAGTGGTGAACTCTGACCGTGAGTGGTAAGCTTTGACATTGAGTGGTAAACTTTTACCTTGATTGCTAAGACTAATTGAGAAGCAGAGTAGCTGTTATTGAGAAGCAGAGTATGTCATTAGGATCCAGATTCTGGACCTTGATAGGCAGATTCTGACCTTTAGGTCGACTGTGACCTTGGACGGACATACTCTACCTTGCGAGACATATTCTGGCCGTGAGAAGTAGATTGAATAGAATACAACGCCGTTTCAAAACCAATCCCAAGCGCCCAAGCTTCACTAGATAACACAAGTAAAAAGATGGTAAAGAAGTCGTGGCTTTAAGAACAAATGTCTGAAGTATTGGGCACTTAGATGGTTCAAAGTTACTAGGTAGTAGGATCAGCTTATCATTTAGACAACCCGCCCCCCAACTCCACACTCGCAAAGGCTAAACCGTGCTACGACTAGCACTCATTCAAGTCAGCAGGGAGTTCTTTGAAAGACAGTTTTTTTTAAAGTGAGGGAAAAAGACCAAACGGCTTACTTCTCAGGCATTACAATGTCTGACAGTCAACTTTAGCTCTTCCCAACCCTTTTTATAACAGCAACTTTGAAGAGAAATGATAATTAAAAAAATGGAGCCGCTCACCCAGGTAAAGTGTTGTCGGCCAAGTCCTGTTCTCACCTTGCACAAGAACAGCTGCAATACATGCTTAACGAGTGAACCAGTGCTGAAGTTAAATATGTAATATCGAAACACTGCCCCAAATTTATCTGATCATATAAAACTAAAATGGACATAACATAGTCCCAAATTTCTTGAACCAAAATATAACTTAACTGCCTGGCCACCCTAAATACTGACAAATACGCCTGAGAAACAAGTATGTTTTTTGGTTTGTCCTAAATGGGGGATTCCGCCCATTTAATGAGTGGGCATTTTTGTGTACACATTTATTTCGTTATGTTCTACCGTGAATTGTTTGCTAAAGCGGCTGTATTTTTTTGGTAAAAATGTATTGGGGTGCTTGGTCAACTTACACATAGAGGGCTTATTGACTGAAATCAACTGCTTATTAATTAAACCAGATCATACCAGATCAAGTAAACCGTAATGAAACATGAACTAGATATTAATCTTAATGCGTGGTCCCTGACAAACGATTTCTTAGATACTCAGCGATGAAAGCTCTCTGCGATTTAGCAGATTTCCACGATTAATGATGTTCACAATATGATAGGGGTATATATGGAAGCAGTCAGCGTATGCCAATATCATCCTGCACCATGCAGCACTGTCAGCATAGACCAATATCATATTGCACCACACAGCACCAGCACAGGCAAATACTCTACTAGTACTACACGCGACACTGTCAGCAGTGGCTTTGGCATGGGCGATAATACAGTCACAAGGACAGTGAAGCAATCTCCAAGGACAGTCTGTACTGACTGATCAGCAGAATGTTGCTAGGATTGTGTTATGAAATCGAACTTCCAGGAATTTGTCACGATTCCCTGACAGTACTAAGGCTATGGGAGAATATTGACGGAAATTTGTTGTCAGTTTCCCTTGTAATAATAATTACTAGGATAACGATGCTATCACTGGAGCAACACTATTTATAAATAACCTCATCATAGATTTTCGTTTCTTTGCCGGATACCAGTTTCATCCCTGTATATTCAAAACTTTGAGAACTGTTTTGGACATTGGTTCTATCTATTACTGTCATATCAGCTATATTTGAGGTGATGACTTCTGGCCGTCCACGCCATGGTTTCTTGCGAGTGCGTTTAATGTGTTATACTACGGAGTATGCATATCTTAAGTTGGTATAATTGCAAAGCAAGCACGCCACGTAACTGCCATTGAAACAATTACATGGAGAAATCCGAGGTGATATAACACAATACTGCAAACTTCTCTCCAGTCACCGCACCCACCAGCTCATTACCAAGGTGGAACGGAACAATAGGAATTTCTATCATAAAAACATCAAAATCCCACTCCTTAACTGGGAAGTAGGGCAAAGAGAATGATGAAAATTATACCCGGGCCAAGTACCCACCCTAAAGCAAACAATTCCCCCCCCCCCCCCCCCTGCTTGGGAGGAGGGCTTATCTGTTTCAACGCCAGGTAAAAACTGCCCTGGCCAAGTACCTACCTACTATTAAAACCAATTACTTTGCTTGGGAGGAAGACTTTTCTGTCTTAGGACAGATGAAGACAAATCTCTAGCTATGTACATACCCACCGTAAAACTAATGAAATCTCCCACTGTTTAGGGGTAGGGTTTTTTCAAGGATAGTTTAGAACTACCATGGTCAGCCTAATATCTAACTGTAAAATCACCAAGGGCCCCCCTCCCCCTGCTTGGGAGTAAGGCTGTTATGTTTTAGTGGAAAGATGAAAAAAAAGCTCAGCTCAAGGTGCCTCTTTTATTGAAGGTGAGATTTTGTTCAGACTGATCAGAATGAACCCAGAACACTGCTTGTCATATCTGTTCAGGGTAGTAAGTATTGTGCAACAAGATGTGTGTGCAGCCCTTGTCACCCAAGGCTGTCACCAATAATCCAATAACTCGGTTGCTTCCCCTCATCCTTCAGCAAAGTGCAGCTTTTGTTTGTAGTTGTCATGCTTGAATATGGACAGTTTAGGTTTGGCCTTATTTGAAAGCTTCTAGTGGTGCTGATTTTATGTAGACTAATTTGATGTGACTTGGTTATTTGAAATTCGTGGTGGCTTCTAGTGATTGTGCTGCTCGTGTACAGACAATGGATTTGGCCATGCCTTTATTTGAAAGTCGTGGTGGCTTCTAGTGGTTGTGCTGCTTCTGTACAGACAATGGATGTGGCCATGCCTTTATTTGAAAGTTGTGGTGGCTTCTACTAGTGGTTGTGCTGCTTGTGTACAGACAATGGACGTGGCCATGCCTTTATTTGAAAGTTGTGGCTTCTACTAGTGGTTGTGCTGCTTGTGTACAGACAATGGATGTGGCCATGCCTTTATTTGAAAGTTGTGGCAGCTTCTACTAATGATTGTGCTGCTTGTGTACAGACAATGGGCGTGGCCATGCCTTTATTTGAAAGTTATGATGGCTTCTACTAGTGGTTGTGCTGCTTGCATACAGAAATTGAGTTTGAGTAACCCCATCCCCGCCACACAAACATGCACACAAGTATTCATGTACACACACACACACCTAGTCTATCTATAAATTGTCAGCCTCGTTTCAATAAGCTGCTACGGCAGTTCTCTATATCCAGCTGGTCAGCTGAGACAACTAGCAATAGCTTGACACTACCCAAGTTTGTGGCAATTAGTTGTAGTTATGCTGTCATTTATTCAGCTAAAAATGTTCACGAATCAACCCCAAAACTAGTGTATTGGGGCTGAAATATGAAAATAAATGTAATGCAACATAAATATGGCATGTGTTGTGATGGAAGTACAAAATTGTTATAATACGATATAAACGCTGTTTTGTAATGAAGGACAGAAATGTTTCATTGCAGTATGAACATGTCATGTATTGTAATGCAGTACAGGTATGGCATTTGTTACAATATAGTGTCGGTTGCATTACAATATAATACGGATATGTCATGACACAGTGCTGTACACCATTGTTATATAAGTTGTGTCACAATAAATATATGGATATGTAATGCATTACTATATATGGATATGTCATATGTAAGTGCTGTACAGCATTGTTCCAGGGCAGTTTGTGTTACAATGTAATGTGGATGTCGCAATGTAACAATGCTGTACAGCATTGTTTCAGGGCAGTTTGTGTTACAATGTAATGTGGATGTCGCAATGTAACAATGCTGTACAGCATTGTTCCAGGGCAGTTTGTGTTACAATGTAATATGGATGTCATAATTTAACAGTGCTGTACAGCATTGTTCCAGGGCAGGTTGTTACAATATAATATGGATATGTCGTATGTAACAGTGCTGTACGTCATTATTCCAGGGCAGGTTGCGTTACAATGTAGTAATAAGTGTTGGAATTCTGAACGTTCACATGGTTGTTATGTGTTTTGTGTTCTAATACATTTGTGTGTATAACGTTAGAATTTATGTAACCATTTCATTCTTTATTCGTCTACTAACACAATATGAGCGTATGTTCCTAGCCACATTTCAAGTCGGGGATGCATGAGTTTGGTATGCTTCAACTCAATCATGACACCCAAGTACTAGTGTACAATTTACAACAAATATTTGTTTTCAATGTATTGCAAAGAAAATAGCACCCACTTGGTTTAGTTTAAGACGATAGGATTCCATTGCGCTTTGACCCATCCACAGCACCTCACGATTGGATTCCATTGCGCTTTGACCCATCCACAGCACCTCACGATATGATTCCATTGCACTTTGACCCATCCACAGCGCCTCACGATAGAATTCCATTGTGCTTTGACCCATCCACAGCGCCTCTTATCAGGTCATCATTGCATTGCATTAAGACCAAAACTTGTTTCTCCAACATTCTATATACACCATTATCGCACTAAATTTTATTTGGTTTCTATAATTAGTGACTTATTAATACAGTATGTTTAATACGTAATCTTTTTTCTTCAAAATCAGCTATGGGTATTTTCAATTCCCAACGTTTACAAATATGACATTTATATGCAGTGAAATGGAGGTAGCGTTATGTTGTTGGGGATGGGTGGGTGGATGGATGAGGCAGGATCCTACTGTATGTTGAGTTGCATGAATGCAAGTGGTGCCCATTTACAGGACAGCATTAAAGTTGCATACTCTGGTGGTTTTCATTTTCTGTCATATAGGCTGATCGCTATAATCTACCTTAATTTAGTTTGAAGTAACATTAATTTTGGTGTACCATGTCAAAACGGGTTCTATTAAATTAATTTAGTATTCCCCTTCTATACAGCAACAAATGTTTAAACGTGCAGTGGTATCATATAGGATTAAATCTAGAAAGGAGTTTTGATTTTGAAGATTTCTGGTTTCATTGGACTGCGGCTTTAATGCAGGTAGCTCACTACTGTGGAGGAACATGAATACAGGTATCTAGGTAATGTCCTACTGTGGCGCTATATGAGTGCAGGTGGTGTCCTTGTTGCGTGAATGCAGGCAGCGTTCTATTGTGCAGTGGTATTGATGCAGGTGGCCTGCCTCATGAGTTACCATTAAGCTTCCTAATTTCAGTTTCAGCTTTGTCAATCACTAATGCATAATACTCACCAACGTTTGAAGTTATGAGATTGCTATGCTTGCTAGTATTATTAAATACTTTAGCCTGAGGTAGTACTGTGTGATATATATGCTCATTGTGTTCATAGCTTTATTCAAATATATGAATCTGTTACTGGATATTATTGAATTTCCTGATTGTTGCTTCGAAATTTCAGGAATGAAAGATCTCTACATTTCTTTGATGATTTCTTCCTTTTTTATATTGCTAACTGTTTCTACAATCCATTGTTGGCTTACTTAGTGTTGCCAGAGAATGGGGGAACATTTACCAAGAGTCAGATTTCTGCTTTTTGGGTGTTTATTTTGCCCATGGTGACCGTTAATTAAAGGCGGTGAAAATAACGGGAGTATTAACTAACTTGTAGGGTTACTACAACATGAGTTGTTTGCGTGTGGGTGCTCGGTCTGCCGTCTTTATATACCTGTGGTCACGTGGTGTGAGGTAAGAGTAATGGGACCACTCAGTTTGGTATGTCACACACCAGACAGCTTAAAAGGAATACAGTGTAGGCCATTGGAGCTGTACTCTGACAAATGCTCTGCAATCACACCGTTACCTTGGTTTTTCAGTTATGAAACCAAATATGTGGAGGGAGAGTGCTGTAGAGGGAGATGTATGAATGACATGGGTGGGATTCCCATATCACATGACCTAGAGGGGTTCCCCACAGACTAGGAAACCCGTCTAAGGTTGCACTTGCACACTAGCCTTCACTGGGCACTGACCTCAGCACTAACTCCACATAGTGCTTGGAGAGCATTTGTCAGGTTACAGTTTCAGTCTCAGCTGCTTCTACCAGATCCCTAAATAAGTCGAGTGATGCTAGTCTGAGTCAAGGTTCATGAACATTTATTGTAGGGAGTTGTGATAAAACAGCACAAAAACAAATAACATTGAAGCCATACATTCTTTTTGAGGTTCCCCCCCCCCCCTCCCCCGACATCCACAGTCCCCCCCCCCCCTTTTACACAATAATATAGAAATGACATAATTGTTCCACAAAAATGTAAAGCTACGAACTACACGACAGAAAACTCTACCAGTATGTGTTATGTGGTTCACACAATCGATTAGGGGGTAGCTCAGGTTGTAATCTCATTCACCCGCCTCAATAAACATTTAGTTTAAATGTTATTATTCTACCCTTTAACCCAATTCCCTTTGGCACTCCTGCCTTAATGCTCCTTCCTGTGAGGTCACCTGTCTCGGTGACCCCAGTTTGGTGACGTTTAAAAGGACGGACCCTTTGGCCCCTCAGACCATGGACTTTATCTGACCCCTTGGGTCACATGGTGCTGCTCTCACTGTTGTCCACCTATCAGGACACTGAGCTAAGTGGCACCACATGGTTTCTGGCTATTTACAAACACTGATGGGACAGTTGCTATGGCAACTTGCTCTAACAGTTTGGGCTATTTAGATCCAAATTGTGTAGAACCACTATTTATAGCTGTAAGGCAACATTTCAGTATTTCAAATCACAGGTATGCAGTGAATGTTCATAAATACTTGAAACTAATTATACAGATGAATAGCTAGCTGATTCCCTCATAAGACATTGAGAGGAGCGACAGTTGCCAGTTAGGTTTGAAGGACAATGCAGGGGGGGGGGGGGGCTGCCATTAATGGCTTTAGTATCTATCTTTCTAAAGGTTTGGGGTCGTGTTCACACACATTGATAACTATTTTTGTACAGTAACAATTCATCATCACCTCATTTCATACCAGCAATAAAGGGGAAAAAGATCTGTAGTGCAAAAGGACCAGATTTCTGGGTGTTTTGCTAGTTCTCAGCGATAATATAACAGCAGATTTGAATATAAGAGAAAATATGAATTAAGAAATATAATTTTAAGAAAACACTTGACAGTTGCTTGAAAAGACCCCATAATAAAGGTTAGATTTCCCCTGAAAATACTATTTAACGAGTGTTATAGCTGTTCATATGATATTGCATGCTAATTTGTATTATTTGGTAGAAATTTGGGAATTAAATCGCCTTTGAAGGCAGTTGGACTTCCCTGTGTTCCTGTATTTTTATTACAATTTATTTAAAGAAAATTAAGTGATTGGTTCCAATCCCACAACCTGCCATATCGGAAGTGGGCACTCAACTCAGGCCACCCCATCTGATTGTTTCAATGATATAACGAAGATACATTTGATGGAAGCTGTGCCATACATTTTAATGACATTTGATGGATGCTGTGCTGTATGTTTCAATGGCTATACAGTATAACCCCATTAAACCAAACTTGAAGGGACCCTAGAAATTTGTTTGGATTAACCGATCATTGGTTTAACTGAGCTTTGGCTTTGACTAAGCATGTATTGCACATGTAATATACAATGTATGAAGTCACTTTGAATTTTTTTTTTTTTATGTATGTACAGTATAACCCAGTTAAACCAAACGATCGGTTAATCCAAACTTTTTTCACCAGCCCGGCAAAATACTACAATTTATCATATAAAAAAGTTAATGGGGGTCTCAGATGACCTTATAACCACATGAAAGTTTGGTTTACCCATACCGGTGTCATGGTTTCATGCGTCTAAATCTCAATGCAACAAATTCAACATGGCGTTTGCCAACTTGTGTTTCATTTAACAATATACGGTCGGTATATGAGGTTTTAAGGGTTTAGAGTGATTTACACATTAGAAATCACCACACACACACATCAACAGCAAAGTTGTCACTCGAATCCACGCATGCGCAGAAGCGACAGTTGAGAACTGAAACCGCGACACCGGAGTGGCCTGGGGTCCGACAATTTTGTTTGGATTAACCAATAATTTGGATTAACCAACTTTTATATATACGAATGATACTATTTTGCTGGGCCGCCGAAAAAAGTTTGGGTTAATCGATTGTTTGGTTTAACCGAGCTTGGTTTAATGACTGCCGCTCTCCTTGTGCGGTTGTACATTTCATGAAAGCTGCCTGCAAAAGTGTTGAAGTGCTGCTGGCTTTTGCAAGCTACCAGCGGCACTCTCCGGGAGCATATAGAGGTTTCACACCGACAAGGACATGTCAAGACAGGCGCAAAACTATTTGTCCCTGCAGTGGCTGGTCGGGAGATGTTGGTAGTTCCATACATCAACTGCCTTTAATGCTGCCACAGTGACATGGTTTTCTGTTTAGGGTTTGCTCCCTTAGCCACAAGGCAGTGGTTCACAACTCTGCAGGGCAGGGGTGTCAAACTCCCTGAGGTATTGCTATACCTGCAATACCTGCATACCTACTATATAATGACAATGATAACAAATTTAATGGAAGCCATGCTTGTATATCATTTCAATGGCTAAATGAGAACGATGCCACATTTGATGGAAGCTACGCTGCATATTTCAATGACGATATAACAACAATGATGACACATTTGATGGAAACCCCTTTTTAAATTTCAATGAGAACACTGATGATACTTGCAGGAATGCTAAGTCACAAGCTTTAAAGGCAATGTAAAGTTGGTCGCTGCAGGTTAAACCTTGACAATAGCCTTGCCCTTGTTCTCACCCTTGAACAGACCAAAAAAGGCACTCGGCATCTTCTCGAAGCCAGTTGTCACGTGTTCACGATACTTCAACTTGCCCTGCAAGTAACATTCAAACACTATTCAAACACAGATCTGCATACACTAAATACGCACTTAAAAACCCAATACATGTCATTAATTAAAAGGCCATCTGTCACGTATATGATTAACTCATTTGTGTTGTGGTTAACACTTAAATTGCCATGAAATCTTAGAATAATTTTTGAAAGAAAAGAAAGACTTAATCACAATAATTGTCTTGAACTGTATTCCAATCTTGAAAAACTAAACATGGGCTCCGTAATACATAGCTTGTTGTCTCTTATGTTCTATTTGTTGATTACAGCTGCAGTCTAATGAAACAAAAATATTTTAGAAACCAAAACACTTACCAAGATTTTATCCCCATATATGTTAATACTAATGCATTTATTAAACATTTCTTACTACTAGTACAGCGGTTAAGGAATTTTTTTGGCAAAATTTGACAAAAGCATCAAACTTGGCATACAGATAGCTTAACATGTATAGATTCATATATAAGCCTAGGTACCCATTGCCATCATCATGGCCGTATTCGATTAACACGACCCGGGTCACCCGAGTTGCTAGAATTTCAAATCGAACACCGCGAGTGGAGTCAACAAATACAAGTGTCGTGTGCAAAAAGTCCCGACCCCAATAACCCACGTCTTGGCTAGGGGTGGCTAGGAGCATTTGTGCTGGTACCTGTAGGATAACAGCTAAACTATGCAATCATAAAATATTTTAAATCCTATTTTGCTGTAGTTATATCGGTTATTAAAAAAGAAAAGAACAAGTTTTGGATTAAGCCACCATTTTTTCCACCCTGAGCATGGAGAAGCGTGTTCGTTTATTCAACCCGAGTCTGTAGGATGTGCGCATGCGCCAAAAATTGATTTGGGTCACCCGAGTTGGTTAATTGAATATGCCCCTGGCCGCCATCTTGAATTTCAAAATGGCCACCCTCCAAATACAATATTCCTCATATTTCGGCTCCTAAGCAACTTGGAAACATGATGTTGATGTCTAATATAACATTTTCAGTGTCAAGGAACCCATTTATGTGATAATCAATGTGCTCAGATTGTTATTATATTGATTTTCAAGATGGCTGACAATTTGGAGCAATAATTTTGATATATTTGTCGGTTTCTAACAACCATAATCAAATACAGTATCAGCAACATTTGATTGCTATAATATGGTATGACCTTTTATTATCATGTATATGATATAATAAAACTAATTAAACGTACTATTTAGAACATATTTAACATGCAACAGTAATAACAACCCTGCACAGAGATGATAATTCCTTAATTGTCACTCATCTGTGAATAACATTTTAAAAGTCAGGTGTCATCACATGCCCCAATGCAGCTACATAGCTCTGTGCATCGAAGACCTGACTTGTAACATTTGCACTGGCATTTGCACCCCTTCTTGAACAGTTGCAGCCACAGTGCATGAGCTTAGAGCAGGATTTGAAGCTTCTGGTTAGTCACTCCAAAATGGCTTCCTCCCCGAGTCAGTTGCAGTCCATCCCCATAGCCTTGGACTGGGCAGATCTGGAGCTGGCACAAGAGCTTGCGAGCACACATAACCTGCTTCGTACACTGCTCTTTTCACATGTTGAAAGAGAGCAACTTTGGTTGGAGGAATGTACTCAATAGTGACATACCCATGGGTGAAGAGCCGCTTCCACACCTCATCAACTCTGCTGAGGTTGCATATTCTACTGTACATGATGATAATGAATCTATCTAGCTCAGTCATGCGGTGGATCAACCTCTTCTAGCTGCAAGGAGAGGGTGGTGAAGGCACCAGTGACAACAGGACAAGCAATCCATGCAGACCAAGCAGACTTCTTTCCGTTGCCGAGAAAGCTGGACACTGTATCACACCTGCTTATTATGTGAAACATCATCATTGCTTTGACTTCTCAGCTTGCAGGCTGTTTGCAATCGCATGGACAGGTATGTGGCAGAAGTGGTTGCCTACACCAAAGCTTTTCCAAAGCTTTTCAATGTGAAAATCATGGAAGTAGCCAACAGATATGATCACCACATCAGTTAACTGTGCGGATTGCTACTTTCATTATCCCATGCTTTGCGCAATGAGCAACATCTAAAAATATCCATCTGTCCGCTTCCTTATGAGTACATACAAGGCTGAAGGCTTTCAATGCTAGCCAACTTGTAGTCTCCCACCATGATGAGATGCTCATCCTGTGTACTAAGAAGAACCATATGACCCCCAATAGCTTTTGTGCTGGGGGGTCGTTAAACAAACAAACAATACTAAGAAGAACCTTTCCAATGGCGTCACATGATTGTATTCACTCAGCCATCTAATCTTTGTTTTCCTTGATCCGGAGGAAGCTTTCTCAATTTGGTAGGATAGTAGCAGTGTCAAGCGCTCATTGTCGTTGTGATGTGTCACTATTCATCCTGTGTTCCCTCGACTGCTTGAGACTGTCTTGCAAATATCTGTCCCACACTATGTCTATCACATCGACAGACCCCAACTGTGAGAGAAGGTACTGGCTGAATATTTGCTGGGCATAGTCCTGGAATGTTCTACTGTCTACACCATTCAGGATTTTAGGAGACACCATTCAAGATTTTAGCAGCAATATTGGGTGCATCCTTTGTTATGCAGTACAGCACATTAGATTTTGATCCTTGTCAAAGTTGACCCATGTCAGATATGGATGGAGGTGATGGCTGGTTTTCAAGCTCAAAGAAGGTATCAAGGTTGTCTTTCCTAGCTTGACAAGTAATATACAGCTGCACAAATAGGGTACAGTTGGTCTTCAGTGATGCAAATTGCAATTGCTCTTTGATTTTGGCTTCTCATGAGTGTTGAATAGTGGACATTTGTTCTTTTTCACAATATCACTAAGGTGCTTGTTTGCTTCATTTTTCAGTGATGCACGAGAAGGAAGAACAGAGGCGGAGGTGGGAAAACTGAGGCGTTTATTGTGACGCCTCGGGCAACAGACAGAGAAACAGTGAACATAACAATAAATGAGAAAGTAAGGTACAAACAGGGTAACTGAGGAGGTAAACAGGCTGAGGAGGCACATAGCAATACAGGGGGCTCATGAGGAGCAGGGGGCTCGCGAGGAGCAAAGAGTCAGGGGCTCATGAGGAGCAGAGGATAAATAGTGAGGGGCTCATAAGGAGCAGTGTCAGAGTTGGTAGAGGGGGGGCCGAGGAGCCCTCCGCCGCAGAGGGGGGAGGGTAGAGGAGGGAGAGTTGGGTGGGTGGGTGGAGAAGAAAAGGGCAGAGAGCTGGAAGGCGGCTGGAGGCTGAGTGCCTGAGGGAGGCCGGCGGGCGGCCTTATAAGGGGGAAGTGAGCAGAGGCAGGAGGGGGGTGAGTCGCTCAGGGGGGAGGTGAGCAGTGGCAGGGGTGAGTCGCTCAGGGGTGGGGGGAGGTGAGCAGTGGCAGGAGGGGGGGGGGGGGTGAGTCGCTCAGGGCCGGGTGAGTCGCTCTCCCTCCCCTCGCATCAAACGAAATGCTTCGCATTACGACCAATTCTGCCACAAGGCTACAATATTGTCCTTTCCCAATTTCCTCAACATTGTACACTGTGTGTACCAACATCTATAAGCAGATCACCGCAATCTTCCATTTACGTGTTTCCGAAGTCGTCAAATGCAGACACCAGAGTGCACACTTCTTTGGCAAATTTATTTTGAACACCACAGTATTGTTCATGGTGCTTGTGGGATTTCTCTCATTGGCTGCTTGGAAGCTCTTTTCAAATTCAAGTATGACACGTGATATCTGCGGTCCCGCAACTATCTACCTTTCAAAGGCTTGTGGATTCTGTCAACACAACTGCACCATCTCCCTTAATCAGTTCATGTACCCGTTCATGGCACTGGTCGATGTCACAATACAGGGAAGAGAATCTTCCTTTTCTGTACAGCGAAATGAAGTGCCTACATATTTCTGGATGGTTATTGAGTAGGTTAAGCATATCACTGATGTAGACCGTGAGATATAGTCACCAAGTCCAAGTTGGGCCCCATTGAGGAGGGCTTACCTATGTTCAAGCCACTGTTTCTCTTTTTTAAGGTCTTCAGGTGTTCTTATTGTTATCATTACAGAATTTAACAATTTGTTTTTCATTTTAGCATGTCGGTCATCTTAAAAATCAATATAATTATAATCTGAGCATATTGATTATCACATAAATGGATTCCTTGAACCTGAAAATGTTTTGTTAGACATTAACATCATGTTTCTACGTTGCTTTGGAGCTGAGATATGACAAATATTGTATTTTAAGGGTGGCCATTTTTTAATTCAAGATGGCGGCCAGTTACCATGGTGATGGCAATGGGCACCTAGGCTTAAATGAATCTACACATGTTAAGCTATCTGTATGCCAATTTTCATGCTTTTGTCAAATTTCGCACAATTCTACCAATATGTGGCCCTTAACCACTGCACGATAGACAGAAGGAAAACTATGTCAGTTTAATCAGTTGTGTGAAAGAGTCGAGGTGACCAGGCTACCAGTATTGTGACTGAATGGGATATCAGGTCATGGTGCCGACAGTCCAGTCTCCCAATTCGGACAGCACTATGAAGTCACCATGTGTGATGTGTACACACTGTCACAAGTCTGTACCCATCCTCATGTGACCTTAGATGTTACAAGGACATAAAACAAAAAAACCCTATATGTTGCGAGACAGTAAAAGCTTTACCTCATGGACCCAGTTGGTGAGGTTGGTCTTCGCCTCTTCCCATTTCTCAGGCGGATAGTCGCTGATAATGATGCCCTGGATACGTAGCCGGAGAAATAGGATGCTCGGGTATGGCAACGGACCTAACGACAAGAAACACAGCTTGTGTATTAGCAGTTGATTGGTTGTTGGAGTTTTACATCCTGGCAACATCTAGGGTCATATCAGGACGGGTACTGACTTGTGACAATGCGCAACATTTTTCTTGTAAGACAATTTTTGTTGTTCTTGCTTAATTGTAATAAAAAGAAATATTCCTTGAAGATTTATACTGCCTATCATGGATAAGTCTGAATATACTTCTTTTCACCATTAGACAGTTTGTCGATAGAAAGCCCGAGCCTACACTTTTACCGACCCAAGGGATTTTTAACCTCCCACACCACATAGACATGGTATGAGAGCAACCAGCCTTTGATGACGCTGTAAGTTATACACAGCGGTGGAAATCCAAATTGGCAGAGGTGGGGCACAGGGAATTGAACTGCCAACCTTCAGATTAGGAGTCCAACACTCTAACCACTCTGCCACAGAGAACACCATCTTGTTTAAATGTTGTGTGTGTTAAACTGATGCTATGGACATGTGATTAAACGATATTATGGATGGATGTCACACAGTTAATTTTAACGATTTGTATAAGATGTAAATAAAAAGAATTTTTTGTTTCAACTCCGACACATGCATATGAAAACATTCTGCTATTATTTGGAATGTTTTCTGTAATTATTTGGAATGTTTTCACTTTTGGTTTCTATGTAACAAATGTGATGTTTCAGAGAACGACCCATATATATATATTCCAATATAGGCGGCTCCTTCCAACAAAGTGGTAATAGTTGATGTAGCACGCTGCCAATGCGAATCCCAGTCTGTTCACCTGTGGCTGGTTCTGCGATGTTGTAGCCTGAGATGCCCCCGATTACTGCCACTCGTCCAAACATCTTCATGTGCTTTGTAATCACAGTAGACGCAAACTGGCCTCCCACCTGCGATTATATTATTATTAGGTTGGTTGGTTGTTGGAGTTTTACATCCTGGCAACTTCTAAGGTCATATCAGGACGGGTACCGACTTGTGACAGTACACACTCATGGTGACTTTATAGTGCTGCCCCACTGGGAAATCAGGCCGCCAGCACCATGATCCAATACACATACCACTGCAAGTGTAAGCTTATTTACATTGTTAGTCACATATAGCAGTACATGTAAGCTAATGCATATATATTACCATAATACACATACCACTGTAATTGTAAGCTTGCTTACATTATCAGTCACATACACATGGTACAGCTGTAAGTAGAATCTGACTTACACTGCCATCAGGCACATACATCAGCAAGTGTGCATTGACTTATATTGTCGTAGAACACATACAAACTGTAATTTAGTGTCAGTGTAAGCTGACTTACATTGGGTTTTTTTTGGTGACGAATTTATTTACCATGCTCATGTGGATAAGTGTGTTAACAATTGTTTTCACAGCTAGGCAGCACCAGTCCAATTTGATTCGAATCTTTTGAAATTTGAGTTAGTAATAATTGAGACTTTCTTGCTTTTTGTTTATGGCTTTTAACAGTCCAAAATCCAACTTTTACTACACTTTGTGTTAGTCCATTTAAACACCATCTGTTTTTCTAGGTTACATTATTTTCTAGTAGTTTCTTAAACACTGATATGTTTTCTGCATTCCGCATGGCAGTTTATTCCTGATATTGGCACTCATGTTAGGTACTTTTTGATTTTACCATTGCTAGTAACGGACCATTGTTGCTTCTTGTGCACCTTGTTTGTAGCCTCCTGTTTCCCCCCGGTTTGAGATTTGTTATACGCATACAATCTTAGGTAATCCTGTTGCCTGTTTGTGAGGAATTTTACTCATGCTATCTTATGCAAGTGTAGTGGTCTGCACTGACCTCTCAGGCAAGTAACCACATAGACAGGTAGGCGTGGGGAGTGTCTTGATATCAGGGAGCCTAGGTGGTGTAATGGTTAGCACACTGGCCCGGAGTGCAAAGAGATGTGGGTTCGAGTCCCACTCTAGGCACAATATTTCCCATTTTCATCACCCCCATGACACTGGTGCCGTGACCAGGATCCTGTACAAGCTTTGCGCTGTATGGTTGTTGAACCTACCCTGTGTATGTATGTGTTAGTGCATTGCCTGTATGTATGTAATTGTAAGCATTACAAGACTTACAATTCCAGGGGGACGAGTGTAGTGGTCTGCACTGACCTCTCAGGCAAGTAACCACATAGACAGGTAGGCGTGGGGAGTGTCTTGATATCAGGGAGCCTAGGTGGTGTAATGGTTAGCACACTGGCCCGGAGTGCAAAGAGATGTGGGTTCGAGTCCCACTCTAGGCACAATATTTCCCATTTTCATCACCCCCATGACACAACTCTTGCGTTGGGAAAAGTTAACTCTTCCATAGGCATATTTTCAGTGCTCTATTTTGGAGCCTCTGCAGTTTATGTAGTGTGCCTTACTTCCCTCCCATGAAGATTATATCCACATAGTCAAAATATGGTGCCATCATAGATTTGAAGTACACATTCACCCGCGTGTATCTGTGTGTGAGTTGACTTACATTGTCGAAGAACACATCGATTCCGTCTGGCGCCACTGATGTGATGGCATCGCTGATATTACACTCTTTGTAGTTGAACACGTGATCGGTGTCCTTTTTCAGCCACTCAACTTTCTCGGGAGTTCCGACGAAAGCTATAACCTTGCATCCCTAAGTGGAATAGATAATGGCTAATTAACATTCAATCAATAACAATATAAAGATGTTGTTCACTTAACACTATATTTTCCAATAGAAGGGTTACTTTTTGTGAAAAGATCAAATATAGACAACTTTGCATGGTGTAATTGGTTGTAATGTTTTACATTGCGTTTGATTTGCGCCCCCCCCCCCCCCGAGCCTGAAGACAAAACTGAAATTGTGTGAAATATTTAGGTTTAACAGAAAGCTCGATTCAGGGGGTATTGAGGGAGGGGGGTATAAGGGTACATTTTTTCAAGTGAAGGAATGTCACTTCCACGACCCCAAAAGGACATGGTTCTAAATGACCATCATTAGCATGGTTCTTGCACTCCACTTGTTTTAGGTTTGGGTTAATCACATTAAATAAAGTACATTCCTGTATGTATGTGCAGCAGTGTGCATGGTGTAATTGGTTGTAATGTTTTACATTGCGTTTGATTTGCCCCCCCCCCCCCCCCCCCCCCCCCCCCCCCCGAGCCTGAAGACAAAACTGAAATTGTGTGAAATATTTAGGTTTAACAGAAAGCTCGATTCAGGGGGTATTGAGGGAGGGGGGTATAAGGGTACATTTTTTCAAGTGAAGGAATGTCACTTCCACGACCCCAAAAGGACATGGTTCTAAATGACCATCATTAGCATGGTTCTTGCACTCCACTTGTTTTAGGTTTGGGTTAATCACATTAAATAAAGTACATTCCTGTATGTATGTGCAGCAGTGTGTAGTACTGCTGTGTGCTTCATCCCCCCCCCCCCCCCCCCCCCCCCCATACACACACACACTATGACAACCAGGGGCCGGGTGAACAACCAACTTTGGTCTTTTGGAAATCAGAGACGAAAGTGGTAACCAGCAAAAAACGTAAGTCAGGCTTAGATCATGTCGCCACCTAGCGGGTTATGGCAGAACCAACGACGAATTTCCGTGAAACGCAGATCCCACCAACCCCACCAGGATTATTAATGTTAGGGAATCGCGGAAAAATATCAAGAGTCAGGTTTCAATTCAACTATTCTTTCTTATTTGGATTCATGTTCTAGGAACATATAAGGTCATATAAGAACGGGATTCTGACTAACCAATTGCTGTCAAATATATTACTTTATTACTAATATTAGCAGTTTATCAACATTAATTGGTGAACATAAAAAAATCTCGGAAACCCGCGAAATCTCGGAAATCTTTTATCCTTGGGAAATGATGTATTGCATATGAGAGCCTCCTCGCAATGAACTTGTGAATGTGGAACCACATAACATGTCTGGAGTTGAGCTTACCTTAATCTTTGCAATTTGTCTGACAACACTTCCGACAGCCCCAGCACCTGCATTGACCAGCACCACATCCCCGGACTTGAGGGAGCACACGTCCAGAAGACCAACATATGCAGTCACCCTGCAAAGATATAGAAATGGAAGTCGCCACTTATAACAACAACAACAAAAGGTCCCCCCTCCCTGTCTTCCGGTAAATTCACTCAATTCCCTGGCAGTGTTAAAGAATATTGGTTATAGTTTAAAGCTGCAGACTTTATGAAAGCATAATATTTTCGGGTGTTACTTTAGCGTGTGATCTACAGCAATATCTATAGTCTACGCTGTGAAATAACCTGATCTGTTTACCGAGACCTCAGCCGGTTTTGTTAGGGTTAGGGGGGGGGGGGGGGGGGGGGAGTGCTACTTTAGCATGTGGTCTACCTCATTTCCATAGTCCACGCTGAGAAGTCTTCAAATTGAAGGTTATGGCTAGGTAAATTGTTTGTAATAAATCCTTTTTTGGGGGGTGGGGGGTAGTAAGTCAAATAATTAATGTTTCCTGTTTGTGTTAAGTATGTTAGCAATAATACATGTATTTAATCTATCCCACAAAATGTACAAAAGTATGCTTGTATCATTTTGCGCTAAAGTGAAAATGTACACATTGACAATGCATGTACCATAAGGGAGAGAGAAAGAGAGAAAGAGAGAAAGAGAAAAGTTCACTATAGCATAAACCCCCGGTGTGGTGGTTTCAGCGTGTTCCCGTGCTCAGACGTGTCCCTCACTTCTGCGCATGCGTCAGAATCTAGTAAACATGGCCGTAATCGATTAACACGAACCGGGCGACTCGGATCATCCGAATTTCAAATAGAACACGCGAGTGGAGTCGACAAATACACGTCCCGTGTGCAAAAAAAGAATAACTTAGATTAATGAAATGGAAATATAGGTAAACTGGGCCATGATACAATACTTTAAATCCTATTTTGCTGTACTTTTATCGGTTATTTAAAAAAAAAGAACAAACTGTCCACCCGAGCGTATTCGATTATTCAACCCGAGTTTGTAGGATGTGAGCATGCGCCAATAAGTGGCTGGGGTGACCCGAATTGATGCGAAATCCGCGCATGCGCAGAAGCAACGGGACACGTCTGAGCACGGGAACACGCTGAAACCACCACACTGGCCCCTCCCTCACCCACGGCCTTCCTTACCCAGGCATTCCGAGCACTCCCAGTGCCAGTGACGGACACAGGCCCCTCATGTCCGGTAGAGGGGTGACTGCCAGCCCCGCCTTGTCGTTCATGTTCATCACAGTGTGAGTGCGCCACCCGAACCTGGCCAGGTACAGGCCCGACACTCTGTAGTCTGGGTGCTCACTCGCCTTCACCCTGCACATTACAAGAACACACGCACTCAACAGCTTCAAAGTCATTCCACGTCTTGCACTTTCGTATATATCCTCTCCACAAGTTACTAACAATTTTGTTGTTGTGTTTATAAGTTTTTCCTTTGTTTTGTTCACAATATTTGTTGTGTTGATAATTTTGTTGCTGTTGTGTTGATATTGTTGTTGATAAATTTGTTGTGCTGAGGATATTGTTGCATTGAGAATATTGTTGTCATGCTGAGGATATTGTTGTATTGAGATTGTTGTTGTCATGCTGAGGATATTGTTGTGTTGAGATTATTGTTGTCATACTGAGAATATTGTTGTGTTGAGAATTTGATTGACTGATTACCATATCGACAGCAAGGGGCACATTCATGGAGAGTGTTCAGAATTTCATGTTGAGAATATTGTTGTTGTGTTGAGAATGTTGCTTAATTGATTGATTGCTGATGGTTTAAACTATGCCGGCAGCAAGGACCATATTCACGGTGGGACTTTAAAAAAAAAAAAAGAAGCTTTTGGGTGGTTCGTAACCTTGACACATGGTGGGTGTTGAGAATGTTGTGTTAAGAATATTGTTCTTGTGTTGAGATCGATTGACTGCTGATGATTTAACATTGTGTCGGCAGTAAGGGCCATATCACGGTGAGTGTTGAGAATGCTGTTGTGCTGGGAATGTTGATTGATAATTCCTTTTATTATGTTCACATTATCTTAGTGGTGTTGACAATATTTTTTCGTTCTGTTGACCATTACTGTTACTGTTTTGACATTTTGTTTGCTGCATTGGTATTTTCTGTTGGCCTTACAGCAATTCTTTTTATTTGTGTTGATAATTTGGAATGTGTGCGACGGATGGTAGAATTATAATAATTAGAAGTAGCTTCTTTAAAAGAAAATATAATTAAATATTTAAATTAGTTAAAGACACATGTATGTCCGAAAAGCATATACAGTTACAGCCACTGTAAAATTCAGTCACCATGCCCCATAAGGCATGTGGGAGAAAAGTAACTGTCCTACCCTGGGAGTGTCTCCGTCACTCATAAATATTTATAATGGCATAACTAATAAAATGCACTTACTCTGCGACTTGTTCGCCAATCATCAGGGTGTTTAGCGGTAAGGTCGTACTGAATGGTCTACAATGTAAAGAGACAAGTGATGTTCTCTTTGGCGGAGTGGTTAGAGTGTCTGACTTTTTTCTAGGTCAGAATCCTAATCTGAGGGTTACAGGTTCGATTCCCCATGCCCCCCCCCCACCTCTGCCAATTTGGATTTCCACAGCTGTGTATAACTTACAGCATCATCAAAGGCCAATTGCTCTCATACCATGTATATGTGGGATGGGAAGTAAAAAGTCCTGTGGGTCGGTAAACGTGTAGGCTCGGGCTTTCTATTGACAAATTGTCTAATGGTGAAAACAAGTCTATTCAGACTTATCCATGACAGGCAGTATAAATCTTCAAGAAAAGTTGGACATAACACGGAACACAATGTACAGCAGAACCATCTGAAGCAACCCTCACAATTTGTCAATGCATAAATTTCAAGACCAGACGGGATGGCAGAATGAGTTGAGCGCATGTTTCCCGTTTTGGTAGATCGTGGGATTCGAACCCATGGGTTTGAACCCTGATCGAGTCAAACCAATGACGTAAAATGTGACTCAGTGGGACATCAGGTCATAGTGCTGACGGCTTGGTCTTCAGCACAACGGAGTGCACACTATCACAAGTCAGTACCCCTCCTATGACCACAGATTTTGCCAGGACTTTAAAACTCAAACAACCAAACAACAATACATTTCAAATTCACACAGCTTGATTTATATCCATAAATAAATCTCAAACATTGCAAAAACATTGAATAAAACATTATGTTAGATTCAACGAAGAACAAAACTTCGAAATATATATATATATATATTTTAAATTGCGGTTCGGTTAAAGCTGTATAGTCCTATGAAAGCATCAAATTAAAAAAACACCTACCTAGATTTGAGTAATTTGGTATCTTTGCACTTAAAATATTTCAAAAGTTAGCCATTTTGGCATTTAAAAGAAGTTACTTCAAACCAGTAAAGTAAGATAGATTATAACAATCATCCTAATATATTTATCTCAGAAAATGAAAAAAACTCAAAACCATCGGGCTATGCAACTTTAAGTTCAAGCACTTTCCCTGGACATAATCGATTTTGGCTGTGCCCCCCCCCCCCCCCCCCCCCCCCCCAGGAATTTTCTGTATTTTCATGCCACGTACAACAAACCATTTTGGATAAAGAATGACCTTGACCTTTCAATACACATAACTGCTACTCACCGCATGTAGGGGTCCACCGACAAGTAGACTGCTTTAAACAGCACCTCTGTTCAGAGACGAAGAATGTACAGTTAATAGCTTCACAATTCATAAAAGTAAAGGATTTATGGTAGGGTTTAAACAAGAACAAAAAGAGGGTTTTCTGTCTCAGGCAAGCAAAAGTAGGGCAGGTCTGTAGGTATTAAAAAAAAAAAAAAGATATTAAAATAAAAATATTCTTTTTTAAACCATGGATCCCTTGGACGGTGATGAACATAAAAGGTACAGCCCATTCAATTCACCAGAAAATGCTTATTTAAGGAAGGAAGTCCCTTATGACCAGGTATCTGTAATGATCTGAAAAGGTTTTGTTTTTTTTACAGATTAATTAACTTCATCGAAAAGAAATTACTCAGTCACGTTATCCTGACACAGAGCCGACCAGTCCTTTCCATATCCTAACAATGCCAAGTGCCTGGCTAGGAAGTGTAAGAGTGGAAGCGACAAGTATAAATTTTTATGTCAGTGGTTTGACTCGACACGATCTACCAAACCGGAGACGGACGCTTAACTCATATGACCATCCCGTCTGGTCCCACATAAAAGGGATACTGAGTCAATTGCATAGAACCTGCCACTAATGTAATGAAGTCTATGATGTCTGGACATTTCAAAGTGCATGCAAAGATTTACTTTGCATGTACTCACTTCCATTTTTAAATATATATATATTAAAAAAAAATATATTAACAAAATATATATTAAAAAATATATATTTTAAACATATATTTTAAAAATATACAAAGTTAGCCCCATAAAACAAGTCATTCCAAAATAAAGGTGTGTGCATTTTAATGATCACCCTAATATATCTTTCTAAAAAGAAATATGGCAGAAACTGGTAACACTGGGACTATGCAGCGCTAAGCGCGAACACCCCTGACCTCCTTTCTTCAGAGCTGGGATTTCCTCTTCCTGCAACTCCAGGTCGGTGTCTTTAGGAACCCCATCGAAATGCTTAGCTAGCACCCACTTCTTCCCCTTCATGTTGAGCCTGTCTGTTCGATGGCTCCGCGCCGAGAGTTAGCTGTAGTCTGAAACAAGGCAGAGACTATTACAGGGTTCCTGCACCTATCAACCAATCACATCTAAGACCTTTTCAATACCAATTCTCATACAATTTAAGATTTATTTTCGTGGCAAATGTAGCATACATATTTAATTAAATATTAACAGAAACGAATGAGGTGATGCAATCTATGGATTTCTGTGGACGATCACTTTGCTGGCCAGTCTAGTCTGTGAAGTGTGATATAACGGGTCTGCTACAGGGTTGCACAATCGATCTTTTATTTGAATATTTATAGGTGAAAAGCCAAATACATCTGGCAGTGTTTAAATCAGCAACTAATTAATGCTGATTACAAAACATGCATGCATAATTATTAAGGCCTGAACCGACTGAGGGTATCGCCCCCCTCCCTACACACTAGGTATGTACGCATCCCAGTGTATACCCAACCGTCGCTTAGGTAGAGCCTCATTTTCATTTTGTCCTCCAGGCAATTAGCCAACAAGGGGACCCATCGGAAATCCCCTATGTGTGACGTATTTTCTATTTTAAGAGATATACAAACGGTTTGATGACGTAGATCACAAGTTGGCCATTCAAATGAAACTGTTCATATTGTAAAGAGAATTAGAAAGTGTCCAACTTCTGCTTTCAGTATTAAGCTAAGGCCAGGTCATCAAAGTCATCCTTTTTGCTACTGAAGATGTTTTGTTTGACGTCCTAGCAACATCAAAGGTCATATCAGGAAGGGTACAGACTTGTGACAGTGCGCACTCAAGGCGACTTTATACTGCTGCCTCAGTAGGAGACCAGGCTGCCAGCACCATAACCTGATATCCCACCCAGTCACATTACCCTGACACTGAACACACCAGTCCGTGCACTGTCCTAATAATGCCGAGTGCCTGGCTAGGAAGCGACAAGTATACATTTTTAAGTCACTGGTTTGACTCGACCAGGGTTCGAACCCACGATCCCATCAGTTCGGGCCCCACGATCTCCCAAAACAGGAGACGGACGCTCAACTCATTTGGCCATCCCGTCTGGTCTTTACTGAAGTCGAGTAAAATGTGTGTTTATAATACGACAGTATAATTGTTTAATTATTTACCTGATGACTTGTGAAGTTTGATTGAAATTGATCGTTGCGATCAGTGCTTTTTAAGAACCGCCGTATCTAGTTTAATGAAAAATGCTTCTTTTTGTTAAATTAAAAAGAATACATGAACAACCTCGGAAAATCACTCAAATATGAGGATATTTTTGAACCTACCATACTTATTTTCACATAGCTTTTTTCTATCTATTGGCCACTTTTCATACAGCAGCACCTCGCAGACGCGTAAGTGGCCTCGGTCTGGTTTCAACATGGCCGCGGCGTGAATATTGTGAATGGAGAATCCAGACTAAATTTAATAATTAAGCTGACATTAGAAATGCCATAACTTTCTCCCCCATTAATATATTTTCAAAATTACAAGAGATTTGAGTTTGTCTCAGCAAGATCTGTTGAAAGAGCTTAAATTTATACTGTTTGTTGTGTTTTGAAATGTTAGCTGATTTACCTAGCATAGACAGGTAGGCGTGGGTAGTATGGTGATATCAGGGAGCCTATTAGATAAAAGATTCACCCGGTACTTAACTTGTAGTACACGGGTGAAGACCAGCCTTATATAAATACGGGCGAAAATAGCGTTAGTATGGAACATGACCTAGAAACTGTGGCTCCAGTATCAAATAGCTACCCATGTAGGCACAGAGTTGGTGAAATGGGAGAGAATGCAAAAAGACAAGATGGTGGCCGCAGAACGCCGTCGATTTCACTTTTAAATTGCATTAAACTAGCTTTTATATTATATTTTTCAACTCAAAGGTAGCGGGCTCTCAATAAGACGTATGTAAAGAATAAATATTGCTTCTTAGATTGTGAAATTAGGCTCTCAATTCTTTGACCCGCATTTTCGACAGCTTTTACATAGGGTTGGTTTGCACCCCTACTGCAGCAGTACGGGGTGAATCTTGTATCTAGGAGCCTATGTGGTGTAATAGTATTAGTTAGCACACTGGCCCGGAGTGCAAAGAGATATGGGTTCGAGTCCCGCTCTAGGACTAGGCGCAATATTTCCCATTTTGATCACCCCCCAAGGCACTATCTATACACACACACACACACACACACACACACTGAGACACAGACCGAGGGAACTTACTTAGGCCTAGCCCTAGGCCTAGCCCGAGGCTAGGGGGGCGGCCTACTTCCGCGACCGCGTAATTCCCCCAGGAATATTTCGTGAGGTGTATATTTGATCTATAATGAGGGTATATACAATATTCACAACACGATACAGGGCTGCGGGAGTAACTACAACGAGGGTGAATAAAATATTTATCTGTCCACGAACTCACGCTGCGGAAGTACCTACGTCTACCTACTGAAATACTCAAATAGGCTTACATTTAGTTACAACTATCCGCTAGCACACTACTATACTTTTTAAACACCAACATACCAGTGTAACTAACTGTCACGTACTGATAGACTAAAATTTAGTTGAGCAACAACTTACCACCCGCTGAAAAGTTTCGCCGCCTGTACTACTGATTAGTTGTTACCGGGTGCTTCTTTTCTTTTCAAGAGGCAACATGTGATTGCGTTTTGGTGCCGTCAGATGGCGCCACGTGCTTGTCTGTATTTCTGTGCTTGGATGAACCAGCTGTACGCGCCCAGAGAGCGTGTATACAGATGAGAGGGACAACTCCCATACTACACCATGTAACAGATGCCGACTGTGGCGCTCCAAGTGGTGGTTGTTGAACAGTATATGACACAGCTGTCAAACTCAAGGCATTGTCAATGGTCGTGTGCAATCTTCCTACAGAAAACGTTAAATAACTCTAAAACTACAACACCTAGAAACAAACTGATTGGAATACACATAGGAAACATGTTTACCAACAAGATTATATTAAAGAGATATGGTTAGGGTTCTGGATTTCTATTAATTTGGAATAAAACTGACGTTTTTCACTACGCGTACGGCAAACTCAAGGCATTGTCAATGGCGGTGAGCAATCTTCCTACAGAAAACGTTAAATATCTCTAAAACTACAACACCTAGAAACAAACTGATTGGAATACACATAGGAAACATGTTTACCAACAAGATTATATTAAATTGATATGGTTAGGGTTCTGGATTTCTATTAATTTGGAATAAAACTGACGTTTTTCACTACGCGTACGGCAAACTCAAGGCATTGTCAATGGTCGTGTGCAAACTTCCTACAGAAAAAGTGAAATATCTCTAAAACTACACAAAATAGAAAGAAGCCGCTTAGTACACATATAGAAAACATGTTTACCAAAAGGATTATATTAAATCGATAAGGTTAGGCTTCTGCATTTCTATTAATTTTGAATAAAAACAAATGTTTTGCACTACACGTATGGCAAACTCAAAGCTTGTTCAACACTAACCGCCAGGAACGCCACTGTAGCCTGTGTTACCGATTTTCGCGGGAGTTGTCTCTCTCATCTGTATACACGCTCTCTGACGCGCCTTCAGACAGCTTGTGTGAGTGCGGGGCTGGGGGGGGGGGGGCACCACAAGACTACTAACATCACCAGCGATTCAACAAGGGAATCATTTACATCTCTTTTATATTTCTATGGGAAAAAGCAGCACACTGCGTATTTAAATTACATAAAAATAGATCCAAGGGAGGTCTAGCTTGTAGTGTTTCCCGCTAGGTGGCAGTGCTGATAAAGGCGGGGACACAGCAGTTAGAGGTTTGTGGCGCCACCTAACGGCACGTATCTGTGACAAAATGGTTTGAGCTCGCTCTCTCTCTGTCTCTCTGTCTCTCTCTCTCTCTCTCTTGTCTCTCTCTGTCTCTTTCTGTCTCTCTCTGTCTCTCTCTCTAGAACCACTGCTTGTATTTTGTGAAAGTGAATAATGCCGTCTATTTTTTTAAAGAAACATTTAAGAACAGGGCATTATATTACTGCAGCATCGTTTACCATTTCTACTTCTCTGCGATGTCAAAAGCTGTGTTCACACACGCACTTTAAATCGATTCATATAAATCGACTTGCCTAGTTCGACACACATTTGCCATGTGAATGCGATGCTGTGTCGATTTAGGGCTGAATCGACTCGTATAAATCGGTTCATGGAAACCACCTTCGTGAGGTAGTTTATATGAATCGATATAGCTGGTTCCCGGGCGGTGATAGTGTAAAATAGCGGTGCTCGCCGGATACAGGCTCAGGTGTAACTATACACTGGTGCCCGGCAGTGTTAGGGACCGATTAGGCCGAAATCTATTGAATGCGATCATATTTAACAGAATTACATACTCAAATAATGAAATTTAATTAAATTAACCCTAAATTCCAAGCGATATTAACGTAGCAGCTACATCGGCGTCATTATTCATATTGTCGAATCGACGAGTGTAAACTAAACAAATAGCAGTGCTCGCCAGATACAGGCTCAGGTGTAACTATACACTGGTGCCCGGCAGTCACCGAAAGTGGCGCTGGTTAGAATGGACTTGCTCATGCGCAGATATCGATTTCCAGCTAAAAGTATTGCATGTGTGAACACGACACTAAATCGATTCATATAAATCGATTTGTCTAAGTCGACATAAAAATTGTGTGTGTGAACACAGCTAAAGACCCCATAGATGGAGTGTGGGGGAGGGGGGAGGAGGAGGTGGAGAGGGAGGAAGAGGGAGTGTGGGGGAGGAAGGGTGTAGGGGAGGAGGAGGTGGAGAGGGAGGGGGGAGGGAGGTGTGGTGTGAGGTGGGTGAGGAGGGGGAGGGGGAATGAGGGAGGATGGGGCAGAGGGAGGTGGGGACCAGGCAGTAGGCGCACCATCGGCATCCAAATGACAGGCAATCTCTCTTTAAACATTTTTTAAACTCACCCTCTCCCCTTGGATGTGTTTACATGTGAAACACCAGCCAGCAGCCGGGCTGATCATACCCACCACAAGATTGCACTGCACAATTTACATTACCATGGGAGATAAAGGGAGTGAGCCATCTTAGTGTTATAGGGTCTTTGGTGATGCGCACATTGATCAGCATTCTTTTGCTATCATGTATCAATATGGCCATAGTTGCCGAAATGGCATAAAACCACCAAGTGACTGAATCACTGACTAACTGAATCACAGACTCACTGACTGAACCACCGACTCACTGAATCACTGGCTGACTGACTGAATCACTGACTGACTCACTGACTGAATAACTGACTCACTCACTCACTCACTCTCTGTCTGACTCACTCACTGACTGAATCACTAACTGACTGACTATAGATTTATAGCACTTGCTAGTATTTTGTCAAAAATATTTGAAAATGTACTGCTAGATAGACTGGAGTTGTATTTAAAAACAAATGATAATCAATATGGTTTCAACTGAAAACATGGGACAGATATGTACATTTACAATCTTAAGGAGATTATACAGAAATACCATAGTTTAAATTCTACTATGTTTTTTTTTGTTTTCTTGATGCCTCTAAGGCATTTGATAGAGTCAATCATGAAAAACTAGTGCAGGGTGGTACGCCAGGCTATCTAATCAGGATATTAATAGGCCCTATTTTGGTATTCGCACCAATCAATAGTTTGTTTGTTTTGTTTGTTGTTGTTTTACGTCCTAGCAACATCTAAGGTCATATCAGGACGGGTACCGACTTGTGATAGTGCGCACTCGTGGTGAATTTATAGTGCCGAAAACAAATAGGCCTATCTAGATTTGATCCTACATACACAACTTAGATACTGGTGCTCTCATTAACCATCGATTACAGTTGGGTGCTCTTGTGCTAATATAGGGCCTACTGATATGCTCGAAAACAAATACGCAAAGCCAATGTCTCACTTTTCAATGTGGACACCAACATTAATTTGGCATGTTTCCACTCCAAATTGCCCCAAGGTTAATCGCTTAAAATATTAGTTTCTTCAAACAAAAATAAATTAGGGCATAAGTTATATAACAATCATTCAGTGCAATAGATTGATCTATAAAGAATACGTCAGAAACGCAAAACCATCGGATTATACAAGTTTTAAATTTCGGTGCGATACATCAATATGTAAAACAGACTATGAAACGGTTATATTTTCACAATATTTTATTATTTACCAATCTGGAAATATGGGACCCGAGGACTGACAATAAATACAAGTTTCCCGTTTCGTATACAAATCAGTCTTGAGTAGAAATAGCAAGTGTGATATTCGTAATACTAGGCGCAATGGTTATAAATAATAGAATGTAATCACTCATGCAACATTATTTTCAATTTGTTTTCTTTTATAGTACAATGTGATGGATGACTATGCATTGTATTGTTAAGGACTTAATTACTATCAAATAAAATAAGAAAAAAAGAAAAGTATATTTTAGCTCACTCGGAAGAATATACCACAGAAGAATGTGTCACCTTTGCCAATGAATGATACAATATTTATCCCCTCCATCCACAAACAAAGAAACAACAACCAATCCACGAACAAAACAGTTCATATGTGCATTTATATACTGCCAATCTCCAGTTCATTCGGTTGCTACAGGTGGCGCATTGAATGTTGGTATTAGGCCTAATTCAACACAAGTCAATTACGTGTGCACTTCTATTTAAATCGTCGTGTAACCTAATTTAAATTACATCAGCTCACCCATCCCCATTTACGGCATCTCACGAGTTGTTCTGAATCATTTGAGATGCCACATGTCTATTAATTGTTTCTTGCGACATTGCTCATGGGCACAAAAGAGGAGGAGGCTGATGTTGGGAAAATCATGACACTTTATTCGGGCGCCCCCCCCCCCCCCCCGCACCATTATTTTCAATTTGTTTTCTTTTACAGTACAATGTGATGGATGACTATGCATTGTATTGTTAAGGACTTGATTACTATCAAATAAAATAAGAAAAAAAAAGAAGTATATTTTAGCTCACTCGGAAGAAAATACCACAGAAGAATGTGCCACCTTTGCCAATGAATGATACAATATTTATCCCCTCCATCCACAAACAAAGAAACAACAACCAATCCACGAACAAAACAGTTCATATGTGCATTTATATACTGCCAATCTTCAGTTCATTCGGTTGCTACAGGTGGCGCATTGAATGTTGGTATTAGGCCTAATTCAACACAAGTCAATTATGTGTGCACTTCTATTTAAATCGTTGTGTAACCTAATTTAAATTACATCAGCTCACCCATCCCCATTTACGGCATCTCACGAGTTGTTCTGAATCATTTGAGATGCCATATGTCTATTAATTGTTTCTTGCGACATTGCTCATGGGCACAAAAGAGGAGGAGGCTGATGTTGGGAAAATCATGACACTTTATTCGGGCGCCTCCCCCCCCCCCCCCCCCAGGGGCATGTACAGTAACAATCATTGATGACCGAGAGAAGGTCATGTGATATGGTGATGGATGAAGATGGGATGGTAGATGCGACATGTGATTATAGTGATATTATATGCAATAGCATTAGCATAGCAAGGTACATAGAGGTTTGTCATAACATGATAACCTAAATTTAAGAAGGGCAACAGGTATATGATTTATAGATAATGATGACAATTCACAATTGTTTTTTCTCAATTGCTCGGGTGTCAATTGGCTTTTGGTATTTTGAGAATGGTGATTGTTTGTGTTTGATTTTGTTTTGTATGTGATAATTTGTTGTTGTGTTTGATTCTCAGCCAATCACTCAGCCAAGCCATAGTTGTGTTTGTGGGATTTTGTGGCATGTATTAGAGCGTGGTTTACCTTGTTTGAGTTTCTAGTGTTAATGTATATTTTAGGGGCATTGGAGGCCCACCCCCCGAACCGCTGGACCTCCAGCTCGGAGCTTCCGGAGGCAAATGTGGCTGTCACTGCGGCCTTCCTTATGGCATGGAGCGTGTAAGGGGCCTTCACCCCGATGGCCAGCTGAGCAGTTCACCACTCTCTGGCGATGTAGGGGATGGCCATGGTGGCACCATTGCTGGGGAAGGTGAGAAGCCTCAGGTGAGGTCTGGTGGTTGGAGCCTTGCATATCATTGCTCGGTAGGTGGCCACCGGGCAGAAGCTGCCATCGGGTGAGGGGGCGAGCCACCTGTCCCATAACTGGTGGTTGGTCTGCATGTTGTTGGCCCACTTCTGATATATGTGGAGGGTGCTATCGTGGATGGCAACAGCAGCTCGTGTGGCGTGTCGGGTGGGGTCAAAGGTGGCGGCCGATCGCTGTGCCACCTCCGACTGCCTTGCGCCCATGAAGAACATTATGATGACTGCTGTGGCCACCACACGCCCCTGTGGTATGGCCTGGAGGTGGGTCACCACCTCTTTTATCACCTGTATCAGAACGTTGGGTACCGGTGATGGCGTGTGTGACTTTAAGTGCCTCATTGCATCGAGGGTGAGCATCAATGCTTATGCTGAGCCACCTGACCGATGGGGAGGGTGGCAATGTTTTCTCCATCGCTTCCGGGAGACGGAACTGTGCGAGCAGGGCCCATGTCGTGTTAAACTGGCTGCAAAACGTGTCCCTGTCCCCGGCCACGGCAATGAGGTCATTGAGGTACATTCTGGCCTTAATGCCTCTCTTCCTCAGTATGTATACCACTACCTCGGCCACCCTTTGGACATGGCAACTGGATCCCCTGGCACCGAAGGGGATGGAGATATCGAGGTAGTATTCCTGTCTCCACCTGGCGCCAAGGAGGGGCCAGTCAAGTGTGCAGATCCTAAAGTTTTTGTATGCTCTGCTAATGTCCATGGTGAACATGTAGCTGCCCGTTCCGGCCGCCATAAGCTCCTTAGTGAATCCATCCACTGATGGCAGGCAATGCTCACGGGTTTGGCCGAGGGCTGTATTTCTAATGATGTAGGCATTGACAGAGGTCTGTGTGGGGAATGACATATCCACTATGATCCTCCGTTTAATGGGGTCGGCCTTCTCGCGTGTCATGAGTGGGGACACACGACACCATTCCTGGTAGGGGGGTTGGCTATATGGCCCGTATAGCGCGCTGCAACTGACCTCTTTATCGATGTACTGGTTGACCGCGGTGGATTGTTGACATGCACTGGAGTGGTTGGTGGGGTGGTCGGTACCAGATGTGGGGCCCATGTATCTCAGCGGGAAGCCGTATTACATGAAGTCAATGAGCTGGTGGTGACCTTGTCCACCTCACCGCCACCTTGAGGTCCTGGGTGCCATGATGAATTACCTTAGCGCGGCCCGGACTTGGGTCGACCTCACGAATGGGAGGGTGTCGAGCTTTGACACTTACCTGGTATCCATAGTGAAGCGGGGGATATTCAGGACCTCGACCCACCTGATTCGATATGCCCCCCGCTCACAGTGCCCCAATTACATTCAGTGGTGCGATACCTCCGTTTGGTGGGTCCCTGTGCCCAGGTGCTAACATCCGCACTCCTGCTGGGATTCTTTACCCTCTTGAGACAAGGGAACCTCCTCACCACCGGGCGCACCAACGACCCCACCTATACCATACGGGGAGTGGACTTACAGGACTGCAGCACCCACCTAGGGTTCACGTCCGCTCGACTAAGACCTCAAAAACAGCCTCCGACGCGTTCTCCATATACACCTGAATCGGATCCCGTTCTCCAAATGCTGTCCGCTACGTGCCTGGTGATGCTACAAGAAGCATACTGATACCACCCCCGACCGACCCGCATTCCTGACACCGAGCGGTGACCCCCTAATGGCCCAGACCCTCACACATGCCCTGCGAGTGGCCCTCGCCTTCCACGGACACAATCACCCGGACGATTACACCTTCCACAGCCTGCGCCGAGGCATGGCTCAGGCCTGCGCCGGCGCCGACGCCCCAATCCAGGATGTCAAGCAACTGGGCAATTGGTGCTCCGGCGCTATACACATATATGTGAATGCGGCCGCCTCATGTCGTGTCTTGAATTGGGCATGTTGCCTAGGCAACATGGGTAATTCGGGACTGAGACGGGATGCACAGGGATCCCACTGACTCTCCACCCCGACCTAGGCCACTTACTTCCCCCTTTTAAATATAGGCGGCCGGAAAGTGACTCCAGGTGGTGCCCCCGCGCCCGCACGCTGGTAGCAGCTGCTTGTACCCAGGTCTCCCTCCTCTGATGTCACTTCTGGCCCACCACCCCCACCGATGGCACTTCACCACCAGACGCTGGACCGACACCACCACCCGCCTTTTCTCACCGCCCCACCTGACCTTTCTATAAGACTTAATGGGGTTGAGTGCCCGGATCCCGCAGAGACTCAAACTTGCTACCCTCATTGACCTTGACCTGCATTCTACCTCATTATCTTGACCTACATTCTTCTGCTTTAGATTAAATAAAATCCCTTACTAAGTAGTCCCGTGTCATGTCCTGAATTATATACATGTGACATATACACATATATATATTGTATACAATAGCATATACATCCCATATGTCATGTGCATAAACGCATGTATATATATAAATGCACATATAAGTCTAGATCTACGACACTATGACACTATGTATTATATATACTCGGTAAGGCGAGGTGAGAGAATATATATCATCCACATATACATAGGGAAATTAGTTCTTCGGGTTATTCATTAGGTGATATTAATATTCCGATTCAGTTTATCTTATATATAATGTACACCATACCCCATTATGTGAGTGTAAATAATGACAGCTATCCGATATGTCATTTCCATGATTCTGTACTGCGTGTATAAATTACTGAGTGAAACCAATATCAAACTGACTAACTCTGCACATCAACCTCGGTACATGTGTACCGTCATACTTCAGTGGTGCATCTGCTTCTCCTCATGATTTATATTCATGTAAGTACTTTACTTCTTCAGAAATGTATATTTACATAGTACTTTACGTTGGAGTATCTCTTTAAAGGGGCATACTGCGATGGTTATGAGCTTATGACATAATTACAAATAAATTTATCAGATTGATCACTCTAATCTATCTTATTTTTAACTTTACTCAACTTTGATTAGAAATGGACATTGGAGATACTTTGAAGTTTAAATGTGTCAAATAAATTCTGGCATAAACAGCAACATATTGGATACCTTAAAGTTGCATAGTCCGATGGTTTTGAGTTTCTGTCATTTTCTGAGTTAAATATATTAAATTGATTGTTATAGCCTCCCTTACTTTAGTTTGAAGTAACTTTTATTTTAAATGTCTAACTTTTGAGATATTTGAAGTGCAACCATCCACAACTAATTTTGGCAAGCACGCCAAAACTCTGACACCATAGGCTTCTGCAGTAACCGGTTTGATTAAATTGGCTCTGTATGCCCTTCTATATGGCGACAAGTGCTTAATATGTGCACCAGTATCTAAGTTGGATATGTAGAATCAAATCTGGATAATTGTTTTGGTTTTGAAAATTTGATATTTTCATCGGACTATGCAGCTTTAAGTTTCAGCAGTGATTATGTTCTGTTAAATTGACTTCTATGCAGGAACACTTTTTGTTTGTTTGTTTGTTTGTTTAACGATCCCTCCCCCCCGCCCCCCCCCCAGCCGATGTCTACAAAAAGTAGACATCGGCTATTGGGTGGTCATACAGTGCTTTAAACATATCCGATTAAAAAATCACAAGTTTTTATTTGTTGTTGGTGTTTTCGTCTGTTTTAAATACATTTGATCAAACAGGTAAAATAGAGCACATACATACATGCCAAAAGAGCGTACAGCTGCGGTAAAATGACAAGTGGTGTATAACAAGCAGAATCAATGGTAAAAGGCCTTTCAAGTTAAAAATGGAAAATGAACTTTTGGTAAAAACCAGTTTCTCTCAGAAATTTAATAATGAGTTGTGAATGTAATCGGAAGGACTCCATCACACCCTCATTTCCAAATACATCATTTCTAACTGGTTGTAGGTGAGGACATTTCATTTATGCAGCAACACATGTTTAATTAAGTGCATCACTATATAACTTGCTGTTTCCTAGGATCAAAATTAGGTAAGTGCTTTGGTTCCGAAAATCTTATACTTTCATCGGCCCCCCAATTGCCCCCCCCCCCCCCCCCCCTCCACACACACACACAAAATAACTAAACACACCTCAAATTCAGCAAAGTCATAATAACTGAACATGTGATAAATTGCAATGCTACAGTACACATCGGATAAATTAATACAGTATCTAGATTACACCGGATGTTCATGCCAATAATATACTAATGTCAAGTTATGAACAATGGTGACAACAATGGGTCTACTTTGCCACTTTGTCCAACAATATAGGTGTATATACTTGACATGATTCGCAAATATAGGTCATATGCGCAAACATGTGTAAGTACGTGTAGATATTTGAGGAGTTCAGGCACAAAACTCCATAAACGCCAATCCCAAAATTGAGATAAACATTGGAATGAAACATTAAAAGGAGTTGATTTTTTTACATTCTTATTTATTTGTTCATTGCTCCATAATCATTTCATCACAAGAACAGTGGAATTAGTGAGAATTAAAGTTACACCCAGGTAAAGAAGTCTGTTATTTTAATTGAATTTGTGGATTGGCGTTTGCGGGGTTTTGCACCTGACTCTTCATTTGCTTTTCTATTAACAATAATGAATTAGGCAAATCGACTTACTTAGATCTATATTTCCGCTTCCACAAATTTACCTAATACGTATCTGTTTCTATCCATACCTGTGTCTAGGCATGCATGTATATTTGCAAATGTGTAATATGTAGATGTGTGTATAATTAGTATGTGTTAAGGTATGTGCATATCACATTATCAGGGACCTAGCTTGGGATTTTCAGATTGTACGCAGATGGAATAACACGTCATTAGAATAAAATGCGATTGGAATAAAACACTGCAAAAAATCATATATTTGTAATCTCATGTGGTACACAGCTGCGTACCTGCGGATATGGAAGCTAGGCCCTTGAATATGTAGGTATGTGTGCAAGTATGTACATGCATTTTAACTGGCTGGGATAGGAACCCAGGGGCTATATTCATGTCGTGGTGCCAGGTGTAGCCGGTGCTACACTTTAGCTCTGGGGTAGCTATCCGAGGCTAGCGGTGGGTTGGAGAAATAGGTCAAGTCGTATTAACCAATGTCAAAGCCGCCGCGGATAGCTAACCATGAGTTTATTTATAGATTTGGGAATTCCCTCCAGTCGACGATATGAATAACGCTGCCAATGCGGTGGCGGCGTTAATATTGGTTCGAATTTATGGTTAATTTGATTAAATTTCACTTATGGCGTATGTAATTCTGTTAAATATGACAGCATTTAATAGATTTGGGCCTAATATAGAGCTGCCGATACGGCGGTGACGGCGGCGGCCATGTTTAGTTGACGTTGGACAGTATGGACAGTATGGATATCGACGTCGCTGCAGAGGCAGCGATTTGTTTACTTTACATTCGTGGATTCGAAAATATTAATATCGCCGCTGATGCGGCGGCAGCTTTAATATCGGTTCGAATTTAGGGTTAATTTGATCAAATTTCACTTATTGAGTATGTAATTCTGTTAAATATGAAAGCATTGAATAGATTGAGAGCCTCACACACACACTAACCGGCGCGTCTAGCAGTTAAACCTGACTTGAAATCAGGGTAGCTTAGCCTAGGCTATGGGCCGCGGCTAGCGTTGGCACCGACACATAATTACCGATTTTCCACCGTTAGCCGTGTGGGGGTACAGTAGCCGCGGTTAAGGCCGTGGCACCACTACATGAATATGGCCCCTGATCTCTTCCATTGCAGGGTGAACGTGCCAACCATTAGTCCACCAGGGCTGCCAATTCAGCCAACCTCTACATATCAGCTGCTTCATGGCGCTAATGTGACCTAGTTTCCGGACTATTCTTGCAGAGACTAGGTCCGGTGTGGGCTACAAATTAATGTCGGAGGCATTGGACGTATTTGACTGGGACCTTTCCATCCGCCAAATTTAGGCTCTGCCCACCTGCGCAGTCAACTTTGTTTTCAAATGCAAAGAGGGCCAGTCAAATGGCTTCAGTGGTTTCAGCCATCACAGCTGTTCTTTTCCATTGCAAATGGCTGCCCTCTATGGGTGCCGCCATTTGCAATTGAAAAGAACAGCTCTGATTGGCTGAAGCTACTGAATCTTTCAACCTTTCCATATTGGCCATGTTGAAATACACCATGTGACTTTGTGGATGTAGCCACAAGACACATTCGATTCATACATATAGAAACCCACTTCCAGTCCCAGTCGAATACAAATTAGTAAAGAAATATTTTGATATTTGCATGGAAAGGCCCAGTCGAATACGTCCATTGTTTGAGCCAATATGACTAAATCAGACTTGTTCTTTTGGTGAGTATTCAATACATATGCCTATCTTTCCACTGCTAACATATTCAGCGTCAATGGGTATGCTGAGGACATTTATGTCATTTTAAAAATAGAGTACAGGTACTGAACCTCTTATCCAGCTTCCAGAAATCCGGAATTACCAGAAAAAACTAATTTTGAAACTAGTTAAAGCTGCATAGTCCGCTGTTTTTGAGTTTCTCTAATTTTTCTGAGATAAATATATTAAATTGATTTTTAATCTACTTTACTTTAGTCTGAAGTAACTTTTATTATGAATGGCTAACTTTTGAGATATATGTGAAGTGCAAACTAGCCAAATTAATTTTGTCAAGCACGCCAAACTTCTGACACCACACTCCCATAGGCTCTGTACAGCAACAGGTTCTATTAAATTGACTCAGTATTCCCTTCTTTGTGGTAACAAATGCTTAATAAATCCGCCCGGTGTCGTATTCTCAGTGCCCGGTCATTCTCAGCGGCCTGTCGTGGCTTCTGCGCATGCGCGGATTTTAAGACATATGCAAAAGACCCGTGGCCTCGCCGGCTACAAGCTCAGCTGGTGCCCGGCAGTGTTAGGGTCCGATCAGGCCGAAATCTATTGAATGCGATCATATTTAACAGAATTACATACTCAAATAATGAGATTTCATTAAATTAACCTTAAATTCCAAGCGATATTAACGTAGCAGCTAACAACATAGCAGTAAACAAAACAAATAGCAGTGCTCGCCGCAACGTGCGAAAATCCGCGCATGCGCAGAAGCCACGACAGGCCGCTGAGAATGACCGGGCGCTGAGAATACGACACCGGTACCTATGAAGTTACATATGTAGAATCAAATCTAGGTGAGTGTTTTGGATTTGAAATTTTGATGCTTCATCGGACTATGTAGCTTTAAATAATACTTAATTATTTACTTTTCATTGCATATTCTATATATGAAGAGTATAGGCGCAAAACCACGTAAACGCCAATTAAAAAAAATGGAGAGAAACATTGGAATGAAACCTTCAGACAGTTTATATTTCTATATTCCTACTGTTTTATGTATTGCCCCATTACCATGTGACCACTTATTTTCAGGTAACAATCTTTTATTTAAAACACAATTTTTAGATTGCTGCTTACGTGGTTTTAAGCATGAACTCTTCATATTAAGGATATATTTAGGCTGTTTCTGGAAAACCGGAAAATCCTAAATATCCTGGCCACTTCCGGTCCAAAGCTTGCCGGATATTTGGTCAGGTACCCGTACGATGCATCCGGAGCCCTGAGGAGCTAGTGCTAATGCATTAGTGTTCATTACAGTCTGCACACTTGTATGGCACTATCATATCACGAGCTCTAGTATTCATAGTGCTGCCACCAACTGACATATCTTATTTCACTTCCTGTGAAGTCCAATAGCCGGTGATAAAAATCAATGTGCTCTAGAGGCATCGTTAAATGAAATAAGAACAACAAAAAATCCTCGCCTAGTGAGACATTGAAAGCCGTTCCAAAATGAGGCTGAAGGTAGGCTGAGGAGCAGGAGGGTTAGGTCCTAGCAACATCTGAGGTCAATTCACAACGGCTATTGACTTGTCACAGCACACACGCTTTATAGTGGCTTTATAGTACTGCCCAAATGAGGTACCATACAACGGGCACACTTATTTTATACCCCACTTAGCTAGAGTATCGTGACCTTGAACTAATCAGTCCTTGCCCCCCCATGTCCAACCATGTACAGTGCCCGGCTACATTAATTATGACTTAGTGAGTTAGGTCGTACATCCTAACAACATCTGAGGTCATACCAAGACAGACCACATTTGGTGGTATTAAATAAATGCTAACTGCCAAGCTTTGGTTTGACTCGACCGAGAACATCTGGTAATTCTGGATTTCTGGAAGCTGGATAAGAGGTTCAGTACCTCTATTCTATTTAAAAAACGACATAAATATCATCAGCATACCCACTGACGCTGAATATGTTAGCAGTGGAAAGATAGGCATATGTATTGAATACTCACCAAAAGAACAAGGACATGTGGATGAACCACACAACTCTTACAGAAGAAGCAGACATTTTATTGATAGTCATTTCTATCCAGATACATCTGCTTATCTTCCACTGCTAACATATTCAAAATGGCGGTAACTACCGCACCCAACACCAAGATCACTCCGAGAACCATGAAATTGATCACACGGAAACATCTAGGTCATAATCATTTAGTAGAAATCTGGAAAACAACAAATATTGTTCAAATTCATTCCATACAGGTGGTAATAGTTATGTACATCTATTGAATCTTTTATGGAACCCAAAATAATCTCGCCAATTACGTCATATACAGTATAAAGTACAAATGCTGAAAGGCAAAACTATGTCATATAAACATGGATCTGTGCTACATCTACGGCCTCTGTGAATGAATGATCTGAACAGCTGTCATGTGGGCAACATTTAATACCTATACTGAGTCTACTACTACGAGACCTGCCTGGCCAACAAGACCAGAGCCTGACTGAACAACACCTAGCCACAATACTCATGTTCGGTGTGCACTCAGATACCTTCCAAGTGTCACACAGAGGAATGGAGGGTAGATTGGGAGCACATGGTTATCTTAGAAATCAGAGATATGGGTTTAGCTCACTGTGAGCGGGTGATACATGAACACATACACTCGGACTATGCCGATATCTGGCATATAGCCTGACCTTTTACACACCACTATGTTCAGTATGATAAGACCAAGATGAAGGGATAATGTGTGGTATTCCCTGGTGGAACTTTGATGTCAAGCGGACAAATTAAAATAAATATATATATATATGCATATCTATACACATATATAAATTGTTATGCCTAACTATGTATATACATGTAAATATAATATCCATTGATGTATGTATATGTTAATATACGCAAGTACATGCAAGCATATGCAAATATGTGCAAATATGCACAAATATATGCAAAAATATGCAAACATATACAAATAATGGACTCAACCACATTGTTGTCTATATTTAGCCAGGCTATTGACGCCTCACACTAAAACTCTACTTAAATACCGTATACCAAACATTGTCTTCCCCTGTTTACCATAATTTACCAATTATTATTACTATATATGCATATACATATGCACATGTAGTAATGTAAATACAGAAAAAAAACCTTCGATGCGACTGACACTTGTCGACATCCGGTGGAGGTGAAGTGGGCTGCAGGTGGTGCCACCGGTACAGTGTTGGGTCTTACGGAGTACATCAATATGATAATAATTCCCTCATGCATCTTTATACTTACATAACGCAATATACTTCACATATATATTCAAATATATATATATATATATATATATATATATATATATGTATATATATATGAGGCTGTCTCAAAAGGTGCTAAGTAATTTGGGACAAAACTTTGTCCATTGTAACGATCAACACACCATCTGCTTATGCATTTGCTCAGGATAAACTGATTTATGGTGTTTCATAATCCCAATAGAATACATATTGATTTGAAGCAAATGTCCTTGTGTTTTCAGTGTAACCGTTTCTGTGCTATTTGGTGTCAATCATTACGTGGACAAAAAAAAAAGAAGAGTTATCACCTTTTGAGACAGGCTCATATACATATCTTTATATACATATCATCATCATGCTGTCGGTCGCGATGCAACAAAGACTACTTTCATTACTTGACTGCCGCTCTCCATTTAGCTCTCTGCTATGAGAGTGATGTCCATGAGTCGGTCTTAATATCTCTCAGCTTCAGGTCTCTCTTGATGGTATCCTTGAACCGGGGACGAGGGCGCCCTCTCTTTCTGTACATATCTATACATATACACACATATACACATATATACATCAGTAGTTAATTCCTTATTGCCTGATATGGAGGTCTGTGTCCGAGGTACTCAAACTCCATATTAGATTAATAAAGCGTTTATCAAGTGACTTCAACTGTCAACCAAACTAAAACCGTAAATCTAATTAGACACATAATTGGTGGAAAATACCTAAGGGTGGCAGATGACTGTACCAGGTCGAACACCATGTTTATCAGAATAAACCGCCGGGAAATGCAATCATTATCACCGTAAAGAATGTATTATCGACGCTATTCGGGAATTTCATATATAGACACCCATTTATATCTATATATACACATCATATATATTTATATCTATATATACACATCATATATATTTATATCTATATAAATACACATCATATATATATATATATATATATATATATATATATAACATGTCATGAATGATTTTTGTAGCATTTTCTGATAAATTAAATATAATCTTTTAAAAAGAAACCACGGAAAAGACTTTGTAAGAGACATAATAGAAAAAAAATACATGATACCCCCCCCCCCCCACCCCCATAGTATATAACACCCCTGCACTGCGTGAAAGACCAAATACATGTATGATTATATTCATATATTTATATACACATATTACGATGCGCGATGCTGATAGATATACATACGAAGAGATTGATATACACGTGCATGTATTCAGGAACCCTAAAGGTCCCAACTGTTCTGATAATCATAAAATATATTCTCTCACTAGAATAACTGATTGTGGATTCCTTGATACGAATTATGTTGTAATTCTTATATACATACACAATAACACATCTGTTATAATTTAAATATGTATATATATTATATATGGAATACATAATATACTCTAATATATATGAATGGAGCATACTGATCGCCCAAGCAATATACTGTATATATATATATATATGTATATATATATATATATAGGATATCATCGTGAAGAAAGCGGATCAGTATATATCTATGGACAAGTCGACTTGTCCAGGCATACATACTTACATTCTTACACACATACCTATATACCTACATACTATAAACATACAGAAATACGCACATGCAGGCATGCCTACATAGATGCACGCAAACACACACATGTAACTATATATATATATGCATATATATAGTTACATGTGTACCTACATATGTGCATACATATATATGCATATATATGCATATAAATATAGTTACATGTGTACCTACATATGTGCATACATATATATGCGCATATATATAGTTACATGTGTACCTACATATGTGCATACATATATGCATATATATATAGTTACATGTGTACCTACATATGTGCATACATATATATGCACATATATATAGTTACATGTGTACCTACATATGTGCATACATATATGCATATATATATAGTTACATGTGTACCTACATATGTGCATGCATATATGCATATATATATATAGATACATGTGTACCTACATATGTGCATACATATATGCATATATATATAGTTACATGTGTACCTACATATGTGCATACATATATATGCACATATATATAGTTACATGTGTACCTACATATGTGCATACATATATGCATATATATATAGTTACATGTGTACCTACAAATGTGCATACATATGTGCATACATACACATATATACATATATACTTACATATGTGCCTGCACATATGCATATAGACACACGTATGTACGTACCTATATACATGCATGCACATATGCATAATACATACTTACGTATGTGCTTACATACATACATAATATATGCATATATACATACATACATACTCACGTGAGTACCTACATACACGCACACGTAGATGCATATATATATATATATATATATATATATATATATATATATATATATATATATACATATATATATATACCTATATTTTAGTTTGTTTGTTGGCGTTTGGCGTCTGGGCAACATCTAAGGTCATATCAGGATGGGTACCAATATGTGACAGTGCGCACTCATGGCGACTTCATAATGCTGCCCCACTGAGAGACCAGGCTGCTGGCACTATGACCTGATATCCCACTCAGTCACATTATCCAGACACTGAGCTAGCCAGTCCTTGCCCTATCCGAATAATGCCAAGCGCCAGGCTAGGAAGTGACAAGTATAAATTTGGTAAGTCATTGGTTTGACTCGACCGGGAATAGAACTCCCGACCTTCAGCACGGGAAGTCTGCGCTCTACCGATTCGTCTACCGCGCCCGGTATGTATACATATATGTACACACATACATATGTGCATGTGTGCATGCATATATACATACCTATAATATGTATGTGCATGTATACAGTGCATGTATGTATTTGCACATGTACATCTACATTCCCTGCTATGTCCTGATATGTTGGCAGGAAGTAAAACTCCAACAACCAACCATACCCTGTTAGTGTTACGCATACTAGCATAGCCACGCACTAAATAAACCCATATATACACACACATAGTATACCTTGTCCTTCATTTAATTTGTTAAGGCATCAACTTTCGAGTTCGCATGACATACTCTGCACATGTTGTATGCGCTGTATAATTCATTATACAAATATAAATAGTGAATATGATCCATACACCAGTCTCCAGTATTCACCTCTGCAGGCTACTCCTATAGCCTAAATCCTTCTGTAAGATATCACGACCACTGGTGCCACCTGCGGTGGGCGGTGTAACTCACCTGGCGGTGTCACCACTCGCCACCAAAGATTTTACACGGTAGCGCATTATTTGATGTGATTGTTCCAGGGGCGTAAGCGAACAGGCTGAGTGTGCAGTTTTAGCTACTATTAGTACTATTCCACTGGCCAGGCCAGTGATTTAGAAGCCAATCAGACATACACAAGGTTCTGGTTTTAGGCAGAAGTGAGAAGGTTCACATGTGGAGCTGATATCACTAGGCGTCCATTCAAACAGGCCCCCGAGCTCTCCACGATGAGCCCTATTCACGAACAGAAACCGAAAACGAGGCTTGCAGTTGTACAGCAGCCGAAATATGTCTAAACTGACACTGATCACAGCGCCATTTTACATAGCGGCCAGTTAAAACAATTTCGAACGTAGATACAAGATTAACATAGTTCCCTCCGCCTCCTCCTCCTATTTGGTGGCGCCACTAGAGCTGAGGGAATCACCGGGTTAGTGCAAGTTGGCATGATTCTTACATTAAAGTCCCCAGGCATAGTCCACTGAGACAACAAACAAACTCTGAATGTAATATATGAATGACGTCATGGGTGGGATTCCCTCATCACATGACCTAATATGGTTCCCCACAAACTGGGGAAAACTGGGGGAACCTCTTTTGGTTGCACACCTGCACACTCCTCATTGTGGCACTCTCCCTCCACATATTCAGTTATTTGTGCTTGGAGAGCATTTGTCGGAGTACAGTTCCAGTGTCAGCGGCTTATACTGGTTCCCCTTAATATTCTATGCAACAATGAAATTAGATTAAATACCTTTTCGCTGATCGCTCACTACATGTGCTTTGGTTGATATGCAACAATGCCACAATTTATACATATTCACCAATGGATTCATACATACTACAAAGTGGCCTTGTGTCATATAAAGAAACAAGCGAAGCCTGTGAAAAGCCTCGTTTTCGATCTGTGCCTAACATCTGGAGCGGCTTGTCTTAGTCATGCAAATACACATGAAGAGCTCTTTTCCAAAAAGTGATAAGCGCTAATCCAAAAAATGAGTTTGCAATGCGAATGCCAAGTTTCTATATGGTGTTTTGGAAAAGAGCTCTTCATTTGTATTTATATATATGAAGAGCTCTTTTCCAAACCACGATCTATGAACTTGGTAATGGCATTTCAAACAAATTTCTTTTATTGGCGCCTATCACGTTTTGGAAAAGAGCTCTTTAAATCTTTGAACAAAATGTAAATAGTTTACCTGACAACATCTGCTGCACAGCGTAACTCCCACACAAGTTAAATGCAAGCAGTATACATCTAGACGTACCAGAAATTGCAACAGAAAGTTTTCCTTCGGATATATTATCAGAAACGTCTCCCGAATAACATACTAAAAGTATGGACACATTTATGCAGGCGAACATAACTTTTTTGGGGGTAAAAGTAAAGATGGCAACCATTAAAAAAAAAGTACTTTGGTCATATTATGATTTAAAATATAGTTCGCAATATTGATGAACCTATTCACTCATATAATGAACTTTCTTTAGTTATAAGATCATATATAAAACCAAGTAGTACCGGTGCGTCGATCCACCATTTTGTAGTGAACCAGTGTCTCAGGATAAATAGGCCACAGTTCTTTTCTGGGTTTTTTTCAATGAAAATTTACAAGTAATGAGAATACGTCTTTATTGAGGGCATATATATATATATATATATATATATATATATATATATATATATATATATATATATACACATATAGATACACACACACTTACACGCACATCACATACACACCACTGAGGATTACATCTATGTTTATATGCAATTCTGTGACACCACACAGCCTGTCCGTACACGAGTGTAGCCTGCTGTATAGGGTTAAGGGGCATGTTCATCTTTATTTTGTACAATCAATCCTCTGCAGGATGGGACTGGGCTTGGAATTGGGGTCAATCAGGTTGGGGGTGGGGGGTCCCCACTTATATACTACGATCACGTTGAGCTCCTCTGAGACTTTTGATGTGTTCACACCCCATTGCCGAATTTCTTTGTTTCTTTGTTTGTTTGTTTCCTTCTTTGTTTGTTTGTTTCTTTCTTTCAACCTCTCTTTTCCTCTACCGCCGTTCTCTCAACTCTCCTTTATTTTTCAGTCTCCCCACTCTCCCCTTTCTGTCCCCATCCTTTCCTCTCTGTTCTCTCTCCGCTCTCTCTGCCATTCTCTCAGTCTTCCTTGCTCCCTCTCTTCCCTCTCTTCCCTCATTTCTTCCCTCTCTGCCCTCTCTTCCCATCTACACTTCTCTTTCCCCCTCTTTCCATTCTCTCCAACCCACTTCTCCATTTTTTCTTCGCAGTCTGTCCACTAGTCTCTTCCCTCTCCCCCCCCCCCCCCCTTTCCCCTCCCCCCCCCCCCCCCCCTCGCTCTCTCTCTCTCTCTTTCCAGTCCACCTCCCTGCTCTCCTCCCCGTTCAATCTCACATCCCCATTCTTCCCTCTCTGACCCTCTCCTTCCCTCCCTCCCTCCTTCCCTCCGCAATCTCTCCCCTCTCCTTCCATTCCCGTCTCCCCCCTCTCTCTGAGCGACAAAGTAAATTACCCTAAAGTAGTAAAAATACAACACAAAGACACTCCGAGAAGCCCTCAGATGTCCACTACCTGTGAGGGAGACGCAGAGCCCTCAGTGGGGCTGTGCACCACGACCTGCGCCACCGAGTCGGCCAGGATGACTTGTGTGTGCACCTTGGCGGGGTCCCCCGGGCGCTCCCCGGGGGGCCTCTCCTCCGACAGCTCCCCAGGCCGCTCCCCGGGCCGCTCCCCCGGCCTCCCTCCCAGCCGCTCCCTGGGCCGCTCCCCGGGCCGCTCCCCGGGCCGCTCCACCGGCCGCTCCCCGGACCGCTCCCCCGGCCGCTCCCCCGGCCGCTCCCCGGGCCGCTCAACGGGCCGCTCCCCCGGCCGCTCCCCCGGCCGCTCCCCTGTTGGGGGGTGGGTATGTTTTAAGAGTGCGGGTTTGGGGACCTGCTCTGCCGAGTGTGCATGGGTGGACTCGGGCCCTCGGCAGTCAGTGGCGGGAGAAGCTGTTTGTGTGTGCGGTGCTTGTGTGCGCTGTGTTGGTGTGTGAGGTGCTTGTGACGCTTGTTGTGTTTGTGATGTCTTTTGTGTTTGTGCGGTTTGTTGTGTTTGTGATGCTTTTTGTGTTTGTGATGTTTGTTGTGTTTGTGTTGTTTGTGGTTTTTGTGATGTTTGTTGTGTTTGTGCTGTTTGTGGTTGTTGTGGTGTCCGAACATGAGGAGTTTGACTGTGTGGTGCCATGGGTGGTGTTTGTGTATGGGGTATGTCTCTGTGTGGCATATTTGTTTGTTGTGCTTGTATGTGTGATGTTTGTGATTGTGATGCTTTTGTGTCTGGTGTTTGCGTTATTTCTCTATGTGGCATTTGTGCATTTGATATTTGTGTGTTTGATGTTTGTGTGTTTGGTGTTTGTGTGTTTGATGTTTGTGTGTTTGATGTTTGTGTGTTTGATGTTTGTGTGTGTGGTGGTATTATATGTGGGTTTTGTATTTGTTTGTGCGGTATTTCTTCAATATTACATTGACATTGCGCGCTCTGTGGTATATGCACATGTGGTGTTTTATGTGTCTGTAACATTTCTGTGTTTGTCATCTGTCCTTGGTGCATCTGTCCTTTGGGCATCTGTCCTTGGGGCATCTGTATTTGGGGCATCTGTACTTGGGGCATCTGTCCTTGGGGCATCTGTATTTGGGGGATCTGTCCTTGGGGCATCTGTACTTGGGGCATCTGTATTTGGGGCATCTGTACTTGGGGCATCTGTCCTTGGGGCATCTGTACTTGGGGCATTTGTATTTGGGGCATCTGTCCTTGGGGCATCTGTATTTGGGGGATCTGTGTTTGGGGCATTTGTGTTTGGGGCATCTGGGCTTGGGAGATCTGTTTTTGGGGCGTCTGTGCTTGGAGAATCTGTGCTTGGGGCATCTGTGTTTGGGGAACCTGTGTTTGGAGCTTCTGTGTTTCGGGCATCTGTGTTTGAAATGTTTCTGTTTGAGCACTTCGTGGTTGAGGTACCTTGGGTTGGGCTGTTTGTGTTTGTTCTGCTTCTTTGTGAAACGTTTGTGTTTCTGATGCTTGTGTTTGTGGCCTTTGTGTTTGTATTTGTGCCTGTAGTGTTTGCGGTGCTACCATTTTTTCCATTTGTAATTGTGGCACGAGTGTTTGTGGTATTGAAATTTGTGATTTTTGTATGTGGGGTGTTTGTATTTCTGTTGTTTGTGCTGTGTTTGTGTTGTGTTTTGTTTGTGTTGTTTGTGCTGTTTGTGCTGTTTGTGCTGTTTGTGCTGTTTGTGCTGCTTGTGCTGCTTGTGTTTGAGGTGTTTGCGATGTTTGCGCTGTGTTTGTGTCGCATTGGACTTGCGTTATCTGTGTTTGGGGTATTTGTGTGTGGCTATGGCCGGGAGTGAACCCTTGTAGATGAGCTATACTTAGTCCCTTTGATTTACCCACACACCCAACTGCAGCCAGATTGGCCAATCCGGGCAGGCTGTGCGTGTCATTGTCATGGCCCAAAGCCTCTCCAAATGGAGGGCGACCGCCGTCAAAACTGCTACACTTCTTGAGGCGGCTTTCTTTCCTGCACTGGGCTGGCAGTGACGAAGTACTACCACCATGTGGCTCAACGGCCGGGAAGTGTTCAGTACTATTCAGCCAGAGCTGGCGGCTTAGATTGCAGCCCGGCCCGCTGAATGTTCCCAGTTGGCTTCCCTCCACACTGGCTGACTGTCCAAGCGCAAGCTGCCGGCTGGCATCAGCCATTCGCTTGTCTTGGCAGTCGGGCTGATTACATCGGCAGCCACGTAACGGAAGCCCCGAGATAGCTTGGAATCGTCGCATTGGCGGTTTCGGCTTGGTTTCGGAGCCCTCAGGGTCCAGGCGCGTGCTGTTCATGGCCTGCGTCACTGGGGTCAGTGTCTGCTCGCTGGGCGGTGCAGACATCTCTGCGACTGTGGCTACCTGGTTGGTGTCCGCTGCTGCTCGACGGCACTCAGTCGGTGGTGATGGTGGCTGAGATTTGATCGCGTACGCACTCTCGCTGCTGTCCTCGGGTGGCGACGTGGACGAGTTGCGGATGCGCTGCAACTCGTTGATCATGTCTTCGGTGATGTTGACGTACTCGTGGTTGTTGTTCATGTTAGTCCAACTTTGGTCGAGGTCAGATGATGAGGGGTCACCGCCAGTCGTTGGGAATCCATCTGTTTCTAAGCTAGATTCGTCGCGTGGTCGCATAAGCTGGTACTCGGGCCCCGGGGACCGCATCGACTCCCGGGGCGATCCGTTGCAACAATTCAGCGACATCTTCTTCGTGCCCAATGGTGAAGCCGCTTTCGCAGTCGAGCATGGCAGAGGGCATGGTGACCGTCCAGCAATCGGTGCCAGCCGCCGTCCGACGTCACGTGGCCGTCGAGCCGCACCCGGCGATTCACCAAGAGGCAGAAGCGGGAAGAGTCCAAGGGTGTCCCGGTGGACGGGCGGGGCAGCTTCGGCACCCAGCCAAACGCCCTCCTCCTGATCACTGTCAGCGCCATCGCCCAGCTTGTCTGAACCACGCTTGTGATGAATTAGCGAAAGTAAAGCTGATCCTGCACCAACGGGCCCTGTGCGGACACTGGGCCGCAAGATGCCATTCGTGCGGTGACAAGAACAGCGCAGTGGGCCAGCCCCATTCATCAGCACTATCTCACCAGTCTCGCGAGCGTTCGAGAAGCAGCAACTACTCTTATGGTGCACCTGATGAATAGGGTTGGCGGAACGTATGGAGACCCCAATCGGTTCGAGGGCCTGGCAATCCGGTAGCGTACGCCCCGATGACCCATTCATGGCTCGTGTGCTGCTATTCGGGCCCCCATTCTCGAGCTGCAGCGCGCTCGCTCCGCTAATGGAGTTACTCCGGCTTAAGTGCTTTTCGGCATTGAAGAAACTGTTGAGGAGTGACGGTCGTCTGGAGGAGCCCCAGCTGATGCTCAGATTGCGGTTACTGAAGCGTGACAGGCTCCGTGACATGGCCGATTCCTCAAGGCGCTTACAGATCTGCGTGCAATCCTTCTTGAACTGCTTCGTAAAAATGGCGTACAGGAAAGGATTGGCACATGAATTGAGCGGCAAAACAAAGATGGTGAAGACCTTAGCATCGTTCAGTGAGATTAACTCCAGCCCGAAGGCGGCAGTGAGTGAGAAGAAGGAGATGGGTGCCCAGCAGGCGAAGTCAGTGAACACCAGCAGAGCCATGCGCTTTGCGATACGCGAGTCGTTTGAGTTCCAGGCTTGAGATCCGCGAATGGAGCAGTACATCTTCATGTAGCAGGAGACGATTATGCCGAAGGCAAGGCAGTTCAGGAACATGATGAAGCACACATAACCTGGTGTCGCAAAGAAAAATACAAAATAATAAGAACGGTGAAAACTGAGGTCTGGTGAATCAGATCAAATCCCTTCATCCTCCCCCCCCCCCCCCATGCTCTCTAAAAGTAATCTGTTCTAACCAATTGACGCAAAGGCTTATTGCTGCAACATTGGCTTGAACCTAGCAATTAGGTGAAGTGGATTAAGCACCGGTAGCAAGGTCTAATAGACATTTTACACAAAGCATGCACAGTTATCTTCCTTCTACATTCATTATTCCCACTGGAATCAGAAAACATATTACTGGTAGAAACCTATAAGACCTTTTCTGCAGCGCATGTGCTATCCACAACTTAACTTCTTGCCTCCGACATCAGAGGGAAGGTTGGTGGTGAAAATCGTCTATTCACGCTCTGCCTGATATCTTTTAAACACACAACCTGATTGGTTGGTTGGTTGTTGGAGTTTTACGTCCTGGCAACATCTACAGGTTATATCAGGATGGCAATGTGCACTCATGGTGGCTTTATAGTGCTGCCCCACTGGGAAATCAGGCCGCCAACACCATGACCCCATATGCCACTCAGTCACATTATCCTAACACTGAGCCAACCAGTCCTTGCCCTATCCTAATAATGCCGAGCACCTGGCTAGGAAGTAACAAATATAAACTTTTAAGTCATTGGTTTAACTCAAACCCGTGGGTTCGAATCCCATGATATATCAAAATGGAAGACGTTCGCTCAACTCATTCAGCCATCCCATCTGGTAAACAACATGATTGGTGATGATCATAAGTATATTATTGGCTACGGAACAATACTTCCAGAACAGGTACGCAATTCTTGTTTTGTTTTTTTGTCCATTAGTTGTTTAAGCAGGGGAAATTTCAGTCATAGACGACTGGTCTTCCTCATTCCACTGCTGGTCGATAGAAAGCCCGAGCCTACACTTTTACCGACCCAAGGGATTTTTAACCTCCCACACCACATAGACATGGTATGAGAGCAACAGGCCTTTGATGACGCTGTAAGTTATACACAGCGGTGGAAATCCCAATTGGCAGAGCTGGGGGCACGGGGAATCGAACTGCCATCCCTCAGACTAGGAGTCTGACCTACAAAAATGTCAGACACTCTAACGACTCCACCACAGAGAACGCCACAAATGTTAATTCTGATTTCCCCAGAAAGAGAGTCATTGAATCGCTCCACTTTGCAAGGAAATGACGTTGTGGTGGTTGGATGGCAAGTGATATATTTCTGGAGCTCTGTGTGTGCCTCGGTGCGCATGAGCAGGATGCCTGCTGCTGTTACACATCAGTGGTTCCCTCTGGTGGTGGCGGCTCACATATATGGGTCATTCTCTGAAACTGGGCACTGAAGTGTGACATGTGAACCAAAAGAGAAAACCTTCCAAATAATAGCAAAAAACATTCCAAATAATAGCAGAATCCAACTTCATATGAAGGATTACATGTTGTGCATATGTTACAGCTGAAAAAAGGCTATTTCACCTTTTCATTCTTATCTTACGCAAATTGAGCAATACTCATGTAACATGGAACTCAAAGAGACATGAAGAACATCTTTTTAACCTAAACAACAAATTCAAAAAAGATTTGATTGAACAATATTATGTCTTACAAGAAAAACTTTTGATATATTTTGTAGGATAGATTGAATACATGTAGCATTGCTAAAATATTTAACACACAGAGGTAACAATAATTACTTGTCTTGCTACAAATAAAAGAAAGAATTAATTATCATCATCGTAAAGTGGAAACCAAATATATGATGCCCCAGGTTTACAGAATGACCCATCGATGTGGTGTTCTCTGTGGCGGAGTGTGTAGAGTGTCTGACTTTTTTCTAGGTCGGACTCCTAATCCGAAGGTCAATGGTTCGACTACCCATGCCCCCAGCTCTGCCTAATTGGATTTCCACTGCTGTGTATAACTTACAGCGTCATCAAAGGCCAGTTGGTCTCATACCATGTCTATGTGGTGTGGGAGCTCAAAAATCCCTTGGGTCACTAAAAGTGTAGGCTCGGGCTTTCTGTCGACAAACTGTCTAATGGTGAAAACAAGTCTGTTCAGACTTATTTGTGATAGGCAGTATAAATCTTCGAGAAAAAAACACACTATCACATGACCATGTCTTCGGATAATGGTCCAATCCATTCAGTCTTTGTGGGAATCTTTCATAGCTAATGACCTGCTTACTTACCAAGGCTCACCCTGTCACTGATCTCAAACGGAAGGCAAATGGCGAACTTCCGGTAGTCGGAGACGCCGAAGAGTGGCATGGCTGCCAACAGACCCGCCAGAAACCAGCCACAAGCCATGATGTAACCTGAGGAAGGACGCCGGAGTCGGAGGAAAGAGAAGGGCTGTCAGGCACATTATACAACAATGAAGGCAATGCCCACACAATGCCCATAAGGCATTAACCAGATTCACATACTAAAATCGTAAGAACAGAGCATTTCTTTTTTTGTTGGTCCATTAGTTGTTTAAGCAGGGGAAATTTCAGTCACAGACAACTGGTCTTCCTCATTCCACTGCTCCTTGCCCTATCCTAGTAATGCCAAGCATCTGGCTAGGAAGCAACAGGTATACATTTTTAAGTCATTGGTTTGACTCAACCAGGATTCGAACCAACGATCCCACGATCTACCAACACAGGAGACGGACGCTCTAACTCATTCGGCCATCCCGTCTGGCATACTTTGTATGATACTTGATTTTGTAACCGTGGACAAATGTGGCACAATGCACTGTCACACGGATACTGGGTTCAGTTTTTCTCTGCCGAATGTATAGATTAGTTAGACGAATCTTACCTGGGTATAGATGATGGATAACTATTGTTTTACCGAGGTAGAAGCCTCGGTTAGACGTGGGCGAGGGAGAAGGAAGCACATCCGGGTCCAGCAATCTTTACCTACTAATTCAGGATAAAAATGATTCTAAAAAACAACCTAAGGTCAAGTGACCTCATGCTAAATTGAGTGATTGACTAGACGTGGCAGGGCGTGGTGGGTGGGCCCTCGCCCACGTCTAACCGAGGCTTCTACCTCGGTAAAACAATAGTTATCCATCATCTATACCCAGGTAAGATTCGTCTAACTAATCTATTTTACCTCGGTATGCCGCCTCTGGCTAGCCGCAGGCTAGGGAGACCTTTACGTAAAATAATTTTTATCCTGATATTCTTGTTTTGTTATTATTCTTTAGTGATTATGTCTTATGTATGCAACAATGGAAAAGCGATTTGTATGGCAAAAAAGAGGAAAAACCAATGTTTTTCTTACCTCTCTCTTTCAGTTGGTGAGTAGCCTGTGCGCTATCGGCTGAGGCTTCTCTAGTCGTTTGTGGTAATGTCTAGCAAACGAAGTAGCGGTTTTCCATCCCGCGTGAGCTAGGATCCGTTTAACGGAGATGCCTAGCAATCTTGCCTTGGACACCATTGCACCACGTGTAGAGTGCGATGAGTACCTGTCTGTATTTACTCCCGCCAGTTTTAACACATTCATTGTCCATCGGGCGAGGGTATCCCTGGAAATGGCCTTGTGTGGCTTAATAAAGCTGACCAAAAGCTGTCTTGAGTTTCTTATTAATCTTGTCTTGGATATATAATTTCGTATCGCAGATACGACACATAACTTGCGATCCTGAGTGAAACTGGACACCCCTATCATAGAAAGGGGGTCACCTAATCGGTTTGATTTTAATAAAGTTGATAAATCAAACGTGGCCTCTTTACTGTCAATTTCTAGACCATTCAGCGACAGGGCAACTATAGTTTGGCCTCTGTGTCCAGTGACCAGGAGAAGCAAAACTGCGACTTTGAAACCTAAAAGTTTAACGTCCAGAAACTTATTTTCTGGCCATTTCTTGAAGAGGTTGAACACTAGAGAAACATCCCAAAACCTATTATATTTGGGTTTAGGCGGATTCCTCTGATAAATTGATCGTATGATCCAACAAATAACATGGTGTTTACCCATTGTTTGTCCATTAACCCGCGGTAGGATTATCGACAGAGCACATCTGGCAGCGTTAATAGCGCCATATCCTAGGCCTTCGTCCTCTAGGTAACGTAGGAAGAGTCCTACCTGGGATTCTGTGGGAGTCATTGGCTTGACTTTCTTAAGCAGGCAATAAATACCCCATTTCTTTAAATACGTAGTATACATTTTCACCGTTCCTTTTCTCCACGCATCATCAACCAAACGCTGTTGTGTAATTTTGTCTAAGCCAAACTGTTCTAAAATATTTATTTAAAAAAGGAATGCCACTAACGGAGTTGTCGACACGTTTCCGTGGCGTTCTAGTGGTCCCTGATGTTTGAGGTTTCCTCGGAATCTTGGGAAGCGAAGGCTGCTTTTGGCTGTGGCTAGTAACGTCGGTAGCCACGGTTGCGTGTGCCACTCGGGGACGATGAGTATGGCGTGTGTCCCCTCCATTTGAATCTTTCTGGCGACTTTGCTAATGATAGTAAAGGGGGGGAAAATGTAAAAGAAATGATGTCGCCACTTTAGGGAGAAGGCATCAATGTGCCAAGCATTGGGTTCCGGGTGCCACGAAACATATTTTGGAATTTTAAAGTTATTACGCGAAGCGAACAAATCGATCTGAGGTGAACCCCATGTGTGACAAATGTGTTTGAAAATGGATGGATTAAGTGACCACTCTAAGTGATCATGGAACTGGCGACTCATCTTGTCAGCTAGACAATTTTGTGTGCCTGGAATGTGATTAACAGTTAACCAGACATTAAAGGTTTGAGCCCAGTTCCAAATGAGAAGTGCCATTGCATTACATTTAATCGATTTTGTACCTCCCATATTTCTGACATAAGCCATAGCTGTGGTGTTATCCGTGAGGATACGTACATTATTTTTGGGTATTTTTACTAGACTGGTTAATCCCAAGTAAATGGCCCTTAGTTCTAGAACGTTAATATGATCGGGGAGTTCCGATTCTAGCCATCTTCCTCCCGTTGCTACATCATTTTGATGTGCTCCCCACCCTTGGAGAGACGCGTCAGTGGTAACGGTAGTGTCAGGCTCTCCCATTCTAATGGGATTGGGGGAATGGTCAAAGTGGTTTAGCCACCAATCAATGTCGGCTAGGCCGTTCTCCGAAATAAACATGGTCTTTTCAAAGTTTCCCTTTGCGCGGGCGAGCGCCAAATTTTTATCAATTTCGAGGGATTTTATGTGTGCCGCTCCGTATAGAATAGCTGGACTATACGAAACCATGACCCCGATAAGGACCGCGACCTGTCTAATCTTTGGCCTAGAAGTGTCTAACAGCTGTATCGCTGTGCGGTAAAGCTTATCTTTCTTTTGGCGTGTAAGCGAAACGGTCATAGCCGTGGTGTTCAGAATGAACCCGAGACACTTAAGCTCCTGAGTAGGAGAAAAAACTGATTTCTTGTTATGTATGAAGAAACCCAATTTGGTGAAAATTTTGCATAAATCTTTAACAGCGAGTTCACATTGCGTGAAAGATTGGCCCATAATAAAAGAATCATCTATGTATGGAAACATACAATGCCCCAATTTTGCCATGTGTGAAAAAATTGGTTTCAACAACTTAGTAAACAGACGCGGTGCGCAGGCCAAACCATTAGGTAAACATGTAAATTCAAAAAGTTGGCCATTCCAGAGAAAACGTAGGTATTTCCGATCTGTCTGGTGAATAGGAACGGTATAGTACGCATCCCTTAAATCAACACTCGCTAGCCAACACCCTGGGGTAATTAAATCACGAGCTGTTTCTAAAGAAAACATTTTGAAATGTTTGTATTCAATGATTTCATTCAACTGAGTTAAATCTAAAATCATTCGGATTGAACCATCAGGTTTAGGAGTAGAGAAGATATTGGAAATATATTCCCCTTCAGTATGTTCAACTCTGTTGACAATGCCCTTAGACTCAAACAGTAGAACCTGCTGATCTAGCTGAGATTTTTCTAGTGAATTAAACTGATACGGAAAAGGCGCTCTCTTTTGTATAGGCAATTGTGTGAAAGGGATGTGAATGCCTTTAACAATACTCAGGACCTCTGGATTAGTGGTTAACTGTTGCCATTGATGTAAACAATTAGAAACATTCCCTGCTTGAAAAAGGCTTACTTCAGTTTGAGTTTCCTCCGTGACCATTGTAGGGTCAGGAGGCTGCACTGTTTGTGTGGAAATCTCTACTTGTTCCCTTGTTTCGGGAACTGGGGCTTGGGAACGAAATCCCTCTTGTAGCCGCGGTTGTCGTTCCAGTTTGAGGCCGGCCTGTCGCCTCGGCCCCTTCCTCGCTGGTTGAACTGGAAGGACGGTCCGCCCCTGAACGGCCTTCCTCCTCTGCGGAATTGAAAATCCGTCCTAGACTTTCTGAACCCTGCTGGGTTTTGGAAGCGACGACTCTTTGCTTCAGTGTTTTTAGCACTCTTGTAGTCGACCTCTACCTGTTTGTACAGGTAAGCTAGCTGACCCCCAAACATCTTGGATTTATCAAGCGGTTTGCTCTTGATAGGGGTAGGTCCGGAATACACGGTGTATTCCTTACCATCATGGTCCGTTACCTTCTTAGAGCGGGCAACCTCTTTTCCGGCATCTGTGGTGACCGATTTGAAAACGTTTTCAAATCTCCGATGGGTCATGTAGTTACTAGCGGCTGCTAACAAAGCTATGCCCCGGTCCATAACCCGCGCCAAAGACGAGAACTTGTTCTCTGTCTGCATCCTGTTAGCCACAGGGATAACAGACGTCAAGGCACCCAAAACTGCCTTATGGATCAGGCAGAGGGAAGTTTCATAACGACGGCGTTCGTCGGAAAGATGAATGCCGGAATCCATCTCTTTGGAAACCGAAGCAGGAATGCCCTTAACTCCTGAAATCTGCTCAGTCAACTTGTTGATGACTTCGATCGGTTTAAACGTAGTGAAATGGCCATTCACCGTTTTGCGCATCATGGTAGTGGTGCGCACTTTCTGAGCTTTCTTTTTGACAATCTTCTTGCCAGCTTTAACGCCTATTTTGGCGTAGACTCCCGCTCGTTCCGTGTCGGAATCCGACTCGGTGGAAGAAGAGTCGGACGACGAGTCTGAAGAGGAGTCCTTCTTCTTCTTCTTCTTCTTCTTTTTGGACTTTTTGGAGCGCTTAGAGTTCGCTTTCTTTGTGAACTCGTCACCAGAACTGCTCACTGGGCGGCGTTTCTTGCCCCGCGCTTTCGGTTTCGGCACCTCAGGTGCCGAAAGCGTGTCCTCTTCGTCCTCAGAAAAGTCTTCCCAATCCTCATCAGGGATTTGGGAAGGATCTGGAAAGGTCTGCGCCTGGAAATGGCGCATCTTCTCCTCCATCATCGCCGCCATTTTCGCCTCCCACCCCACTGGTTGAGGGGCGTGATCACTGTCTTGATCCGAGGCATGAGCCCCAGGATGTGGGGACGGCGGAGCCGTAGCCGGTGGAGACGAATCGTAATCCGTAGGGGGGACACCCACCGCTGCAGCGGGCGGCTTATTCCGGCGAGTGGCCATCGGGAACTGTAACGAAACCAAAGCGTTACTAACCCGGAATCATCTCAACTACACAAGTGTAAGCCAGTAAACTGGGTTGAGGAACATGGTACAGAGAACGTGTTTTGCAACGTGTCAGTACAGGCGTGAAGCTAAATTTGCCGTAGGTGTGTGGTAACGAAACCAACCAAACGGAGGGCATCGATCGTGAGATCGGCCCCTCTCTCTGTTCCGTACACTTCTCCCACCTGTGGCTACAGCGCCAACAAGTTGGAGAAAATATTACGAAACTCGGAGGTTCGCCTTAAACCGGTCAGGGGTGTTTATAAAAAACACCCAGAAGCATCCCCAACATCATCCTCTATTAGGATCCGGGAGACTTTTCTTAGGAAATGAGCAACTCGGGTTGCCATTTCTCCCTGTCTGAAAAACAGGTGTCGATAGAACTCAGTATCGGTTTCGTTTGTGCCAGCGGCACGCAATGTTCTATCCGTAAGTTAAAAAACGTATAAAGTCCAAACAGGACTGAAGAAAGTTCTGAACTTTCATAAAAAGATGCTATAGAGCATGATAAACAAAGTTATCGAAGAAAACAGTACTTACTTTTGGATAAAAGCAGTAGTAGTAGATAAATCCTGTGGAGCAACTCACAAACGTCCTCCCGTTGTGAGTTACTTATGCTAATTGCTGGACCCGGATGTGCTTCCTTCTCCCTAGCCTGCGGCTAGCCAGAGGCGGCATACCGAGGTAAAATTATGAATATTGCTTTCTATTTATAGATGAGCTGACAATGAGGTATCAGGTCATGGAAGATGTAGTAACCAGTATAGTGTCAGTAATTCACGAAACCCTCAACAGGCAAAGACACAAGGCACTATATATACTATAGGTGATAGCTTGGTATTTTCTGTCACCCTCTCAACATATCATTGGTTACATCAGCGACGAATCTGCTGGAGAGCCGCTGCTCGAGTTTAAGATATTCCGATACACATAGGATAGAGACCAAATGTTGTTAGGATAATGTAAACTTGCAGGAATGAAATAGTATTTCGTATATTCGTGTAAATAACTGGATGTGTGGGTAACCCGGCCCTATTAGATCGGCTGCATTATAGTTCAACAGGTCCACTTGTGCTGAGTACGATCAAACTGAGGTACCAGTATTCGATACTGGTAATTATATAGAAATTATTAATTAGTGATTAACATGATGCAGATGCAGCTGGCTACCTGTCGCTTACACCACAGCTGGGACCAGTCTAGCAGAAGTAGCTAGCTACCTGTCTGTTACACTACAACCAGGGACCAGTCTAACAGATGTAACTAGCTACCTGTCTGTTACACTACAACCGGGGACCAGTCTAACAGAAGTAGCTAGCTACCTGTCTGTTACACTACAACCAGGGACCAGTCTAACAGATGTAACTAGCTACCTGTCTGTTACACTACAATCGGGGACCAGTCTAACAGATGTAACTAGCTACCTGTCTCTTACATTACAACCAGGGACCAGTCTAACAGATGTAACTAGGTACCTGTCTGTTACACTACAATCGGGGACCAGTCTAATAGATATAGCTAGCTACCTGTCCTTTGCACTACAACCGGGGACCAGTCTAGCAGATGTAGCTAGATACCTGTCTGTTACACTACAACCGGGGACCAGTCTAACAGATGTAACTAGCTACCTGTCTGTTACACTACAACCAGGGACCAGTCTAACAGATGTAGCTAGCTACCTGTCTGTTACACTACAACCGGGGACCAGTCTAACAGATGTAATTAGCTACCTGTCTGTTACACTACAACTGGGGACCAGTCTAACAGATGTAGCTAGCTACCTGTCTGTTACACTACAACCAGGGACCAGTCTAACAGATGTAACTAGCTACCTGTCTGTTACACTACAATCGGGGACCAGTCTAGCAGATGTAACTAGCTACCTGTCTGTTACACTACAACCGAGGACCAGTCTAGCAGATATAACTAGCTACCTGTCTGTTAAACTACAACCGGGGACCAGTCTAGCATACGTAGCTGCACTAAGGACGGCACCAGTAGGTAAACTGCATCGACGCGCCACCTACCGGCGTGTCGGAGAGACAGCCGCTTGTTAAGGTGCATGGCGTGCGTGATGGCGTAAAAGCGTTCGAGCGTGATGAGCGTCAGCGTGAAGACGGAGAGTTCCGAAGAGAGGACGCCGAGGAAGCCCGCCATCTGGCAGCCAAATGACGTCTGCCACTGGATCGCATACTTCTTGAATTCACCTGTGATGGGAAACCAATCGACAGCACTGAGAGACAACAATCTGGGTACCCTATACGTTGGTTTGTTGTTGATTTACATCCTGGCAACATCTACGGTCATATTAAGACGGGTACCAACTTGTGACAGTGCACACCCATGGTGACTTTATAGTACTGCCCCACTGGGAAATCAAGTCACCAGCACCATGACCTGATATCCCAGTCAGTCCCATTATCCTGACACTGAGCCAACCAGTCCTTCTCCTCTCCTATTAATGCTGAGATCTAAGCTAGGAAACGAAAAGTATTAATTTTGTAAGTCATTAGTTTGATTCGACCGGTAAGTGAACTCCCGATCTCCCGCATGGGAGGCCTGCGCTCTACAGATTCGGTTTATTTACTAATAATTTTGCTGGAATTTGGAAACTTCGAAGTGACCTTATGAGTTTCAATATGAATGGGTTATTTCGTAATAACTAATATAAACCTCACTAGATGGCGACGTGAATGAACTATTTACAAATAATGTAGTTAAAACTCACCAGGTGGCATCATAAATGAGCTATTTACTAATAATTTAGCTAAAATGCATCAGGAGGCATCGTGAATGAGCTACATATTAATAATACCTGACACACAGACCCCACTCTGGGCACTCTTATCCAGGACTCCAGACACTCTGTCTGAGGCTCGACTTTCTACACACAAATTAGCAGCAGCTATTTGACAGGCACTGAGCTGTGTGCAACAACCATGGGACTCAGGTTCAATGGGCTGTAGGCACTGATTCTTATACACACTAGCAGGAGACATGAGGATCTCTGTGGGCAGTTGGTAAGGAGTGAGGGTGATAGGTCGTTAGTAGATGAACAGGAGTTGATGCCAATAAAGCACAACTTCTTCACTGTCAATCTTGCGCGACCTGTCTTCCCTTTTCTTCCTTATGAGTTTGTTGAGAGGGACACCAGGTGGGTACTGATAGACAGTTGTCAGAACACACCTGAGATAGAGTAGTGGTATCCGGGGCTCTGATGGCCGAGCTCCACAGATATTACAACCAGGTGGGGTTGTGAATGGGGTATCTGCTCATAATTTAGTTAGAACTCTCCAGGTGCCATTGCTTATGATTAATTTATTAATAATTCAGCTAGAACTCAAAAGAAGGTGGTGTCAGGAATTGGTTATTTACTAATAATTTAGCTGAAACTCACCAGGTCGCATCGCGAATGGTTTATTCACTAATAATTCAGCTAAGCCTCACAAGGTGGCATTGCGAACGGACTGGGCTACACTTACTAATAATTCAGCTAGAACTCACCAAGTGTTGAGGCATCGACGATGGCGAGGAAGCCGAGGTAGATTCCCATGAAGAAGTCAGCGCAGGCGAGGTTACAAATGAGGAAACGAGGCACATCCATCTTTGTTCGCGACACCATCGAGACGAGCAGCACAGAGCCATTGCCAAGCAACGCCAACAGGAACACAATCCACACACCACAGCGCAGCGACCACCAACCCATCAGGTCATCACATGGCATGAACGGACCTGGGCAGCGAGTTAGGTGGGTTAGCGACAATATAATTAGGTATAATTGGTTAGTTGGTTGTTGGAGGTTTATGTCCTTGCAATATCTAAGGCCATATAAGGATGGGTACCGACTTTTGACAGTGTGTGACTTTATAGCACTGCCCCACTGGGAAATCATACCACCGGCACCAGGACCCAATATCCCACCCTAGTCACATTATCTTGATACTGAGCTAACCAGTCCTCGCCCTATCCTATAAATGCTGAGTGCCAGGGAAGGAAGCGACAAGTATCCATTTGATAAGTTATTGGTTTGACTCGACCGGGAATCGAACTCCAGATCTCCCACACGTGAGTCCGCACTCTGCCGATTCGGCTACCGCGCCCGGTACTATATGTATAATACATTATAATGTCATATAAATATATGATACATATAACCTGCTATGTGAATATAAACAAAGGAACTCACTGCTGTACATCTTACATGTTCTCTAGCTTAGTTTTATATTCGGACACTGTGGTGCCACCTGTGAGTAGTAACTTGCTTCTCTGCCACCCACAATTATAAATACATATATATATATATAAAATATTCCGATAATGATGCATTGGTAGGGGAATGCAAATGTTGTATTTGTGAAACAGGTATACATGGCCAGGTGCATAGATGTGTTTATATAGTTTCTGGTGGTGCTTGATTGATAGGTAAATAGACATTGTGGTGCTAGTAAGATAGTGTGTAAGGGGCACTCAGAGCCCTACACGCTACCTCCTCCCCCCCTCTGCTAGTCAGGATCACCACACACATGCTCAAGGCAGGTATTGGCCAGGGGAGCCACACAGCTTGGTGGTGGTGGGCAGATCACTGTAACCATGGGGACCAGGAATGCTTGTTTCTCATTGGTGAAGCTAGAAATGCTTGTTTCTCATTGGGAGAATGGGGTGGGGTGATACACTATACTGGATCCATGTACCATATAAGTAATAAACCTGAGCTTGACTGTCTCTCTTCTTTCACCCTTTATACTTTTTCTTTCTCTTTGCCTGCATTGATTTCACTATAGCCTGCCTACACAACCACATATTCGAGACTTAGACTTTACATATATATATATACATATATATAATTTTTGAATGGCGAGTAATGGAGTAGGTTGGCCGGTATTAGTGTGGATGGTGAAAGCAAATAACACTTTCGTAATAACTTCCATAAATTTATACTCATATAATTCTTAAACATCACATATATATGGTTACTTCTTACCAAATTGTGTCAAATTAGGTTTTCGAGGGTTACCGCATATGGTGCAACCAGATATGCAATGTACATGTTATGTATACATATATATGTACACATGTAAGGTTTCGCATGAGGCTACTACTTTCTTTTCGCTAAGTCAGAGCAGACAGGAAGTCGGTGGTGGTACAGGAAACGGCTCCAGGTGGCGCCAGTGCGTCACCAAAATCACAGAAATCCAATGGTATATACAATTTATATTATTTATGTGAGTACCTTTGTTATTCATATTCACATACTAGATTACATAGTAAGATAGTGTGTAAGGGGCACTCAGAGCCCTACACGCTACCTCCTCCCCCCCTCTGCTAGTCAGGATCACCACACACATGCTCAAGGCAGGTATTGGCCAGGGGAGCCACACAGCTGTTTGGTTGGTTGTTGGAGTTTTACGTCCTGGCAACATATAAGGTCATATCAGGACGGGTACCGACTTGTGAGAGTGCGCACTCATGGTGCATTTATAGTGCTTCCCCACTGAGAGACAAGGCCGCCAGCACCATGACCTGATAATCCCACTCAATCACATTATCTTAACAGTGAGCCAACCAGTCCTTGCCCTATCCTAATAATGCCGAGCTCCTGGCTAGGAAACAACAAATATCAATTTCTGAGTCATTGGTTTGATTCAACAAGGGTTCGAACCCATGGGTTCGAATATATGTGTCAGCCTGTGAATCTGATAAGCATTCAAGCCTCTCTGCACCTGACGTGACCCACTGCAGGTTCCACTTTCTCTACACTACTTACATGACAATTTCCCACCACCAATCTCACTGTGAGTAGTAATCACAAAGGGTCATTCATTCTCTTTTATTTATTTGAATACTACGAGGTCAGTGGGTCAGTGCGTCAGTGCAGTGTCTTCCATCACTAATGACAAAATGTCACTGCATCCTAAACAAAGTTATAATAATGTAATGGCCCACGACCCTCCGACTCTCACCCACACGCTCAAACACGGAAGAACACCAAGATTCAATCAGTGTATGCTTCAACCTGGTTTATTGAACCATCTGCTCTCCGCGGCGTCAGTAGTTGTCTGACCCGCCCCCTGACTCGCCAGATCCCACATCGACTCTATAGGTGTGTGTGGGTGGGTGGGTGGGCCAGCCACACGCAGTAGAAGGCAGCCCAGTTGGGGTCTGCCCGGTGGCTAGCCTTGCCGCCACCTAGCGCAGTAGAGTGGAACTGCGCCGGTGTCCGGCGTAGTCTCCGTTGCTACCGCGTGGTAGTAGAGCTCATGTACAGACTACTACAATAATATAAATAAATAGACATACAGAAAATCAGAGCAAAGCCCTGATTTAAATAGGCAAATACAAGATATGCCCTCTCTTGATATGACCTTAGATGTTGTAGGAAGTAAAACATCAACAACCACAAACAAACAACAAGATATAGGGCTAAATATATTTGAAGAGGTCAGGCACATAAACTAACAAAACCCATTCGGGCCGAAATAAAACAAAGACAACCAGGTTTGAATTGAAGCTGCCATCATTCTGATAATCAAATCCGTTTTTTCCCCCCATAGAAACCAACACATCCCCTAAATAATTCATTACCCAATATGAAATTGATAGACTGTACTTGTAAGGCACAACAACAAATTCCAACTCGCAGAGAACAAGTAAAATGGATTTTGTCGGTTTTTGTGCCTGAACTCTTAATTTATTTCGGTAAGAACTAAACTAACCTGCGATGCTTTTGTAAAATTCTCCAATTCTAAGGCAAATGACAAGGAAGGGTTATTGGAATGACAGGGACTCAGCGGGCAGAGGGTTAACACATACAGATAAGGATATCCTGAGCAAGCACACAGGCCATGGCATGCAGGTGGGTTCGGGGGCTGTCTCTCCCACCTAATGTTTGCGCTATCTCTCGCACCACTGTGTTTGTGCTGGCAATCAACCATGTGTGGAACTCTACAACCAATAGGAGGACAGCCAACCAGTCTCCAAGCAGATATTGTTGTAGCAGTGTAGATGACTAAACTAATGATTATTAATGGATTCTCCACCATGATGCTGTGTTGTCAGGTATGTGTGTTGTGTTCTCCTGGCCTGACACTATCATTCACAAGGGGGTCATAAGCATGCACCTTCTACATTACTGACAATAATGATAACCAACTTGTAACTGGGACCAAGCAAGCTTATCTGGGGCATTCTGATGGGGTTTACTACAAACACTTTTTATTTATTTTTGGTCCATTAGTTGTTTAAGCAGGGGAAATTTCAGTCATCTTCCTCATTCCACTGCTGGTCGATAGAAAGCCTGAGCCTACACTTTTACCGACCCAAGGGATTTTTAACCTCCCACACCACATAGACATGGTATGAGAGCAACCGGCCTTTGATGACGCTGTAAGTTATACACAGCGGTGGAAATCCAAATTGGCAGAGCTGGGGGCACGGGGAATCGGACCGCCGACCCTCAGATTAGGAGTCTGACCTAGAAAAAAGTCAGACACTCTAACCACTCCGCCACAGAGAACGCCACATGAAAGGCGGTAAAGTAATATTATCAAACTTCATACTCATTTGACTCTGACCTTGACCGGAGACGGGGTGGATCACCGACAAAAATAGATGTGATCCCAGTCAATCAGTAATTCAATTATGTTTTAAAAGAAAGAGAGGATATTCTTGTAACTACTTGGAATAGGGAGTGCCCACCTGGCATTGGCTTGCACATGATGGGGGGCCGTGCAATGACGATGTCCTCGGCATCCTGGTGGGAGCCGTAATCCTTGAAGTAGTTGGCAGCCGATTTGGGAATGTTCTCACCGTAGTCCATGTCCTCAGTGCCGAATGAGTCCCAGATGTCGCTCACGAATGCCTGGTAGTTATCCGAAATGTTCTCTGCGAAACATATGCGTGCGGGTGGAAAAGGGAAGAAAACCAATGGTTATTTTCTATTCATGTTTAAATATATATGTTATGTATAATCAATTATGCGAGTGTAAAGGCGCGTATGGGAACTCGTATTATTATCCCTTATTACTTGCTATACAAAGTTCCTATTACCTGCTATACGATGTCATACTCTGTGTCTGGCCCCACCATCCATACAACCGGTGGCACCACCACCGGCGCTAACCCGAACTGGAAGCGCGCACCTGTGTCAGTCGCGCCCGGGACTTTTGTTCTTATATATATAATTGCGTATATATGCAAACAAATGCACATATATATGTATATATATACTTATGTATATATATATATATACTATATAATCTATTATGTGGATATAAATAACGGCAGCCCCTTAAATGTTTCCCATTACCATCTTCTTCCATGTTATTTGCTGCGGAGTGGGTCATTCTCTACTCCCCCCGCCTCCTATACCGTGAACCAACTGTCACTCGGCTATATGCATTTTTGAGCGAGTCGGGCGAGTGTCAGGCGAGGAAGACGCAGAAAGGTCGCCACCAGGCGAGGCAAAAGCCCTGACCAGTAGATGACTGGAGGAGTGTCAGTTATGATGGAGCAACCAATAGAAGACTGGCGGAGTGTCAGATGAACTGTACATAGATAACTAACTATACCCGTATACTTGCTTATGCATCTAACATATATATATAGCTATATGTTGGGGTTTTACATCATGGCAACATTTATGGTCATATCAGGGTGGGTATCGACTTAGGGCAGTGCATACTCATGGTGACTTTATAGTGTTGACCCAATCGAAGACCAGGCTGCTGCCACCATGACCCAATTTCCCACTCAGTCGTATTATCCTGATACTGAGCTAACTAGTTTTTTGCCCAATCCTAATAATGTTGAGCGCAAAGCTAGGTAGCGACAAATCTCAATTTTGTAAGTCATTGGTTTGACTCGGCCAGGTTTCAAACTCCCAACCCTCCATATGGGAATCTTGCGCTCTACAGATTCGGCAACTGCGTCTGGTGGCTTGTAAGCTCCCGATATAATTAGGGATTTTGAATTCTCATAGAACCATTTTTAGCTATGCTCTGAACTGCAATGATGTATTTACATGAGGATATGTATTGCCAGGTCTAAAGGGAAAGACCATTAAATCTTTTCAAAGCTTTATTGAAAAACACATTATGGTGCTGTCACATTACGACATATCTCGCCGGCGTGCCGGCAACACGCAAAATCAATTTCAATCGTCGAGAAACCTCAAACTTTGCGGGGTCAGCGCAACATATTGGTAGCATGTGGCCGACGTTGTGGTAAAAGTTTGGCGTGCCATCCTGATATGACCTTAGATGTTGCTAGGATGTAAAACAACAAAAAGCAACAGTTTGGCGCAACGTGTGGGAACGACCGTCATGTGCGTGCGGTGTGTGCGTATCGTTCGCATAACGTTATTCCAGCGATCTCGACGTGCTCCTAATGTTGCCACCCGCGCGTTGTCACACGTTTTCGGTCGTCGAAAGTTTTGTGTAAGCACAAAACTTCGCCGACCAACTGATGCACGCTGTCGACCATTGCCATAGATCAATGTATACTAACGCGCATGTAACGCTTCCAGACGTCTCCCGACGTTTCGCCAAAAAATGACACACATCGACGCGTGTTGGCGAGAAACATTGTAATGTGACAGCACCATAAAGTACAACCTGCTATGTTTGTAAAATGGCTATCGTTGCTTGGTTACCCTACTTCAGGACAAGGTAAATTAATAACCTAATGGTGTCATAAGAAGACAAACACCATAATGCTTACACCCATATCGTAATGGCTTCCATCTCTAGGTTCTAAAACCATTATAACTCTATTAATTCTATTTGTCTCCTATTTAGGTCACTAAAGAAAATAAAAATTACCCTCGCTAACAAACCACTTAGGAGTAACTAAAATTATGTAAATAAAAAATAACAACAGATTTAATGACCGTGGAAATAAATGCGTCAGGTCTGATTCGGAGACTTAGAGAAAGAAGTCAGTCATCATCGTTATAACAAAGATAATTTTCTTTAAAGGAACCCATATATATACATGTATGTATGTATATACATATATATACATATATATATATATATAAACAGTAAAGCCTCTCTAACCAACCACTTCCGCAGATCAACCACTCCCCTATAACGATTGCTTTATTTGGGTTCAAATGATCACCTATACAATACCATTGTAATGAATGAAAAACTCCCTTAGCCGACCACCTCCCTAAATGGACCATTTAAAGTCGGTCCGATGGTCGGTCGATTTAGAGAGGTTTTGCTGCATATATATAAATATATATATATATATATATATAGAGATAGAGAGAGATGAAATCACCTTTGTCACGGCCAGAACGAGGCTCCTTCAAGTGACTTCATCTTTTGACCTTTGCGGTGGTAGTGCTTACGTCGGCCTTTCACCCCCCCCCCCCCCCCCCCCCCCCTACCGGCCCTTCTACCGGTCCCCCTACCAGCCCCCCCTACCAGACCCCCCTCCCCCTACCAGCCCCCTCCCCCTCCCTCCCCCCACCCTGACACCTACTTCCGCCTTCTCTCTCAATGCTTCAATTACACTCACATTTCTGCCACTAATAACCTGACCACACACCACGGCGTTCCTTCTAAGACGTCAATAACCTTCGCTGCACCCACAGTGCACTGCGGCTTCCTGCCTCATTTAACGCGCTCACATCCTGTCCGGCCACCTGCCTTAAATTAAAGAGCCGCTAACACGACCGCGCCTTTCAGCAACCTGCAGATAAGGGGGGGGGGGGCTGCAGATAGGGAGGGGGGGGGGGGCAGAGCGCGGGCCGGCCCCCGGGCATCCATATCAGGGCATATTTAAAATGTTTTCCATGCTCACATTTCTCAGTACTAGACCCTATGCCTGAATTTTAGGGACATACCATCAAAGAGTTGGCCCCGGGCATCACAAATCCTCTGCACGCCTCTGACACATTTTTTATGTAGCCATCGGGAAGCTGATCAAATATCACAATTTTGCATATTAAAAAAAAAGATATGTAATTTTGTTATTGAATTTTTTTACATCTATTTATATTAGTATTTCTTAAGTTAACTTCCACAGGATATATATATATATATATATATATGTATGTATATATATATATAACTAATACTCTAGCTTTGGGTAGGAGGGGGGGGGGTTTAAGCTGGCGGAGCAGGCAATCTGAAACCACTATGTGACATTTAGGATCTGTGGACACTAATGACCTGCCCACCTGACAACATTTTAGTCAGGTGAATCCACAGTATGTGGTTGGTTTCACAGTACAGTTGTCACAGTGACACCCGACCGCGCACACTGCATATGTGTCAAGCTTTGTACTACGTACTTGTCACATTGGATACTTTTCACACTGCATACCTGTCACACTGCATGCCTGCCATGCTGCTTGTTTTCTTTGCACTGCATACATGGAGCTCGACATACTTTGCATACTTGCTATACTCCATACCTGCCACTCTGCATACCTGTCACACTGCATACCTGTCACATGGCATACTAGTCACAATGCATCATTACACTGCATGCTTGCCACATTGCCTGCCATTTTACTCTGCATACATGGAGCTCTAAATACCTGCCACACTGCATACTTGCCACAATACATACCAGTTGCACTAATACCTCTCACACTGCATACCTGTCACACTGAATACCTGCCACAATACATACCAGTTGCACTAATACCCTTCACAATGCATACTTGTCACACTGAATACCTGTCATAACACATACCGGTTACACTAATACCTGCCACACTGCATACTTGTCACACTGAATACCTGTCACAACACGTACTGGTTACACTAATACCTGCCACACTGCGTACTTGTCACATTGAATAGCTGTCATAACACATACCGGTTACACTAATACCTGCCACACTGCGTACTTGTCACACTGAATACCTGTCACAACACATACCAGTTACACTAATACCTGCCACACTGCATACCTGTCACACTGAATACCTTTCACAACACATACCGGTTGCACTAATACCTGCCACACTGCATACCTATTATAATGCATACCTGTCATGAAGTATATCTGTCACACTGCATAACTGTCACACTGCACACCTGACACACTGCATACCTATCTCACTGCACACCCATTAATCTGCATGCATATCGCGCTGCATACATGTTGCACTGCATACCTGTCACACTACATACCCAACATATTGCATACCTGTCACAATACATACCTGTAACACTGGATACCTGTCTCACTGCATACCAATCACACTGCATGCATGTCACACTGCATGCATGTCACACTGCATACCTGTCACACTGCATACCTGTCATGATACATACCTGTAACACTGCATACCTGTCTCACTGCATACCAATCACACTGCATGCATGTCACTCTGCATGCATGCCATACTGCATACCAATCACACTGCATGCATGCCATACTGCATACCAACCACACTGCATGCATGTCACATTGCATACCTGTCATGGTACATACCTGTCATACTGCATATCTGTCACACTGCATACCTGTCATGATACATACCTGTAACACTGCATACCTGTCTCACTGCATACTCATCACACTGCATGTATGTCACACTGCATGCATGTTACACTGCATGCATGTCACACTGCATAACTGTCACACTGCATACCTGTCAGACTGCATACCTGCCACGCTCCACATGTTACACTGCACCTCAGGTTCTCTTTGAGTGCACATCTCATCTACCCAAGCTTGAGCCTCATCTGTCTCACGAATGCTTTCGATGGAAACCTTCTTCGGCTAACACATACCACCTATCAGGTATCATCTACTCAACCTCGTGTTCATCACAACACACTTTGTCATATTGGCATAGTCAGCAGATTTTCAATGTGCCTCTATTCTTTCCACATCTTTGACATCAATACCTTTTGATAGTTACTACACAATGCTATTTAGTTGCTATTGTTACTACATAGTTACTACAACGTTGTGGAGCTGCTAAAATATTACATAAACATCAGGCTTATCAATTTACTAAAAATACAAATCTTTCAAGATACCAAGGACCCAACAGACCAGTAACCAGACTCCTCGCCTTAATAGGCGCATTGCATAAATCCAGAAAAATGGGGTAGCGTAGGTGGCCACACACAGTGGTAGCACATACAGAGTGATTAGTGTATGTGGTGCACTGGTGTAGCATCAGCGACCCCTGCTGCCTGCACAAAGCTATTGCTGAGGGTTCGCTATGGTTACTAATCAGGATGCGAGTGACCAGAGTCAGAATCTATAGTCAGGGGTGTCAGTAGCTGTGAACGGGTGGGTTTGATGATGAACACACATACGGGATGTGGTAATTATCGGTTGCAAAATATTTGCTCAGACAATTTCACTGCAATCTACATTAGAAATAAATGTATGGTGATAACTGTACCACGTTGGATCTCCAGGAGTCGTGTAATTATAGGTTCAAAGTGAGTTTAAAGCATAGGCTGGCAGGCACACCCGTCTTACTTCTGTGCGTATAAATATGCAGGGTCACAGCTTTAGTCATTCCTCAGGGACCAGTGGACTGCAACTCGGAATACCTGTATTAATTGAGTCTTTTTGTTCCGGGTGTCCTCATCATTCCTAGCATCTATCCATTTGTTCCAGCTCGTCTCCCCCCCTCACTGTCAACCACTCGGACGAAGTGGCTAAATCGGTAAAAGAGCTGGTTGGCTTCCGGTGTGGGAGGTTCGGATGGGAATCCCAACCGAGTTCATCCAATGACATCCACAGCTGATACTGGCACTGGCACCATGTCCCTCTTATCCCCACTCAGTCACATTATCCTGATACTGAACAAACCAGTCATTGCCCAATTCTATTGTGGTAAGGTCCAATGACCTCCCAAGGTGAAATGTCACATTTGTAAGTAGATCCAGGTAGGTTGGTTGCACGAGCGAACCCCAATAGACTAATGGTTAGGTTGATAAAGGATTCACCCGGTACTCAGTACACGGGTGAATACCAGCCCTATATAAAAGCTGTCGAAAAAGCGGGGAAATGAAATGAGAGCCTAAATCCACAATCTAAGAAGGAACATTTATTCTTTGTATACGTCTTCATATTTCACCCCTACCTTTGAGTTGAAAAATATAATAAAACATCTAGTTTAATAAGATTTAAAAGTGAAATCGACAGCATTCTATGGCCGCCATCTTGTCTTTTTGCATTCTCTCTCATTTCAACTCTGTCACCGATATAAGTACCCATTTGACACTGGAGGCAGGCATTCTACTTCCTGTTCCATACTAAAGCTATTTTCGCCCGTATTTATACTACGTTGTCATTCACCCGTGTACTACAAGTACGGTGTGAATCTTTTATCTAGTGGTTAGGATGCTATCTCCGGAATGGCAAAAGTGTGAGTTCGAGCCCACTCTTGACATAATTTTCCCTCCCATTTGCAAAACCCCTAAGGACACTATTAATGCCAAGTGCTAGGCTAGGTAGCGATAGATATTCACTTTGTAAGTCATGGATTTTACTCGGCCGGGCTTCGAACCCACAACCTCCAGTACGGGAAGATAGCCAACACTCTTACCGATTCGACCATCTCTTCCAATATGCGAATGTCAGAACATTGTCAGAAGTTGTCGACAGGCCCGATATGACCTCATATCTTTCTAAGGCATACAATCCAAAGCAATCAACCGATCAGCCTATTCGATGCTACTCTTTGATACTCTAATCATTGATTAAAACCACATTTAAATTCTATTATCTACTACTGAAAATAGTACAACTTTGAAAGCTAAATTCATTTAATAAATGCTTTATCTCAGTAACATTCGGTTTGTGTCTCTCAGGCCTGTGGAATGAGCATTAACCTCAGCCAACATCTCGGTCCATACTCATCTAGAGTTCCTAGGGCCTGAAACCCCATATTGGGCACTGATTGCTTATTAATCACCTGATGTATCATCTCCACTAAGGATCCCCCATCATATACCTATTTGCCTCCCTGCATTATTTAAGTAGACCAGTTGCTGCCCAGCTTTGTAATGCCGGTTGCCATGGTGTGTTACCAATGACAACAATAACAGTGGCTGAATGAGTTGAGCGCTCGCCTCCCATTTTGGAAGGTCATCAGATCCGACCCCCCAGATTTCAAATCCTGGTCGAGTCAACCCAATGACTTAAAAATTAATACGTGTCGCTACCTAGCTTGGAGTTTGGCATCACTAGAGTAGGGTAAGGAGCAGTGAAATGAGGAAGCCCAATTGTTCCCGTGATTGAAATTTCCCCTGCTTAATCAACTAACGTACCACAACGAAACCCCACAAAATGCCAGTAACTCACCGAGTGGACCCCAGATGTTGGTGAGGTTTACCAGGAAGATGCTTTCTGGATCATGATTCAACCACGTTATCGTCTCCTTCAGCTTCACCTCCTTCTGTCCTTTGTCTTCCTGGAAAATAAATCAACAAAGTCTAGTTTAATCCTGAAAGTAAAGCGTGTTTTATTTAACCACCCCTCTAGAGCGCATTGATTTCTGCATCATCAGCTATTAGGCGTCAAACATATGGTCATTCAAATATAATTCTTTGGAGGAAACTCGCTGCCACCACATATGCTACTCTTTCCGATAAGCAGCAAGGGGTGTTTTATATGCACTTTCCCACACACCACAGCCTTTGATGAACCAGTCATGGACCACTGGTTGGAACGGAAAATAGCCCAAACTGCAAATGTGTCCATTGAGCAGGATCGGTAGGATGATCAAAACCTTCACAGGTGGATATGCTACCGCCTGAGCTACATCCCGCTCCAAATTTAACCCTGATACATTAGCACCAGTCTAGGATATGTCAAATGAGCAATTAACATTGCGATGGTTTTGAGCTTTTGACATATATATATATATATATATATATACATACATACATTTGTTTCTATTAAAGATAGGTATATTAGGTTCATTCTTATTTTTAAGAGTCAACTTTGGACATATTTGTAAAAATGTCCAAAGTTGACTTTAATGGCCACCCCGAAAAGCTGGACATGATAGACTTCAGCAGTGGCATGTACTATTACATTGACTTAGTATTCTCTTATAGTTTATACGCAACAATAAACTTTGAATGAGTGCACTGGTATCCAAATTGGATATGTAGGATCAAACCTAGGTAATAGCCCTGTCACACTACGACGTATCTCGCCGGCGTGCCGCCAACGTGCAAAATCACTTTTAATTGTCGAGACACGTCAAACTTTTCGGCGTCAGCGCAACATATTGGTATCGTGTTTTGGCGCGACGTCCTGATATGACCTTAGATGTAGCTAGGATGTAAAACAACAATGAACAAACAAAGCGACAGTTTGGCGCAATGTATGGGAATGACCCTCATGCGCGTGCGGCATGTGCCTAGCATTCAATCAATCAATAGTTCCATCCTCTAGTCGAGGGTTGGATGCAATGGTTCTCCACTTGTCCCGATGTTGTGCTGTTCTGATAGACTGTGAATAATTCAAGCCTGTCCACTGTGAAATATTTGTAAACCATGATGTTCTTGGTCTCCCTCTCCCTCTGCTGCCATTCACCTTCCCTTCCAACAATGTACGGTATATTGAACTCTGACGAATGATGTGGCCAAAATAAATAAGTTTCTTTGTCTGTATAGTGGCAAACAAGCTTTTCTTATTTTAAATTTTTCTGAGAACTTCTTTGTTGGTGATCTTCTTTGTCCATGATATTTTCATCATCCTTCGATAAGTCCACATCTCAAATGCTGCTAAACGTTTGTACATTTTCTTAGAGATTGTCCATGTCTCTGCCCCATACATTAGCGTAGACCACACATAACACTGAAGAATACGCTTCCTTGTTTGTATTAATATCTTACTTACTCTATACATTTTGGAGAATGTTGTTCGGGCTATTGTTATCCTTCTTTTAATTTCTTCCTCACATCTCCCATCATTTGTAATCTTTTGTCCGAGATATATGAATTCGGATACTTGTTCTATGTTTGTGCCATCTATGGCTATATTGACATTTGGTTTATCTGTCTTTTTACTTATAACCATTGTTTTGGTCTTCCTGGCATTCATCTTCATGTTAGTATTCCAGCTTTATTGATTCTATTCACTATATCTTGTAGGTTTTTCTCACTGTCTGCTAGTATTACACTGTCATCCGCATATCTAAGATTGTTGACGTTCATGCCACCTATTGTCACTCCCTTGCAATCTTCAATGTGTCTGAAAATCATCTCTGTGTACAGGTTAAATAGACATGATGACAATACACACCCCTGTCGAACTCCTCGTTTAATCATAACTTCATCCGATAGGCCCTGCTCCATTTTTATAAATGCACGTTGTGTCCAGTATAAGTTCACAATTAGTTTAATGTCTTTGCCATTGACACCAATATCTTGTAAACATTTGATTAACAGTTCATGATTGACTCGGTCGAAGGCCTTCTCATAGTCAATAAAGCAGGCATAAACATCCTGGTTCACTTCACAATAACGTTCACAAATCATTCTCATATTGAAAATCCCTTCACGTGTACCTCTTCCAGATATAAACCCACTTTGTACGTTACTGATTTGTTCTTCAATTTTCTGTCTGTTTCTCAGTAAAATTATTTTCAGGATCATCTTCAACATATGACTCATCAGGCTTAGTGTTCTGTACTCAGTACACAATGTTGGTTTTAGCTTCTTTGGGAGTCGAACAAATATGGATTCATTCATATTCAATGGTATAAATCCAGTCTCATAGATGTCAGTTACTAGCTTATGAATGATTTGAATCCCCACTTCATCTAGTCCTAGCATTCACATAACGTTATTCCAGCGCCTCCGACGTGCTCCTAACGTCGCTATAATATTGGCACCGGCGCGTTGTCGCACGTTGTCGGTTGTCGAAAGTTTTGTGCAAGCACAAAACTTTGCCGATGCCCTGACGCACTCCGCCGACCCTCGTCGACCATCGCCATCCGTCAACGAATACCAACACGCACCTAACGAGCGTGTAACGTGCGAGTAGCGCTTCCAGACGTCTCCCGATGGTTCCCCCAAAAATGACACACGTCGATGCGCGTTGGCGAGAAATGTCGTAATGTGACAGCACCATAAGGGATTTCGCTAAAATCTTGTTTGATGATTTCATCTAATTATGCAACTTTAAATTTTGTAGCTGAATTTAAACATAACAAGAGCATTCAATATAATGTCACCAACACTTCCCTCATTCTCATGCACCACCCCATTACAAACATTCACCATCATCATCACCACCATCACCATCATCGCCACCATCATCATTATCATCATCATCATCACCATCACCATTCTAATGCTGCAATATAAAACTGTGGTATTTTCAAATACACATATTTTTGTTGGTAGATACAATTTTTCTTTTGAATAATCTGGTGTCAGTGCTAAGGCAGTGCTCCTCAATCTGAACATAAATGCAGCGATGTTTTGCCTTTTTCATATAATACAGTTTATTCAAAGCGCAATTAAAAATTATTAAGGGAAGATAAAAGAGCTATTGATATGACAATTGAAAATTTCTTAAGTGAACTATATAAGAGTACAGTCGGACTTCAGTGAGTAAGTTGTATATATATTTTACAAAGAGATTGTGGCGTGGTGCATCTAACTGAGAGTGAGGCACTGAATCTGTGGGAAGGTTATAATCTTACCTTCGGTGTTTCTTTAATGAACTCGCAGCAGTGGTATGCGTAGCTGAGAGTGAGGCACTGAATGTGTTGGAACGTCATAATCTTACCTTTGGTGTTTCTTGAATGAACTTACCGCAGTGGTATGCATAGCTGAGAGTGAGGCACTGAATGTGTTGGAACGTCATAATCTTACCTTCGGTGTTTCTTGAATGAACTTGCCACAGTGGTATGCGTAGCTGAGAGTGAGGCACTGAATGTGTTGGAATGTTATAATCTTACCTTTGGTGTTTCTTGAATGAACTTGCCACAGTGGTATGCGTAGCTGAGAGTGAGGCACTGAATGTGTTGGAACATCATAATCTTACCTTCGGTGTTTCTTGAATGAACTTGCCACAGTGGTATGCATAGCTGAGAGTGAGGCACTGAATGTGTTGGAACGTCATAATCTTACCTTCGGTGTTTCTTGAATGAACTTGCCGCAGTGGTATGCATAGCTGAGAGTGAGGCACTGAATGTGTTGGAACGTCATAATCTTACCTTCGGTGTTTCTTGAATGAACTTGCCACAGTGGTATGCATAGCTGAGAGTGAGGCACTGAATGTGTTGGAACGTCATAATCTTACCTTCGGTGTTTCTTGAATGAACTTGCCGCAGTGGTATGCATAGCTGAGAGTGAGGCACTGAATGTGTTTGAACGTCATATTCTTACCTTCGGAGTTTCTTGAATGAACTCGCAGTAGTGATATGCATAGCTGAGAGTGAGGCATTGAATGTGTCGGAACGTCATAATCTTACCTTCGGTGTTTCTTGAATGAACTTGCCGCAGTGGTATGCATAGCTGAGAGTGAGGCGCTGAATGTGTTTGAACGTCATATTCTTACCTTCGGAGTTTCTTGAATGAACTCGCAGTAGTGATATGCATAGCTGAGAGTGAGGCATTGAATGTGTCAAAACGTCATAATCTTACCTTCGGTGTTTCTTGAATGAACTCGCAGCAGTGGTACGCATAGCTGAGAGTGAGGCGGTGAATCCGTGGAAAAGCTTCCGGTTGGGGGAAGTCTTTCAGTCGTTTGTTCCCGAACGTCTTGAGATTCTTCAGTTTGGCGAGGCCTCGAATAGGTAGCGTTGAGAAGTGATTGTCGCCCACATTCCTGGCAGATTAAAATAGAATATGACAAACACAAAAACAAAAAGAAAAGATAAAACAAGCAAAGTGGAGCTGATTATTTATGTAGACAAATGTTTTTCTAAGTGTTTTTTTAATTTTTATTGTTATTTATTGTTATTTATTTATTTATTTTTTTATCTTCACACAGTCGGTTGTGGACACAGTCAATTAATATGCTCTGGATTTAATCACCGCATCATTTAAAATGCAATTAAGGAAATAAATAAAATAGATGCAAATTCCTGTCAGAAGGCGATTGGCTTTGCTCAGTATTTAAAGTAGTATTAGCCAAGGCATAAAAAAGACCAGTTGCTCTTTTAATTGCTAAAACAAAACCCACAACAACAAAAGAAACCAAACACAATTACTAACAATTTAAAATTACCATAAACAAATGCATTGTAGTAATTGTCTATAGTGCCAAGCTCACACTTTCACTTAAAATGTAGAAATTGAAGGGGAAGAGAAATAATGTAATTCTCTACATCGCAAAATCAAATCGTCAAGAAGTAATTGCTCATTTATTTTGACCAGATGGGATTCTCCATGGAACTGATGCTGACATTCAATAGCTGAATTTAGCAAAATATTAATTATAAAAACCCAGACAGAAACCCTCAGAGAAATGATGGCAGTGTTTGCAGTGGTGGCAGTGTTTCACTGTCACTAGTGTCAGTGAGGCTTCACACCCTTCCTTGGTTCTTAGCGCTGGTTGAGGTGTGAATAGACAGGGTAGTACAATCACACCCATGTCCATTTTCAGCAGAGATAACAGCGTGTAATTGCATAATCCAAGATAATATAATCTTAGCAATTCTTACCCTCCCCCTTCCCAAATATTAAAATTGCATGGTCCGATATTTTTAGATTCTGCCATGTATATATATAAGAAAAAATCCTCCGGTGCGACTGACACTGGTCTACATCCGGTGGAGGCGAGGAGGGAAGGTGGAGCCTTCTGGATGGTACAGTGCTGGTCTCACGGAGTATAACAAATAATAATAATTAACCCTTACCTATCTTTATACTCGCATAATTCGTTATACATCACATATATATATATTATTTTAGATAAATGTCTTAAGTTAATAATAATAATCGATCTTACATTAGTTTGAAGTAACGTGTATTATAATCAACTTCTAATTTTTGCTACATTTGCACAGACTGTTAATAAGATATACTGAGTAGGCTCTCTTCTCCACTCTACCCTATCTAAATATACATACATGCATATATGTGCTTATATATACATATATATATTTGCATGTATCTAACATTATATATATGCATGTATCTAATATTATATATGCATCCATGTATATATATATTACAATGATGTGATGATTTTGAGAATAATAAACATTACGATGATTATTACAAGTATGGTGATATGATTATGCTGATTATGAAAATGGTGATTGTGGCGATCGTGACGACTATGATGATATTCTCATTATGGTAATTGTGATATTGATATTGTGATGACCACATTGAATAGGATGATTATAAGATTGTGATGATTATTATGAAATGGTGATAATGATGCTTATGGTGATTATGAAGATTACATTGGTTATGATGATTATTATTATTATTATCATTACGTTTTTATGAAGACTATGATGATTAAGAAGATTGATTTGATTATGATGATGATTATTTGTTTATTGTTTTACGTCCTAGCAACATCTAAGGTCATATCAGGACGGGTAGTGACTTGTGATAATGCGCACTCATGCCGACTTTATAGTGATATCCCACTGAGAGACCAGGCCACCAGCACCATTACCAGATATCCCACTTACTCACATTATCCTGACACTGAGCCAACCAGTCCTTGCCCGATCCTAATAATGCCGAGCGCCTGGCTAGGAAGCGACAGGTATAAATCTTTAAGTCATTGGTTTGACTCGAGCAGAGTTTGAACCCACAAACCCATGGTTTCGGATCCCCCGATCTCCCAAAACAGGAGATGGATGCTCAACTCATTCAGCCATCCCGTCTGGTTTATGATGATTATGATTACGATTATGTTCATGATGATGATTATGACCATTATGAAGAATATGACGATTACAAAGATGATTAGGATTATTGTGACTATTATGATGATGATGATGATAATGATGATTATGGCGATATGATGATTATAATGACTACACTGATTATAATATTTATATTATAATGATTATGACTAGAATTATGGTTGTGATAACCATAGTGACTGTGTTGATTACGCTGGTTATAATGGCTACCTCACATGGTCAATATACCTTTTCCACTGAACATGAACCATGAGTTGCAACTCACACATTAATTCTTCTACTGGACAGGTTGGTGGTTGAAATCGTCTATTTGATATCTCCAGAGAAAGGGCACCATGTGGCACCTTGCTATGCCTCTCAGTAACATATACTTACAAGTCCTCCAGGTTCTGAAGAGGCCAGAAAGCATCTGGGTGAATAGTGGAAATCCGGTTATGTTGAAGGTCACTGTGAAGGTCAAGCAAAACAAAGGGCCTCGATTAAGGTCAAGCACTGAAATCTAAGGGGCGTCGCAACAACTTAGGTACAATATAATGTATTATGTGTAAATAAATAAAGGCCCTTACTTAATGTTTCGGTGTTACTACCCGAACACTCCCCATTGTTTGGCCTGCTTGACCACTGCCATCAGCTGATCACTGTACAGTATACCCCCATTAAACCAAACTTGAAGTGACCCTAGAAATTTGTTTGGATTAAGACGATCATTGGTTTAACCGAGCTTTGGCTTTGACTTTGACTTTGAGTAAGTGCGTATTGCACATGTAATATACAATGTATGTGTACACTTTGATTATCGTTTTTAAAAATGTATATACAGTATAACCCCGTTAAAGCAAGCTCGGTTAAACCAAACAATCGGTTAATCCAAACTTTTTTCGGCGGTCCGACAAAATACTACCAATTATCATATAAAAATGTTGGTGGGGTCTCAGATGAACTTATAACCATATGAAAGTTTGGTTTAACCATACCGGAGTGGATTGGGGTCCGACACGTTTGTTTGGATTAACTGATAATTTGGATTAACCGACTTTGGTTTAACCAACTTTTTTATATGATAAATGGTTGTATTTTGCCGGGCCGCCGAAAAAAGTTTGGATTAACCGATTGCTTGGTTTAACCGAGGTTGGTTTAACGGGGTTGTACTATAATAGGCAATATTGTAGAATATAGGTATTCCAACTTTGTATTTACTGGTCTCTGAGGAACAGATCCAAACTGCGACGGAGCATGTTTACATGCTGGAAGTTGTCATTAGTGTCGCTCTCAGTCAGATTCTCGACTATAAACCCTATACGATAAACTCAGTTTGAACCTATAACACACACGCCTCCTGATGACCAAACATGGTAAAATTCTTGCCCTACATTTGTTTCTAATATAAATCGCTGTAAAATAGTCCCCGTAAATATTTTACATTAGATGAAATACTACTTCACATATACTCTGTGTTCACCAGCATCACCACCCACTGACACACCAACTACAAGAGTGCTGACTCTGGTCACCCATACCATGTCCTAATTAGTAACCATGGTAACCACCCACACACTTCTTTATCTAGGCAGCAGGGCTTGCTCCATTAGTGCTCCACACGTACTGTCCACTTTGTGTGTGCTACCGTTAAGTATACCCACGACTGTTAGGCATGTACACTGCATCAGTTTTCTGGATTAATGCAGTATGCCTCCACCCCAGCCTGGCCTGTCTGAGAGCCTCATTAGTGAGTGGCCTGTTTGGGTCCCAGTGTTGGTATCTCAGACGACTCATATTAGCCCAGAATATACTGTCGTGAGGGTGATGCAAAAGGGAAATATAGCATCTAGAGAGGGAATCAACGCCACATCTCTTGCATTCCAGACCAGTGTGCTAACCATTACACCACCTAGGCTCCCTGATGTCACCACCCAACCCATACCTACCTGTCTATGAGGCTCCTTGCTTGAGAGGTCAGTGCAGGCTACTACACTCATCACCTCTGGAATTGTAACTCTTTTAAATTGTCATTTAATGCTTACAATTACAAACATGCAGGGAACACACTTACATATATACATACACAGGGTAGGTTCAACAACCATACAGCATGTAGCTTTTACAGGATCGTGATCACGGCAACAAGTGTCATGGGGGGTGATGCAAATGGGAAATATGGCACCTAGAGCAGGAATTGAACCCACATCTCTTGCATTCCGGGCCAGTGTGCTAACCATTACACCACCTAGGCTCCCTGATGTCACCACCCTACCCACGCCTACCTGTCTATGCGACTCCTTGCCTGAGAGGTCAATGCACACTACTACACTACTAATAGGTCATTATGTAAATCAGAACAACTCTATAACACCATAATGCTCGTTTGTGTATATGCTTTGACTTAAAGCTGCATAGTCCGATGAAGCATCACATTTTCAAAACCATTTGTTTGTTTAACGACCCCCCCCCCCCCAGCACAAATGGTAAACATCGCCTATTGCGGACATTTTGAAAACAAAACCACTCACTTACATTTCATTCTACATAACTAACCTAGATACTGATGGACTTTGGCATTTGTTATCACATGGAAGGGACTACTACTGAGGCAATTTAATAGAACCTCTTACTGCATAAGCCTATGGTGTCAGAGTTTTCGCGTGCCTGCCACAATTAATTTAGCATGTTTGCACTTCACCTATCTAAAAAGTTAGCCATTTAAAATAACAGTTACCTAAAACTAAAGTAACGTAGATTATTTCAATCAATTTAATATATTTATCTCAGAAAAATTACTAAAAGTAAAACTCAAAGCCATTGGACTAGGCAACTTAAATGAACCTTGATACAGTTCTGTACCTATAATTGATCCGTCCTGATTGTGACAAACGCTTTTGCTGAACTCAACTGTAGTTAATTTGACAGGTGAGTGACACCTTTGAAATAACCATCTACACCCCCACTCGGACTACTGCAGTATATGCATTCAAGTTGTGCAATTCCATTGTTTTGAGTTTCTGTCATACTTTAAATGCGCTGGAATAGCGTTATGCGAATGCTAGGCACACGCCGCGCATGCATGAGGCTCGTTGCGCCAAACTGTTGCTTTGTTGGTTTGTTGTTGTTTTACATCCTAGCAATATCTAAGGTAATAAATAACAGGACGGTGAGCCAAACTTTTTTTGTATTTTTTTCTGACGCGTCGATATACGTTACCACAACGTCAGCCGCACACTACCAACACATTGCGCTGATGTCAAACTTTTTCCCACCGTGCCGAAAAGTTTGACGTCTCTCGACTTTTTTACGCGTTGGCAGCGCGCCGGCGAGAAGCGTCGTAATGTGACAGCACCATTAGTCTTGAGCAAGTTAAGAAAAACGACCCAAAAAGCCTCACCAGCACAATTTGAGATATTTGAATTAAAAACATGCAAAATAAGCTTGGCGTGCACATCAAAATGGCGTCATCATAGGCTCGTAATGATTTGCAGCAGTGACAGATTTCAGTAAATTGATTTAATATCCCTTCTCTGCAGAAATACAGGTTTAATGAGTGAACCCGCCTATAAGTTGTCTATGCAGGTTCAAGAGCTTTGGATTAAAAAAAAAAGTTGCCTGGTTTCATTAGATGGTTGGTTGTTGGAGTTTTAAGTCGTGGCAACATCTAAGGTCATATCAGGACTGGTACCGACATTTTACAGTGCACACTCATGGCAACTTTATAGTGCTGTCCCATTGGGACACCAGTCCACCAACATCATGATCTGATTGATAGCCCACTCAGTCACATTATCCTGACACTGAGCCAACCAGTCCTTGTCCTATCCTAATAATGACAAGCGCCTGGCTAGGAAGCGACACGTAGGCCCTATTCAGTTTTGAAGTCATTGGTTTGACTCAACTGGGGCTCAAACCAGTGGATTCGATTCCCACGATCTACGAAAACAGGAGACGGATGCTGAACTCATTCGGCCATCCAGTCTGGTAGGCTTCATCAGATTACGCAACGTTTAAATGTCAGTGAAGTCAAGTCTGTCAGTAGGTACTTACAGGTACTGCAGTTGGGTGAGGTTGGCAAAGGCCATGGCAGGGATGTGTTGTATCAAGTTGTGAGAGAGAGTCAGGTCCCGCAGCTGAGAGAGACCCTGGAACGGGGAGCCTGACAGCGACATGAGTTCGTTGTTACCGAGATTCCTGAAAACACCACAAATAACAAACATCCAGGTTAGTTAATATCCACTAAATAGGGCCTTCCACGAAAAAATATTGTTTTATTTAACGTCGTTAAATAAAACAATTTTTTCATCGGCTATTGGATGTCAAACATATGGTCATTCTGACATATTTCTTTGGAGGAAACCAGCTGCCACCTCATAGACTACTCTTTCCAATAAGCAGCAAAGCGTCTTTTATCTGCACTTCCCTACATACAGGAGAGCACATGCCACAGGCTTTGATGAATCAGTTGTGGACCATTGGTTGGCACAGGAAATAGCCCAAACTGCAAATCTGCCCACTGAGCAGGATCTTTGGATGATCCACACCTTCACAGGTGTACACTCTACCGCCTGAGCTACGTCCCGCTCGCGGCTCTCCATGAAGCAGCATACTGTTTGTTTGTTTGCTTGTTGGAGTTTTATGTCCTGGCAATATCTAAGGTCATATACGGATGGGTACCGATTTGGGATAGTGCGCGATCATGGGGACTGTATAGTGCTGTCCCACTGGGATACCAGGCCACTGGCACCATGACCCAGTCATCCACTCAGTCACATTATCCTGATACTGAGCTAACCAGTGCTTGCCCTATCCTAGTAATGCCGAACACCAGGCTAGGTAGCGACAAGTATCAATTTAGTAAGTAATTGGTTTTTAGTCGACCAGGAATAAAACTCTCAACCTTCTGCATGGGAAACCTTTACCAATTCGGTCACCTCATCCGGTAACAGAAAACTGTTACTGATTTTATCATCGGTTTATTTTATTATTGTATTAATTTATTAAATATGGGGATATTTCAATTGTGTATAGTTGGTCTTCAACCTTCCGATGCTCCCTATATGGGCACATTTAGTTGATATAATGTTGTTCTCTCTCTTTTTAATGAATGTTATTTATCATAATATATATATGGATATTATATATATATATCTATATATAATGAGCCTGTCTCAAAAGGTGATAACTCAATTTTTTTGTCCATTGTAATGATTGACACAAAACAGCACAGAAACAGTTACACTGAAAACACAAGGACATTTGCATCAAATCAATATGTATTCTATTGGGATTATGAAACACCATGTAAAAAACAAATCAGTTTATCCTGAGCAAAGTTTTTTCCTATATTGCTTAGCACCTTTTGAGACAGGTTCATATATAAACAGTTGGCACCAGATAACAAAATAACAAGAATACTGACGTGGTTGAGAAAGAGTATATATTCTCTGGTGGGAATATATTAATTGCCCACCTAAAGTTAAAATCTGAACATCTGAGTGGAGGAGATAATGCCCAGACAGAGCTGGTATCGAAGTGGCCAGAGCCACTCGCAGGTGGTGCCGGTGTTGCAGTTTCCACGGCACACCAGTTTGTGAGGGACACATCGCTTTGGCGCATGCGTCAAAATCGAACAGCATCATCACTAACCTTATAAATTTAATATAATGTTTTTGGTAAAGATGTTTTCTATATGTGTATCAAACGATTTCACTTTTTCTGTATTTTCTGTATGAAGATTGCTCATGACCATTGACAATGCCTTGAGTTTGCCGGTACACACAGTGCAAAACATTAGTTATATTCAAAATTAATAGAAGTGCAGAAGCCTAACCATATAAATTTAATATAATCTATTCATTGAATATGTTTTCTATATGTGTTCTAAGTGGGTTGCTTCTAGGTGGTGTAATTTGAGAGATATTTGACTTTTTCTGTATGAAGATTTGCTCACAGCCATTGACAATGCATTTGAATGTATGTGTCCCTCGCAAACTGGTGTGCCGTGGAAACTGCAACACCAGCATGGCCAAATCTGTAACTAATCTAAATAATATCTAATATTAAATCTGTAGATAGTATATAGTAGTGCAATGGTGAATATATATATAGCAGAGGGAACTGAGATGTGGTAGTGTCCTTTTTTATATTCCCATAATAGCTTACACAGCACATACATATATATATATGCTGTATAAGCCATTACACGAGTATAATAAGGCCGAAAGCTTCCATCTGCTCCCCAGCCCTATCTACTCCCCCAGTCATCAACTGGAGGAGCCTGCTTAACCTAGAAACTTCCATCCTACTCACACTCAGATCCGCTGGGGGGCGCCACACGTCTGTGCACGCACCACTGCCCCCCCCCCCCCCCCCCCCCTAAATACACTCACTGTATAGCGGCGAGTAAAGTCGGTAGTCACTAGCCTGGTGGAGTCGGGGTTGCCCGAGTGGGGGCGCCACCGGGATCCGGCAGTGCTACAAACGATTCACTGATACTTCCGCGAATTTATTCTTGTATAAACTTTACACATCACATATATACATCACATATATGTGATGCAGAAGGATCCTTATACATCATATATATATATATATATATATATATTTATATATATATATATGAGTCACCCTCACGAAAATGGGCCAATTGGTGGTTTATTTAAGATGTCGGCGTCGCAATTCTTAAAGTGTAGTGCATTCCTTTGTTTTATATTAAATTACCCTAGAAACAAATAAGGTTGTTGTATTTTCTCTACCTTTACATTCAGGATACATTTAAGGACTTTGAAACACCCCTGTCAATGCTAAATTATCATTATGACGATCGATGTGGACATCCAATGATCGACACCGACAACTTTACCAGGATGTCGGCATTGCAATTCTTAAAGTGTAGTGCATTTCTTTGTTTTATATTAAATTATCCTAGAAACAAATAATAATGTTCTCTACCTTTACATTCAGGATAGATTTAAGGACTTTCCAATACCTCTGTCAATGCTAAACTATAATTATGACGATCGACGCCGACATCCAATGATCGACGCCGACAACTTCCCCCAATTGGCCTCTTTTCGTGATCCTGACCCATATATATATATATATATATATATATATAGTATAGTTATACGAGTCTTACCTTGGTACAGATGATGGATAACTGTTGTTTTACCGAGGTATAAGCCTCGGATAGATGTGGGCTAGGGAGAGGTAAGCACGTCCGGTACCAGCAATCTTAACCTACTTATTGAGGATAAAAATGACTTTCAAACAATGGATACTATTACTTTACCGAAAAGGTACACCAACGGAATAGATGTGGCAGGGTGTGGCGGGAGGGCCCTAGCCCACATCTATCCGAGGCTTATACCTCGGTAAAACAACAGTTATCCATCATCTGTACCAAGGTAAGACTCGTATAACTATACTATTTTACCTCGGTAAACAGCCTCAGGCTAGCCTCAGGCTAGGGAGACCTTTACATAATTCATTTTTATCCTTAATATCATTCTTTCTTATTATTATAACATTCTAAATTTTTGTTCTCACCTATTCTTGTTAGTTGGCGAGAAGACGCTTTGCAACGCCGGTAGGCTTTTCTAGTCGTTTATTATAATGTTTTGCAAACGACTTAGCCGTCTTCCAGCCTGCATGCGCTAGTATTCTTTTCACAGAAATACCAAGCACCCGTGCCTTGGAGACCATGGCTCCTCTAGTTGAGTGGGAAGAGTATTTACTCGTATCCACTCCAGCCAATTTCAACACCGTAATTGTCCATCTGGCAAGTGTGTCTCGTGAAATCGCCTTATGTGGCTTTATAAAGCTCACTAATAGTTGTTGTGATGCACGTAAATCCTTTGTCTTGTATATATAAGCCCGTATGGCCGACACAACACATAATTTCCGATCATTCGGAAAACAGTCTAAGTGAACCGTTGATAAAGGGTCACCTAACGTGTTCGATTTGAGCAATTTTTCTAAATCAAACGTAGCTTGTTGCTTGTCTATTTCTAATCCAGTTAAGGATAAAGCAACAATCGTCTGTCCTCTGTGTCCGGTTACTAACAATAACAGGACCGCGACCTTAAAACCTAACTGTTTTATATCTAACCACGAGTTGTGAGGCCAAGCCTGAAACAACTTAAATACTATAGAAACATCCCAAAACCGACTATACTTTGGTTTTGGAGGATTCCTTTGATAAATTGAACGAAGTAAATAACAAATAACATAATGTTTTCCAACTGTTTCGCCATCAATTCTAGGTAATATAATTGATAACGCACACCTCGCCGCATTAATCGATCCAAAGGAAAGTCCTTCATCCTCTAGAGAACGAAGAAACCGAGCTACTTGTGAAATCTTTGGATTTGTTGGTTTAACTTTCATTAACAAACAATGTACACCCCATTTCTTTAAATAGGTTGTATACATTTTGACAGTTCCTGGCCTCCAGGCATCCGATACTATCCTATCCTCAGTAATTCTGTCCAATCCAAATTGCTGTAGCTGCTTCCTTAGAAAAGGAATGCCAATAGGGGCGTCGTTGACACGTCGCCGTGAACCACTAGCGGTCCGTGGTGCGTCAGATTCCCGAGTTTTCTTGGGAATCGTATACGATCTTTTGCCAGTTGTGAAACTGCTGGCAGCCAAGGTTGCGTGTCCCAATCGGGCACCACCAGTATCGCATGTGTCCCTTCCAAGCCGATTTTTCTCACTACTCGGCTGATAATGCTAAATGGTGGGAAAATATAAAAATAATTATTTTCCCAAGTAATAGCAAACGCATCTACTTTCCAAGCATCCGGTTCAGGATGCCAAGAAACATAACAGGGTAACTTGTTATTATTTCGTGATGCAAATAAGTCAACTTCAGGTGTACCCCATTTTTCACAAACGAAGTTAAACAAATGTGTAGAGAGAGACCACTCTAAATGGTCATGGAAATTTCTACTTTTATAATCTGCAAGTGTATTTTGTGACCCTGGAATATGCGCTACAGTCAGCCAGACTTGTTGAGCCTGTGCCCAGTTCCAAATCAGTTTAGATAACTGATTGCAAGACTTTGATTTGGTTCCACCCATGTTACGAATATATGCCATGGCAGTAGTATTATCAGTTAGTATTCTAACCTGTGATTTATTTATCTTTACTAAACTACGTAAGCCCAGATAAATAGCACGCAATTCTAGTGCATTAATATAGTCTGATTTTTCATCATCAAGCCATCTACCTCCTGTTGTGACCCCATCTCGATGAGCTCCCCAACCTTCTAACGAAGCATCAGTAGTAATTACTGTATTAGGTTCCGCCATGCGGATTGGATTTGGTGAACTTGCTATATGTTGCATCCACCATCCAATATCCTGTAACCCTTCTTGCGAAATAAACATCTTTCGCTCAAAATTGCCTTTAGTTCGTGTTAACGCTAAATTTTTATCTATTTCTAGCGACTTAATATGGGCCTTCCCATATAACACAGCAGGTGCATATGAGGTCATTATGCCAATAAGAACAGCAACCTGTCTAATTTTTGGCTTTGATAACTTAATAAGCTGAGTCGCTGTAGTCATAAACTTAATTAGTTTTTGTTCTGTTATCGACACTGTAAGGGACTGTGTATCCAGAATAAACCCTAAACATTTGAGTTGTTTTGTTGGTTTAAACACTGACTTTTGTTGATGTACATAAAACCCCAATTTAGTGAGTAATGCACATAAATCCAAAACTGCATTCACACAACCAATTTGTGTTGATGCTATAATAAAAGAATCATCTATGTATGGAAACATTATGTGACCCTTCCTCGCCATTACCGAGAAAACAGGTTTAAGCAATTTAGTAAATAAACGTGGCGCACAAGCTAAGCCATTCGGCATGCAGGTAAACTCATAGAGTTGGTTATCCCAAATAAATCGAAGAAATTTTCGGTATTGTTCCATTATGGGAAGCGTATAATATGCATCCTGTAAATCAACACTAGCCATCCACGCATCTGGTGTAATCAGATCTCGTGCCGTATCTAGAGAGAACATTTTAAAATGTCGATATTCCACCCTTTTATTAAGGATTGTTAAATCCAGGATCATTCGAACATCACCATTAGGCTTCGGTCTCGAGAAAATGTTTGAAATAAACTGTCCTGAACAGTGTGTCACTTTTTGTATAATTCCTTTCTCAAAGAATTTATGTACCTGTTTAGTTAGTGCGTCTCGTTCAACTGGTTGAATGTTATATGGAAAAGGTATTATACTTTGTACAGGAATTTGTGTAAAGGGAATGTGAACACCCCTAACTATTTCTATAATTTCTTGGTCACTAGTAATTTTGTGCCACTCAGAAATATGATTACTAATATTACCAGCCACAAAGTTGCTTACAGTTTGTGTGTTTTTAGAGGCTGCAGGGACTTGTAAAGTTTGTGTTTGGACCTCTACTTGGACCCGCCCCTGGGGAAAGGTCTCGACGAGTTGAACCCTCGGCCTATTGGCCGTGCGGTGTTGTCGGTCCAGCCTGGGCGAGCGCCCCGGCCCCGAAACCCTTGACCGAAGTTTGAACTCGGTCTGGTTCCTCTGGTGAACCGTCGTGGACGAAAATCCCCTCGTGACTTTTTGAAACGAGGAGCTTCCTGTTTCTTCTTGCCATCCATGTTTTTGCCACTCTTGGCTGCAGTCTCTACCTCTTTATAGAGGTATTGTAGTTGACCGCCAAACATCTTGGTGTTATCTAAAGGTTTCCCTTTAATCGGCTCTGGAGCAAGATAAAGCGTAAACTCCTTCCCCTCATTATCGGTAACCTTCTTAGAGCGAGCCACTTCTTTGCCAGCATCTGTGCAAACTGACTTGAAGACATTTTCATATCTTCGAAACGACAGGTAATTACCTGCCGCCGCTAGCACTGCAATGCCTTTGTCCATTGTCTTAGCCAAAGACGAGAACTTATTTTCACTCTGCATCCTATTAGCCACAGGAACAATAGCTGTTAGGGTAGCCAACACTGCCTTATGCACTGTGTGCAACACATCCTCAAACTTCTTACGGTCATCCGTCATATTGACATCCCGATCCATTTCTTTAATGATGGAGTTGGGAACACCCTTTATGCCTGTTAACTCATCTCCTAACTTGGAGATAACCTCCGCCGGTTTGAACGTGCGAAAATGACCATTCACGGTCTCGCGCATAAGCGTAGTGGTTTTAACCCGCTTAGCCTTTGGCTTCTCCACCTTCTTAGCCACTTTAGTGCCAATGTCCGCATAGACCCCTTCATATATGGTGTCTGAGTCTGATTCCGTAGAAGTAGACTCAGTGGACGACTCAGAAGAAGAATATTTCCTCTTCCTCTTCTTCTTTTTGGACTTAGTCTTCCGCTTTTTGCGCAAAAAGTCTCTGCCCGCTCCTTGGTGAATTCATCACCCGAAGAAATCACCTGTTTCTTCTTCTTCCTCCGTTTAGGAGAAGGAGGAGGAGGAGCCTTAAGCTCCACCGCCGAGTCTGTGTCCAAGAAATCCTCAAACGAATCCTCTTGGACACTCGGCCTACGCCGCTTCCGAGACACAGGCGATTTGGCAGTCAAGATGTGGCTTTCCAATCTTGCAAAGCGAGCCTCCCAATCTGGAGGCGCAGGCACATCAGGCACTGCGTCCTCGTCCGGGTCGGAGAGGATATGCGCCCGGGGCTGTGTCGACGGCCCTGCCGACAACACAGGTGAGGAGTCGTACTCCTCGTCCACTCCACTCGGAACACGCCCCTCGGCTGCTGCTGCACCGCGCTTACTCCGCTTCGTGGCCATCGGGAGCTGAAACAAAATTTTTGGTCAGTCCCGGTATATATATATGTCACAATATGGTTGTTTCAAACTCATTTGGACATCTATTGGTGTTAGAGAACGTGTTTATATACCGTTATAACACAGGCGTAATAAGCTAAATTTGTGCGTGGGTTGTGGGTCAAGCCCAAACCTTACGCGGGGTCGGGACCAGTGTATCGGCCCGCCCATCCCTCTGTTCCGCACACTTCTCCCACCTGTGACTACTACGTCAACAAGTTGGAGAAAATGCTACGAAACTCGGAGAAACGCCTGAAAAAGTTTTGTCTAGGGGAGTCTATAAAAGAAACCCAGGAGCATCTCCAACATTACTCTCTATTAGAGTACGAGAGAATTTCCACATGAGATAGGGCGAAACCCACATCTCTACCCATAGTCACACGGTGACCCGGGTGTTGACATAACCGCTAATGACCGGTTTGGTTCCTTCGAGAAACCCACTCGAGTGTTCTATCCTTGGTTGTTTATAACCAAATAACTCGTCCAAATTGGACCAACGAAAGTCTAAACTTTCCATAATGATGCTCTAATGCATCATAATTAAGCTAACCACAGTTTTTATTATACTTACTGCGTATTTGCTTGTATGTAGACTAATTTTGCCGGAGCAACCCAACGACACGTTATCCAGTCGTGAGTTGTATATGCTAATTGCTGGTACCGGACGTGCTTACCTCTCCCTAGCCTGAGGCTAGCCTGAGGCTGTTTACCGAGGTAAAATATATATATATATACATCACACATACATATATATGCGATGAATAAGGCTTATGCGAGATTAAATTGGTGGATGTATCACTGTATATTATATATATATAATATATCAATAGGTTAAAGTGGCCCGATATTGGAGGCGGGAACGATAACTGTACTCAGACAAAAATGCTCTCCAACAAAACAGCATGATGTGTCTGATTGTATAACCAAGCCTGTGCATGGAGAGTGTTGCGGTTGTAAAGAGGGAGGTTACTGGACGAGGAAGGGGGTTACTATGGTTACTGGAAAGGTCAGTGTACATTGACCAGGGTCAGTTGTCTAATTGTGAGCAGCTATGAAAGGGTGAAGAACTGGAACGCATGCATCTTTGCATGATCTTATATGGAACTTATTTTCCTAGAACACATTTAATGCATAATTTCCGTGTACTCAAAATCAGAAACACACAGAGGGAATTAGATATAATACAATAACATAATGTAGTAGGCTGCACTGACCTCTCAGGCCCCCTAAAAACAAGTACTTAACAAAAATGTTAAGTAGCACTGGGATTCGAACCCGCTACATACCGTATACAGGACGAGTATCTTAACCACTAGATTACAAAACCAGTTTGCAATTTGGCTGTCTTGGTACATACTTGATTTAAAACAATAAAACAATTTGTTGCAATTTGTTTGGGGTAAGGCCATTATTAATCATATATTGACCCGTCTAATTCACGCAGTCTGCATGAGTATTCAGGCACTCATACTGAATGCTGCATACATTATATAATGTATTATATATATATAGTAAAACCTCTCTAAATCGACCGACCATGGGACAGACTTTAAGTGGTCCATTCGGCCTAGAGAGTTAGAATATCCTTACAATGGTATTGTTGGGACCCAAATATAGCGATCGATATAGGGGAGTGGTCGATCTATGGAGGGGTCGGTATAGAGAGGTTTTACTGTATAAGCAGCGGAGAAGTTGTTTCAAATGTATATGGGTTTGAACGATAGCTACACGTCTGTGCCTTTGCTGCCGGCCACCAGCGCCAGTGTCGCCACTGCCAGTAGTGCATACTGGCAGTGGCCAGTTTTCTTTGGTACATTAGTTGTTTAAGCAGGGGAAATTTCAGTCGCAGACGATTGGTCTTCCTCATTCCACTGCTCATTGCCCTATCCTAGTAATGCTGAGCGTCTGGCTAGGAAGCGACGAGTATCAATTTTTAAGTCATTGCTTTAACTCGACCAGGATTCGAACCCACGATCCCACGATCTACTAACACGGGAGATGGACGCTCTAACCCATCAATCTGGTTACATGGTTATATTGCTGGCTCTTTTTTGTGGGATTTTTGTTGTTGTATATTAAATAAATAAATAATAAATAATATAACATTTATATATCGCCCGATCCAGCAAGCCGTTCTCAGGCACTTTACATAACAAACAAATATACAGGAAAATAAATTTAACCTAGTTAAAAGCAGATTTAAACAAATGTGTCTTAAGACCTTTTTTTAAAAGCACCAACATTAGTTGATTAAGCAGGGGAAATTTCAATCGCTGACAGTTGGTCTTCCTCATTCCACCGCTCCTTGTCGTATCCTATTAATGCCCCACCCTCTCCCCTCCCAACCTCCCACCCACTCCTCATATCTCCTCCTCCCACTCCCCCACCCCTCCCCCCCCCCCCCCCCCCCCCCCAACCCCCCCCCAACCCCCCCAACCCCCCACCCGCTCCCCTCCCCCCTCCCCCCATCTCGTATCTGGTCCACCACCTCCCGTCCCCCCACGCCATCCCTTCCCCCCTCCCCCTCCCCACGCTGCCCTGTCGGCTTCCATGACTCATCCGCCCGGAGCCGACCTTCCGCCCAGCAGATCCGCCGGGCCCGGATCGACTGTGGTCACGACATCAGCTCCCCCCCCCCCCCCCCCCCCCCCCCCCCCCGACTCATGGACATCACTTTCACAGCAGAGAGCTAAATGGAGAGCGGCAGTCAAGTAATGAAAGCAGTCTTTGTCGCATCGCGACCGACAGCATGATGATGATGATGACCTTGCATTGAACTCGGCATTACTGAACCAGGACAAGGACGGGTTTACTCAATTCCAGGATAATGTGACCGAGGAGCATATCAACCTATGCCGGTACCTATTTGGAGCAGCACTATAAAGCCGCCATAAGTACGTACTGTCACACACGGGTATGGCTGCATCTTGGTATTTATACATCAAGACGATTACCCGTGTTACTTCTGAAGCCAGACCCAGGGGCATCTGTCCACACGTTTTGTAAACAAACTTTCTTTTCATACCTGCACTTCCCTGTTGAGTCATTTCTTATCCTATCGGAGCAGGACAATTACCCTAGAATTATTAGTGCAGTCACCCCCTTTCATATCTATTCATTTGAATAGCTTTACTAGCACCACATGGTCGTACACATGTATACATATACATGTATATATATATGAGGTATAACGTAGTATGCGAGTATAAAGATATGGAAGGGAATATTACTATATTATTATATTGCCATCCTCCCATAAGACCCAACACTGTACCAGTGGCGCCACCTTCAGCCCCTTCGCCTCCACCGAATGTTGATCAGTGTCAGTCACACCGGAGGATTTATATCCATTGCATTCAACCAACTATGACTAGTGTAGTAGTCTGCACTGACCTATCAGGCAAGGAGCCGCATAGACAGGTAGGCGTGGTTAGTATGGTGATATCAGGGAGCCTAGGTGGTGTAATGGTTAGCACACTGGCCCGGAATGCAAAGAGATGTGGGTTCGAGTCCTGCTCTAGGCACAATATTTCCCATTTTCATCACCCCATAACACTGGTTGCCGTGACCATGATCCTGTACAAGCTATGCGCTGTATGTTTGTTGAACCTACCCTGTGTATGTATATATGTAAGTGAATTGTCTGTATGTATGTAATTCTAAGCATTATAAGACTTACAATTCCAGGGGGACGAGTGTAGTAGTCTGCACTGACCTCTGAGGCAAGGAGCCGCATAGAGAGGTAGGCATGGGTAGTATGGTGATATCAGGGAGCCTAGGTGGTGTAATTGTTAGCACACTGGCCCGGAATGCAAAGAGATGTGGGTTCGAGTCCCGCTCTAGGCACAATATTTCCCATTTTCATCACCCCCATGACACTAGTATGAGATGGGAAATAATAGTTATGCTGACAATTATAAATCCCAGTCGTATATAACTTAAATCCAAATTGAAAGAATCGCAAGAAATAATGAGTGCCAAATAAGCCACCACTGCTACTGTTTCCCCTCATTATTCTGTAAATAGACACCACACCCTCACAAACCACGTGATGCAACCAAGTAGAAGTGTAATCCAGAACCACGGCACAACACCAGATCAATCAATCAAACAAAGCTTTACTCAGAACCATGGCTCAAAATCAGATTGATCAATCAAACTAAGCTTTTCCTAGAACCATGACACAAAATCAGATCTATCAATCAAAGAACCACAGTACCCAGAACCACAATACAAAATCAACCTCAATCAAACTAAGAAAATCAGATCAATCAATCAAGCAAAGGTTTATCCAGAACCACAGCACAAAATCAGATCAATCAATCAAACAAAGCTTTACCCAGAACTCAGCTAGTATTATTTTGAATGTTTAGATGTTGAATTTGTGCATCTCTGCCTGAGTCATCCTTCCAATCACTAGCCAGCTCTCTCCCTGACACATCAAAACTAAGCAAGATACCGGTCAGTGCTGGAAACAATACCAACGTGACCTTTCACAGCATGCAACTTCCATCACATGAGGAGCAGCAGAGGGCCAGGGCACTAAGTGACAACTAACCGGCTTCTCGATAGAGAGAAAAACGCTGGCCTTTAACCTAGCGACAATTCTTACTTAGTGGTCACAGGATTTCTTGTCCCTTCTTTTGGTCCCCTTCAATGTGGTCATTTTTCACCACATGAGAAATAAGAATGTCATGACCCATTCCTTTATGTGCTGTGGGTCTCCTCTCCCTTCTCCCCCTTAAAGCACACACAGCCGGATCGGCCACTGCAGTCTTACTGCCAGCACGCACTGTCAATTGGTAAATGGAGACTTAAAGCCTACACACACTGCTGATCGTGACTGGAGTTGTTAAGGGAACACACACCTGCAATCGGCGACTGCAGTCTTAAAGCCAGTGCACACTGTTAATCAGCGAATGGAGAATTAAAGCCAATGCACACTGATCATCAGTGACTGATGTCTTAAAGTGAACACAGACCAGCAATCGGCGACACACGGTCTAAAGCCAGTGCCCGCTGTTAATCAGCGAATGGAGAATTAAAGCCAATGCACACTGATCATCGGTGACTGATGTCTTAAAGTCAACACACCCCAGCAATCGGCGACAAACGGTCTAAAGCCAGTGCCCACTGTCAATCAATGAATGGAGAATTAAAGCCAATACACACTGATCATCGTGACTGATCTCTTAAAGCGAACACACCCCAGCAATCGGCGACAAACGGTCTAAAGCCAGTGCCTGCTTTCAATCAATCAATGGAGAATTAAAGCCAATACACACTGATCATCGGTGACTGATGTCTTAAAGTCAACACACACCAGTAATCGGTGACTGCAGTCTTGAAGCCAGTATAGACTGTCAATCGGTGAATGGAGAATTAAAGCCAATGCACACTGATCATCGGTGAGTGATGTCTTAAAGTGAACCCACCCCAGCAATCGGCGACAAATGGTTTAAAGCCAGTGCCCGCTGTCAATCAATGAATGGAGAATTAAAGCCAATACACACCGATCATCGGTGACTGGTGTCTTAAAGTGAACACACACCAGCAATCGGTGAATGCAGTCTTAAAGCCAGTATACACTGTCAATCGGTGAATGAAGAATTAAAGCCAACACACACTGATCATCGGTGACTGGTGTCTTAAAGTGAACACACACCAGCAATCGGTGACTGCAGTCTTAAAGCCAGTATACACTGTCAATCGGTGAATGAAGAATTAAAGCCAGCACACACTGATCATCAGTGACTGATGTCTTAAAGTGAACACACACCAGCAATCGGTGACTGCAGTCTTAAAGCCAGTATACACTGTCAATCGGTGAATGAAGAATTAAAGCCAACACACACTGATCATTGGTGACTGGTGTCTTAAAGTGAACACACACCAGCAATCGGTGACTGCAGTCTTAAAGCCAGTATACACTGTCAATCGGTGAATGAAGAATTAAAGCCAACACACACTGATCATCGGTGACTGATGTCTTAAAGTGAACACACACCAGCAATCGGTGACTGCAGTCTTAAAGCCAGTATACACTGTCAATCGGTGAATGAAGAATTAAAGCCAGCACACACTGATCATCAGTGACTGATGTCTTAAAGTGAACACACACCAGCAATCGGTGACTGCAGTCTTAAAGCCAGTATACACTGTCAATCGGTGAATGAAGAATTAAAGCCAGCACACACTGATCATCAGTGACTGATGTCTTAAAGTGAACACACACCAGCAATCGGTGACTGCAGTCTTAAAGCCAGTATACACTGTCAATCGGTGAATGAAGAATTAAAGCCAGCACACACTGATCATCGGTGACTGATGTCTTAAAGTGAACACACACCAGCAATCAGTGACTGCAGTCTTAAAGCCAGTATACACTGTCAATCGGTGAATGAAGAATTAAATCCAACACACACTGATCATCAGTGACTGATGTCTTAAAGTGAACACACACCAGCAATCGGTGACTGCAGTCTTAAAGCCAGTATACACTGTCAATCGGTGAATGAAGAATTAAAGCCAGCACACACTGATCATCAGTGACTGGTGTCTTAAAGTGAACACACACCAGCAATCGGTGACTGCAGTCTTAAAGCCAGTATACACTGTCAATCGGTGAATGAAGAATTAAAGCCAGCACACACTGATCATCAGTGACTGATGTCTTAAAGTGAACACACACCAGCAATCGGTGACTGCAGTCTTAAAGCCAGTATACACTGTCAATCGGTGAATGAAGAATTAAAGCCAGCACACACTGATCATCGGTGACTGGTGTCTTAAAGTGAACACACACCAGCAATCGGTGACTGCAGTCTTAAAGCCAGTATACACGGTCAATCGGTGAATGAAGAATTAAATCCAACACACACTGATCATCGGTGACTGATGTCTTAAAGTGAACACACACCAGCAATCGGTGACTGCAGTCTTAAAGCCAGTATACACTGTCAATCGGTGAATGAAGAATTAAAGCCAGCACACACCGATCATCAGTGACTGATGTCTTAAAGTGAACACACACCAGCAAATGGCGACAAAAATCTTAAAGCCACTGCACACTGTCAGTCAGTGAATGGAGAATTAAAGCCAATGCACACTGATCATCGGCGACTGGGGTATTTAAAGCCGACACCAACTACAGTTGATTAAGGCCCAGTCAGACTGAGTATCGGACACCACCGGACAAAGTCCGTTAGTGTCCGGTGTCAAAATGTACCGAAATGTACCGAAATGTACCGGATGAAACGAATGCTAAACGGACACGGAACGTACATTAACGAATAGCCACCGGACGATAACCGGACGATAACCGTGCGACAACCGAATGTCTAACGGATGGACCGGACACCAACCGGACACCTACCGGACTGTTCACGGACGCGCCAAAAACCGATGGACCGAATTCCCGCAGCACCGTCAACGGACTCTTCAGGACACAAACCGGACACCTAACGGATGGGTACCGAACATGAAACGGACAAAACGGACTAAACGGACTTAAAACGGACACCAACCGTACACCTCAGTCCGAAGATGTCCGGTACAAGTTTTGTGCATGTTCAAAACTTGTACCGGACACCGCTGGACACCACTGGAGATAGAACGGACACGCCAGATGGGTACCGTATATAAACCGTACATTGCCGTATTTCACCGGACAGTGTCCGGTTTCTGTCCGTTTCCTCACTCCGGTGAGGTCTGACTGGGGCTTCAGACTCTTAAAAGCACCACACACTGAGCACTCCTGACTGGATCACAAAGCTGAGATACACACATTGCCGATCAGCAACTGGAGTCTTAAAGCAGTCACACACTGGCGATCATTGATTGGCGTCTTAAAGCCGGCACACACTGCCAATTGGCAACTGGAGTTTTAAAGCCATTAAACACTGCCAACTGACCTGTCGTTGGGGGTCACGGTCACACTCGATTCATTCGATTTATTCAAATAAAACTCACAACTTGCTGGCTGAATTCGAGATATTTCTTGGACATGTCGCAGGTGTGATGAAAACAGGAAATGGTGCACCTAGAGCAGGATTCGAACCCACACTTCTTGTCATTTCGAGGCTAGCATGCTAACCACTACACAACATAGGCTCCCCCGATGCAATCATGCTGTCGACGCCTACTTGTCTATGTCGAGGTCAATCCAGACTACTACACTCGTCCCTCCTGGAATTGTAAGTCTGTTAGTGGTATCCATGATTAAGTCCTTTAATATTTACAATTACATACATGCAATGCACTTAACAAGTTATATATACACACACAGGGTATGTTGAACAACCAATCAACATGTAGCATGTACAGAATCCAGGTCACGGCAAAACAAGTGTTGTGGGGATGAGGAATATGGGAAATATTGTGTTTAGAGTAAGATTTGAACCCAACCTTATTGCCATACCAGGACTAATGTCCTAACGATTACATTGTCTAGGGTCCCTGATTCAATCACCCTATCCACACCTATCTGTCTGTGTTGCTCCTTGCCTGAAAGGTCAGTGCAAGCTACCACAGGCAAATTGACACTTCTACTCCCAACACACAACGAAGTGGTTATCACCAGCAGCTGACCAAATAAGATGCAGTCATCGATGTAAGAAGACAATGGCCTAGGACAGTCCAGTCATCAGTGTGGGCTGAGTAATGGCCCTGTCACATTACGATGCTTCTCGCCAGCGCGCTGCCAACGCGCAAAATCACATTTAATCGTCGAGATACATCAAACTTTTCGGTGTCAGCGCAACGTATTGGTAGGGTGTTTTGGCGGGCCGTCCTGATATGACCTTAGATGTAGCTAGGATGTAAAACAACCACAAAGAAACAAAGCGACCGTTTTGGCGCAACATGTTGGAACGACCCTCACATGCGCGTGGCGTGTGCCTATCATTCGCATAATGTTATTCCAGCGCATCTAACATATCTCGACGGCCCCTAACGTCGCCATAATGATGGCACCCAAGCATTGTCACACATCGAAAGTTTTGCGCAAACACAAAACTTCGCTGATTCCCTGACGCGCGCCACCGACCGTCGCCGACCATTGCCGTAGATCAACGAATACGAACGCGCACCTAACATGCGCGTAAAGCTTCCTGACGTATCCCGACGTTGCGCCAAAAAATCACATACGTCAACGCGCGTTGGTGAGAAGCATCATAATGTGACAGCAGCATCAAATAAACCATTCTTTAAATCTGGCACCGACCCCGACCCCTCCTCAGGGACATAACCAGCCACTTGAGACAGCGAATTCACAGGGTGACAAATGACAAAAGAGTGACTGATGGTAATCTACTACCACGTCGACAACAAAAGCCTCATTCATTGCGAGAGACAAATGACAAAAACATGTTTGCCTGAGGAAGAGTTTCTTCCACATTCCCATAATCAAAATGAAAAGCATTAAAAGGCTGATTCTTAGTTGCTGGACAAACCAGTCGGTTAGTTGGAGTTTTACGACCTGGCAACATCTAAGGTCATATCAGGATGGGTGCCGACTTGTGACAGTGTACACTCAGGGCGACTTCATAGTGCTGCCCCAGTGGGAAATTATGCTGCCTGCACCATGACCTGATATCCCACTCAGTCAGATTATCCTGACACTGAGCTAACCAGTCCTTGCCCTATCCTATTAATGCTGAGCACCAGGCTAGGAAGCAACAAGTATCAATTTTAAAGTCATTGGTTTGACGAAATGAGAAACCAAACTCCTGACCTTCCACACGTGAGGCCCGCGCTCTACCGATTCGGCCACCACGCCCGTCGAACCAGACGGGATGGCCGAATGAGGTAGAGTGTCCGTCTCCCGTGTTGATAGACCATGGGATCGTGGGTTCGAACCCTGGTTGAGTCAAACCAATGACTTAAAAATTGATACTTGTCGCTTCCTAGCCAGGCGCTCGGCATTAATAGGATAGGGCAAGGCCTGGTTGGCTCAGTGTCAGGATAATGTGACTGAGTGGGATATCAGGTAATGTTGCTGGTGGCCTGGTCTCCCAGTGGGGCAGCACTATAAAGTCGCCATGAGTGCGCACTGTCACAAGTCGGTACCCATCCTGATATGACCTTAGATGTTGCTAGGATGTAAAACAACAACAAACAAATCGACAAACCAGTCAGTTGACAATTAAGTGCCCTGCGCCTTCCGCACACTGGACGCGGTGGCCACATTGGTAAGAGCGCAGGTGTCCCATGTGGAAGAAAAGGACCTTCCTATCTATGTAGATCCTTGCCTAAGAGGTTTAGTAGAGACTACTGCAGTAACATTACGGTATTGGCCAGAGTCAATTCTTAATATGACATGCAGCTAACGAAGGTGTACTGTGTGTCGAACGGGCAAAATCCCAAGCAATTTCAGTGATGTACAAGTACACAAGAAAGTTCACTGATACACATGCACACAACATAAGTCTATGATTTACCTGTACACAACATAAGTCCACTGATGTACACACCATAAGTTCATGATTTAAATGTACACAACATAAGTCCATGATGTAAATGTACACAACATAAGTCCATGATGTAAATGTACATACCATAAGTCCATGATGTAAATGTACACAGCATAAGTCCATGATGTAAATGTACACAACATAAGTACATGATGTACATGTACATACCATAAGTCCATGATGTAAATGTACACAACATAAGTCCATGATGTAAATGTACATACCATAAGTCCATGATGTAAATGTACACAACATAAGTCCATGATGTAAATGTACACACCATAACTCCATGATGTACATGTACACATCATAAGACCATGATTTAAATGTACACAACATAAGTCCATGATGTAAATATACACAGCATAAGTCCATGATGTAAATGTACACACCATAGGTCCATGATGTAAATGTACACAGCATAAGTCCATGATGTAAATGTACACAACATTAGTCCATGATGTAAATGTACACAACATAAGTCCATGATGTACATGTAGACAACATAAGTCCATGATGTAAATGTACACACCATAAGTCCATGATGTAAATCTACACAACATAAATCCATGATATACATGTACATAATATAAGTCCAGATATGTAGATGCTCACATCATAAGTCCAGTAATCTAGATATGCCCAACCCAAGTCCAGTTATCTAAATGTACACAACATAAGTCCAGGTATGTAAATGTACACAACATAGGTCCAGTTACTTACACATCCACAACACAAGTCCAGTGATTTTAGAGCAGACACTATCAATTAAGACTTGATATGATGAATGGAGGGATTAACAAATACTGACTATGCTCCTGACAAGAACTACAATAAGCAGAACCACAGAACTGGAATACTTACAAAGTCCTGAGGTCTTGGCACCCACTCATATCTGGAATTACTGTGATGCTGTTGGAATGGATGTCACTGCAATTACGAAGCACAAACACATCCTTAATTCAAACAGATAACATTTGCTAAAAAGCGTAAAATCAAGAGCAGGGCCACAAAGTACGACTTGGAGGCGCCTCGGGGAAATTCCTGACGTTACGCTAGTCTGAACGACTTTAGTTGTTGGTCACCCTGAAAATGGCGGCTCCCATAGGGGGCCGCCATTTGCAATAGAAAAGAAGCACTCTGATTGGCTGAAATCACTGAATACAGTGCCCATTTTGGAGATGGTTTTTGCCTCCTATCTGAAAAGCGAGACGTCTCCGAGGCGTACCCTAAACGCAAATAGGCCAAAAACCATAGTGGAGATGTCTCCGAGTTGTGCCCGAGACATACCCTGAACGCGGGCCTGGTGCGGAAAGTGTCATGCTGATCCCACGTGACAAGATGGGAGAGAGCTGGCTAGTGATTGGAAGGATGACTCAGGCAGAGATGCACAAATTCAACATCTAAACATTCAAAATAATACGAGCTGAGTTCTGGGTAAAGCTTTGTTTGATTGATTGATCTGATTTTGTGCTGTGGTTCTGGATAAAGCTTTGCTTGATTGATCTGATGTTCTTAGTTTGATTGAGGCTGATTTGTGCTGTAGTTCTGGATAAAGCTTTGCTTGATTGATTGATCTGATTTTCTTAGTTTGATTGAGGCTGACTTTGTACTGTTGTTCTGGGTACTGTGGTTCTTTGATTGATTGATCTGATTTTGTGCCGTGGTTCTGGGAAAAGCTTAGTTTGATTGAACAATCTGATTTTGTGCCATGGTTCTGAGTAAAGCTTTGTTTGATTGATTGATCTGATGTTGTGCTGTGGTTCTGGGTAATGCTTAATTTGATTGATCTGATGTTGTGCCATGGTTCTATGTAAAGCTTAGTTTGATTGATCAATCTGATTTTGTGCCGTGGTTCTGAGTAAAGCTTTGCTTGATTGATTGATCTGATGTTGTGCCGTTGTTCTGGGTAAAGTTTAAATTGATTGATTTGATGTTGTGCCGTGGTTCTATGTAGAGTTTACTTTGATTGATCAATCCAATTTTGTGCTGTGGTTCTGGATAAAGCTTAATTTGATTGATCTGATTTTTTGCTGTGGTTCTGGGAATAGCTTAACTTGATTGATTTTTGATGATTTTTTGTCATGAAGGCAGTAAAGGCCATATTCATCGTGAGTGAGAAGTGTTGATATATTATTCTCATAGTCATTCATATACAGCCGTTGCTTTTTTACACAAAATGCGAAAAGCTCGCAATCAATTATAAAAGTGTTGTCTCGAAGGATAGCTACATAGAATGTGAAAGCTGACAATCAATTGCAAAGATTGTTGCAAAGAATTACAACAAAAATCTAAGGGTGAAGTTCATTTTTCAATCGCAACTGATTTAATTTGATGTTTGCGATTGAAGGGTTCAGGTGCAAGCATCGACAAATCCATTTTAGTTGTTTTAAGTAAAGTAAAATTTATTGTTGCACTTTCAAGTTAAGTCTATCAATTTCATATTTAGTAAAGAATTAAATAGGGGATGTGGCAGCTTCTGCAAAAACAGACATTTGATTATCGGAATGATGGCAGCTTCAGCTCAAATGTGGTAGTCATGGTTTCATATCGGCCTCAATGGCGCTTTTCGGTGTTGTCGTGTGAACCCTTTAATTATACTTGCAGAATGTCTTGGATATAACAACCTCAATGGGGCCAGGAACCAGAGATACACTGACATTTTCTTTGTCTAATAAATGAACAACAAAATGCATATACAGTAAAACCTCTCTAAATCGACCGACCATGGGACCGACTTTAAATGGTCCATTTAGGGAGGTGGTCAGTTTAGGGAGTTGAAACAAAATCATTACAATGGTATTGTCTGGGTGATCATTTGGCACCCATTTGGGACACAAATAAAGCGATCAATATAGGGGAGTGGTCGATTTGTGGAGGTGGTCGGTTAGAGAGGCTTTACTGTCATGTGTGACTTGGTTGATACTCACAAACTCCTGAGTTTACGTAGCTTGCTGCAGATGTCAGTCGGGATGAACTTGATGTTGCCTCTGTCCAGAATTAAGCTCACCAGGTTGTCTGTGCCGGTGAGGTCAGGGAACTCCACCTGGTCTCGCGCCTCCGACAGGATCCTGCAGCAACCAGCGCAATGTCAGAAGCACAAGGTCACCTACACATATTTCTTTTGGTGATGCTGTATTTATGCTGTCCATAACGGTTAAGTCAAATGACTTGTTTTCGCCGCTAGACAGTAATAGTCTCGTGGTTCCCTTTGTTTTATTACTTTCAGTTGTTGTGTAGCTCTCTACTGCGTGCATTCTTTCTCTGTTTGTAAGCATTCTTCCACATCTCCCCACCCTCTGTGATTCTGTTAATTCTACAATTAATCAGTTAGTTGTTTGTTTACCTATATCTATATTCCCTGACTGCCTTCACCAGCTTGCTCAGTCCACATCACATTTTCAAAACCAAAAACACTCAACCCCCCCCCCCCCGCCCAACAAAAGAAATTCAAAATGGCGGCAAGCAAAATGTCAGCATTGGCACCAAGCAACAATCCCTTCCATAATGGCGGTAGTAAACGGACCCGGTAAGCACGTGCAAGACAGGGGGTGCAGATGTGCAGATTAGTGGTGGAGGGGGGGGGGGGGCTTTTCGACAGGGAGCAGCTGGTATGGCTGCAGGGGGGTAGGCCTGCCGGGATATCGGGTGACACGGCCGTAGAACCAGAGTGGGCGGCCGGGGAGGGTGGGGAGGGGGAGGGTGAGGGTGAGGGTGAGAGGGAGGGCCGAGTGGTGGGAGGTGGTGGTGGTGGGAAGGAAGGGGTGTGCGCGTGGAAAATCGGTCCTTTGGAGTTTTATTCCTAGGAATATTTGAGGTCATAGCGATATACCATAGCCATATAGAATAAAGTCCATCCCCACACCTATCCCCATCTGCCACGTCTGCCATTTCCTTGCGTGGCGAATGGGCGCGATGGCCGAATCGGCAGAGCGCAGTCTTCCCGTTCGGGAGGTCGCGAGTTCGAAACCTAGCCAAGTCAAACGAATGACTTACAAAATTGATACTTGGCAATACCTAGCCTGGTGCTTGGTGTTACTAGGATAGGGTAAGGACTGGTTAGATCAGTATCAGGATACTGTGACTGAGTGGGATATCGTGTCATGGTGCCACTTCCCTGGTCTCCCAGTGGGGCAGGACTATAATGTCGCCATGAGTGCGCACTATCACAAGTTGCTACCCATCCTGATATCAGGTCATGGTGTCGACAGCACCATCTGCCAGTAGAGGCAGCACTATAAAGTTGCAATGAGTACACAGTGTCTATCTGAAGGTTTGAGTTCGATCCCCAAACCTAGTCAAAGCATAATACACACCCATTGTCGCTACCCTGCCTGACGGTGGTCATTAGTAGCAGAGGGCAAAGGGTGGCTGACTCAATATCAGGATAACACGACTAAGCGATGTATTATATCACGGTGCTGACAGAGCGATATCTCACTGCGGCAGCCCGTCTTGATATGACCTTAGATGTTGCTAGGACGTAAAACAACAACAACTAACCACTGCGGCAGCAATGTAAAGCAACCGGAAGTACACCTGGGGACAAGTCGGTAACCAGTGCCAGATTTACCTATAGGCTTAGCAAGCATAAGTCTAGGGCCTCAAAATCTAGGGCGGGTGGTGGATGGGGGTGGGGGTGGGGGTGGTGGGTGGTGGGTGATGGCTCTGGCCAAGGGGCATAATATTTTTGACACTATCATAGGTTTCTGGGAGGGGCCTCACAAGTGGAATAGCCTAGGGTCTCTAGTTACCTAAATCCAGCATTGTCGGTAACCGTCCTGGTATGACCTTATATGTTGCTAGGAGGTAAACCCCAAATCGCTCACTCATTCGCAATGGTTGGTGAATCGGAGGATGGAGTAGGAAATATGACTTCTGTTGCATAAACCGAGCGCGATGGCCTAATCAGTAGCGCACGGGCCTCACATGTGGAAGGTTGGGAGTTCAGTTCCAGGTTGAGTCGAACCAAAGACATAAAATTGATACTTGTCGCTTCCTAACCTGGTGCTCGGCATTAATAGGATAGGGCAAGGACTGGCTTGCTCAGTGTCAGGATAATGTGACTGAATGGGATACCGGGTCATGGTGCCAGCAACTTGATTTCCCAGTGGGCAGCACTATAAAGTCGCTATAAGTGCCCACTGTAGCAAGTCGGTACTCGTCCTGATATGACCTTAGATGATGCCAGGAGAAAACTGCAACACCGAACCAACCATCTGTTTCACAATCATCCACGTGTCAAAGTGACATCTCTAGTACACTACTCACACTACTCACACTACTCACATTGGTCACACTATTCACATAAGTCACACAAGTCACACAAGTCACACTAATCAAACAATTCACACTACTCACACTACTCACACTACTCACACTAGTCACACAAGTCACTATTCACACAAGTCACACTAGTCACACTACTCACACTACTCACACTAGTCACACAAGTCACACACGTCACACACATCACACAAGTCACACTACTCACACTATTGACACAAGTCACACAAGTCACACTACTCACACACGTCACACACGTCACACAAGTCACACTACTCACACTATTGACACAAGTCACACAAGTCACACTACTCACACTACTCACACTAGTCACACTACTCACACTAGTCACACTACTCACACAAGTCACACAAGTCACACTACTCACACAAGTCACACTCCTCACACAAGTCACACAAGTCACACAAGTCACACTACTCACACAAGTCACACAAGTCACACTACTCACGCTATTCACATTGGTCACACTATTCACACAAGTCACACTACTCACACTACTCACACTAGTCACATTAGTCACATTAGTCACATTAGTCACGCAAGTCACTTAAATCACACTAGTCACACTAGTCACACAAGTCATACAAGTCACACAAGTCACACAATTCACACTACTCGCACTACTCACACTACTCACACTACAGGGCCTTGTTGGAATGGGCCGTGGATATGAGTTTGGAACAAAGAAAAAAAAGGATGCTTTGCTGCAGGTTTCAATTCAGCAATATTTCTTTGTCAACTCCTCTCTTAGTTGGCTTTCAGGTGAGTTTCTATCCTGTGTTCGCAGAATCGCGTGTGCGAGTGCTGGAACTAATCTGAAGACGATCTTTGTCGTTGTCCAAGAACTGGAGCAACTGAAAATCTGCATATTCATCCCGTCACACTGGCCCATTTTTAGCCCATGTCACTGTCCGAACAGTTGTAACTAAAACCCAGAGGCGTAGCGCTACATTGTCGCACTGTAAGCACATGCAAACAATTTCTCTCAGCGGCATATTTTGTCCAGCGCAATTCAAACCTTGTCGTGTTTTATGTGATTGTTTTTTTCAGAGGCGCGGTGGATATTGATTGGGAATTTGTTCTATATTTGTTCTATATCGGTTTTAAAGTAATAAACCCCATGTGTGATGCTTTCTACTCAGACAGCTAGAGAACTGTCAGGGAGCCGGCAGAGAAGTTGTTTATAGACAAGAAGTTATCTAATGAGTTAAATTGTGGTTATATTAGCCGGGCGGATTCACCTGCCATGTGTATTCATAACGTGTTTTCGCTGTACCAAAATCAAGTGGCGACAACCATCGTGCTATATAATAGATTGCAGTAAACCGGGAGGCACTTCTGCAAACAATTTCGTTGCACCTTTTTATTTTGCTCTCACAATTTTATAATTTTCTGAAAGCACAGGGAAACAAGTTTTCACTCACAATTGTTACATTTCTGGCTACGCCCCTGATAAAACCTGTTTACTGCTTACTGTTTACCCCCCCCCCCCCCACACACACACACCCCTGTTCCCCCAAAAGTACGCATCAACATTTTACCACAAAACATGCACGTCTTAAATAATTAATTAAAGAGGAATTAAATGTTTTGATGATGTGTATGAATAAATATGTATGACCTTAGCAATTCTCTCAACAATCATATATTGAAATTAGGGCTTCTTTTCTTTAGTTTGTGTTGAGTGATGTGCCGGTGTAGTAAGTTCAAAACACTACCCCACAACAACACTACGGTAGTGTTTTCAACTTAGGTTCAAAACACTACGGTAGTGTTTTCAACTTAGTTAAGGGTAGGTTCAAAACACTACCGTGGCCACGCTCAAAACACTATCCTTAAGTTCAAAACACTCCCTTTAAGTTCAAAACACTACTCTCATGGTGCTGGCAGCCTGGTCTCCCAGTGGGTTTGTTTGTTTGTTGTTGTTTTACGTCCTAGCAACATCTAAGGTCATATCAGGACGGGTACCGACTTGTGACAGTGCACACTCATGGCAACTTTATAGTGCTGTCCCACTGGGAAATCAGGCCGCTGGCACCATGACCTGGTATCCCACTCAGTCACATTATCCTGACACTGAGCAAACCAGTCCTTGCCCTATCCTAATAATGCCGAGCGCCAGGCTAGGAAGCGACAAGTATACATTTTTAAGTCATTAGTTTGACTCGACCAGGGTTCGAACCCACGACCCCATGATCTACCAGCATGGGAGACGGACACTCTAACTCATTCGGCCATCTCGTCTGGTCCTCCCAGTGGGACATCACTATAAAGTCGCCATGAGTGTACACTGTCACAAGTCAGTACCCGTTCTGAGATGACCATAGATGTAGCTAGGACATAAAACAACAACAAACAAACAATCAAATACTGCAGCACCATCAGCGTAGTCTAATAGTAATACTTGGTGCAGTTGCTGCATAGCCTAATACGTGGTGCAGATGACGCAGCACCATCAGCGTATACTAATACGTGGTGCAGACGCGGCAGTGCTTTCAGCGTATACTACTAATATGTGACAAAATCGCCCCAGCGCCATCAGCATATACCAAGTAATATGTGGTGCAGTACCGCAGCACCATCAGCGTATACTAATATGTGGTGCAGATGCAGCAGTGCTATCAGCGTATACTACTAGTATGTGTGTCCTGATATGACCTTAGATGTTCCCAGGACGTAAAACTCCCGATAACCAAACTAGGTTTCATTTTGCGACATTACACTTACAGCTCCAACTGCCGCGTTATGATAGTGTTTTGAACTTGGGTAGTGTTTTGGACGTATGTAGGGGTAGTGTTTTGAACTTAACAGTAGTGTTTTGAACTTAAGTTGAAAGCACTACCGTAGTGTTTTGAACTTAGGTTGAAAACACTACCGTAGTGTTTTCGACGGGGTAGTGTTTTGAACGTCCTACACCGGTCTTTTTGAAATTGATATCAATATTTTAGAAAATCACAAAAGACTTACTTGACTCCCCCCCCCCCCCCGCCCCCATTGTCCACTTTACAAAACCGTGAAAATGTTGACAACTTTGGACGGCTTAGAAAATCAGGTAAAGTGAACCATAATGAGCAACCTAATATATATATACATAATATTATACATATATGTGTATATATAAATATATATAGCAACGTATATACTAAGTATATACGGATGTAAGATTCGCATGGTGCTGCCCCCTCCCGCCAGTTCGACGAACCGGGCGGGAGGGAGTTGGCTATTCCACCAGCCTACCCACGTGTGATATATATACTATATACATATATATATATCTGGAAAATATGGCAGAAAGTAAAATCCAGACAATTCTAAATTCAAACAGAACAACAATAAAATCCAACACGTAACCTAATCAAACCACCAAAAAATCAACAATCCTGATACTCAGCTAACCAGTCATTGTGCTATCCTAGCAATGTTGAGCGCCAGGCAAGGTAGCGGCAAGTAAAAACTGTGTAAGTCATTGGTTTGACTCCGCCGGATTCGAACCTGCGACCTCTCGCATGGGAAGCCAGCTTAATGCTCTTACCAATTCAGCTACCCCATCCCGTTCAGAGCAGGACTTATTGGGGGGGGGGGCGGAGGGGGTAGCCATATTGGAAGGGACTTACTTCATTGTGTGCCCCCTCCGCCCCCTATAAGCCCCTTTGTGTTAAGCTTGGCGGGAAGGTTGGGGGACCAGGGGAAACCATGGTTCATCCGAGTCACTACAGGGATAGAGAAACAGGTGCAAGTAGACCGGCTTACCTGGAGTGTATTAATCAAGATTCTTGCTTCCTTCAGTGAAAGTTCTTATTTAATTTATCTAAATAAATCCCATTCAGTGCCTAATATGGATAGTGTTACTGGGTTCCAGAAACTACGTTAAGCTGAGATTCCTTACACGCGGTATGCGGTCTGCGAATGCGAATGCGAATGCGGCAAAAAATCGAAACGCCTTGAAGTCAATGGGGTGCAACCCTTACACGCGGTATGCGAATGCGAATGCGAATGCGAATGCGAATGCGACAACTCGATCGGTCCCTGTAGCGATCGGTCCGGCATGCGGCATGCGACACTGGGGTGCGAATAGAAAAGCATCAGTCGCATTTGTCCATTGATATAAGGCTGGAGGAGGCGACTGATAATTACGGACAGCCAGGACAAGGTAGAGCGCGGACCTGTTAGGAAGCAGTCTCCAAGGCTGCTGAGTGGAAACATATGGTAGTGGTGGTGGTTCGGGTTGCTAAAAATGCTACCAGAGCCACAAAAATATGAATACTTATCTATAATTTGGTTATAATAAAGGTAGGAACCCCCACGAGTAGAAATAGCACACATAAAGACAAAATAATGGTTTTGTTGACCGAAAAGGACGGTCCTAACATGGCTCAGTTTAGGATGTTAGGACCGTCCCAATCGGGAGACTGACGGTTACCGTGTGTAAGGAATCCTAGCTTAAAGCTAAAAATGCTACCATATGCACAGAAATATGAATACCAATGAATGTACACATGGGTGCACACTTTTATATGCTGCTTACTGCATGCCGCACGCCGCATGCCGTGTGTAAGGAATCTTCCCATTCGCATACCGCATGCCGCTTGCCGCATGCCGCATGCCGCTTACCGTGTGTAAGGAATCCTAGCTTTAGAATACTTAAAATGCACAATTCTACTCAGGCTGCTCAAGTCTTTAGTTCATGCTTTATACTTCAAATACTTTAAAGTTTCATAATTCGATAATTCTGGTTGTTTGTCACATATTTGAAAGTAAATATGTCAGGTTGATTATTATAATCTACTGTACTTTCCATTGAAATAACCTTTATTTTACTTGGGAGATTTGAATTTGAAACAAGCAAATTAACTTTTGGTGTGCACATCAAAAATGATGCAAATCATAGGATTCAGGTGTGACAGGTTCCATTAACTTGATTCTGCATTCCTTCTATGTATCGATACAGGTTTAATAAGCTTAAAGTTGCATGGTCGGATGGCGTTTGAATTTTTGCTTTATTCTTTAGATAAATATATCAAACTGATCATTATAACCTAGTAATAATTAGTCCGGAGTAATTTAGATGAAAAGATGCTAATCTTGGAGCAATTTGAGCTGAAAGAACCCAAAATCATTTCGGCAAGCTTTCCAAAAGTCCTGTAGCTATGACACAGATTATCATCTCACGATGGTCACATGGTGTGAGTTGACCTAGTAATGTGTATGTTTTAGAACCTGCCTAATGCCATATATGGTATCGGGAATGGGGGCAAGACAAATCAGGTCATGAGATTGACCTAATTTGTTTGTGGCCTCCCAGCATAATGGATTCCTCAAAGTAAGTGTCCAATGGGATGAGTAGTAAATTCACTGATTATTTGGCACTCCGTTACACATAACACAGACACAATTATTTGGTTGAGAACATTAACTCTGGCTGGCCAACATTTCTAGCCTACTTTTAATTTCTTATGGTCAAAATTTCCAATGGGAGTGATAGCGATAGTGGTGTTCGTGCCAGCTCGGCGACTGCTTGCAGTGGGTTTGCCTCACTGCGCACAAACCCAAGTCACCCAGGCCACTGCCTTTAGCGGTTCGGGCGATAGTAGTGTTCAATGCACAAGACGCAACAGGCACTCCATTAATTATATTAATAAGATGTATTTATATAGCACATTATTCTGGATATGCTATCCCAAACTACTAGTTAATGCACCAATATCTTTCGTTAAAAAAAATATATAGTTCATCGGACTATGCAACTTTAAAAGTCTGCACTGACATGTCAGGCAAACAGCTGCATAGATATTATTATTGTTCTACCTGTCACAGTCTATTTACTCCTGCAACCTCTGTGGTGGAGTGGTTAGAGTGTCTGACTTTTTTCTAGGTCAGACTCCTAATCTGAGGGTTGGCGGTTCGATTCCCTGTGCCCCCAGCTCTGCCAATTTGGATTTCCACTGCTGTGTATAACTTACCGCGTCATCAAAGGCCGGTTGCTCTCATACCATGTCTATGTGGTGTGGGAGGTTAAAAATCCCTTGGGTCGGTAAAAGGGTAGGCTCGGGCTTTCTATCGACCAGCGGTGGAATGAGGAAGACCAGTCGTCTATGACTGAAATTTCCCCTGCTTAAACAACTAATGGACAAAAAAACAAAAAAACTCCTGTTTTGATATGTACTTTGATGTTTGGGTTACTGGAGGTTGGTATGCAGCCTGTGGGGGTCAGGAGGTCTGCTACCAAGCAGCTCCCATAGTTTCCGCTCCTTCCCTCCAGGTGGCACTTCACCCCATTACTACTATGAGCTAATTCGATTCCTTCTCTGATTTTGCTTAATACAAATGTACGGTAGGTATTTAGGGCCAGCGAGAGTGTAAGGCTCGATCCAAACTTCTGTGTCGCCTCATTCCAGACGGGATGTCTGAATGAGTTGAGCGTCCGTCTCCACTTTTGGTAGATCGTGGGGTTCGAACCAAACAGTTCAAACCCTGGTCGAGTCAAACCAATGACGTAAAAATGGATACTTGTCACTTCGTAGCCAGGCGCTTGACATTATTAGGATAGTGAAAGGACTGGTTGGCTCAGTGTTAGGATAATGTGACTGAGTGGGATATCAGGTTATGGTGGTCTGGTATCCCAGTGGGGCAGCACTATAACATTGCCATGAGTGCATACTGTCACAAGTCGGCACCCGTCCTGAAATGACCTTAGATGTTGACAGGACGCAAAACTCCAACAACCAACCAACCAACCTACCTGTGTCACCTCCCCTTTTTCTATGGAATCACATAATAGCATTTAATAAAGAAAGAAAGAAAACAATTTGCTGACTCACAGGTGGTCCAGCTTCGGCAGGTAGTTGAAGGCGTAGCGACCGACGGAGTGGATCGGGTTCTTCCGCAGTTCGAGCACAGTCAGCTCCTTGTTTCCGCGGAAACAGTCATCCGGAAGAAACTTGATATTGTTCTCAGCCAGGTTCCTAGAAACGCACAAGTGACAGGTGGATGACGCAGAGTGATGACGTAGGCGCAGCTGTGTACTTGCATTACGTGCACACAGGGCAGGTCCAACACCATATATTATATATATATATATTATATATATATATTATATATATATATTTAATATATATATACATATATATATTGTATAAGAATTATACGAGTATAATAACCCGGAATTTCCCCCAGCTCCTCAGCACCCCCCCCCCCCCCCACCCCTCATCAGCAATCGGGTGTTGGAGCCTGGGCTAGTCATCTACTCTCCAACCTACTCGACCTCAGCTCAGACACTGGCGCCACCTCCCGCTCCTCTCTGTAACTATTATGTGCTATATAATTTATTTTGTGAATATAAATAAAGATTAGTCCCCAATGTTTTTCAGTGCTCCTTCTGGGCACCTCTCGCTTCCCAACACCCCTTATTCTCAGCAGACCCCTTTGTAACAGGGCAGTCTCTGCTTCTCCCTTCCTGGGAACCGACTCCAACAGTCTCCCAGCTCTCACTTCAAAAGTATATACATGTATATATATTTTATATGCATGTATAGCTAACTAACTCCCCTTACTAAAAATACAAAATTCAGCAGTACAGTATGAGTAGGTTAAGATACGGTTGATGTTTGAGAGGACAGAACTGTGACGGCCCCAAGCGGATCTGAGGTTGGGTAGGCTAGAACAACAGTCGAGGTTCCTGCAGTCGATGACTGAGAGAGGATTAAGGGGTCAGAAGCAGATGGAAGCTTCCAGCTTTATTATACTCATAAAATGGCTTATACAGCATATGAGTCAGCCTCACAAAAACGGGCCAATTGGTGGTTTATTTATGATGTCGGCATCGCAATTCTTAAAGGGTAGTGCATTTCTTTGTTTTATATTATATTAACCTAGAAACAAATAAGGTTGTTGTATTTTCTCTACCTTTACATTCAGGATAGATTTAGGGACTTTGCAACACCTCTTTCAATACTAAACTATAATTATGCCAGGTCAATATGACAAATATAATAAACATGATGAATATGATAAATATAATAAATTGATTAATATGATAAATGTGATAAACATGATACATATGATAAATATGACAAACGTGATAGTATGATAAATATGGTAAATATGATAAATATTGTCAATATGACAAATATAATAAACATGATAAATATGATAAATACTTACAATTCGGTAAGCCGAGGTAGTGAAGCCAAACTGATGGGCACATGTTTCAGTAGGTTCACATTCATCTCCCTGCAAAAAAAAGAAATGAGTTGAAAGTTGAAAAAGCTGATAAAAAAACCCTGGTGAAATATTGTGATTTGGATCGAGTTATCCATTGAGATTCTTATTTGTTGGTATGATATCCCATGGTACATTACTCTTGAGCAGCCTGGTCTGCAGTTCGTCTGTGGCCAAGCAGGTTAAATAGATATGGGGATGCGTGAGTGCTTCCGCATGACAATGGCTTTGCAGTCAGTTGGCAGACATCTTGACTTCAAGTGAGACATGCTGCCAGCGTTCGCTGGTTAGTGTACTGTTTGAATTGATTAGTTAGTGACTGACTGACAGCTTCAAGGTAGGATGCCAACATTGTAACATTTTGGTAATCAAAAGCTGTTGGTACGATATCATCTCATGGTAGATTACTCTCGAGCAGCCTGGTCTGCGGTTCGCCTTCGTCCAAGCAGGCTAAATGGCCAGGACGATGTGTGAGTGCTACCACATGGCAACAGTTTTACAGTCCGTTGGCAGACATCTTTACTTCAAGTGAGACATGCCACCAGCATTCGCTGGTTAGTCTACTGTTTGAATTGATTAGTTACTGACTGACTGCAGCTTCAAGGTAGGATGCAAACATTGTAACATCTTTGCACTCAAAAGAGACATGATACTGGATATATGCCAAGCTTGCACATATGAACATGATGATCCCCCGGAGGGGCTGGCCAATGCAGTAGGCGTGGCTGATTAAACTGACATGCACAAATACAGGTCCGCAATCCATTATCTGAAATCCTTTTTTTCTAAGACTTCAGAATAAAGGTAGAAATCAAACATTAATTCTACAATATAATGTATGAATACTTACACTAAGTGAGATAAATGCGTACTACAAATACTACTACAATACAATACTGCAAATAATAGGATAATTATATTGTTTTCCTGTCGAAGTGGTTATGGTAGTTTTGAAAGTCGTCATCCATGAGTTTGTAATTGACTTACAGCATCTTCAGGTTTTGCAGGCCTTCAAATGCATAGTCTCCGATGGTGGAAATCCTGTTTTTGCTCAGAACTCTGAAAAATGTTTAAAAAAAACAACACAACGTTAAACACTAATGTTTTCTCATTCCTTGTATTATCAAGGGATATATCCATCTTAGAAACTGGTCTATCTCTGTCCACGTCTCTTAGATGTATAAACTGATTGATTGATTGATTGATTGGTGGTTGCTTTACACCGTGTCAGCAGCATAGGCCATATTCACAGTGAGAAATGTTTGTTTTTTGTTCAAACCATCGCTTTTACATGTAAAAGCAGACAATCAATTATGTGCCAATAGACATTCATTAAATTAGAAAGCTCACAATCATATATTTGTGGTCAAGGGAAACAAATTCCCATAGAAAAAGAAAAGTTTTATTAATAATTGATAGAATTAATTTAGTAAACTATATGAGGTGGTACAGTCCAGCTGCCCTCAAAAAGGCTAAAATGTTTTCTTGTTTTACTTTAGTAAAAAGGTCATGCATACTGTCTGCAGTGTAGAATTGTTGGCGCAGGGCCAAAAAATCAACGCAACTTAGTAAAATGTGTTTGAGTGTCAGCAGGGACTGACACCCAATACATTCAGGGGGACGTTCCCCCTTGAGCAGAAAAGCACGTGTAAGCAACGAGTGGCCAATGCGGCAGTGGCTAAGGACCACTTGGTCCCGCCGACCTCCCGCATGAGTCTGTGGTGGTTTTCCCACAGATGGTTCAATTTCTTTAAGTTTATTAATGTTTTCATCCCACTCATGTTGCCATTTGGATTTTATGTGGGTGGCTATTAGTGGTTTCAGATCAGAGTGAGGGATCAGACACAGTTCAAGATCACAGTTCAGGGCCTTCTTCGCAGCCCGATCAGCTCGTTCGTTTCCTTGCAGGCATCCAGCTCAGGTGGATGTCATACCCATCCATTGCCAGTTGGTTCATTTTATAAATGACTGTTGCTAGAATCAGGTGATTCGTTTTCAGTCCAGCAACAGCCAGGAGGCAGGAGAACAAGTCACTGTATATAACATAGTTAGTGTGGTTGGATACCTCGATACACTCCAACACGAGAAGGAGTGCTCGAGCTTCCGTAGTGAAAATCGAGCTCTGATCGGGCAAGCGTATGCCAAATTTTTAAATGCATAAACAGAATAGGGTTGAAATGTCAACTATGTTGAAATGACAACCATATGTAGTTTACCGTTTCCAGGTGGGACTATGTAAATATAAATGTAACATGGTTGAAATGTCAAACATCTACAACATGGTTGAAATGTCAACCATGTATATATGTGTAGTTAACTGTTTCCAGATGGGACTATGCAAATATAAACATAAAATGGTTGAACCTTCAACCATCCATAACATGGTTGAAATATCGACCATGTTCATGTGAACTGCTCACAGATGGTAATTATTCAAATAAAAACATAGCATAGTTGAAATGTCAACCATGTTTATGTATTTGTAGTTAACTGCTTCCAGATGGGACTATGCAAGCACAAACATAACATGGTTGAGATGTTAACCATGTTCATGCATATGAAGTTGACTTACAACACGGTGAGCCGAGTCAGGTTGACAAAGGCCTGGTTAGGTAGAGTCTCTATGGAGTTCAGCTCGAGAGTCCTGGAAGTTGACAAGAAACCCAGAGCTATTAATAACCAAATAAATACCAGATCTACATATAGGTTTTGTATGTAACGATGCGCCATGGTGAAGGTATGGAGCGGCATTTAGGTGCTGTACACGGAATGATAGTGTAGGATGAGAACAAAGAAATGTGAGACACTGAATGGTGAGACAGAGGATGGTGAGACAGAGAATGGTGAGACAGAGAATGGTGAGACAGAGATTGGTGAGACAGAGATTGGTGAGACAGAGATTGGTGAGACAGAGGATGGTGACACAGAGATTGGTGAGATAGAGATTGGTGAGATAGAGAATGGTGAGACAGAATGGTGAGACAGAATGAAGGGACAGAGAATGGTGGGTACAGAATGGTGAGACACAGAATGGTGAGACACAGAATGGTGAAACACAGAATGGAGAGACAGTGAATGGTGAGACAGAGATTGGTGAGACAGAGATTGGTGAGACAGAGAATGGTGAGACAGAGATTGGTGAGATAGAGAATGGTGAGACAGAATGGTGAGACAGAATGAAGGGACACATAATGGTGGGATACACAATGGTGAAACACAGAATGGTGAGACAGAGAATGGTGAAACACAGAATGGTGAGACAGAGCATGGTGAGACAGAATGAAGGGACACATAATGATGGGATACAGAAATGTGAGACAGAGAATGGTGAGACAGAGAATGGTGAGACACAGAATAGTGAGACACAAAATCATGAGACAGAGATTGGTGAGACAGAGATTGGTGAGACAGAGAATGGTGAGATAGAATGGTGAGACAGAATGAAAGGACACAGAATAGTGGGATACAGAATGGTGAGACAGAGAATGGTGAGACAGAGAATGGCGAGACAGAGAATGGTGATACAGAGAATGGCGACACACAGAATGGTGAGACACAGAATGGTGAGATAGAGAATGGTGAGGCACAGAATGGAGACACAGAGAATAGTGAGACAGAAATTGTTGAGACAGAGATTGGTGAGACAGAGATTGGTGGGACAGAGAATGGTGAAACACAGAATGGTGAGACAGAGCATGGTGAGACAGAGCATGGTGAGACAGAGAATGGTGAGAAAGAGATTGGTGAGACAGAGAATGGTGAGAGAGAATGGTGAGACAGAATGAAGGGACACATAATGGTGGGATACAGAATGGTGAGACAGCGAATGGTGAGACAGAGAATGGTGAGACACAGAATGGTGAGACACAAAATCGTGAGACAGAGATTGGTGAGACAGAGATTGGTGAGACAGAGAATGGTGAGACAGAATGGTGAGACAGAAAGAAGGGACACAGAATAGTGGGATACAGAATAGTGGGATACAGAATGGTGAGACAGAGAATGGTGAGACAGAGAATGGCGAGACAGAGAATGGTGATACAGAGAATGGCGACACACAGAATGGTGAGACACAGAATGGTGAGATAGAGAATGGTGAGGCACAGAATGGAGACACAGAGAATAGTGAGACAGAAATTGTTGAGACAGAGATTGGTGAGACAGAGATTGGTGGGACAGAGAATGGTGAAACACAGAATGGTGAGACAGAGCATGGTGAGACAGAGCATGGTGAGACAGAGAATGGTGAGAAAGAGATTGGTGAGACAGAGAATGGTGAGAGAGAATGGTGAGACAGAATGAAGGGACACATAATGGTGGGATACAGAATGGTGAGACAGCGAATGGTGAGACAGAGAATGGTGAGACACAGAATGGTGAGACACAAAATCGTGAGACAGAGATTGGTGAGACAGAGATTGGTGAGACAGAGAATGGTGAGACAGAATGGTGAGACAGAATGAAGGGACACAGAATAGTGGGATACAGAATGGTGAGACAGAGAATGGTGAGACAGAGAATGGTGAGACAGAGAATGGTGACACACAGAATGGTGAGACACAGAATGGTGAGACAGAGAATGGTAAAACACAGAATGGAGAGACAGAGAATGGTGAGACAGAATGGTGAGACACAATGGTGAGACACAATGGTGAGACACAATGGTGAGACACAATGAAGGGACACATAATGATGAGCCAGAATGGTGAGACAGAGAATGGTGAAACACAGCATGGTGAGACAGAGAATGGTGAGACAGAGATTGGCGAGACAGAGATTGGTGAGACAGAGAATGGTGAGACAGAATGAAGGGACACAGAATGGTGGGATACAGAATGGTGAGACACAGAATGGTGAAACACAAAAAGGTGAGACACGAAATAGTGAGAAACAGAGTAGTGACACAGAGAATGGTGCAACACAGAATGGTGAGACAGAGAATGGTGAGACACACAATAGTGAGTCATGAAATAGTGAGACGCAGAATGGTGAGACATAATGGTGAGACATAGAATGGTGAGCCACAGAATGGTGAGAGAATGGAGAGACACAGAATGGTGAGACACACAATGGTGAGACACAGAATGATGGGATTCCCACACTTGGTCAGATTATCCTGATACTGAGCTAACCAGTCCATGCCCTATCCTAATAATGCCGAGCACCAGGATAGGTAGCGACAAGTATCAATTTTGTAAGTCATTGGTTTGACTCAGCCAGGACTCAAACTCCCGACCTTCCACACAGGAAGCCTGCGCTCTTACAGATTCAGCCACCACATTGTACGTGTTGCCGGTAACATGCGTAATTCAAAACCCTGACTGTGGGATCCATAGTGATGCGTACCATAGATACCATATAGTGTAGCATTCCGTAGCCATGGTCGAAGTTGCTTGGCACACACCTCATTGCACCAAACTGTTGCTTTGTTTGTTTGTTGTTGTTTTACATCCTAGCAACATCTAAGGTCATATCAGGATGGCATGCCAAACTTCTTTTTTTTTCTCACAACGTCGGCCGCATGCTACCAATACATTGCACTGATGCCGAAAAGTTTGACGTGTCTCGACGATTAAAAGTGATTTTGCGCATTGGCGGTGCGCTGCCGAGAAGCGTGGTAATGTGACAGGCCCATTAGAGCAGAATAAATCATATCTTGATGATACGCCAGACTCACACTTCCTTTAACATACAAACAAATCACTGTTCAACAGGTTAAAAGTGCATATAGTACATAATAGGCCTACACCTTAGCCACTTGGACCTCAAACACAGTAGGCCAAAGTGGTTTTTTATTTTAATGTATCTGTGTTTAAAATTATTTAGTTGTCTTTTAAATCCGATTCCAGTGATATAAAATGTACCTAGATCTCTTGAAAAATTCCGAAATTATGAGGTTTAAAAGTTTTCCTTTTTCTTGCCCTTATTTGTGCACATTTCTACATTAGGGAAATCTAGGTTTTTAAAGCCCCCAACACAAAAGCTATGTTGGATATAATTTGTCCAATATTAAAGAATCTCACTTTCTATAGTACACATAGCAGGCTCCATGTTTCCCTGACCACTACTGCTGGCAACAGGAATGGAAAAAGAAAGATCCGTCTTCTTGTGTTCAAATAGCATCTGTTAGCCTGAGCATACCATCAAGAGAAACCTGAAGCTGAGAGACATTAAGACCGACTCATGGACGCAACTCTCATAGCAGAGAGCTAAATGGAGAGCGGCAGTCAAGTAAGGAAAGCAGTCTTTGTCGCATCGCGACCGACAGCATGATGATGATGATGATGAGCTTGAGCGCAGTGAGAGTAAGAACATGTTTTTTTTAATAATGAAAAAAGACCAATAATACCCAGAGCTATGTTAGAAAATGTGATATTTTTCTACATTAGAATTGGGAAAAAATAAGGACCATGAGCCTATGTCTTAAGCATAGGAAAGAATGGGTCTCCATGGACCAGGAAAATCATGATTTCAGACAAAATATTATTGCCTGTTTGGCTAGTTTAACCATATTGTCTATTTGGCTGGTTTAACCATATCGTCTATTTGGCTGGCTTAACCATATTGCCCATTTGGCCGGCTTAACCATATTGTCTATTTGGCTGGCTTAAGAACATTGTCTATTTGGCCGGCTTAACCATATTGCCCATTTGGCCGGCTTAACCATATTGCCTATTTGGCCGGTTTAACAATATTGTCTATTTGGCTGGCTTAACCATATTGCCCATTTGGCCGGCTTAACCATATTGCCTATTTGGCCATTTTAACAATATTGTCTATTTGGCTGGCTTAACCATATTGCCCATTTGGCCGGCTTAACCATATTGTCTATTTGGCCGGTTTAACCACATTGTCTATTTGGCTGGTTTAACAATATTGTCTATTTGGCTGATTTAACCACATTGTCTATTTGGCTGGCTTAACCACATTGTCTATTTGGCTGGTTTAACAATATTGTCTATTTGGCTGGTTTAACCACATTGTCTATTTGGCTGGTTTAACCACATTGTCTTTTTGGCTGGCTTAACCACATTGTCTTTTTCGCTGGCTTAACCACATTGTCTATTTCCCGGCTTAACCATATTGCCTATTTGGCTGGTTTAACAATATTGTCTACTTGGCTAGTTTAACCACATTGTCTAATTGGGTGGTTTAACCATATTGTCTATTTGGCTGGCTTAACCACATTGTCTATTTGGCTGGCTTAACCATATTGTCTATTTGGCTTGCTTAACCATATTGCCCACTTGGCCGGCTTAACCATATTGCCTATTTGGCTGGCTTAACGACATTGTCTATTTGGCTGGCTTAACCATATTGCCCATTTGGCCAGCTTAACCATATTGTCTATTTGGCTGGCTTAGCCACATTGTCTATTTGGCTGGCTTAACCACATTATCTATTTTGCTGGTTTAACAACATTGTCTATATGGCCGGCTTAACCATATTGTCTATTTGGCTGGCTTAACCATATTGCCTATTTGGCTGGTTTAACAATATTGTCTACTTGGCTAGTTTAACCACATTGCCTATCTGACTGGCTTAACCATATTGTCTACTTGGCTAGTTTAACCACATTGTCTATTTGGCTGGCTTAACCATATTGCCTATCTGACCGGCTTAACCATATTGTCTACTTGGCTAGTTTAACCACATTGTCTATTTGGCTGGCTTAACCATATTACCTATTTGGCCGGCATAACCACATTGCCAAGTATTATGTGGTAATAGGCTCAGTGGAATATTAGTGAAAATGGTAACATTTTCCTATATTAACTCAAGCCACCGTAATGAACAGAAGATGTGTAGTTAATAGATATTGCTATTGCTATATGTGAAAATGGTTATGAATATATCAAGGTGTGAGGGAATGGTTAAATTGAACACATAGAGGGCGCCACCTGCACCCACAGCAGCCACCATTGGTTCAGGTGGGAGGGGGCACCGTTGGCCAACATGGAACTGGTTGGGGGGGGGGGGGGGAGTAATGGGAGCGGGAGGAAATGTAGGCGGACTGTTGTTAAGAGGATGGAGGGATTAAATGTACATTTATTACACGTGGGACCTGCAGCAGCGAAGAAGATGTTGTATAGCCACTACGCTATATATATATATATTGAAAGAAAATCAATATTGGTATATTATATACATATTTAAGTGTATACCCGCACATATATACATATTATATATATATACACATATATATAGCCACGTATATATGCACGCATATATGCAGGTGTAAGGAAAGCGCACTGTCATGCCCCCCGGTGTTTGCGGGGGAACTCGCATATTTACCCATGCGTATATGCGGGTGTAAGGAAAGCGCACTGTGCTGCCCCCCGGTGTTTTGCGGGGGAACTCGCCACTGATTTGCGTGACTGCCACCGGGTGGCGCTCGATGATGTGCACAACCTACGAGCATTCCCCGCCCGCCGCAATTGGCTCGCAACACTGCTACACTATAGACCTACTAAGATTTTAAATTTTTGTTCATTTTTCTCTCTTTTTATTTTCGGGAGGGCACTTGGCCCAGTCAGATGCATTGTACGACTTGGTTTTGTAATAAATGATGTATCGACCATACGAGTGTTATGTTGTGTGCCCATTACATATATATATTGTACAACAACCAGTTAATAAAAACTTCTTTACTTGATGTTACTCTTGTATGAGGTGTGTTGTATTGAGTTGTCTTCGGACTATCATTGTCTAGCGGTGAAGAAAAAGTCATTAGACTTAAAGTTACATAGTCCGATAGATTTGAGTTTCTGACATTTTCTGAGATAAATACATTAGGTTGATTGTTATTATGTACCTTACTTTAGCTTGAAGTAAATTTTATTTTAAAAGGCTAACCGTTGCGATATTTGAAGTGGAACCATGCAAAATTCATTTTGGCACACATGCCAAAACTTGGACGCCATAGCCTTCTGCGGTAACTTGTTTTATTCAAGTGCCTCAGTATTCCCTTTTGTGTGGCGACTTTTGTGCGGTGACAAGTGCACCAGTATCTAAGTTAGATAAAGTAGAATCAAATTTAGATAATTGCTTTGGTTTTGACAAATTTGATGTTTCCATCGAACTATGCAGCTTTGACCATTATGGGCAGCATAAATACACCGTCACCCAAACAAAATCAACAAATAACAACAACAAAATCCCATTAAAAAAAACCGCCTGAAGGAGGAGGTTGTACTTACAAGGCGGCTAGAGCTGGCAGCTTGCTGAGAGCGGCAATAGGCACGGCTGTCAGGTTGTTGTGGTCCAGCCAGAGCATCGTCAGGTTGGTGAGATTCTCGAAACTGTCGTCTGCCACCGTCTGCAGACGACACGCGTCCAAATGCCTGCAGGTCGCGCCGGACACAGAAATGGCGGGAAAGATGCACCGTGGGTGGGTGGTGTGGTGTGGTGGGTGTGGGGGTAGGTGGGTGTGGGTGTGGGTGTGGTGGGGGGTGTACCGGAAATGAAAGAAAGGCACAGCGTTAGTTTAATAAGACATGCTGACCCTCATTGCTAACGGAAACAGAGCTTTAGACAAATAAGTGTTCACACTTCCTGTCTACCATTCGCTATTTCGAAGCCGGAGTGGGAGAGCATGATTTTATTCCGGGCACTGCCCCCTGGTGGCATTACATGTTATGATCAGCATTCCAGGAGTTGGCGGCCGACCCAAGGTCATGGCAGCCTAATGAATAGGATGAACATAATTATTAGCATATTAATATAAGATGTAAATGAACAAGTTATATATCAAGATATTAATATCAGATTTTGGCAAGTACATTAAAACTGACACTTCTGTAGAAACAAATTGCATTAAATTGACTCAGTATTTATTCCCTTCTCCACAGCAAGAAAAGCTTAATAAGTAATAAGAGAGCCAGTGTCTAAATTAGATATGTAGAATGAAATCTAGATAGTTGTCTTAGTTTCGCAAATTTGATGCAGTCATCGGACTATGGACCTGTAATAAACATTCAAAATCTTATCACTAAGCAATTGCTCCTCTTAAACTTAAAGGTGTATGTTCCAATGGTTTTGTGTTTGCACATTTTCTTTGTCTTATTCTAAATATATTTGGTCGATCATTATAAAAAATGCCACTTTAATTTAAAATAACTTTTATTTTGACAGGTCAACTTTGGAGGTACTTGAAGTGAAGAAGACAAGGGCAGTTAATTTTGGCATGCACATAGACATTCTAGCCATCGTAGGTTTCAACAGTGGTATACTTTTATTAAATTGACTAAATAGTCCTCATATGCAGGAATAAATGCTTAATGAGTTCCCCAGTAGATAAGTTGGACATTTAGGCTTGAATCCCATGACCTGCCATATTTGAAGCTGGCGCTCAACTCATTCGACCATCCCTGCCCTGGGCCCGTATGCATGGGCTGGCGCGAGGGCCCTAACCGCGGCTAGGGTGGCACCACACAGCTAACATTGGAAAATCCGCATGCATGAGCCAGTGCCAGCGCTAGCCGCCGACCGTAGCCTAGGCTAAGCTACCCTGATTTCAAGTCAGGTTAGGTTTAACTGCTAGCCGCGCCACTTAGTGTGCGTGTGTGGGTCTCAATCTATTCAATGCTATCATATTTAACAGAATTACATACTCAATAAGTGAAATTTGATCAAATTAACCCTAAATTCGAACCGATATTAAAGCCGCAGCTACATCGGCGGGGATATTAATATTGTCGAATCGGCGAATGTAAACTAAACAAATCGTCGCTGCCGCCACATCGACGTCGATATCCATACTGTCGAACATCACCAAAACATCGCCGCCGCCGCCACATCGGCGGCAATCTATTAGGCCCAAATCTATTAAATGCTATCATATTTAGCAGAATAACATAATCAGAAAGTGAAATTTTGTCAAATTAACCACAAAATCGAAGCGACATTAACGCCACCGCTGCATTGGCGGCGTTATTCATATTGTCGAATCGAGGGAATTCCCAAATCTATAAATAACTTCACGGTTAGCTAAACGCCCCGGCTTGGACATTGGTGCATATGGCTTGACCTAATTAACCAAGGCCCTCCTAGCCGCGGATAGCTACCCCAGAGCTAGCGCCTAGCACTGGCTAAGCCTAACTCCGATTCATGCATACGGGCCCCGAAGTCTCCCTGACTAGCCTCACTGCCATCCCACATTTCTTCCGTCTCACTGCTTTGTGTCGACATGTTGAATTTAATTACCCTTACCCGACTAATATCCCTGTTTTGAGTTAAAGTTGCATAATCGAATGAAAGCATCAAGTAGTCAAAACCAAAACCAGATGGGATAGCCGAATGAGTTGAGCGTCCGCCTCCTGTTTTTGGTAGGTCATGCGATTCAAATCCTTGGATTCAAATGCTGGACGAGCAAAACTGATGACTAAACAATTTATACTTGTCATTAATAGGATATGATCAGGCAAGGAGGAGTGGAATGAGGAAGACCGATTGTGTGCGATTGAAATTTCCCCTGCTTAATCAACTAATGTAAAACAACAATTTTAAAATTATAATAAACAAAAATGATTACCTAAATTTGATCGTACATATCCAACTTAGATACTGGGGCTCGATTTAAGTATTTCTTTTGTTGTCTGGTGATCTTGTGTTATGCTGCGACGCTCAAAAACAGGTGAGGCAATTATTTATGCAACAGTTCCCTGTGTGTACCAAAACTAATTCTGCACTTCAGAGGTGATGTATTGTCACTAACACTATTCTCCACTTTAGCTGGGCGAACATGGGCGGTTTGGGCGGAGTGAGCTGAGTGGGCTGAGTGAGCGGAGTGGGCGGAGTGGGCGGAGTGGGCTGAGTGGACGGAGTGGACGGAGTTGGCGGAGTGGGCTAAGTGGTCTGAGTGGACGGAGTTGGCGGAGTGGGCGGAGTTAGGCAGAGTGGGTGGAGTGGACTGAGTGGGCTGAGTGGGTGGAGTGGGTGGAGTGGGCGGAGTGGGCGGAGTGGACGGAGTGGGCGGTGTGGGCGGAGTTAGGCAGAGTGGGTGGAGTGGACTGAGTGGGCGGAGTGGGCGGAGTGGACTGAGTGGGCGGAGTGGGCGGAGTTAGGCGGAGTGGGTGGAGTGGACTGAGTGGGCGGAGTGGGCGGAGTTAGGCAGAGTGGGTGGAGTGGACTGAGTGGGCGGAGTGGGCTGAGTGGGCGGAGTGGACGGAGTGGGCGGAGTGAACGGAGTGGGCGGAGTGGGCGGAGTGGGCTGAGTGGACGGAGTGACGGTGGGGTGGGGGGGGTGTGACGGTGGGGGTGGGGGCGGGGTGACAGTTGGGGCGGGGGTGGGGTGAGGTTGGGGTGGAAATCGGGATGGTACATCTGGTTGTAGATATGGTTATGCAGCAGAGAACCGAGAGTCGGCTGAAATTTACATTGCACTTTCGGTCCAGAAAAACGACATCCATATTGCCATTATTCTTAACAACAGCTGTCACGTGTATGGCTTTTAATACCTCGAGAACTGAGTGAGGGGGTAGGAAAGGGTTGTACGAATCGATGATCGCGTCGTGATTTACAATAGCCTATGTCAATTTGTTTAAAACACAATGACACTATGCAATATCCATTAATTGATTGATGAATACTTGAAACCCCAGTCACACTAAGCTTGCGACCGCTTGTGACAACACGTGACAACAAAAACCCGGGTGTTCACAAGAGGTCGCACTCAGTCGTAAGTGGTCGCAAAGAGCTCTCTATTTGGTCCTCACTGGTCGCCGACTTCCGGGTGACCATTTTGGTCACCAGGTGGCTGCAGGTGTTGCACCAAAAACATCCTCGTGACCAAAATGGTCAGTAGGAGATCACCGATCACTTTCATAGATTGACGCTCAGTCAGGGACGACCACACTAATTGTGGTCGGGGACTGATTTGCATTTGATCTTCAAGCGAACACCAATCGGTCGCAAATAAGTCGCAAATAAGTTGCAACCAGTCCCCTACCATTCCCCTACCTGCCCCCTCCCAGTCCCCTCCCAGTCCCCTACCAGTCCCCAACCAGTCAGTCCCCTACCATTCTCTTGCCAGTCCCCTATCAGCTCCCTACCTAGTACCATTCCCCAACCAGTCCCCGACCACTTGCTGACCAATCACCAACTGATTGCCAACCAATCACCAATCAATCACTAACCAATCACCCACTGATCATTACCCGATCACCACCCAATCACTAACCAATCACCAAACAATCACCAACCAATCATCAACCGATCACCAACCAATCACCAACCGATCATCCAGTGATCACCACCCAATCACCACCCAATCACCACCCAATCACCACCCAATCACCACCCAATCACCAACCAATCACGAACCAATCACCAAGCGATCACCAACCGATCGCCAACCAATCACCAATCAATCACCAACATATCGCCAACCAATCACCAACTGATCACAAACCAGTCTTCCCTGGTCTTCAGTGATCAGTCGCCAACCCTTTTTCTTCCAGCATTTTTTTTGCTTTGGTCACAAGAAGGTTGTCGATTGATGTTTTTTTTTTTTTATGGTCGCAAGACATCACAAGCAGTCGCAGGCCTGGTCTGGTATAAGGGTGATAAAGAAGTGGGTATAGATGAGTGAAAGCATCCAAAGCACAGGTACCACACATCCACATAATACCCAATTTGTATGCGCTGTCTTAATAAGGTGATGGTTTTGTCAATTTTATCCAAATCAATCTTAAGTTACTATGGTGCCACACAGTGGGGGGAGGAGAACCATGGCAACGATGGCAGAGAAGCGCTAAGTGAGAAAGGTGAAGAGGAGAGGGGGAAAAGGACGGGTGGAGAGAACATGATGAGGATGGGGTGAAGAGAGGGGGAAGAGGATGGGGTGAAGGGAGAGGGGAACAGGATGGGGTGAAGAGAAGGTGAAAAGGAGGGGTGAAGAGAACATGAAGAGGATGGGGTTAAGAGAAGGTGAACAGGAGGGGTGAAGAGAACATGAAGAGGATGGGGTTAAGAGAAGGTGAAAAGGAGGGGTGAAGAGAACATGAAGAGGATGGGGTGAAGAGAAGGTGAAAAGGAGGGGTGAAGAGAACATGAAGAGGATGGGGTGAAGAGAAGGTGCATAGAAGGTTAAAAGGAGGGGTGAAGAGAACATGAAGAGGATGGGGTGAAGAGAAGGTGTATAGAAGGTTAAAATGAGGGGTGAGGAGAATATGAAGAGGATGGGGTGAAGAGAAGGTGTATAGAAGGTTAAAAGGAGGGGTGAAGAGAATATGAAGAGGATGCGGTGAAGAGAAGGTGAATAGAAGGTTAAAAGGAGGGGTGAAGAGAATATGAAGAGGATGGGGTGAAGAGAAGGTGAAAATGAGGGGTGAAGAGAATATTAAGAGGATGGGGTGAAGAGAATGTGAAGAGAACATGAAGAGGATGGGGTGAAGGGAGAGGGGAAGAGGATGGGGTGAAGAGAAGGTGAAAAGGAGGGGTGAAGAGAACATGAAGAGGATGGGGTGAAGAGAGGGGGAAGAGCATGGGGTGAAGAGAGGGGGAAGAGGATGGGGTGAAGAGAACATGAAGAGGAGGGGGTGAAGACAGGGGGAAGAGAAGGTGAACAGGAGGGGTGAAGAGACCATGAAGAGGATGGGGTGAAGGGAGAATGGAAGAGGATGGGCGAAAAGGGGATGGGTGAAGGGAGGGGGCAGAGGATGGGGTGAAGAGAACATGAAGAGGATGGGGTGAAGAGAACATGAAGAGGATGGGGTGAAGAGAACATGAAGAGGATGGGGTGAAGAGATGAGGAAGAGGATGGGGTGAAGAGAACATGAAGAGGATGGGGTGAAGAGATGAGGAAGAGGATGGGGTGAAGAGAACATGAAGAGGATGGGGTGAAGAGAGGGGGAAGAGAAGGTGAAAAGAAGGGGTGAAGAGAACATGAAGAGGATGGGGTGAAGAGTGGGTGAAAAGGATAGGCGAAGAGAACATGACGAGGATGGGGTAAGGAGAGGGGGAAGAGAATGATGATGACAGGGTGAAGAAGATCTGGCGAGGAGATGGTGAAAAGGAGACATGAAGAGAGGAGTGCATAAGAGAAGGCTAACAACAGGATGAAGAAAGGGTGAACAGAAGAAGAGAGGGTAAAGAGGGTGGGGTGAAGAAAGGGCGAAGAGCGTGATAAAGAGACTGCAGAGGATAGGATAGAGAGAGGGGTGAAGAGAGGGTAAAAAGAAGGAGAGGATGACGTGAAGAGGATGAAGGTACGGTGAAAATCAGGATGAAGAGAGGGCGAAGAGGAGAGGGATGAGAAGGTGAAGAGGATTGGGGAAGATAGATTGCGGAGAATGGGGTGAAGAGAGGCTGAAGATGAGTGTGAAGAGGGTAAAGAGAACGTGAAGAGAAGAATGGAGAGAGTGTGAAGAGGATGGGATGTTATGAGGGTGAAGAGAGGGTGAAGAGATGGTGAAGAGCGGGCGAAGAGAGGTCGAGACAGTGAGGAGAGGGTTAGAAGGAAGGGTGAAGGGAGGGTTTGTTTGTTTGTTTGTTTGTTGTTGTTTTACGTCCTAGCAACATCTAAGGTCATATCAGGACGGGCCATGAAGGGAGGGTGAGGAATAGGATAGATGATGAAAGGAAGATGAAGGACAGGTGAAGTGACGATGAGGAAGAGGTGGAACTGGGGGAAGAGAAGGAAGAAAGGATACTGATGTGGAAGGGAATGAAAAGGGCCAGGGCAGGGTTAGAGGAAGGTAAGCGAAGGAAGGGTGGTTCCGAAGGACCGCTCATATAAAAACACAGGCTAACCTTGCTAGCAGTATTAGCAGTAGCACGGTCTCAGCAAATCTAATCTAATACTACTTTATACCACTTTAATCTATAGTAGAATGATGTACTCGAAAACAATTAATCTGTGGAAGAAAAATGGAAAAAAAGGAGTAAAATTTCTTTCTTTTCAAAGACAAGAAAAAACTCCGATCTACCAATGACAAATTAATTAAATAAACACACCACACAATACCCAAGGATGCCGAAGTAAGATTCATCCCAAATGACTTAGATTTACACCAACGTTAAAGTCACATATAAATCACCAAAGAAACCCACATAATGGCGGCCATACTGATCATGATGCTAGTTTAATCCATTGATTGTTCTTGGATCACCCTCCCCCCCCTCCCCCTAACCCGCAGCCTCCGCCAACTGCCCCATCCTCTGCCTCACCCATCATCATGCGGTCAGTCGCAATGCGACAAAGACTGCTTTCATTACTTAACCGCCGCTTTGTGCGGTTGTACATTTCATAAAAGCTGCTTGCAAAGTGTTGAAGTGCTGCTGGCTTTTGCAAGTTACTAGCGGCGCTCTCTCAGGGAGCAAATAGAGGTCTCACACTGGCAAGAACATGTCAAGACAGGCGCAAAATATTTGTCCCTGCAATGGCTGGTCGGGAGATGTTGGGAGTTCCATTCATCACTGCCCTTAATGCTGCCATGATAACATGGTTTGCTGTTAGGGTTTGCTCCCTTAGCCTTTGATTCTATCAAGAACCAGAACTTGTACCACAAGGCAGTGGTTTACAACTTTGCAAGGCAGGGGCGTCAAACTCCCTGAGGTATTTTAGCGCCTAAGTTATCCGAGGTACCTCACCCAGTGATATAGTAATCCCGCCATTCCATATGAGACAAGCTATCGACAAATGGCCACATTACTGCGCATGTGCAAACGGTGGCGTCCCCCCCCTCCCTCCCCCCCTCCCCTGCCTATTGTGGCCACTTTTACCGATTGGCGCGTGAGATGGCAGGCCCAGCCAATCAGAGGGCGGCACGGCATGGCATGCCGCCTCCTAGCGGCCAGGTAACTAACTAGACGCTGGCGCCGGTAATCCACTTACGTAACATTCTGGACACGGATGTGATGGCATTGTTCGATGCGCCACCTAATGAGCTGGGGGAGAAGGAGGGGAAGGTGGAGGAGGGTGGAGGAGGGGGAGGAGGGTGGAGGGATGGATGATGTGAGGCGAAGGAGGCAAGGGAATAGAGGGGAGAGGAAGAAGGGGAAAGGAGGAGAGGGGGAGGAGGGGAAGGGAATAGAGGGGAAGGAAGAAGGGGAAAGGAGGAGAGGGGGAGGAGGGGAAGGGAATATAGGGGAAGGAAGAAGGGGAAAGGAGGAGAGGGGGATGAGGGGAAGGGAAGGGAGGAGAAGGAGAGGAGGGGAAGTGGAAGTGAAATTGAAAGGAGAAGTGAGGGGATGGAGAGAAGGGATGGATGGCGGAGATGTAGAGGGGAGGAATGAGGGAAAAGAAGGGGGAAGGGAGAGGGGTGAAGAAGAGGAAGGAGAAGGGTGAAGGGGAGAGAATGGGAGCAGAGCTAGGAGGTCGACAGAGGAGAGAGAGGAGGTAAAGTGGAAGAGGAGGTGAGGGCAGGGAGAGGATAAGGGGGACGGGGAGAGTAGTGGAAGAGAATCAGAGATGGCTTCTTTTTTTTTTATTGTTGAAGATTTATACTGCCTTCAAGGATAAGCCTGAATAGGCTTGTTTTCACCATTAAACAGTCTGTCGATAGAAAGCCCGAGCCTACACTTTTACCGACCCAAGGGATTTTTAACCTCCCACACCACATAGACATGCTATGAGAGAAACTGGCCTTTGATGACGCTGTAAGTTATACACAGCGGTGGAAATCCAAATTGGCAGAGGTGGGGGCACGGGGAATCGAACCACTGACCTTCAGATTAGGAGTCTGACCTAGAAAAAAGTCAGACACTCTAACCACTCCGCCACAGAGAACACCACACAGATGCGTGGTAATGGTGATAGGGAGGGGAAGGGAGATGAGGGGAATTGGAAGGGGATGGAAGCAATACTGGTGTAAGGAAGGGAAAAGGAGAAATGGAGAGGAAGGGAAGTGGGAGGAGGTAAAAGAGAAGGGAATGTGAAGGAGGGGGAGGGAGAGGGATGTATGGGATGGGAAGGAAAGAGAAAGGGGGCGGAAGTGAAGGAGAGAGGAGGAGTGGGGAAGGGGAAGGAGAGAGAAAAAGAAGGGAATGGTTAGGACAATGTCGGGAGAGTTGAAGGAGAGAGGAATGGTTAGATAATGGATCGAAAAGTGTGAAGAGGAGAGCAGGGAGGGGAGGCGAGAGGGGAGGGCAAGGGGATTTGAGATGAAGGGGGGAGGAAGAGGAAAGGGAGGTAAGGTGGAGAGAGGAGAGAGAGGAGGAGTAGGAAAGACTGAGGAGAAGGAGATGTGTGGAGAACATGGAGAAGGGGGAGAAGGGGGGAGGGGGGAAGGAGGGAAGGGGGAAGGAGGGAAGGAGGGAGAGGAAGGGAAGGAGGGAAGGAGGGAAGGAGATGAGGAGGGAAGGGGGAAGGAGGGCAGGAGAGGAGGAGGGAAGGAGGGAAGGAGGGAAGGGGGAAGGAGGGAAGGAGGGAATGGGGAAGGAGGGAAGGGGGAAGGAGGGAAGGGGGAAGGAGGGACCGAAGGATGGAGGGAAGGGGGAAGGATGGATGGATGGAAGAAGGGAAGGGGGAAGGAGGAAAAGGGAGTGGAGGTGAGAGGGAGTAGAGGTGAGAGCGGAGGTGGAGTGGAGGGGGGGGGGAACTTGGAATGGAAGGGAATAGGTACGGGCTAGAGGTAAGTGTAGTGTGGATGATACAGAAGGGGAAAAGGAAGATGGAAGGGATGGTATACCAACGACAATTGAGCCGCCATGTGTGTGTAGTCACAAGTCGATACCCCTCCTGATTTGACCTTATATGCTGCTAGGACGTACACCCTCAAGCAATTAGTCACCTCAACAATTGCTCTAAGCACACCTCATGAGCACATATGGCAAGTTAGCCACAAATCATATCGTCCTTTTAGAAATGAATACAATTATATGCGCCCCAATTCCCCAATTTGCAAGTGTCATGATTGTATGAGAAGAATTTGCCATTTTTGGATCCCTCAATGTTATATATCCCTCAATTATTATATCACCGGAGGATATCCCACGTACAAATACCTGTATATCATATATCATCTTCTCTTTTGTTATACTATTGACGCAGTCACGAAACAAACAACACAAATTTCGAACAAAATATAATGACTAGAAGGGATGGCTGCATGAATTTGGCACCTACCTATTATGTGCAATTGAAGCCATGGGTTCAAACCCTGGCTGAGTCACATTTTTGTATTCTTATCGTTACCTATCCTGACACTAGACATTACCAGGAAGAGAAAAGGAGCAGGAATGGTGGGGATCAACAATCTGTGATTGAAATTCATCATGCTTATTAATCAACGAATGCAACAACAAACACAGATGTTTTAAATCAGCGATACTGAAACTTTCAAAATTATTTAATGGGCACATCGGTTAAAATCGATACTTTGGTGTGTTCCCAATTGAGATAGTTAAGTTGCAATGCGTCATGATAAAAGAAGAGAGATTGATGCTTCATTCTGACACATCACATTTGAAAAGATAAAAACAACCAAAAGAGGCCTGGGAAGTGTTGATGGCCTGTGTCCTAAAATAATACCCTTTTGATGACCTGGATCTGGGACATAATGCAACGCCCCCTACCCCCGTGCAATGAGCAGCTCAGGAGTGGAGTCCAGCGGAAGCTGGCAGTGCAGCCAGTCAGCGTTCGCCACAGCGTGTAAATGGCCGGCCTCAGGACGGTCAAGGTCAAGGTCAGCCTCTATGGCTTGTCATGAGTTTAATAATTGGAATTAAGCGTGTTCAGTAAATTTGATTTAAAGTTGAATAAACTAAGGAAACATCAATTTCAAAACCAAAACAATGTCCCAGATGTGAGCCACCTCTATGGCTTGCCTTCAGGTTCATTATTCGAATCAACCACCTGTAGTAAATTTGATTTAAAATTGCATAATCTGAAGAAACAATATCAATTTCTAAACCAAAGCAATGACCCACATTTGATCCGCAATATCCAACTTAGATCCTGGCTCCCTTATTAAATATTTAGTCCTTTAAGCGAATGCACTCAGTGAAATAGGCCAAAATAGGGAGGTGGGTTCGCCTCTATTAAAATATGCAAAATTATGTATTCATTGAATGTGAAAATAATTTATATTAATTGAAATATGAAATGTGTTAATCAGCTATTAATTCTATGTATTCATTGAAATTTGCAAAAATATGTATTCATTGAAATTTGAAATTTGTGAAAGTATCTATTTATTGAAATTTGTGAAAATATGTATTGATTGAACTTTGTGAAAATATGTATTCATTGAAATGTGCTATATATATATAGATATATAAATTCGTGAAATATGTATTCATTGAAATTTGTGAAAATATGTATTCATTGAAATTTGTGAAAATATGTATTCATTGAAATATGCTCTATATACACACTCACACACATATATATATGAAGTGGGCGTGTCTACTCGCCTTGAGCAATTTGCGCACTCGTTCCAATGGGCGCGCAAATTGCTTTCACTTGGGCATGCGAGGGTTCGTGGTGGTAAAGCGTTGCTTAGCGACTAGCTAAGCAAAGATGGAAGGTCGGGCATACGGCATGCTCTGTCGTTTCCGCCGATATTTAGGCTTTTATTATCGAAATTCTAAACTAATTTAATGAACCAACATGGGAGGGAACGGGAGGCATCTACTACTTTATTAACTATGTATATTTCGTTGGTATCCATGTTAGTTTTGGGTAAGAATAAACCGTGAGCTCTTGTGAAGGTGAAAAAAAAAAAAAAAAGAAGAAATATATATATATTCCTGACCTAAAAACATACAACAAATATCTGTGCAAAATAAAACCAGGAAACCCCCTCTAAGCTGCTCCACAAGGGGGCATGTGATATGTCAAGGCCCACCAGCTGGACCGCCCATGAGAGGTAACCCCCTGCCAGAAAACAGCCAGATAACATCAAATCCAAACATAAATCAACTACCTATTATGTACAACCCTATAATATGTAAATAGAGTAGGCTAGTCTAGAATTAAGTGTAGGAAAAAATAAAAAGAGGAAGACTCTTACCAAGAAAATCCAAAAAAACTAACATAGATCACTAACCACAAACCATAATCTTAAGAAACACTGACCGATAACTGCCCAGCATTGAAAACAAGCTTGATCATCCGAGCTTATATGCTATGGACAGCATAAACATCCCATAACAAATTATAAAAAATAAAATAAAATAAATATATATATATATATATATATATATAGACATTTCGTAAGCAATCTCATAATCTTTAATAATGAAAAATAAAACAGGACTTAAAGCTAGGATCTAACTGGGAATGAGTATCGCGATTCCAGTACACGCCGACCCGGACCACCGACAACCCCCTATAGACTACATCACCGTTCCAGCGGCGCGGTCCATTGTGGGATGCATCAGAGCAAAACAAACCCACGAGAAGCACATGGCACATGCTAATACACTGGGTGCAGCTATGAAATGTGCTAGTTTCAGCTCATCTCAGCTCTTGTTTGAAACATAGAATACCAACTAAGAAAATATATATAATAAATTAAGATATTAATCTTTTATCCAGCATTGCATTTACATCAATATAATCAGCACATCTTATGCCATGTGCATTTAGATTTAGACAAATCTGGGCACTCAGATTAGTGTTAGAGCCATAGCCAGAGTCAGTTTTACTTATTTTCTTAATGTTTTTATTTATATATCCTATGGTTAATGACATATGTAGGACTAGAAAATTAGTAGGGTTAATCAGACATTGGTTATATATTTCTGTGAAACAAGTGTATGTTGACACATTTGGCATTTTAATATTTAGAACAAGAATTACTAATGGTGATGTGGATATCACAGATTGCTTTGTGTGGAATTGTATGTTTCTTAGCTCAAAATATTTAACTATGGCTAGTTTTGTCTTAGCTATATTCATCAGATCATTATATTGCATGTGTGCATAGATGTTTATGCAATTGTTATGTATTTCTATTCGTTTTGAATAAAATCGAAGTTTTCCCCCTATGGTTATCGACAAACTCAATGGCCATTCGTATTTGCTTTGCTGCCAAGGCCGTTTTCAGCACATGCGCAGTCGGAACCGTGATCCCGTCTATTCCTTGCAGCACTTGCTCCTAATGTGCGACTTACTGCAGCACCAGGAGCACCAGTGCCTGTAACTGGGTCATTCTTTAAAACTGGGCACGAAAGTGTGACATGGAAACCAAAAGTGAAAACTTCCAAATAATAGCAAAAAACCTTCCAAATAATAGCCTAATCCAATGTCCTATGAAGGTATGCATATGTCAGAGTTGAAAACAATTAATTTCACTTTTTGAATTAGATCTTATACATATTGAGCAATACATTAATATCACTCGTGTAGCATGAACATCAAAGACACATCCAGAACCTCATTTTAACATATACATCATAGTCAAACAAGATTTTATTGATTACTCTTAAGCAGACAAGGTTATGACTTGTAAGACAACATTTGAGAAATAAGTTGAAAAAAGTTTGGCTACATGCATAGTGTAAATTTTCACTTTTTCTCTCTTGGGGTACCTTCAATAAATGTACTATTGCTAACATACTTAATACACAGAGGGTACAATAATTATTTGACTAGCAATCAATAAAAGAAAGAACAAATTATCAGCATCGTAATGTGGAAACCAAATATGTGGTGCCCAGTTTTAAAGAATGACCCAACTACATGTGCGGTCGTCCCTGCTACACCCCTCCTCCTTGTTGAAAGAGAAGCATGGCTGCTTCCCATCCTTAGTATAAATCTGCCTAGATCGACTCGGACTCCCCCCCCTCCCTGGAATGGTACTCACCGAGCCCAGCTGCTTCCTCATATATTCGAAAGCGTAGTATTTAAGGGAGATCTCGGGATTACCCGAGGAAAAAGCCATATACCCATCAAAGGCAGCAAGCTTCATCATTGCCCGATTGTAGTTTACATGGCTATTTTCTACGAAAGTGCCTGATTTGGCCTTCCCAGCAATATGCCCTAAAGGCTCAGTCACATACACCTTAGTGGACCTAGTTGAATGTAGTGGAGGCTAAGCTAGTTGAATGTAGTTGAATGTAGTGCAACATACAGGCATCCGTACTTCTCCGTGATGAGAACGTGATAAGAATGTGTGTGGGCTGTGAGTTCCGATTTAAGCTTTGGACATGTTCAAAAGAGAGGTAGGTTTGAGGCAGACGTAGCCGCCATGATGATAGCGTACTCTAGCGTACTCTAGCATACTCTAGTGTACTTCTTAATGTACTCTAGGATACTCTAGCATACTCTAGCCTACTCTGGCATACTTTGACTTGCACAAAACCTTGGCCGTTCTGCCGTGGTGACATAGCCGTTAGTGGACAAAGTTGAACGTAGTTGAACATAGTGGAGCGTAACGTAGTTCAACATAGTTCAACATAGTTGAATCTAGTTGGATGTATTTGAATGTAGTTGGATCTATACTGTAACATACCAGGATCCATACCATAACGTATTTATCCATACCATTAGGTGGCTCATCAACCAAAACCTGCCGTCCCTTAACGTATTTGAACGTAGTGACAGCACGTTTGATCCATGTTTGACCCACATTATTCTATCTACATTCAACTACGTCCACTAACGTGTATGTGACCAGGGCATAAGTGTTTGAGGATACGCAAAAGTTTGTTTCTGTCAGTCTCCTTTGAGGCGACGACCCAATTAACAAATCAGTTCAAAGGGTGTTAATTTGTTCACATCCGTTCTGTCCTCGACATGTCTGCGCAAAGACCATTTACTTCTAGCTTCACGCTCACGGCTTACGCAGTGGTCATCGGACAAACTGAAGCTTGATGCCCGATGACGATGACGGCATCTCCTCCTATCGTCTCGTGGTGTAAGTCGTCTACTGGGGCTCCACCCTCTCGAATGTCTGCTGCTCGTGCTCTGGTATGTCCTCCTCTCACGTGAACGATCCTTCGTCTGCCGCCTCGTCCGGTCCCTGGTCAGCTTCGCCATATCGTCCTCTAAGTCTCGCTCTGTCTTCTCAAGTTCAGCAAGTCGCTTTCGTTGTCCCAGAGCATGGATCCGCTTGTTCAGCTCACGTTCTTCAATGTCTATCATATTGTCGTCAGGCAGGACCTCCGTCGGGCGTTCCGACTTGACGATTACGGTTTTCCCTCCCTTCACCATCTTGTCGCACACAGATTTCGTAACGGAGCGTGTCGTGCGCTTTGCCGATAGACGTATGTGGTAAGCATTGTTAACGAGTTCACTATGCACAAGGCTGCAATACGCGCAGCAGGCCCTTGGCATAGCCAGCAATAGTCAGTCTTCGGTTATGTAAACCGGGACGGTGTAGCCTGAGGTGGTGAAGTCGCGGTACCAAAGTACCGAATCCGCAAGCAAAGATTTGAAATGCAAAACCTATAGTCTACACTGTCCCATTGAGACAAACTGATGTGGCCAGCAGGTGCCTGGAGAAGGGTCCACAGCGAGGAAAGGAGGAAAATCAGGTGACCACTGTCCCATATTGAGCATACCCTTGCAGGATGAGTTTCCCATTCTTTAAGTACTGATATTGTGTGATTTAAACAGTGGTCGATGTAGATACATTTAAAATATACTTCAATCACTTAAATCTGTGCAAAAGATGCATAAATGTGTGATAATGTCTGAACAAGAAGCTACTAACAAATTAATGGATGTATTCGACTGGGACCTTTCCATAATTTGAGCCAATCAGAGCCATTTCTTTCTATTGCAAATGGCTGCCCCCTATTGCAATAAAAAAGAATGGCTCTGATTGGCTAACACTGAGAACTGTTCTCAGCCAATCAGAGCTGTTCTTTTCATTGCAAATGGCGGCCACCATAGGGGGCAGCCATTTGCAATAGAACAGCTCTGATTGGCTGACACTGACTTCTCGTGAAAACGAGAAGAGGAGAGTCCATTTCCGGCAAGTTCAAACGGGCTCAGACAAGTTCAACCTTGGTTGGTTGTCCCTCTCTGTTCAGCGCTGAATATGCTTATTGGCACCTGCTGAGTATATAACCGACCTGGCGCCCCCCAGCGGTACGACCCTGAACTATCCTACGAATTCCTCTGGTAGCCCCCGGGGGCAGCACGGTGCATATTCGGTTACATCCGCATATGCGTTGTATACACGTGGGTGCATATATAGACATTTCGTAAGCAATCTCATAATCTTTAATAATGAAACATAAAAAAGTACTTAAAGCCTCCCGAACAAGTCGCTCAGACATAATCATAACAACGCCCGACTGATCACGGAATCTAATGAGGGTGCACCCTAAATATTATGTGTAATGCAATTAATTACAACTATCTGACTGGGTAGTGGGGAGATCCAGAATAACTGACTTGGCATGTGCTGAATCAAATTAGTGAGGGCTATGCTTAGAACTGTAAGCGCATGCACACTAAAAGCGCTTGCTACTATGACAGGTAATATAGCCGGTAACAAAATTAATGTGGGCAGGAAAAGATGTCAATAAGGCAGTAACAGTGAATGCAGACAGTAAAGGTATTGATCAGGAAGTAACAGAGTGAATACATACAACATAGTTAATAAGGCAGTAAACATGTGAATTGCAAGCAGTAAAAGGGCAGTATAGACAATAAGGTAATGAATGCAGGCAGGACAATATTCAATGCAGGCAGTAGCATAGACAGAAAAATAGTGTGAAACGCGTTATTGACGCTATTCACGCCACAGCCATGTTGAAACCAGACCGAGGCCATGTAAGCATCTGCTAGGTGCCGATCTGCGTTTGATTATGAAAATGGCTCCGAATATTTTTTTTGTCAATCAAATACCTCTTGAAATCACTCAAATTTGAAGATATTCATTTTTGAAACTACTACATTCATGTTTGCATCCCTGTTTTCTATATATTGGCTAATTTTCATGTTAACTGTACAATGTTGACTTCAAGTCTAGATAGTTATGGTGGTATCACATACCATGCAGCACTGTCAGCGTAGTTATCTGCATAATGTGGCTAAACAACTAGTCTTAGTAATTACACATTAATAAGGGCTTTAAAAGGGTTATATATACATTATAAAATATATATATATTAAGAAAGTTATGCAATTTTTAATTTAAGAAAAGATCGGCAACCAGGGTGGGCGCCTTTATTGACATTGCCTACTGTTCATCCTCAAAATGCATCTCATGATCACTCAATCTTCATGAAAATTGACCAATAGATAGAAAAAAAAGGTATGCAAAAATGAATATGATAGTTTCAAAAGTGAAATTCTTCAATTTTTACTCCTTTAATTTCTGTCATAGTTCATACACCTCGGCACACAGCAGTGTCTTATGGCCATTTTCACCGTTTCACAACACCCAATGCGTAATCAGCCTCGTTCTGATGCCTAATTAGGTCACACGTGTATAATGTGAATACACTGTGTATGTACAGCTGGTTTCTCCTGGTCTGTAGCTGACGCAACACAAAGAAAAGACAAGGAAAGAAGCCCGTGTTTCGAGGTTTAATTCCTTACTCCGCCCACCGAAGCATCATCGAACCAAGCGATCCACACCCTGACCAGCCAAGTCGCAGGTAACCTCTCATGGTGGTGGTTGGTGGGGGGGGGGGGGGTGGCTGCTAGCCAATCGCAGTAGAAGGGCGGTCCACCCAGGGACCCCCTCTGGCTAGAGTGCTGCCACCTGTTGCCCTATATGGGCAACAGTGGTAAGCGAAGTCCAGCCACAAAGTTAGGTAATATGAGCAATACAGTAATTAATATGGGCAATATAGGGGTTAATAATGGAGTCAAAGAGTCAAAGGGATGATTGGCAGGTCTGGGTGTGAGTGCACTCAGGGCCTGGCTGTCTGCTGAAGTAGGAGTCAATGCATGCAGGGGTCAAGGTTGATGGTGGCCACAGGTCAATCAGCTCTGGTGGTGGGCAGACCACTGGTGGTTATGGTAACCAGAAATGCTGAGTCCCTATTGGAGGAACTGGGAATGCTGCATCCCTTTTGGTTGAAGTGAATGGCATGATCCTATACCAAGAATCCATGTACTAGATATAATAAACCAGAGGACTGGACTCTCTTCTCTTCTCTTACACCTTACTCTCTTCCTACGTTACGGGGCTGTCACACTACGACGCTTCTCGCCGGCGACCGGTGAACGTGTGTTGATTTTGGGCGATAAAAAGTGAAACATCGGGACGCGCTGATGGCGCGTTATGCGCGCGTCGGTGCATTTCACTACATGTCGGTACACTATCCTTGACGCTGATGGTCGGCGCGAAACGCCGGCGCGTGTTCCCTATCGCCCAAGGTTTTAAACATGTCAAAAAAAAAACAACGACCGCCAGCGCGCGCAAATATATGGGTAAGGACGTTAGGCGCGCGTCGCGCGTCGCGCTGCGTTCGACGCGCCGGAATAATGTTATGGGAACGCTAGGAAGACGGCGCGCGCGCGGGAGGGTCGTTGCTCACACGTTGCGGCAAACTGGGCCGTTTTTGTTTTACGCCCTAGCAACATTTAAGGTTAAATGAAGACATCGCGCCAAACTTTTTTTTTTTTTTCCCCCAGCGCGTCGACACACGTTGGCCGCGCGCGCATAACGCGCCGCGCTGACGCCGATCTTTTCCCCCAAACCGCCGAAAAGTTTGACGTTTCTCGACGCGCAAGATTTAATTTTCAACGCTGACGGGTCGCCGGGAGAAACGTTGTAGTGTGACAGCCCCATAAAACTACGTTAAACTACGTTAAACTGTGTTAAACTACATTAAACTACATTAAACTACGTTAAACTACGTTAAACTACGTTAAACTACGTTAAACTACGTTCAACTACGTTCAACTACGTTCAACTACGTTCAACTGCATTTTCAACTACTTTCAACTACGTTAGCCTCCACTACCTTCAACTACGTCCACTAGCGGCTATGTGACCGTGGCTTTAGATAATGAATTCAGGTACTAATGGAGTTAATGCCTCAGTGCGTTCAATGAAAGCTTGGCGCTGATTCGCTGCGATTGCTGGGCACAGGAGGACACCAACCAATCATGTCACACAGCTCACACTGTCACAACCTGCTCATACCCCTAACCGGCACTCATTGGCTCAAGCCATCACACAACCGTGCTCGACCCCTGACCACTGTCACTTCCAACATTATAACACAACCAGTCTAAATCTGGTACTCTCTCCAGTCAGTCAATCACCAGCTATCCACAATATGCGATGTAGGCAGTTACTATGGATACTGAGCGAGGTAAGGTTTAACCTCAAGTGGGACAGAGTCCAATCCACGATTCAGTTACCATAAGCTTAGGACAATGTGTGACAATCCAGAAGGCTTTCGGATTTAAAACAGTTTGTCAACTTTTATCAGGCAAGGACATTTAATTCTTTTTTTTGGGGGGTGGGGTGTGGGGTGTACATTAGTTGCTTAAACAGGGGAAAATTTAATCGCGGACAATTGGTGTTCCTCATTCCACTGCTCCTTGCCCTATCCTAGTAATACCAAGCACCAGGCTAGGTAGCGACTAGCACACAATTTTAAGTCATTGGTTTGACTCGGCCAGCTTCTCACCATTCTGTGTACAAATTAAAGAAAAGATTACTGAGAAAATTAGACTTTTTTTTGTTTATCCCAGAAAGCACCAGTCAGCATGATGGTAATGGATTAAATGGATGCTTGCGCTCATTCGTTGTTATTACTGGGTGATGGGGCCAGTGCAGCCCTCACACCTTTCTCACCCGTCTCAGTACCACGGCATATGCAAACAATCACACTTGTCACCACTCCACCCTGGCTGAACTACTCGGCCTGTCACATTGCGGACAATCACACCTCACCCCGTGTACTGCCCTTAAACCCCCAGCCGTCCCTCACTCCATCCAGCCCGCCTCCTCTGGACTTGGATACACACAACATCACTTCTTGATTTACGCTTGAAAACTGCAATAAGTTTTGCCTGTGTGGGAAATTCCTTTCACTTTAAAAAAATTACTCATCCATATATATATATATATATATATAAGTAAAATTTTCCGATATAATGGCATGAGGATATATGTGAAATTACTATAATAAATTGCAAACTGTCTATATAATGGTAAATGGTGATATATAAAAACCAAAGGCATATGAGGGATATGTGGAGTTGGTAAACTATTACTCATTAGGTATAGACATTGTATAGTAAAATAGTCTTTGGGGGAGTGTCAGTTCTTAGATAAGTCTTTGGAGGAGTCACCTCACATACCCCCTCCCCCCATGGTGTTATTTATGGATCATTGGCCACCACAAGGCACTGTAGCCAGCATAACAAGGCCTTGGATACAACAGATTGAACTCTGATTGGTGGATCGAACCATGTGACCACTGCCATCTTGGATTCTAGAAACCTATATAAGGTAATAAATGAAGGAGTCTCACTCTCCTACTTTCACTCTTCACCTACTTTCCTTCATTACCTGAATTGAGTTCTCTTGGCTTGTCCACACCACTCACACCACCAGCCGGCGACTTTACATATATATATATATATATATATATAGTTATACGAATCTTACCTGGTTACAGATAATGGACGTTGTGAGTTGATTATGCTAATTGCTGTACCCGGATGTGCTTCCTGCTCCTTCGTCTACGAGTAGTCTGAGGCTTAGTACCGGGGTAAAAAACTTCCGAGCGAGTGGAGTCTCAAGCCTCGCGCAGGAGGTGGAGCGGTGCATGCCGCCCCCCCCCCCCACCCCCCGATCCAGGGGGGGGGGGGTAGGAGAGGAGCACTACAGAGCTTATTACAGGCGATAAGGGGCTTATCACAATCCATATATATATATATATGTATATATATATATATATATATATATATATATGTATATCGACAAGATGTTGTGCGTCTGTCAGCAAGTTGCCCCGTTAACCACACTAAAAAGTAAGAGCCGATCAGGGTAGTGAGCCAAGTATCTCGCTGAGTTTGAATAAAGTCTAATTACCCCCCTTTGTTGGAAGCGAAGATGAATGGCAGCAGAGGGAGAGGGAGACCAAGAACATCATGGTTTACAAATATTTCACAGTGGACAGGCTTGAATTATTCACAGTCTATCAGAACAGCACACCATCGGGACAAGTGGAGAACCATTGCATCCAACCCTCGACTAGAGGACGGAACTATTGATTGATTGATGACCCCCCCCCCCACATTTTGGTTTCCTCATTCACTGTGCCATTAGTGCAATAAAAGCATCTGATTAGGAGAATATACTATTTTAAAACCCTGATGTTGACGCTTAGTCCACTTGACCTCTTGACCTAATTCCTATACCGGATGCGGTGATCAAATCGGGTAGAGCACAGGCTTCCCTGCACAGAAGGTTGGGACTTCGAAACCAGGCTGAGTCAAACCAATGACCTACACAATTGATACCTGCTGCTACCTAGCCTGGCGTCTCCATTACAAGGATAGGGCAAGGACTGGTTAGCTCTGTATCAGGATAATGTGACTGAGTGGGAAATTGGGTCATGGTGATGGCAGCTTGGTTTCCCAGTGAGTGGGGCAGCACTATAAAGTCACTATGAGTGCGCACTATCACAAGTCGGTACCCATCCTCATATGACCTTAAGTGTTGCCAGGATGCAAAACCAAAAAAAAACAAAACAAATAAACCTAATTCCTATTGAAACCAATGCTACAAGAAGCTCGGCGTGAGGGATTAGGACATGTGACCCGAATGGTCAACCATAGTTGACGGGATGGCCAAATGAGTTAGAGCGTCCGTCTCCCGTGTGGTAGATCGTGGGGTCGTGGGTTCGAATCCTGGTCGAGTCAAACCAATGTCTTAAAAATTGATACTTGTCGCTTCCTAGCCAGGCGCTCGGCATTATTAGGATAGGGCAAGAAGCAGTGGAATGAGGAAGACCAATCGCCTGCGACTGAAATTTCCCCTGCTTCAACAACTAATGTACCCCCCAAAAAAAAAACTAGTGCACTTCCGGCCAGTAACTGCATTTAGAGAAAATGTGACAGTGAGCTGAAAACTGGTTTTCTCTCTTTGGGACAAAATACAGATCTGGAATTACAAGCACGACAATACAAAAGAAACCCACCAGACAAGATGGCCGAATTAGTTAAATGCCTATTTCACGGGTGGCACATTGTGGGATTCGAACTCGTGGGTTTGAACCCCGGCTGAGTAAAACCAATGACTTAAAAATGATTAATCTTTGCTGCCTAGCCTGGCATTTGGCATTACTAGGGTAGGGCAAGGAGCAGTGGGATGACGGAGACACATTCTTAATGACTGAACTTGTCCGAATGTAAAATATATACAATGCATATATTTGTTAACCCTAAAGCTCCCAAAACATAGTGGCACTTCCCATATGTAAGCCGATACGGGACGGAAAAATATATAACTTAATCATGACAATTATTAACGTAATGGCGCACTTCAAAAACCACCCCGACAAATGTCACCATGAGGCAATTTTTAATTGTCGATGGAAGGTTGAATCGTATTTGTATTGGTACAGGTGAGCAATCTCTCGCTCTGCACATGTACACACATTATTTTATATATCTATTAGCTCGGGCTTGCTTGTGGTAAAAAATTAACTCTCTTTACATGCGCTACCGCCTTCTTGTACTTTCACCAAATCACACCTGTATTCTATCAAGTTATGTATTGGTTTGCAATGTTAGCATTTAAATTCTTTAACTCAGTATGCCATTTTTATTGTCACTAAATGCAATTTCTGAAGAACTGGTGTGACATGATCATATTTCTGATTATTTGTTATTATTCACCAGCGCTGTTCTAAAATCGCTGAATGTCATTTATGTTATATTCGGATATGCCATACAACTAGGGAGTTGCAATAGTGAGGGCATGGGTCGGCACATTATAAACCACTCATAATATTAGATATTGTTCATGGTGGTTCGCCAACATGGGTAATTTGCGCATGAATGGGGAGCCTTATGGTGGCGCCACCTGGGTTCGAACCATCCCCATGGCAACCTACCGGTCTCACATGGAACCTGCCGCTCGCGAGACTCTGACGTCACAATCCCCCTCTCGCGAGACTCTGACGTCACGGGACCCATCCTCGGACTGCTGGGAACCTCCACACATCACTTCCACTCGGGCAGCCCGACGAGCAACTCACCACCTCAACTCAGCCGCCCACCCAACCCTTCAACAAACGAACATTCAAATGCGTGGGGTTGAGGGCCTAAGTCGAACAATCACACCGATATTAACTTCTATCTCTCTAATCTAATTACTACATATATCAACTTTGTTCAATAAAAATTCCATATCATAGGCTCCTTGTTCGCGTTGTAAATTCCTATGCGCATGTGAAATAGTGCCTTTCAATCAAAATATGACAGGTTTGTTGGATGAGGTTTGACATCATAGCAACATCTCCAGTCATATCAGAATTGGTACCGACTTGTGGCAGTGTGCACTCAGGGGGAATTTTTCAGTGCTACTCCTGTGGGAGACAAAGCTGGTGCCATTACGACGCAATGGAGGCATTCGACTGGGCCTCTCTAAGCGAATATCAAAATATTTCTTTACAAATTCCTATTCGACTGGGACCGGAAGTGGGTTACTATACGCATGATTCGGATGTGTGTTGTGGCTCCATCCGATCCATCCGTAAATCTTGCGGATAGAAAGGGCCCAGTCGAATGCCTCCATTATCTCACTCAGTCACATGATCCTGATGAAGAGTCAACCAGTCCTTGCCTTATCCGAGTAATGACAAGTGCCAGGGTAAGTAGTGTCGTGCAGGTGATGAAAATGGGCGATATTGTGCCTAGAGCGGGACTCGAACCCACATCTCTATGCATTCCGGGCCAGTATGCTAACCATTATACCACCTAGGCTCCCTGATATTACCACACTACCCATGCCTACCTGTCTATGTGGTTACTTGCCTGAACGGTCAGTGCAGACTACTGCACTCATCCCCCTGGAATTGTAAGTCTTTTAATGCTTTCAATTACATACATACAAGCAATGCACTAACACACACACATACACAGGGTAGGTTCAACAACCATACAGCCCGTAGCTTGTACAGGATCATGGTCACGGCAACCAGTGTCATGGGGTGATGAAAATGGGAAATATTGCACCTAGAGCAGGACTTGAACCCACATCTCTATGCATTCTGGGCCAGTATGCTAACCATTACACCACTCCCTGATATCACCACACTACCATGCCTACCTGTCTATGTGGTTACTTGCCTGAGCGGTCAGTGCAGACTACTACAGTAGTGACAAGCATAGATTTTGTAAGTCATTCGTCTAACTCGGCTGTGATTCAATTCCCCAACTTCCCCACAAGAAGCCTGTGCCTTTACAGATTCCGCCACCGTGTCCAGTTCATATGATAGGTTTGTTTGTTGTTGTTTTACGTCCTAGCAACATCTAAGGTAATATCAGGACGTGTACCAACTTGTGACAGTGCGCACTCATGGCGACTTCACAGTGCTGCACTACTGGAAGACCAGGTCACCAGCACCATGACCTGATATCTTACTCAGTCACATTATCCTGACACTGAGCCAACCAGTCCTTGTCCTATCCTAATAATGCCGAGCGCCAGGTTAGGAAGCAACAAGTATCAATTTTTAAGTCATTGGTTTGACTTGACTGGGGTTCGACCCCACGACCCCACGATCTACCAACACGGGAGACGGACGCTCTAACTCATTCGGCCATCCCGTCATTTCTCATATGATAGGAAGCAGACTCGAGGTTGGGAAGAAATTAGCGCGTTAGTCCCGAGCTTCCTAATTGCATCGAGTATCTCCCTGGTATTGTGGTAGCCTGCACTGACCTCTGAGGTAAAGAGCCACACAGAGACAGGTAGGCATCGCTATGATGCTCGCATCAGGGAGTGTAGGTAGTGTAATGGTTAGCACACTAGACCCAGAATGGCAAGAAGTGTGGCTTCGAATCCTGCTCTAGGCGCAATATTATCCACTTTCATCAGGATCAGGATCCTGTATTGCTATGCATTGTATGGTTGTTGAACCCACCCTGTGTATGTATATATGTAAGTGTATTGCCTGTAAATAATATATGCATTACAGACAAGATATTACGCAGTTGTAAGCATTAAATGACTTACGGCCCCCAATAGCCGATGTTTACTTTTTGTGCTGGGGGCTCGATAAACAGGTAAATGAGTTACGGACGTAAACCAATTAAATGACTGACAATTCCAGTGGGATGAGTGTAGTTCTCTCTGGGAAGGAAACACATAGACACATATGCGTGGATAAGGTGACTGTTTTAGGGACACTAGGTAGTGTAATGGTTCGTACAAAAGCCCTGGAATGGCAATAAGTGTGGGTTCGAACCCTGCTGTAGGCGCAACATTTCCTACATTCGCCACCCCCAGGACACTGGAGCCAAGACCAGGATCCTGTAATGCTATGCGCTGTATGCTTGTTGAACCTACCCTGTGCATTTATTGGTTAGCACACTTTTTGTTTTTTGTTTTTTTGTTTGTTTGTAAATATAGTTTATTCATTGAATAAAGTCTTTTGTCAGCGCTGTGGCACTGGTCTTCTAGCCATGTGACAATACAGTTATTTACAATATATGTATATGTAGTCTGATATTGTCATCAGCAGCTAGCTCAAATCAGCTGAAATAACAATATTAACCATTCAAAGACTTACATATGATATAGTTTGACAATTCACATATAAAAATAGTAGTTATATGTTGTATTCATACATACTTAGATACCTACATGTGTATTGATTAGACCTTTACATTATGGAGTGGTTAGGTGCAGAGTTTCCCTTCATAGGTTTGTATGCCTACTGTGTTGTGAATTGCATAATTATCATGTAGTTGGAGAGAACATTTTGAGATGGAGTGCTAGTAGAATGGTTTGTGTATTCTGTTAGATATAGTGTGGTTAGCTTGTAAGGTTATGCTTAAAAGGTTAATACCTCGGGTGTGTTTTTTGACTACATGAAGTAGTTTGAGTAAGTAGGTTGTTAGTAATGATGAGATAAACTATGCTTGGAGGATTGTACATTTCAGTGATTTAGTAGTCTAGTACAGTCTTTATTAGTGTCTATGTTTATAGCAATACTACCAGACTGATACACATTTTCTGAATTTGCTCGGCAAATAATTTGTAAGGTGGTTCACTTGGTTTGTTGGCAGCAGGTAAAGGAGCGCATGTGATGTTGAGAGGGGGTGGGTCGCCATAGGTGCTTATAGTAGATAGATAATTAAATATGGCGACCTCATCACTAGGCCTGTAGAAGGGCCTGATTGGCTTGGTGAATTCTTACCAGGTTCTTTAATTCTAGCTGTGTTTGTGCATGTCTATTTCTGACTGGCAATTTGCTGCCTTTGTAGATAGGGGCTCTAGCCCCGGAATGGCAATTAGTGTGGGTTCGAATCCTGCTATAGGCTCAACATTTCCCATATTCATCAAGCCCTTGACACTGGTTCATATCTGTGTTCCATTACTTACAACAGCTCAAGCCGATGCAACCCCTTCAGCGCCCCTACCGGCGCACGCGTAAACAAGTTCTGCTGGAGGTGTCTGCAACAGAACAAAGGTCAAGGTCAGCCGAGGTCAGCAGAGGTCACAGACCAGGATGAGGTCAGTGCAATCACGAACAAACCAAAAAGTGTACCTTTCATTGAGGTCCTAGCAACATGTAAGATCCAATTCAATCCAATAAGGTTTATTTCAACATCCTCATTATATGCAGTTACAATTTTCATGAAATTTAATTAATTACAGTGTATGAAGAAAAGGACAAATGAAAGAAGCACAATGTTTATGATATATCTACTAGGGAGAGTGCGCACTCATGGTGACTTTATAGTGTTGAAATGAGACATAATCCCTATAACAGACGGCTTTGGTAGTTGAAATCCTCCATAGGATTGTTGGTTGGCTGTTGGAGTTTTACGTCCTGGCAACATCTACAATCATGTCAGGAAGGGTACCGACTTGTGACAGTGTGCACTCATGGCGACTTTATAGTGCTGCCCCACTGGGAGACCAGGCCGCCAGCACCATGATCTGATATCCCACTCAGTCACATTATCCTGCCACTGAGCCAACCAGTCCTTGCCCTATCCTAATAATGCCGAGCGATTAGCTAGGAAGCGACAAATATTATGTTGAAGTCATTGGTTTGACTCGACCAGAGTTCTAACCCGTGGGTTCGAATCCCACGATTTACCAAAACGGGAGACGGACGCTCAACTCATCTGGCCATACAGTCTGGTGTTCCTCTAGGGGAACTTTTTCACAGATAATAAAGCAAATATATTTACCAACGCATTTAAAACCTGTGAGTAACATAACATACTTATTGTGGATTGATATTCTTTTCGGAAATTTGATGCGTTCATTGGATTATGCAGCTTGTCTGTCCTGATATGACCTTAGATGTTGCCAGGAAGTAAAACTCCAACAACCAACCAACCTGATGCAGCATTAACATGGTCAAAGCGTGGGTCACGTGACCTAGCTTTCAGACATTTCCATTTAGCTGGCTTTACGAAGTTAATTCAAAGCGACCAAATGGACAAATCTAATCTGCCAATCTTATATAGCCAAGTTCCACTTTCCCTGCCAGGGGTTTAACGCTATGGAAAGCTCACTACTTACTCAAACATTTGTGGTAAATATGTTTATTCTGCTGAATAAATCTCTTGTCAGTGCCGAAGCACTGGTCTTCCAGTCATTTTTCAATTCAGGGTTATTTACACAAAAGGTATATAGAATAAGGTGTTCAATAACTGTTGAATACACAATTTGCAGCATGTAACACAATGAAATTCTGTAACCCAAAAGTTCCTTAGCAATATGGTAACAGTAGTGTCATATAATTAGATCAATATTAGTCAGATCAATGTGAGTATTTACATAGTATTTAGAATGTAAGCAGAAGTTATCTTCTGTATTCAGTTGGTAAAGTTGTAGTAAGTTTTAATGTTCAGTTGCAGTTAGGCAAGCGATATATAAATGTCAGCTTGTTAGAAATATTCTAGTGTAACCCTAGTGTACTTAGCTATGTGAGTTTATGAATGATGTTGTTGGGGCGGGCCATTATTTGGTTGCCTTGGCGTTAACCACTAGATCAATATGATGTTAATTAAGTCACTCGTGGCTTACACTTAGTAATCACAATTCTGCTGCGTGATAATAACACAACATATTAATTAGTCCAAACTTGTCCTGGTATGACCTTAGATGTTTTCAGGACATAACACTCCAACAACACCAACCAATTAGCCTAATGATCACGGAACAAGCTCCCGTGCGGGAAATCGGGCGTTCGATTCCCGGTCGAGTCAAACCAATGACAAACAAAATTGATACTTGTTGCTTTCTAGCTTGGCGATTGGCATTAATATAATAGGATATGGCAAGGACTGGTCATTTCAGTGTCCGGATAATGTGACTGAGTGGGATATTGGGTCATGGTGCTGGCGGCCTGATTTCTCAGTGGGGCAGCACTATAAAGTCACCACAAGTCGGTACCCGTCCTGATATGACTTTAGATGCCAAGACGTAATATTTCAACAACCATCATGGAACAAGAATCGCCCATGTATTACACGCGCAATGAGGTGCACCCGGCTCCCCCAGGTGAAATGCCACATACACAGCCAGGTGTGAGTCGGTTGATTACAACAGGGAGCTTAGGTAGGCTAAAGCTAAAGATTCCATATACTCAGAATGGGGAATGTGAATGTGACAAAAAATGGGAAAGCATGTAAACGCATGGTGGTGCTTCCATATGTCTCGTTGTGAATGCGAATGTGAATGTGAATGTGAATGCGAATGCGAATGCGAATGCGAATGTGAATGCAAATGCGAATACATGGACGGCAAAGTGGATCGCTCAATGGACCGATCGGTCTGAATGCGAATGCGAATGGCATGAGAATGGCATGCCGCATACCGCGTATATGGAATCTTAGCTTCATTCTTAGGACGTTTGTTTTGGAATGGCAGAAATGTGGGTTCGAATACCGATCTAGGCGCGATGCTCCTGCTTGTTGAAACTGCACAACACCATTACAGACACGAAAGGCAACGCAGGAATGAAAAGAAGCACTCACAGTTCGGTCAACTTGCGTAGTCCACCGAAGACATTTGTTGGTAACGTCTTGATATGATTCCCGATGAGTTTTCTGAAATTCAATAAAATCGCACACCATTAATTGTCAATTCTGTTAGTTCTTCACAGCAAATGAATCGTTCCTCACAGCAAATGAATCGTGATGAAAATGGGAAATATTGCCCCTAGAGCGGGAATCGAACCCACATCTCTTGCATTCCAGGCCAGTGTGGTAACCATTACACCACCTAGGCTCCCTGATGTCACCACCCTACCCACCCCTACCTGTCTATGCGGCTTCTTTCCTGAGAGGTCAGTGCAGACTACTACAGTATCTAAGCAAGTTAAACAACATAGTTTGTTGGTGTTTTACGTCCTAGCAACATCTAAGGTCATATCAGGACTGAAACATCATGGTTGTATACGCAACTAGCAGGTGTATCTATACAAGTTAAACCTAAAGGTTGCACACCTAATTGACATATATATCTCAGCACGTTAAACATAGTGCTTGTTTATGTAATTAGCATCAGGAATCTAATATTCAAATTTATTACTAGACTTGAAAAGTCAGAAAATGCTATAATACAGTGACTTGTGAAAATAGAAGAGCGTGATCTCAGATTTACGTCTGCCATATGGAGGCATTGGTACAAACTACTGTATGTAGACCAACATTTTGATATTGGTTAGTATGGTAGTATTCATACTATTACTTATATCCTATTCACATTTATTTTTGTGTCTACCTACTATGGACCAAATTATGTAACTACCATTATCCTGAGTCTGAAATAAAGAATTGAATTGAATAGCAGAGGTATCTCATCAAGTTAAATATATAGCTTGTCCAGATAACTAGCAGCTGTATTTATGCAAGTTAAACATAATAGTTAGCTAGCTAAGTAGCAGATGTATCTAAGCAATTTGAACAATGCTTGTCTAGCTAATTAGCAGATGTATCTTAAGGCCCTGTCACATTACGCCGTATGGCGGGAGCGTATTGAAAACCTACGTAGGTCCTGCGCGTGCTGGCCTATGATGACATTTGGTGACCTTTCGGGTGGTTTTGAGCGTATGTGGAACCTACGAGGAGCGTATGAGGAGCGTATGAGGAGCGTATGAGGAGCGTATGGGAGCGTGCTGAGACATTTGTTGACGGTATGGGCCATAGACCCTCATAGGTCGAGATTTTTTTAGCATGCACACAAGAATTTGGACGGACGGATTTATGAAAGCGTATGAGTAGCGTATGTGTAGCGTATGAGTAGCATATACGGCGAATGCTGACGTATATGACGTAACGCGCTGATGCTGCCATACGCTCCCGCAAAAAACCCTAATGTGACAGCCCCTTAAGCAATTTGAACAATGCTTCTCTGGCTAATTAGCAGATGCATCTACGCAAGTTAAACATAACGGTTGTCTAGTTAACTGAGAGCGAATTGTAGAAATAAAGAACTGAGTCCACTTTACAGTTGGTTCCAGTATAGTAATGATTCTAGGATTGGTGGTAGCAACATCCTCTCTGCAGTTCTTCGAGTATTGCAACTGATTGATTGATTGATTGGTGGTTGCAACAAAATAATCTGAACACATCAAATTTTTAAAACCTAAACAATTGACTGATTATCTAGATTTGATTCTACATATCTAGTTTAGATACTGGTGCATTTATTAAGAATTTGTCGTCATATAGAAGGGAATACTGAGTCAATTTAATAGAACCTGTTACTGCAGAAGCCGATGGTGTCAGAGTTTTGGTGTGCTTGCCAATATTATTTTGGCATGTTTACACTTCAAATATCTCAAAAGTTAGCCATTTAACATAAACGTTACTTCAAACTAAAGTAAGATAGCAAGAGCAAAGTTATAGCAATCAACCTAATATATTTATCTCAGAAAATGGCAGAAACTCAAGACCATCACATCCCACCTCTGTCAAGGCCATAAATAACTACCGGGAATAATCCACACTTTACCCTCCCCCCTCAGCAAAACAATGCCAGATTACATAAGAAAGCAATCGAACTGCAGTGTACAATCGTTCAAAAGGCAGCTTGACAATCCCTTAACAGCAATACCAGATGAACCTCCGATTCAAGGATACACCCAGCTAACACCAGCAGATTCAAATTTATTGCTGCACATGACAAAACTGAACAGCGCATCCTCGCCGCTTGTAGCTGGGCCTTGATCGTGGAGTCCCCGACTTGGCCTGAGCATACAGCTCAAGCACTCCAATCTACTCTAATCTAATCGGCTGGAAGACAAAGCTAACTGCATTAAATGATTCTATTCTTTTCCATGTGGAATAAGGTAGGCTCTGTGTTCTGAGATGCACAGATCTTAGACGACATAAATATGGGGGAGTTTGAGGGACGAGGGTTGTACAATTTCCTGAATCTGACAGAAATATCAATTGGAATTTTAAAGCGGAAAAGTGTCGATGTTGCAGATAGAGGAGCATTGAATGTGACACATGAAGATGAAATAAAATATGGCCTTTCGCTTTCAATGTATTCCCGTCTGTTATGGAAGAAGATGTTGAGAAGGACTATTGCAGGGAGGATACTGTGTGAGCGTGTGAGTGTTCGGGGAGGAGTACTACTGATGGAATCTGATTATAGTATGTAGCAATCAATCTGTGTCAGCTGGAGCTTAGATTACCCCCCCACCCCCCGCCCCCACCCCCCACCCCACCCCCCACCCCGTGAACCTCTCAGTCTACCCGCTTCGCCTCCGTGGCCCGCCCTCCTGTTAAATCCTCACAAATCATCCAGCAATTTGCCCTTGGACACCAAGGGATGGTTCTCTAATCTCTAAAAGGATTTCTGTGATAACTCTTCCTTTTGTGTTGCTAGATCCTGAGTATTTCGCACCAGCATGGTCACCTAGGTGCATTATTTATTAGTATTGTCATTGTTGTTGTTATCATTGTCGTTGTCACCATCACCATCACCATCACCATCGCCAGCATCACCACCATCACCATCACCATCACCATGAATGACACACATTGCAAGGTGCACTTTGCACAATGCACATTACATATAGCAAGATGCATATTCCATGACACACATCGCAGGACGCAGATCGCATGTCACATGACGCACATCACAATACGCAGAATGCATGTTGCATGGCACAGATCACGTGATGCAGATCACATGTCAGATGTCACATGACACACATCACATGGCACACATCGAACGATGCAGATCGCATGTCACATGGCACACATCGCATGATGCACATCACATGACGCAGATCGCATGTTTGATGACGCACACTGCTGATGCACATCACATGACCCAGATCACATGTCACATGACTCACATCGCAAGGTGCATATTGCACAACGCAGATCGCATATCGCATGACATGCACCGCATGACATGCACCGCATGACGCACATCACATGACACACATCACATGTCACATGACACACGTCGCACGATGCACAGCACATGACACAGATCACATGTCGGATGACACACGACACATGACGCTCATCGCACGACGCAGATCGCAAGTCGCATGACGCACATCGCATGGCGCCCTAGATGGACCTCTCAAACGAACGCTCCCGTTCGAGTGGGCCAATAAATAAATATTCATCACCACGTGACCTTGCCATCGCCGCACGACACTGCGCACTCACCTGAATATAGTGTGTGAATAAATTACCGCTAAGTGGCATTATGGATTCAAGGCGACGCAGCAGAATGATTACTGGCGTTTTATTTTGTTTTGTTATTTTGTCCTCCAACCATCATTTAAATTTGTATCCCTGATAATGATACGTAGCCATTTGTGACACTGTGCTTCCGTGGCGGCTTTATCGCTACCGTTATAGTATTGCCCGCTGGGGTACTATTCCGCTGGCACTATGACATAGCAGCCCACACATGTTGCATTATCCTCACATTAAAGCTGCATAGTCCGATGAAGCATACACTTTTCAAAACAAAAACACTCACCTAGATTTGATTCTACATATCTAACTTAGATACTGGCGCACTTATTAAATATTTGTGAACACTGAGGCAATTTAACCGAACCTGTTATTGCTTAAGCCTTTGGTGTCAGAGTTTTGGGGTGCTTGCCAAAATTAATTTGGGTTGTTTGCATTTCAAATATCTCCAAAGCTAGCCATTTAAAATAAAAGTTACTTCAAACGAAAGTAAGGTAGATTATAAAAATCAATTTAATATATTTGTCTAAAAAAAAGTCCTGAAACTCAAAACCATCGGGGCTATGCAACTTTAAGCCAATGACTATCCTGCCCTGTCCTTGTAATTACTGCAAAGAGCCAAGATTGGTTGGTTGTTGGAGTTTTACATCCTGGCAATATCTCTGGTCATATCAGGATGGGTACTGACTTGTGACAGTGCACACTCATGATAACTTTATAGTGTTGCCCCAATGGGAAATCAGGCCACTGGCACCACGACCCGATATCCCACTCGGTCATTATCCTACCACTGAGCTAACCAGTCCTTGCCCTATCCTATTAATGTCGAGCGCCAGGCTAGGTAGCGACAAATATCAATTTAGTAAGTTTGACTCGACCGGGAACCGAACTTCCGATCTCCCGCACGCGAGGCCAGCACTCTACCGATTTGGCCACCACGCCCGGTATGGAGCCAAGGTAAAGGAATGCAGAAAATGGGTGGCGAAACAAATGTCTTCCGAGTTGCTTTCCACAGGCATCTGGTGAAGGACAGAAGCTGCAACCTGGCGGGATTACACAACCGGAAGTGGATCGACTGTCCCTCCTTTCCGTATCCTTCATTATAGGCACTTCACTTTCAGGTGGTGACCGAATTGTTAGAGTGCAGGGAAGTCGGGCATTCAAAACCTGGCCGGGTCAAATCAATGCCTTATAAAATAGATACTTTTCGCTACCTAGCCTGGCACTTGACATTACTAGGATAGGGCAATGACTGGTTAGCTCAGTATCAGGATAACGTGACTGAGTAGGATATCAGGTCATGGTGCCGGTGGTCTGATATTCCAAAGTGGCAGCACTATAAAGTCACCACGAGTGTGCACTGTAAGTCGGTATCCATCCTGATATGACCTTAGATATTGCTGGGATATAAAGCCCCAACAAACAAATAAATATGATGCGCATAGACCATGGGCAATCTATTTAATTATCTGGCCATGACGCCTCAGTTCAGTTTTTACGATATTGGATTTTAGCAGATACGTTCTTGAATTATTCTGGATCGAATTAATGACTGATTTTACTTTTTTTTTATTAGTTATAAATATGGATGCTTAATTAAATGAAGTAGCCTGCTAATTCTGGGGCTGTGGTCTTCCAGCCATGTGCTAATACAGTTGCTTACGAACCACAGATTCCAGGATACACCCATCTATCACCAGCAGATTCAAATGTATTGCTGCACATGACAAAACTGAACAGAGCGTGCTCACCACATGTAGTGGGCCCTGATGGCAGAGTCTCTGACATAGCCTGAGCATGCAGCTCAAACACTCTAATCTAATCTAATATAACCTAATGAGCCTGGATCAAATCAATCAATCAATAGTTCCGTCCTCTAGTCGAGGGTTGGATGCAATGGTTCTCCACTTGTCCCAATGGTGTGCTGTTCTGATAGACTGTGAATAATTCAAGCCTGTCCACCGTGAAATATTTGTAAACCATGATGTTCTTGGTCTCCCTCTCCCTCTGCTGCCATTCACCTTCCCTTCCAACAATGTACGGTATATTGAACTCTGACGAATGATGTGGCCAAAATAAATAAGTTTCTTTGTCTGTATAGTGGCAAACAAGCTTTTGATGATGCACACCGCTGATAACATTGCAACGATTGACACAAAACAGCACAGAAACAGCACTGAAAACACAAGGACATCTGCTTCAAATCAATATGTATTCTATTGGGATTATGAAACGCCATGTAAAAAACAAATCAGTTTATCCTGAGCAAATGCATAAGCAGATAGTATGTTGATTGTTACAATGGACAAAGTTTTGTCCAATATTGCTTAGCACCTTTTGCGACAGTCTCATATATGTAATCTGATAGTGCATTCAGCAGTTAATACTTGTGCATTGGGTGATGGATTAATATACGATAACACAAGGTAGCAATACCTAATCCGAAATCCTTGGGGTCCCTTGTCTTTCAGAATTCAGAATGTTTAGGATTTTTGAATAACGGTAATAATCAAGCATTCATACTGCAATAAACCGAAATGGATATTCACCCTAATGGGATAAATGGATATTCACCCTAATGGGCGTATGCAAGTATTGGAATACCTCAGGGAGTTTGACGCCCCTGCCCTGCCGAGTTGTAAACCACTGCCTTGTGGTACAGGTTCTTGACAGAACCGAAGGCTAAGGGAGCAAACCCTGAACAGAAAACCATGTCTCTGTGGCAGCATCAAGGGTAGTTGATGTATGGAACTCCCAACATCTCCCGACCAGCCACTGCAGGGACAATTAGTTTTGCGCCTGTCTGGACATGTTCTTGCCGGTGTGAAACCTCTATTTGCTCCCCGAGAGAGTGCCGCTGGTAACTTGCAAAAGCCAGCAGCACTTCGACACTTTTGCAGGCAGCTTTCCTTAAATGTAGAGCAGCAGTCAAGTAATGAAAGCAGTCTTTGTCACATCGCGACCGACAGCATGATGATGATGATGATGATGGGATAAATAAAACTACATATACTATTACAATTTATTTATAGAATAATATGCTAATAAATGAAATAGTGGGATAATTATAGACCAGAAATACTTTAGACATTTTATTTCTAACAAATATATTTGGTAACACTGAAATATGTACAGCTTCAAATGAACCAAAATCAAACATGTCACTATTTCTCTAGAGAAGCATGAATATTTACACTAAGTGGGATAAATAAAGTCTATGCATTTATTTAAGTTTATTAATATGTTGAACGAAAAAAACTTCAGTTTTTGGAGCTTTTTGGATTTCAGAATTTCGGATAAGGGATTGTGGACCTGTATTTTCAAAGTAAACTAAAATAACATGAAACACTAATAGACGTAATTTTGTAGGGTTGCGGGAATAAAAATACAGGCTTTAGAGATAAGAAATTACAGGAATAGTAATGGTAGATTCGGGATATGGGAATGAGCGTGCTAGATTTGAGATGTGGGAATGAGCATTTTGGATTCGGGATGGGGGAATTAGCATGCTTAATTCAGGATGTGGCAATGAGCATGCTAGATTCGAGATGTGGCAATGAGCATGTTGGATTGGGGATGTAGGAATGAGCATGCTGGATTCAGGACATGGGAATGAGCATGCAGGATTCAGGATGTGGGAATGAGTATGTTGGATTCAGGATGTGTGAATGAATGTGCTGGATGAGCTTGCTTGATTCAGGATATGGGAATGAGCATGCTGGATTCAGGATGTGGGAATGAGTATGTTGGATTCAGGATGCGTGAATGAATGTGCTGGATGAGCTTGCTTGATTCAGGATATGGGAATGAGCATGCTGGATTCAGGATGTGGGAATGAGCATGTTGGATTCAGGATGTGGGAATGAGTATGTTGGATTCAGGATGTGGGAATGAGTATGTTGGATTCAGGATGCGTGAATGAATGTGCTGGATGAGCTTGCTTGATTCAGGATATGGGAATGAGCATGCTGGATTCAGGATGTGGGAATGAGCATGTTGGATTCAGGATGTGGGAATGAGCATGCAGGATTCAGGATGTGGGAATGAGCATGCAGGATTCAGGATATGGGAATGAGCATGCAGGATTCAGGATGTGGCAATGAGCATGCTGGATTCAGGATGTGGGAATGAGCATGCAGGATTCAGGATATGGGAATGAGTTGCTGGATTCAGGATATGGGAATGAGCATGTTTGATTCGGGATGTGGGAATGAGCATGTTGGATTCAGGATGTGGGAATGAGCATGCTGGATTCAGGATGTGGGAATGAGCATGTTGGATTCAGGATGTGGGAATGAGCATGCTGGATTCAGGATATGGGAATGAGCATGCTGGATTCAGGATGTGGGAATGAGCATGCTGGATTCAGGATATGGGAATGAGCATGCTGGATTCAGGATGTGGGAATGAGCAACAGATTTGATTTGGGATGTTGGAATGAGCATGTTGGATTCAGGATGTGGGAATGAGCTTGCTGGATTCACCATATGGGAATGAGCATGCTGGATTCAGGATGTGGGAATGAGCATGATGGATTCTGGATATGGGAATGAGCATGATGGATTCAGGATGTGGGAATGAGCATGCTAGATTTGATATGTGGAAATGAGCACGTTGGATTCGGGATGTGGGAATGAGCATGCTGGATTCAGGATATGGGAATGAGCTTGCTGGATTCAGGATGTGGCAATGAGCATGTTGGATTCAGGATATGGGAATGAGCATGCTGGATTCAGGATGTGGGAATGAGCATGCTAGATTTGAGATGTGGAAATGAGCATGTTGGATTCGGGATGTGGGAATGAGCATCCTGGATTCAGGATATGGGAATGAGCTTGCTGGATTCAGGATGTGGGAATGAGCATGCTGGATTCAGGATATGGGAATGAGCATGCTGGATTCAGGATGTGGGAATGAGCATGCTAGATTTGAGATGAGGAAATGAGCATGTTGGATTCGGGATGTGGTAATGAGCATGCTGGATTCAGGATATGGGAATGAGGTTGCTGGATTCAGGATGTGGGAATGAGCATGTTGGATTCAGGATATGGGAATGAACATGGTGGATTCAGGATGTGGGAATGAGCATGCAGGATTCAGGATATGGGAATGAGTTGCTGGATTCAGGATATGGGAATGAGCATGTTTGATTAGGGATGTGGGAATGAGCATGTTGGATTCAGGATGTGGGAATGAGCATGTTGGATTCAGGATGTGGGAATGAGCATGCTGGATTCGGGATGTGGGAATAAGCATGCTGGATTCAGAAAATGGGAATGAGCATGCTGGATTCAGGATGTGGGAATGAGCATGCTAGATTCGAGATGTGGGAATGAGCATGTTGGATTAGGGATGTGGGAATGAGCATGCTGGATTTAGGATATGGGAATGAGCATGCTGGATTCAGGTTGTGGGAATGAGCATGCTAGATTCGAGATATGGGAATGAGCATGTTGGATTTGGGATTTGTGGTCCATTAGTTGTTTAAGCAGGGGAAATTTCAGTCATAGACGACTGGTCTTCCTCATTCCACTGCTGGTCGATAGAAAGCCCGAGCCTACACTTTTACCGACCCAAGGGATTTTTAACCTCCCACACCACATAGACATGGTATGAGAGCAACCGGCCTTTGATGACGCTGTAAGTTATACACAGCGGTGGAAATCCAAATTGGCAGAGCTGGGGGCATGGGGAATCGAACCGCCGACCCTCAGATTAGGAGTCTGACCTAGAAAAAGTCAGACACTCTAACCACTCTGCCACGGATTGATTTGGGAATGAGCAAGCTGGATTCAGGATATGGGAATGAGCTTGCTGGATTCGGGATGTGGGAATGAGCATGTTGGATTCAGGAAATGGGAATGAGCATGTTGGATTCAGGATATGGGAATGAGCATGTTGGATTCAGGATGTGGGAATGAGCATGTTGGATTCAGGAGGTGGGAATTAGCATGCTGGAATCAGGATGCGGGTACAGGGAAGGAGTATGCAGGATTCGAGAAGCAGTCTTTCTAACGACAGGCTATGATGGTTGGAGAAAGGAAGAAGTGGAGCATGCTAGAAGTTAGGAGTATATGGGAATCGGGATGCAGGATGTAGAGAGGAGTGTTCAGGATAACGATGTGAATGCAGAATTGCGGTAGGGGTATCCGGGATCCGGAATCCGGAATTTGGGTCCATCATGAACCAGGTACAGAACACAGGATACAGGATTCAGGAATGAGCATGCTGGGTTCAGCATGTGGAATGAGCATGGTGGATTCGGGATGTGGGAATGAGCATGTTGGATTCAGGATGTGGGAATGAGCATGCTGGATTTGGGATGTGGGAATGAGCGGATTCAGGATGCGGAAAATAGCATGCTGGATCCGGGCTCTGGGCTCCAGGAATGAACATCCAACAATTAGCGGGTACAGGGAAGCAGTATGGAGGATTCGAAAAGGAGTCTTTCTAACGACAGGCCATGTGGGTTGGAGGAAGGAGGAGGTGGAGCAAGCATACTAGAAGATAGGAGTATGCGGGAATCGGGATGCGGGAGATCGTGATACGGGGAGGAATGTTCAGGAAAACAATGTGAATGCGGTAATGCGGGAGGGATATCCGGGATCCGGAATCCGTCATTTGGGTCCATCATGAAGTAAGTATAGAACACGGGATGCTGGATGCGGATGCGGGGAGGAATTTCAGGATGACGATGTGAATGCGGGAATGCGGGAATGCGGGAGGGCTATCCGGGTCCATCATGAACCAGGTGTGGAACGCAGGATGTGGGATGTCGGTGGAGGAGTCCTTAAGCGGCAGGCTGCTGCCATTAAAGCAAGCTGGCCCGCGCCCCGGTGTAACGATTTCAAGTTCCCCCCTTCTCAAGTTCTCCCCCGGGAATCTGAAAACGTTTTCAACTTCCCTCCGGGGAACTTAAAACCGTTTTCAGATTCCTGGGGGGGAACTTAAAAACAGTTTTCAGATTCCCCCCCCTATTTTCAAATTCCCCCCTCCGGGAATTTAAAATTGTTTAAAATACTTTAAAAAAACGTTTTAAATTTCAGACCTATAATATTTTTTTCTTAACCATCTTGGAGACTTTTTGTGTCATTTGTGGTTAAATATATTTTATTGTACTAGTAATAATTTCCATTATGTTATTCTCTGTATATTATAATATTTGTCATGAAAAATAATCAAAAATAACAAAAAATTACAAAAATAAAGAAAATTCCCCAAAAATGGGGGGGGGGGGGGAGGGAAAGTTAAAATGAGGGAGGGAATTTGAAAACGTTTTCAAATTCCCCTGGGAGGAATTTGAAAACGTTTTCAAGTTCCTGGGGGGGAACTTGAATATGGGGGGAATTTGAAATCTTTACACCGGGTCCGACACCTCTCATAGGGCAGCCTTGTGAATTGAGGGGCTGAAGGGATTTGCGAGGCTTCATCAGCTTGTATTTCCTGTGACAGCCCTTCAGCATTCAGCACTACTCGAGCGACTGACTTGGCAGCCAACATCTCACACCACAGCGCCCCCTATGTGTGGGCGGTGGTAGCGTGAATGGTTCATATATATGTGATGTATAACGCATTACCTGAGTATAAAAGCGTGGAAGGAAATCGCTTATGTTATATATGTACTGGTTATTCTATATTTTGTCTCCTTAGCCTCTCGCATGTGACTGGTGGTACCATCACCGGCTCTCCTCATCCCTAATGGATATAGCGAACAGCCAGTCACACCGAAGGATTTTTATGATTTTTATATATTTAACCATTGCTCGGTATTATGTCACAGTAAAGATATGTGCAGCAAAGGTTTGGGTGGTAAAGTAAACGCAAACCTCGCATGTAAACTTATAATCAGCTTCATTGTTTTAAACCACAATATTCAGTGCTTCTGTAGAGCTAGTGAATACGAGTCTACCTGGAAATAATTACCGACACGTTGATCATAACCAAGTATGATCAGTAAACTTCAGTGTTGAACAAGAAGGATGAACCGAAGCAGAACAAAAAGGGTTCGACTCACCGGGGTCATTTGTCCTCCGCAACTGATATTAGTTATAGAGTTTGAACCACACCTGGTCTCTGAATTGGTAGAGTGCACGCTTCCCCCGTGGAAGATCGGGAGTTCGAATCCCAGCCGAGTCAAACCGATGACTTATACAATTGATATTTGTCGCTACCTAGCCTGGCGCTTGGCATTAATAGGATAGGGCAAGGACTGGTTAGCCCAGTCATAATATGACTGTGTGCGATATTGGGTCATGGAGCCAGGAGAAAGCGGATGTACAATTCTTATGAGGCGCTTTCCCCAGTTAAAAATAACACATACACGTTACTGATACCAACAAAATAAAAGTAAAAAGTATATTGACATTGTTCATGTTGCTACAACATGGGTAATTTAGCACGCGGGGTGGAGAGCATCTGTTACTAAGGACGCACAAGGAGCCACCTACCGAGTTAGAAGTGAACTATTCCAATGGTCGTTGATCGACCCACCACCTAGCCTTAAGACATTCACATATCGAAACGACTAACTAAGACGTTCTCACTTCCTCGCTAGATTTAAAAAAGACAACACTGAGTTCTATACGCTCATTAATTTGCCATCCCACCCACCCCAGCTTGTAAGGTAAACAGGTAGGGCTAAGTGTCTTCGAGCCATGATACCTATACTAACTGACAACTTCTGACATAACTAAAATAAATGCCACCTTATATGTAATTGTCTGTCTAGCATGTCTTTAATTACCTTTAATGCTATAAATGACATTTCATTGTTTATATACTAGATTACCATGTATTTTATGGTGTGATCCCTAAGTATTGAAATTCACTGTAAATAAATCTGCATAGAATGATTATCTTCTTCCCAATTTTGAGTTGTGGATGTAACAGAATTGAAGGCGACACCAAAATAACATGTGACTTCAATTTCTCTTTCTTTTCATACAACTTAGGAGGAAAATTATGTTACTAGTCATGGTACTCCTAAATTTGCTTTCACATGCAACAGTATCAAGGGTTTTCTTGTTGACTCTCTTATATTCACAGAATAGCATAGTCCCTGACTAAACAACCAGGAAACAAGCAGGTGACACCACAGTTACGTCCAGAACCAGTTTAATCACCTTGGAATACTAGATATACAATATATATATATGCATGCAAAATGAATATATATTTCAAGTAAGAGTCTCCTATTATTACTTCATTGACTAAGTGGTGATATTCTGTGCAAAATAAAGGTCTAGTAGGCTGTAGAAAAGTTCACATTCTCCATGTAACAAATTTGCATTTTTTTACTATGTCATATTAGGCCTTATTTTTTTCATATCTATCCCTCCAAAGTGTAAGAATACCAATTCTATAAAGAAAATAACTTTACTATAAAAGGGTTCTATCTGACAAAATAGTGCTTTCGAGATAATGAGGACTGAAGCTGTGTAACTGCATGATAGCAAAGCAGATAGAACAATAATATTTTAATATATTTCAGTGAAAAATACCAGTTGAGAAACAGTTGTGTAACTGCATGGTAGCCTTTTGTAGATAGAACATCTTTACATCCATAACACCAAATCGGTCACTTTGTCAGATAGAACCTTTTTATAGTAAGGTCACGACCATTTACTATGAAACGACCCATATATATGTCATGCGATAAGCGATGTTCATCATGTGCAAGCACAGTGTATTTTTTAAATCCCTATATATACAGTGCGTTTTTCTTGTGCGGTAAAAGTGCCAAAACCACTGTGGACAATGGTGATATTATGACTTCACCGCGTCGGAAGTCCAGGTCCTTTGGGTCTTGATGTCCTCAAGGAATACTCCGGCCCGCTGGCACACCTGGGCAGCACCAAGGCAGAGGCTGTGCAGAGTGAAGGAGTGCGGGGCCGGCACCGAGAGGGCGCAGAGGGCGTGTGGAGGATCAAGGTGAGAGTCCGAGGGTCGAGCGGCCGGCCCGAGGGCATGATGAAAGCCGGGTCATCGGGGGTGGCCGGCATGAGGGCGACCATGCTGTGACGGGGCAGAGCGCGGAGCCCGGGGAGGCCGGGACAAAGAGAGCGACGGCAGCCGAGGACCCCCGCAAGGGTCTTGGTGCTCCGGAGGGTCAAGCGGAGGCCACCCGGGTCCGGCGCGACGTCACCACGTGCGATGGTGTGGGGGCTTGGTTACACGACACGACTACAATGGTAGCCCTGAGTCTCCGATAATGGACGATATGTATCCTAGTAACAGTGCCGCATGGTACACCATCTAGCGACAGGCTAGTAGTGGTTGTAATACAGATATATGGTCGGTAGTGTCGGATTGACCTATATGCCAGGCAAAATCTAGGGGGGCTCCGGACAAGGTACATAATATTGTTGACGTTGTCATAGGCCTCTGGGAGGGGCCTCACAAGTGCAATAGACTAGGGCCTCTCTTCATCTAATTCCGGTGTAGCAGGAAATCGCAAACCCTGTAAATCGCAAACCCCCACTTGTGATTTCCTATGAAATCACATATTCCCCCTGGAAATCGCAAACCCATGTTTGGCAGTCTTTATCCTAATGAAAACATCTTTGCGGTAGTCCAGTTCATAATTCTGACTGCACATCCGCTCAAAATAGCCTTTATTCACAGATATTGCCACTGTGGCCATTCGAAAGGCCAGGTAAAGAGTAGTTGGGTTTCACTACCCATGTTTTCCACTAGGTGGCGACCTCTGTTGAAACAAAGGCCAGGGGACCAGGTTAGGTAAAGAGGTGCGGCAATATCCTGGTATTATCGCTCAGTTTCAGGATCAGCAATGCAAACAATGTCGTTAGCAAAATGGCCTTTTTTTAGTTCCAACTTCAGTCACTCCATACAGTAAATAGAACCATTTTAATATTCCAAATTCTTATTGTGCATAAACCAAATATCTAAATGAACCATTATTTACTAGTGTGTTAGTTGAATATTACAAAATGCTCCAAAGCAATGGGGGGTTGATATTTCCGGGGGGGGGGTGGTGATTTTATAGGAAATTGCATACCCCGGGCATGCCATTTCCAGGGGTTTGCGATTTCCTGCTACACCAGCACTGTCGTGGGGCATCATTTGATTAGTCTGTACAGCGACAAATGCCTCGTCAGTGGTTCTTGTAGGCGAGTCATCCAAAGTTGCCATAATTTTGTGGTTGCACAAAGTGTACAATTGGAGCAGTGTTAGTCATGTACAGGGATGAAAGTAGTCTCTGACAAAAAAAGCGGAAATCAATAGTGAGGTTATCTGTACGTAGAGTTTGTGAGTAGAAATTATCATTAGTAGTAATAGAATGGAAACCGACTGAGAATTTCTCTCATAAGCTCAGCACTTTCAGGGAATTGCGGAAAATTCCCGGAAGTCAGGTTTCATACATCACTTTCCAAGCACTATCCTAGCTCGATTGCGCTGATCCCTCAGCATAGACTATCAATGGAGAGTGTTCCACAATTACATAATCCAAAATTAGCCATTTCAAATAACAGCTAGTCCAAACAAAAGCAAGATAAATTATAAAGATCAACCTAATATATTTATCTGAAATAATGGCAGAAACTCAAATCCATTGGAGTATGCAACTTTAAATTCGGCCCAGTTTCGTTTCAATTTTCCCTTAATAAAGAATAAGCGAATCCAATACACGATTTCCGCGATTAGTACAACACCTGGTGATAGGCAACGACACTCGTGCTGTGGGTCAACAGTGTATCACTGTGTTGTTTTCTAGTGGATCAAGGTTGGCGATGGTGCGAGAGTTGGAGGGTTGGCACTTATACATATCAAACTACCATTCTTTCTTAGTGCCACCCTGACTCTTATAATAAACTGCTAAATCTATTTATATTACTACTTAAAGTAAGCGCTTCTGGCAGTTCATAAATGACAGCGTATGTATCGACTCCTGCCTTATAGCAGTTGAGGACACACAGGGTGCCTCTGCTGACAGATGCTGTGACCCACAAGTCCAGTCTGGATTACGCTCTGCGCATGCATCGCGGAAATCGTGTATTTTTTTTTTTTTACGAGGTCACAAATGAAAGAGGGCTAAGTGCAGTGAGTAAGCAGGTGATGGACGAGCCAAGCAGTCCTGGAGCAGGATGTTTGTTTGTTGTTGCTTTACATCCTAGCAACATCTAAGATACGACTTGTGACAGTGCGCACTCATGGCGACTTCATAGTGCTGCCCCACTGGCAGCACAATGATCTGATATCCCACTCAGTCACATTATCCTGACACTGAGCCAACCATTACTTGCCCTATCCTAATACTGCCAAGCACCAGGCTAGGAAGCGGCAAGTATCAATCTTTACGTCATTGGTTTGACCCGACCAGGATTCGAACCCACAAACTCTCGCTGGAGTAGGAGCAATGTGTGGCTTTCAAGATGTCACATCAAATCTGGGCAGATAAGACCACAAGAAATAAACAAGTTCTCATTTGACCCTTCACTGAAAGATCTAGTAATTAGTTTGCGCTTAACTTTCTTTGGCGAGGCTAGTCCATGACCCCCCCCCCCCACACACACACATAACAAATACACCCACATGCCCCCCCCCCCCCCCCACCCCTGTTGTTCCTGATTCGGGCAGGCTACTATTTAACAGTGTTTAAAACTTATGTCTGTCACCTGCTTCAAAGTCACTCTTGCCTAGACTACTTACAGTGATAAACAAATCCCCACTTTTAGTTTTATACTCAGTCTCTCCACACTTTGAGTTACTAAGACCTGATGCTAATTTCAATATTGATATTCCGAGTTATCATCCACTGGTCCCTGAGGAAGGACTGAAGCTGCGACCCGGCATATTTATATACCGGAAGTCAGTCTTGGTTCCCCTGCCAGCCCTATACTTCTTCTTTTTTCCCCTTTTTTCTTGAAGATTTATACTGCCTATCATGGATAAGTTTGAATAGTCTTGTTTTCACCATTAGACAGTTGGTTGATAAAAAGCCCGAGCCTACACTTTTACCAACCAAAGATATTCTCCCATGCCACATAGACATGGTATGAGAGCAACTGGCCTTTGATGATGCTGTAAGTCATGCGCAGTGGTGGACATCCAATGATTTAAATTACATTTAAACCTATAAATAATCAATCACCCGCTTCCTGGTGACTAAACTTGGTAAAATTCTTGCCATACATTTGTTTCTAATGTAGATTGCTGTAAAATTGTTTTTGCAAATATTTTACTTGAGATAAATACAATTCCATGTAAATGTGTGTTTACCACCTCGCCCCCCCCCCCCCCGCCCTCTGAGAGCCAAATACAGGGCGCTAATTCTCGCCACCCACATCCTGTTCTAATTGGTAACCATAGTAATTGTCGACCCGTCCTGGTGTGCAGGCAACAGGATCCACTGCTACCCCACCAGTGCACCACACACACACACACACTCTGACCACTCCTGTGTTATGTGCGTGCTGCCACTGTGTATGCCCCCCGTATCTGGTATGTTCACAGTTTTCTTGATTGATGCGGTGTGTTTCATGGCCACCATAGCGGGGCCGAGAGCCTGATTAGTGGCCTGCAGGGTCACAGTTTCAGTACCTCGGAAGACTTCTAATAGTAATACCAGCTGTCCACCATTCCTAACGCGGCACTGCATAGAAGGCACCGACAGAGGATTTGTTTATATTTGTTTGTTGCAGTTTTTATGTCATACCAGGATGGGCACCGACTTGTGACAGTGCACCACACACACACACACACACTGACCACTCCTGTGTTATGTGCATGCTGCCACTGTGTATGCCCCCAGTATCTGGTATCTTCACAGTTTTCTTGATTGATGCGGTGTGTTTCATGGCCACCATAGCGGGGCCGAGAGCCTGATTAGTGGCCTGCAGGGTCACAGTTTCAGTACCTCGGAAGACTCCTAATAGTAATACCAGCTGTCCACCATTCCTAACGCGGCACTGCATAGAAGGCACCGACAGAGGATTTGTATTTGTTTGTTGCAGTTTTTACGTCCTGGCAACATCTAAGGTCATATCCGGATGGGCACCGACTTGTGACAGTGTGCACTCATTTTTGTTTTTGTTTTTTTTGTTTCTTGAAGATTTATACTGCCTATCATGGAGACCTGAATAGACTTGTTTTCACCATTAGACAGTTTGTCAATAGAAATCCCGAGCCTACACTTTTACCGACCCAAGGGATTTTTAACCTCCCACACCACATAGATGTGGTATGAGAGCATCTGGCCTCTGATGACGCTGTAAGTTATACACCGCGGTAGAAATCCAAATTGGCAGAGGAGGGGGCATGGGGAATCGAACCAATGGCCTTCAGATTAGGAGTCCGACTCTAACCACTGCGCCACAGAGAACACCGACATGTTGGTTCGAGTTCCGCTTCAGGCAGAGTAACCCATTTGTTTGTAACATTCCTCAAACGACACTGGTGCCATGACCAGGATGTTGCATATCCTGAGTGCTGTAGGCTTAATTAACCTACCCTGTGTTATCATCTTCATCATCATCATTATTATAATCAATCCCTTAGCCGTGAGGGCTGTTGGAGAACCGCAGATGATTTTCTAATCAGTTTGGGGCAGTGGTAGGTCTTTAGGATATATACCGGAAAGTGGACGTCCTATCCTCCAAAGGTATCCCAGTTATGGCTGGAATAGGTGCCGTCAACAGGGCATCACTGGGCGGATATCTCCATGGTACAATACCGGGCGCGGTGGCCTAATCGGTAGAGCGCGGGCCTCGGGTGCGGAAGGTCGGGAGTTCGTTTCCCGGACGAGTTAAACCAATAACTTAAATATTGATACTTGTCGCTTCCTAGCCAGGCGCTCGGCATTAATAGGATAGTGCAAGGATTGGTTAGTTCAATGTCAGGATAATGTGACTGAGTGGGATATCGGGTCATGGTGCTGGCGGCCTGATTTCCCAGTGGGGCAGCACTATAAAAGTTGCCATGTGTGTGCACTGTCACAAGTTGGTACCCGTCCTGATATGACCTTAGATGTTTGCTAGGATGTAAAACAAAAAAACAAACAAACAAACAAACAAATAAACCCATGATACAAAGACAAGGGCCAGTTAGGCGGGATGGTTCCATAAACTCAACAGTTACATGTTGGACCTGAAGAGGGATGGGCTCTGCATGGTTGTATTCTGCCTAATGGCCCTGTCACACTTTACCGGATTAAGTAAACGGATTGAAACGGACAAAAATATTCTAATCCGGTGTGATTCATACTTGAAATATATCGATTATGGAACGGACGGGTAACGGACGGGGAACGGACGGGGAATGGACTGGGAACGGATGTGGAATGGATAATAACCACATATATTAGTCCGGCACAATCCGTTACAAGTTTTGTGCATGCTTAAAACTTGTAACGGGTCGGGCCGGATATCAACGGATATCAACCGATATGCAATGGACACAAACCAGACTTTGTCGGATATCAACAGACTTTGTTCGGTTTCTTTCCGTTTCCTCAATCCGGCAAGGAGTGACAGAGCCTTTAAGGGCCTGTCACACTACGACCTATGGCATTAGCGTATACTGGCGTATGCGGTTTTCGACCATACGCTGTCATAGGTCATGCATAGGTTACACATAGGTTGGGCATTGGTCGTATACGCTCTTCATAGGTCGGCATAGGTCGAGCGGCAAAAATAAATTGTGCATGTTCAAAATGTTCAACTTATGCCGGCGTGTGGCCCATACGGTTCTCATATGCTGGACGTACACTGCGTGTACGTCAGGGTATGTTATGCACACGTTAGGGGTAAGTCGGCATAGGTTAGCCGTATGTTGAACCGACACCCTCCGGGTGTCTCTGGCGTACTCACAACATTCTGTAAACGTGCTGTCACACTACGACGTATAGCCTCATCATATACCAACGTATTTGATTTTCGACCGACAAGTTGTATGCCGTCATACATTACGCATAGGTTGGGCATAGGTTGTATATGCTCATCATAGGTCGTCATAGGGCGGCGTAGGTCGAGCCGGCAAAAAAGTTTTGCGCATGTTCAACACTTTCAACCTATGCCGGCGTGAGGCTCATACATTCCTCATACGCTACGTGTACGTTAGAGGTACGTCGGAATACGTTAGGAGCACATTTGGTATACACCAGCCTACGTTGCTCATACGCTGGTCCGGTCGCCTCCAACCATCAAAATACGTCCCAATACGCCGAGTATCCTCGTCATATGCTTTGCATACATCGCTATATGGTAGGGATATGGTAGCCATACGCCAGGTGTACGCTATGCGTACCCTTCATACACTGCTGGGACAAAGGTCGGCTTATCTCGACTTATAACATTTTTCGCCATGTTACACGTACGCCGCCCCCATACGCCATAGTGTGACAGGCCCTTAACATTCACCAAGGGATGACAGCACACAACTAGACATGCCCATGTCAACACAGACCGTACCTTCTGCCATACACCGGGGTGGAGGTGTCAAGTGTCCTACTAGTACTAGCGCATCGACAAAGATTCGAGGAAGAAGACGCTGTGTTCGTAATGGAAAGGCAGTACATGGATATTTGTAATTGTAAGGATCAAACTCATGGTTACATAGGTGGGAGTGTAGTGAGGCAACCTCATCATACATGCACTTCTTATTCCATGCTACATGCTGTATAAGCCATTATGCGAGTATAATAAGCCAGAAGATCCCATTTACTCCCCAGCCACTAAGTCATTGACTGGTTACCTCTACTCATTAGGTCATCTACTGGTACCACCTGACCTCCCCACGTGGCGCCACCTACTTGCCCATGGCTCAGTGGCTGTTACGCTCACTCACTGTACCGTTTATGTAGGTAACTATTATATGGATTACATTTTATATACATATATATATATTGTATATATTCTATATATATTTATATATAATATATATTTGAGTTGTGAGCCAACAAACCAACCGTACTAGCAGTTAACCTATATTTCATATATACATAATTATTTTATACATACATACATATATTCATATATATATTTAAGTTGTGGGTCAACCACCCAACCCTAATAACAGCTAACCTATATTTTATATCTCCATAATTATATTATGTACATTTATGCATAACCATATGTGTGTATATTTGAGTTGTGGGCCAACCATACAAACAGCTATACATATATATATATATATATGTATATATATATATATATATAATTATATTATATATTTGAGTTGGGGACCAACCATACTAATAGCTGACCTATAATCTATACATACATAATTATATTATAATATATATATATATATATGTAAATTTTAGCAGTACAGTGCATGAGGATGGGTGACCATTATAGCGAGAAATGGGAGGTGGCACCACGGTCGGAGCTGAGGTTGAATAGGAGGAGGGAGCAGTAGATGACTAGCCCAAGCTAACACGCATAATATGGTGAAGCGATCAAGCCGCAATGCAATTCAAGTTCACGATCGTAAATAATTGACTGCCTATTTTATTGTTTTAGTAGTGTGCTTTGTAAACCTTGTCGTAGCCTTAAGCGTGCATTCCTTACATGCGGTATGTGGTATGCGGCATGTGGCATATGGCATGCAGTATGCAAATGGCATGATTCCTTACACACGGCTAGCAGCATGAGGCATGCGGCACACGACTGGCTATATTTAAAAAATAAAAATAAACAAGTATACTCAATACTGCACTGTATATGACCTAATATTGCATTTATATCTATGTACCTCTTAGTACGTCAGATTGGGGTTCCTACCTTTATAATTACCAAATTATAGATAAGTATTCATATTTTTGTGGCTCTGGTAGCATTTTTACCAACCCAACCCCCACCACCACCACTACCATATGTTTCCCCTCAGCACCTTGTGCGTGACCATTCCGTAATGCTCAGTCACCTCTCCTCGTCTAAAACTAATGGACAAATGCGACTGATGTTTTTATTCACACACCGCGTGCCGCATACCGCATGCCGCACCGATCGCTACAGGGACCGATCGAGTTGACGCATTCGCATTCGCATTCGCGTACCGCATGTAAGGAATGTAGCCCATAGGCTTCAAGGCGTTTCGATTTTTCGTCGCATTCGCATTCGCATACCTCATGCCGCGTGTAAGGAATGTACCCTTTACAGCATGTAGTGAAACCATTATGGAGATTGTGCAATAAACTTGAGTGTTTTATTGGATTCATGCCATGGTGTGAAAAATGAACCTGTCGCTAAGGCTTCTTTTGCAGCACTAGTGATATAGAAGCCATAATCATTGGGGGTCGGGTTCCCAAAATCATGTCCATTTCAGTGTTGATCCTCAAGGAGATTTCTCAATGTACTGAGGATACTACTATCAGATGCTCATTAATTGGACACCCATATTGCAACATCATATGCAACATACAATGGACATTTCAGCCTTAACATCATTCAGGGCCAATTCAATAGGCACTCAGCTCAGTTACATGTTCATTTCAATGTCACTATTTGGGGTCATTTCGCTAGGGGTTCTGGGTATTGCTCTCACATTTCAACACAACTATTTCAATCATGCACCAACTCCTCAATTAATGTTTCATTCAACGTCGTTTTGTTATAACATCGTTGAGAAAATTAAAGACTTGCCAATGGATCAGGAGCATTATTTTGACATTCAAGACACATTTTTAATAGGTCTTACATAATGATACTTCCGTTAACATCATGGTTTTCAAGAACCTAACCATGATGTTAATAGAGGAGTGTTATCACTGTCTGTAACATTATGTTTGTGTCTACGCTTGCTGCATTGCCATCATTGCGCAGCACTTAACTATTATGTCTGTAGCACTATGTGTGTTGTACAATGTCTGTTCCACCATGTCTGTTGCACTATGTATACTACACTATGTCTGTAGCACTATGTCTGTTGTAGAATGTCTGTTCCACCATGTCTGTTGCAATATATATACTACATCATGTCTGTTGCACTATGTATACTACACTATGTCTGTAGCAGTATGTCTGTTGTATAATGTCTGTTGCACGATGTCTGTTACACTATGTACACTACACTATGTCTGTAGCACTATGTCTGTAGCACTATGTCTGTTGTACAATGTCTGTTCCACCATGTCTGTTGCACTATGTATACTACACTATGTCTGTAGCACTATGTCTGTTGTACAATGTCTGTTCCGCCATGTCTGTTACACTATGTACACTACACTATGTCTGTAGCACTATGTCTGCAGCACTATGTCTGTTGTACAATGTCTGTTCCACCATGTCTGTTGTACTATGTATACTACACTATGTCTGTAGCACTATGTTTGTTGTACAATGTCTGTTCCACCATGTCTGTTGCACTATGTATACTACAATATGTCTGTAGCACTATGTATGTTGTACAATGTCTGTTCCACCATGTATGTTGCACTATGTATACTACATCATGTCTGTTGCACTATGTATACTACACTATGTCTGTAGCAGTATATCTGTTGTACAACGTCTGTTGCACCATGTCTGTTACACTATGTACACTACACTATGTCTGTAGCACTATATCTGTTGTACAATGTCTGTTCCACCATGTCTGTTGCACTATGTACACTACACTCTGTCTGTAGCACTATGTCTGTTGTACAATGTCTGTTCCACCATGTCTGTTGCACTATGTATACGACACTATGTCGGCTGCACTAAGTCTGTGGAATTATATAGGTGCACTCTGAATGTAGCACTATATATGTGGAAGTACTGTAACGATATATGTACACTGTCTGTAGCACTATATATGTGGAACTATATATGTACACTGTCTGCAGCACTATATATGTGGAACTATATATGTACACTGTCTGCAGCACTATATATGTGGAACTATATATGTACATTGTCTGTAGCACTATATATGTGGAACTATGTATGTACACTGTCTGTATCACTATATATGTGGAACTATATATGTACACTGTCTGTAGCACTATATATGTGGAACTATATATGTACACTGTCTGTAGCACTATATATGTGGAACTATATATGTACACTGTCTGTAACACTATATATGTGGAACTATATATGTACACTGTCTGTATCACTATATATGTGTAACTATATATGTACACTGTCTGTAGCACTATATATGTGGAACTATATATGTACACTGTCTGTATCACTATATATGTGGAACTATATATGTACACTGTCTGTATCACTATATATGTGGAACTATATATGTACATTGTCTGTAGCACTATATATGTGTAACTATATATGTACACTGTCTGTAGCACTATATATGTGTAACTATATATGTACACTGTCTGTATCACTATATATGTGGAACTATATAGGTACATTGTCTGTATCACTATATATGTGGAACTATATATGTACACTGTCTGTAGCACTATATATGTGTAACTATATATGTACACTGTCTGTATCACTATATATGTGGAACTATATAGGTACATTGTATGTAGCACTATATATGTGGAACTATATATGTACACTGTCTGTAGCACTATATATGTGGAACTATATGACATCTGTACACTAATATGTAGAACTATATGTACCTGGTAGCACTATATATGTGGAACTATATATGTACACTGTCTGTAGCACTATATATGTGGAACTATATATGTACACTGTCTGTATCACTATATATGTGGAACTATATATGTACACTGTCTGTATCACTATATATGTGTAACTATATATGTACACTGTCTGTAGCACTATATATATGGAACTATATATGTACACTGTCTGTATCACTATATATGTGGAACTATATATGTACACTGTCTGTAGCACTATATATGTGGAACTATATATGTACACTGTCTGTAGCACTATATATGTAGAACTATATATGTACACTGTCTGTATCACTATACATGTGGAACTATATATGTACATTGTCTGTAGCACTATATATGTGTAACTATATATGTACACTGTCTGTAGCACTATATATGAAGGTTTCAGGTGCAAATCCCCATGAACGCCAATCCAAACATTGGGATAAACATTGGAATGAAACCTTCAAAGATTAAATTTGTTTACATTCCTACTTTTGTGGTCATTGCTCCATAATCATGCCAGCACAACAAACGTGAAATTAATCAGAAGTAAAATAATTTTCAGGTCAAAATCTTTTATTTTAATTACATTTTTGGATTGGCGTTTACAGGGTTTTGCGCCTGAACTCTTCATATGTGGAACTATATATGGGCACTGTCTGTAGCACTATGTCCATATCAGAATATATGTAGCACTATGTCTGTGCCCACTATATCAGTGGTACTATATATATAGCAGGGTATATATAATCCTATATATGTGGCACTATGTCTATGATAGTGTATATATAACACTATATCTGAGGCACTACGTCTGTAGCACTATGTATATGATAGTGTATATGTAGCACTATAAGTGTGGCACTATGCCTGTAGCACTATGTCTATGATAGTGTATATGTAGCACTATAGCTGTGGCACTACGTCTGTAGCACTATGTATATGGTAGTGTATATGTATCACTATAAGTGTGGCACTATGCCTGTAGCACTATGTCTATGATAGTGTATATGTAACACTATATCTGAGGCACTACGTCTGTAGCACTATGTATATGGTAGTGTATATGTAGCATTATAAGTGTGGCACTATGCCTGTAGCACTATGTCTTTGATAGTGTATATGTAGCACTATAGCTGTGGCACTATGTATGTAGGACTATGTCTATGATAGTGTATATGTAGCACTATATATGTGGCTCTATGTCTGTAGCACTATGTATATGATAGTGTATATGTAGCACTATATCTGTGGCACTATGTCAGTAACACTATCTATCTAACAGGGTATATGTAGGACTATATCTATGGCACTATGTCTGTAGCACTATGTCTATAACAGTGTATATGCAGCACTATATCTATGGCACTATGTATGTAGCACTATGTCTATGATAGTGTATGTGTAGCACTATATCTATGGCACTATGTCTGTCGCACTATGTCTATAACAGTGTATATGCAGCACTATATCTATGACACTATGTATGTAGCACTATGTCTATAGCAGTGCATATGTACCACTATATCTATGGCACTATGTATGTAGCACTATGTCTATGATAGTGTATATGTAGCACTATAATTGTTACACTAAGTCTGTAGCACTATGTCTATAGCAGTGCATATGTACCACTACATCTATGGCGCTATGTCATGTCTGCCCATTATGTCCATCGCACTGTCTTTCAACAATTTGTGTTGGTGTAAAACAGTTTATTCATCAGAACATACATTTTTTTTCTTTCTTTTTGTTGTTGTTGGTAAAACAGTTTATTCATCAGAACATACATTTTTTTTTCTTTCTTTTTGTTGTTGTTGGTAAAACAGTTTATTCATCAGAACATACATTTTTTTTCTTTCTTTTTGTTGTTGTTAGTAAAACAGTTTATTCATCAGAACATACATTTTTTTTCAAAGCCGAGGCACTGGTCTTCCAGCCGTTTACATTACATTGTAAACAGTCTTGGGGGCTATATCTGTAGCGCTATATCTATAATATTGTAGTGGTCTGCACTGACCTCTCAGGCAAGGAGCCGCATAGACAGGTAGGCTTGGGTAGTGTGTTGATATCAGGAAGCCTAGGTGGTGTAATGGTTAGCACACTGGCCCGGAATGCAAAGAGATGTGGGTTCGAGTCCCGCTCTAGGCGCAATATTTCCCATTTTCATCACCCCCACGACAATATGATACCTGTAGCACTATGTCTGTGCCCACTATGTATATAACATGACAGCTGTGGGCCTATGTGTGGGCTCTGCATATAACGTATGTCCGCAACATGAAGTGTGTCGTACTATGACTGTATGCATTGCCTACATTGATACAAACATTGTTTACATCGACACCTGTGTTGTGTGTCTGGTCTATGCGGTGTCTACATTGCAACATGCATTGTTTATAGTCTACTTTGGCACATAGACACTCTACATTGGTGCATGTACTGTTTACACTATTTACTTTGGTGTATGCACTGTCTCCATTGGTGGATATAGGTCTTACATTCTTTAACGTTGGAAAACACTACCTACATTGATAGATACATTGCTAACACTCTTTACCTTGCTTCATGCTCTGCCTACATTATCATGTTATATACTGATATGATCCTAGATTCTGCTAGTTGTAGGACGCAAAACCTCAACAAACAAACAAAAAACATTGGTGTGCCTATTGGGATGTAGGCTGTTTATAAAGTTGGCTTCAAGTTGCTCCTCGGCTGTGTCACTGTACATGACAACTAGGTTCTGAATGTGTCTGAAGGCAAACCTCGCCTATGTCTACTCACATGACTAACAGCTTCTGTACATGTCTGAAGGCAAACCTCAGCTGCATCTAGTTAATGACTACCAGGTTCTGTACATGTCTGAAGGCAAACCTTGGCTATGTCTTTACATGACTACCAGGTTCTGAATGAGTCTGAAGGCAAACATCAGCTATGTCTATTCACATGACTACCAGGTTATGTAGATGTCTGAAGGCAAACATCAGCTGTGTCTACTTACATGACTACAAGGTTCTATAGATGTCTGAAGGCAAACCTCAGCTGGATCTACGTACATGACTACCAGGTTCTGAATGTGTTTGAAGGCAAACCTCAGCTGTATCTACGTACATGACTACCAGGTTCTGAATGTGTTTGAAGGCAAACCTCAGCTGGATCTACATACATGACTACCAGGTTCTGAATGTGTTTGAAGGCAAACCTCAGCTGGATCTACGTACATGACTACCAGGTTCTGAATGTGTTTGAAGGCAAACCTCAGCTGGATCTACATACATGACTACCAGGTTCTAAATGTGTCTGAAGGCAAAGTTCACCTGTGTCTACTTACATGACTACCAGGTTCTGAATGTGTTTGAAAGCAAATCTCAGCTGTATCTACGTACATGACTCGAGTACCAAGGACTGCATGCAGAGATTCAAGGCCAGTTTGCAGACCACCTCTCCATATACACCGATGGTGCGAAAGACCAAAGCCGGGTAGCTGCTGCGGCAGTCTGCCGACGGGAAAAATTTGGTGTACGTTTGCCCGATCAGAGCTCGATTTTCACTGCAGAAGCCCGAGCACTCCTTCTCGCATTGGAGTGTATCGAGATATCCAACCACACTAACTATATTATATACAGTGATTCGTTCTCTTGCCTCCTGGCTGTTGCTGGACTGAAAACAAATCACCCTATTCTAGTAATGGTCATTTATAAAATGAACCAACTGACAACGGATGGGTATGACATCCACCTGTGCTGGGTGCCTGGCCATGCTGGCAAACAAGGAAACGAACGAGCTGATCGGGCTGCGAAGAAGGCCCTGAACTGTGATCTTGAACCGTGTCTGATCCCTCACTCTGATCTGAAACCACTAATAACCACCCACATAAAATCCAAATGGCAACATGAGTGGGATAAAAACATTAATAAACTTAAAGAAATTGAACCATTTGTGGGAAAGCCACCACAGACTCATGCGGGAGGTCGGCGGGACCAAGTGGTCCTGAGCCGCTGCCGTATTGGCCACTCGTGGCTTACACATGCTTTTCTGCTCAAGGGGGAACCTCCCCCTGAATGTATTGGGTGTCAGTCCCCGCTGACACTCAAACACATTTTACTAAGTTGCGTTGATTTGTTGGCCCTACGCCACCAGTTCTACGCTGCAGACAGTATGCATGACCTTTTAACTAAGGTAAAACAGGAAAACATTTTAGCCTTTTTGAGGGCAGCTGGACTGTACCACCTCATATAGTTTACTAAATAGATTCTATCAATTATTAATAAAACTTTTCTTTTTCTATGGGAATTTGTTTCCCTCGACCACAAATATATGATTGTGAGCTTTCTAATTTAATGAGTGTCTATTGGCACATAACTGATTGTCTGCTTTTACATGTAAAAGCGATGGTTTGAACAAAAAACTAACATTTCTCACCGTGAATATGGCCTATGCTGCCGACACGGCGTAAAGCAACCACCAATCAATCAATCACCTACATGACTACCAGGTTCTGAATGTGTTTGAAGGCAAATCTCAGCTGGATCTACGTACATGACTACCAGGTTATGCATGTGTCTGAAGGCAAACCTCAACTGCATCTAGTTAATGACTACCAGGTTCTGTACATGTCTGAAGGCAAACCTTGGCTATGTCTTTACATGACTACCAGGTTCTGAATGAGTCTGAAGGCAAACGTCAGCTATGTCTATTCACATGACTACCAGGTTATGTAGATGTCTGAAGGCAAACATCAGCTGTGTCTACTTACATGACTACAAGGTTCTATAGATGTCTGAAGGCAAACCTCAGCTGGATCTACGTACATGACTACCAGGTTCTGAATGTGTTTGAAGGCAAACCTCAGCTGGATCTACATACATGACTACCAGGTTCTGAACGTGTTTGAAGGCAAACCTCAGCTGGATCTACATACATGACTACCAGGTTCTAAATGTGTCTGAAGGCAAACCTCAGCTGGATCTACGTATATGACTACCAGGTTCTGAATGTGTTTGAAGGCAAACCTCAGCTGTATCTACGTACATGACTACCAGGTTCTGAATGTGTTTGAAGGCAAACCTCAGCTGTATCTACGTACATGACTACCAGGTTCTGAATGTGTTTGAAGGCAAACCTCAGCTGGATCTACGTACATGACTACCAGGTTCTGAATGTGTTTGAAGGCAAACCTCAGCTGTATCTACGTACATGACTACCAGGTTCTATAGATGTCTGAAGGCAAACCTCAGCTGTATCTACATACATGACTACCAGGTTCTGAATGTGTCTGAAGGCAAACCTCAGCTGGATCTACGTACATGACTACCAGGTTCTGAATGTGTTTGAAGGCAAACCTCAGCTGGATCTACGTACATGACTACCAGGTTCTGAATGTGTCTGAAGGCAAATCTCAGCTGGATCTACGTACATGACTACCAGGTTCTGAATGTGTCTGAAGGCAAATCTCAGCTGGATCTACATACATAACTACCAGGTTCTGAATGTGTCTGAAGGCAAACTTGGCTATGTCTACTTACATGACTACCAGGTACTATAGATGTTTGAAGGCAAACCTCAGCTGTATCTACGTACATGACTACCAGGTTCTGAACGTATCTGAAGGCAAATCTCAGCTGTATCTACGTACATGACTACCAGGTTCTGCATGCATCTGAAGGCAAACCTCAGCTGTCTATTTACATGACTACGGGGTTCTGAATGTGTCTGAAGGCAAACCTCAGCTGTCTATTTACATGACTACGGGGTTCTGCATGCGTCTGAAGGCAAACTTCAGCAGCGTCTACTTACATGACTACCAGGTTCTGTAGATGTCTGAAGGCAAACCTCGGTAACTCGTCGATGTCGTTCATACTGAGATCTCTGAAAGAGAATGGAATGCGCAGCATGAGAACGAGGGCACAGCTGCACAAACGGAACACAATCTAGTGTCAACCAGCCGGGAAAAGTGTATGCGTGTGTACGTGTGTATGTCTCTCGCAAACAGACAGAATCATAAGCATAAGGCTCCACAATCCGAAGAAAAGATAATATTTTCGAACCCAAAACACTTATTCTAGATTTTATCTTACATATGAGACTGTCTCAAAAGGTGCTAAGCAATATGGGACAACACTTTGTCCATTGTAATGATCAACATACTATCTACTTATGCATTTGCTCAGGATAAACTGATTTGTTTTTTACATAGTGTTTCATAATCCCAATAAAATACATATTGATTTCAAGCAAATGTCCTCGTGTTTTCAGTGTAACTGTTTCTGTGCTGTTTTGTGTCAATCGTTACAATGGACAAAAACAGAAGAGTTATCACCTTTTGAGACAGGCTCATATCCAAATTAGATACTATTGGATGTATTAGTCATTTGTTGCTGTATAGAAGGGATTGTATACTTAATTTAATGGAACATGTTACTTTTGAAGCATATTTATGTACCCTCCAACATTAATTTGGCATATTATCACTTCAGATATCTCCAAAGTTAGCCATTTATAATTCAAATTACTTCGACCTGAAGTAAAGCCAATTATAACAACAACAAAAACAGGTTAATATGGCAACAACTCAAAATCATCGGACTATGGAACGACACATGAAGTGAAATATTAAAGTTGCATTGTCTGATGGTTTTGAGTTTCAGACATTTTCTGAGATAAATACATTAGGTTGGTCTTCATAATGCACCTTACTTTAGCTTGAAGTAACTTTTATTTTAAGTGGCTAACTTTTGAGATATTTGAAGTGCAACCATGCAAAATTAATTTTGATCTATTCAATTGCCTCACTATTCCCTTCTGTGTGGCAACAAATGTTTAATAAGTGCATCAGCATCTATGTATAATCAAATTTAGGTCATTGTTTTAGTTTTGAAAATTTGATGATTTCATCGGACTATGCAGCTTTAATATTGATATGTAGAATCAAATTTAGGTCATTGTTTTGATTTTGAAAATTTGATGATTTCATCGGACTATGCAGCTTTAATATTCCCCCTAAAGCGGGATGCGAACCCACACTTCTGCCATTCTGCCATTCTGGGAAGATGTCCTCACCGTTGAACTATCTAATCTCCCGAATGTATTCAACCTACCCACAAATACCTGAGTAGGTAGAAACAGGGGATGTGAGTGCAGCTCACTATACTTTTATACCAAATATAATAATCGCTATAATTGTTATTGGACAATTTAATTATTATACTGCACTATCGTCGATATTGCACTCATACTGAATCATATAACAAACGAATCATTGATTCATGTATTGTTGGTAATGCCTTTTGTTTGTTTGCTTGTTGTTTTACGTCCTAGTAACATCTAAGGTTATATTAGGACAGGTACCGACTTGTGACAGTGCGCACTCATGGCGACTTTATAGTACTGCCCAACTGGGAGACCAGGCCGCCAGCACCATGACCTGATATCCTACTCAGTCATATTATCCTGACACTTAGCCAACGAGTCCTGGCAATGCAGGCGCGCTGCTATCTGCATAGCTATCAGAACGATAACGACTGTCGTCCAGTTTTGGTGCGGATGACACTTGCAGGGGAGTGAGGAGCGACAGTAGGATTTGGAGGACCGGGGGGGGGGGGGGGCAGAAGAGGAGGGGTGGGGGGAGGGGTAAAGACAGGAATGGTAGTCGTAGCTGCGGAAGGAATGGGGTGAGGAATGGGAAGAGTGATGGAAGGAATGACAAGAGGAGTGAGACCAGGAATGGGTGAATAAATTACAAATGTGGGGTAAGGAATGACCATAGGAGTGAGTGAGATCAGGAGTGGGGGAAGGAGTGAGCATGCGCCACGCAGCGCCGCGGACCTTCGTTGGGCGTCGCGGAGCACGGCATAGCACGGCGTAGCACGGCGTAGCACGGGGTAACACGGCGTAGCACGGCGTAGCACGGGGTAACACGGCGTAGCACGGCGTAGCACGACGCAGCACGACGTAGCATGCCGCAGCACGGCGTAGCACGGCGTTACACGGCGTAGCACGGCGTAGCACGGCGTAGCACGGCGTTACACGGCGTAGCACGGCGTTGGTCGTAATGCTCGCATTGCGGTTGATGCGAGGCGAGGGAGGACCCCCCCCCCCCCCCCCCCTCTCTCTCCCCCCCCCCCCCCCCCCCGCTGTCCTCCAGTCCCTCCTTACCTAACCCCCCCCCCCCCCCCCCCCCCCTTTCCGCTTCCCTTATAACCGCCTCCAGCCCTCTCCTCCTGTCACTCGCCCTCCTGCCTCCACACTCTGCACTCCTCACATCTTTTTCTTTGGCTTTTACTCTCCAAGCACCGCACCATGCCTAACGGACGAGGCCGGGGGAGGCGCGCCGCCCGCCGCGAGGCCCAGCGCATATCAGACGCAGGATCGACCGGCTCGACTCACTCGTCCGCCTCCTCCTCGCCCCCTCAGGCCGCCCCGCTCCCGCGGACCGCCCCCGGCGACCCCCCCTCGGAATGGGGGCGCACCATGCAAGCCACGCTGCTCGACACGGTCGCGGCCTTGGAGCGCATGACCGCGAGACTCGACGTGATCGACGCCCGGGATGGGCGCGGAGCCGCGCCCCACCACGCCCACCACGCCCCCGCTCCGGCCGCCGCGCCCCCGCCGGCGCCGCCCCACCCGGCTGAGCCCGCCCGCACGGCCCGCCATACCGTGGGCGGGGCTCACCCGCCTCCGCCGCCCCTGCCGGCAGCTCCAGGGGCCATCCATCCGGATTACCTCCGCTTCACCAGGGGAGGGGCAGCCGCCTCTCACCCCTCGGAGGCGCCGCCTCCACTCCACTACCGCGACGCCCACGCCCACTCTGCCACCTCCGCCGCAGATGCCGTCCGCGAGATCCTCGACTCGGCCGACACGCACAATGCCGGCCGACGCAAAGGTATTTCGCCCCACTATATATTCCCCTGTGATCTCATTGAGCGGGGGGCGGAGAGGAAGGCGGTGAAGCGGGGGGAGGCCACCAAGGACGAGTACTCCCTCGCCCTCCGCATGCTGGAGGTGCACCCCGCCTTCCCCGCCCACTCCCTTCCCGGACTCAGCCACCACGCCCTCACCATACACCGGGACAATCTCGTCCACCCCTGGGCTACCGTCCGCCGTTATTCTGAGACGGTATTTACCTGGATCGCGGACGGTAGGCTCCCCCACGGATGGCACGACCCCGCCGCCATCAACATGCTCCGGATGGAGGCCCTCACCACCCCCACAGCCCCCCTCTCCACCCCCGCCCGCGCCCACTCCGACCCCCCCCCGCCCCGCCCCCAGACCCCTCCTCCCCCCCCGCCCCCAGACCGACACAAGGATCCCATACCTCCGGGAAAGCCACGGCGCCCCCTGCCCCTCCTGGAACCGTGACCCTGCCTCATGCGACCGGGCAGGCGCCGGCGAGTGCCACGGGGAGGGGGCGTCGAGGTATCGACACACGTGCGCATATTGCGCCAACGTGCGCAAATTCCTCACCATGCACTCAGAGGCCGTGTGCAACAGTAAAAGGACCCGAGACCGGGGGGGGCCCGCCCCCGCGGCGGATTTTTAGTCCGCCGCCCCCTCCAGCCCGGCCCGGAGGGACCCAGCCGGCCCCACCCACCCACCCATGCCGACCCACACGCACCCACAACCGACCACCCTCACATCTCCACCGCCTCACATCTCGCCGCCTCACATCTCCCCATCCGCCCGGCCCGCCCGCACCACAGGGCGCCCAACCGCTTCCCCTCAGATCTCCCCGCCCCCCCACACACGCCCGCCTGCAGAGCACCCAGCCACTAACGCCACCCCGGGCTTCAAAGCCCTCCCCCCGGCCGCCCCCCGCCGCGGCCCAACAGACCCGCCCTCTCCCGGCAGCCCCGCGCAAAACCGCCACTCCTCTCTCATCTCCGCCGACCACCCGGCTCTCATCTCCGCCGACCACCGGCCGCCCACCCCAGCCTAACCACAGGCCCCGCCGCCCCCCCCCACACCCGCACCAACTGACCGCCCTCGCCTCCCTCCCCAACCCTCCCCCCCCTCCCGCCCCCCCCACCCCCTCCCCTGCCGACACAGCCTACCTCACCCTCCTACCCGGCCTCCCCCCTCACCCCGACCCCCCCCCACACCCCCCCCCTCCCCCCACCTCCTTCGCCGCCCCCCTCGACCTCCCCTACCGCTCCTCCTCCCCCATACCCCCCACCCCCCACCTCCCCCCCCACCCCCCCCCCCCCCACCACGACCTAAGCGAGCACATCTCTGACGTCGTACAACCACATATACAAGACACCCTCCCCGCCGCCCCCTCATGCGGCCCCTCCCCCCACCAATACCGCCCCACCCTCCTCGCCATCTGGCCCCACGCCTCTAAGGAGGTCTGGACCCGCTACCCCACATTCATCCGCGCATACAACGCACTCAGGGAAGCGGGCCTCCCTAATTTTTTTGGCCGCCCGCATTCCCCTCCCCTCAGGCCTCCACATCCCCGCCTGGCGTGACCGCCTCCGCGACTACCCCGACCCCGCCCTCCTCGACCTCCTCGAGTTCGGTTTCCCCGCCAACTTCTCCGCCCCTTCCCCCCCCCCGCCCAACCTTCACCAACCACCGCGAGGCCCCTGAGCACGCCCCCCATATAGAGGCCTTCATAACCACCGAGCTCGCCCTCGGCGCCCTCGCGGGCCCCTTCACCACCCCCCCCTTCACCCCCTGGACCCAGGTCTCCCCCATGATGACCCGCCCCAAATCCGACCCGGGCAAGAGGCGGGTCATCGTCGACCTCTCCTTCCCCCCCGGCGCCAGTGTCAACGCCGGCATCCCTCGCCGGGAATACCTCGGGAAGCCCCACTCCTACACCCTCCCCTCCGTCGCCGACCTCGGGCGCCGCCTCACGGGAGAGGGCTCCGGCGCCTACCTCTGGTCCGCCGACATCTCCCGGGCATACCGGCAGCTCCGCGCCGACCCCCTCGCCTGCCCTCTATATGGCATAACCCTCAACCAGAGGATATATGTCGACCTCGCCCTCCCCTTCGGCTGCCGCTCCTCGGGCGCCGCATGTGTCCGGGTCACGGCAGCCGTCGCCTGGATCATGAGGCGCGACGGCTTCCACACACTCGTCTACGTGGACGACTTTGTCGGGTGCGAGGCCTCCTACCTCAGGGCCTGCCAGGGCTTCGACGCTTTCCTCGCCCTCGCCGCCGCCCTCGGGCTCGACGTGGCCCCCGGGAAGTGCCACCCCCCCGCTGTCCGCCTCACCTGGCTGGGCTTCGCCCTCGACAGCGAGGCCATGACGGTGCGCATCGCCCCCGACAAAGTCGACGACCTCGTCGCCTCCTGCGAGGCCCGCCTCACATCCCCAGCCGTGACCAGACGCGAGCTCCAGAGCCTCCTCGGGCGCTTGAACCACGTGGGCAGCTGTGTGCTCCCCGCCCGGAGGTTCATGAGTCGCCTCCTCGGGGCCCTCCGGCGCTGCTTCGGCTGCGCCTCCCTTACCCTCGACGACGACGCCCTCCGGGACCTGAGGTGGTTCGCCCTCTACGGCCGGGCCTCCAACGGCCTCCACCTCCTCCGCGCCCCGGCAGGGCGCGTCCACGTCATAGAGTGCGACTCCTGCCTCACGGGCGGGGGGGCCTACTCCGCCACCCACTGCTACGCCCGAGGGTACACCCTCGACTTCCGGGCGCGGTTCCCCGACATTCACGAGTTGGAGGCCGTCAACCTCGTGGTTGCACTCCGCGCCCTCCTCCCGGAGGACGTGGCGGGGGCCACCATCGTCATTAACACCGACAACATGGCCTCCGCCGCCTCCCTCTCCTCGGGCCGCGCCCGCGACCCTACCCTCGGGACCTGCGCCCGGGAGCTCTGGCTCCTCGCGGCGACCCGAAGTTTCACCCTCACCATTCTCCACAAGCCCGGGGCCGAGCTGGTCCTCGCCGACGCCCTCAGCCGCGCCCACCTCGACGGACCCTGGGCCGAGGTGGCCCGCGCGGGCGTCGCCCGCCTCGGGCTCCGCAGCGTAGCCCCATCACACGACGCATTCCCCTTTAACCCCGGCCTCTGATTCAGGTTTCAGTTCGGCCGAGGTGGACGATGTCGCCCGCCTACGCCTCGCGTCTCTGGCTCCCTCGACATGGAGGAACCGCCGGCGCCAGGCCCGCGACTACGTCGGCTACTGTGTGGCCCGAGGGCTCGCCCCCCTCGCCCCCACCGACTTCCAGATCGCCGCCTACACCGCCTCCCTCTACGCCCGCGGCCTCGCCCCGGCCTCCGTCAAAAACGCCATCTCCGGGGCCCGGACCTGGACCGGGGCGGCCGGGGGCCCGACCGCCCCCTTCGACTCTGCCCTCGCGAGGGACGTCTCCCGAGGCGGCGAACGCGCCTCCACCCACGCGCCCCGCCAGGCGCCTCCTCTGACGCCCCCGCTGCTCGCCCTCGTCATCGCTCACCTCGCCCTCGCGGGAGACGCCTCCCTCGCCCCTCGCGCCGCCCTCCTCCTCGGGTACTTCGGCATGCTGCGGCAGTCCAACCTGCTGTCGCCGAGTCCCGAGGGCTGGGGGGGCCCTCACACCATCACCCGCGGCGACGTCGCTCCTGCCCCCGGCGGCCTCCGGGTCACGGTCAGGACGTCCAAGACCATATCCGCGCCCTCGGGCGCCGTCGCCCTCTTCGTCCCTGCCTGCCCGAGGCCGGGCCTCTGCCCCCTCGCCGCCTGGAACGCGGCGACTCGGCAGACCCCCGCGCCCTCCGGCGCCCCGGCCTTCATCATGCCCTCGGGCCGGCCCCTCGACCCTCGCACACTCACCGCCCTCATGCGAGGCGCCCTTCACGCCCGAGGTGTCCGGGGGGCCGACGCTTTCACCCTCCACAGCCTCCGCCGGGGCGCCGCCCAGGCCTGCCATGCCGCCGGGGTCGACATCTCCGACATCATGGCCCAGGGCACCTGGACCTCTGAGGCGGTCCACGCCTACGTGCCCCGCCTCGCCCCCTCGGCGGCCCCTCGAGCCCTCTCCTCCATCTTGGTTGAGGGCTCCTCGGGCCCACCTACCAACCACTGACATTGACACTGACATTATTTCATGAGCATGCATTTGATTACATTGATTACCTATTATCCTCATTTTGATATATTTACCACCACTATGTTCATGATACCCTCGGGCACTTAAATGAATAAACTGCCCTCTTTTTCCACATCCGCTTTCTCGTCCTTCCTTGCCGCGCATCGGTCGTAATGCTCGCATTGCGGTTGATGCGAGGCGAGGGAGGACCCCCCCCCCCCCTCTCTCTCTCCCCCCCCCCCCCCCGCTGTCCTCCAGTCCCTCCTTACCTAACCCCCCCCCCCCCCTTTCCGCTTCCCTTATAACCGCCTCCAGCCCTCTCCTCCTGTCACTCGCCCTCCTGCCTCCACACTCTGCACTCCTCACATCTTTTTCCCCACCCACCATCCCTATACACCAACTCTCCACTATCCGGTTGAGGGCTCCTCGGGCCCACCTACCAACCACTGACATTGACACTGACATTATTTCATGAGCATGCATTTGATTACATTGATTACCTATTATCCTCATTTTGATATATTTACCACCACTATGTTCATGATACCCTCGGGCACTTAAATGAATAAACTGCCCTCTTTTTCCACATCCGCTTTCTCGTCCTTCCTTGCCGCGCATCACACGGCGTAGCACGGCGTTACACGGCGTAGCACGGCGTTACACGGCGTAGCACGGCGTTACACGGCGTAGCACGGCGTAGAACGGCGTAGCACGGCGGCTTTATAATGCTGCCCCACTGGGAAATCAAGCCACCAGCACCATGAACCAATATCCCACACAGTCACAATGTTATCATGACACAGCAGTAACCATCCCTTGTCCTATCCTATTAATGCCAAGTACCAGGTCAATTTGATTAGTAATTGGTTTGACTTGGCTGGAATTCAAACTCCCGACCTTCTGCATAGGAAGCCTGCACTCTACCAATTTGGTGAGCGGATTTGGTCGGGTACAAAGTATTATGACTGAATTATTTATGGAAATACTTGGAGTTTAAAACGAAATAATGCTGATTGGATTATTAAGATGAAAAGGAAAGTTTGTTTTATTTAACAACACCTCTAGAGCACATTGATTTTCACATCATTGGCTATTGGACGTCAAACATACGGCCATTCTGACATATTTCTTTGGAGGAAATCTGCTGCCGCCACATAGGCTACTCTTTCTGATAAGCAGCAAGGGGTCTTTTATATGCACTTTCCCATAGACAGGACAGGACAAACCACCTTTGATAAACCATTTGTGGACCACTGGTTGGAACAGAAAATAGCCCAAACTGAAAATGTGTCGACAGAGCAGGATCGATCGGATGACCCACACCTCCACAGGTGGACACTCTACCGCCTGAGCCATGGCCCACTCCCCTATTCAGATGAAGACAATCATATGGCAGTATGGGTGGGTGGTCGGGTGAGAAGAGATAGTGGTGAGATTTGTTGACGAGTTTTTTGTTATTTTGTTTTTGTTGGGGGGACATTATTTATTTAATCAGGAGAAATTGTAATCGCTGACAATTGGTCTTCCTCATTCTACCGTTCCGCACCCTATCCTAATAATGCCAAATGCCAGTCTAGGGAGCGGCATGTATAGATTTTTAAGTCATTGGTTGATTCGACTAGGGTTCAAAGTCCATGACCTACCAAAACGGGAGTTGGACGCTCAACTCATTCGGCAGATACACAACTCTGACCAGGAAGGAGGTGGTGATAGAGCGATGAGATTGGTCAGGTGTGATTGGTGGAGCCGTGAGTGGAGGACATGGCCAGCCAATGGGTGTGGTGGAACGATGGGGTGTGATTGGTCAGCCCGGGGGGGGGGGAGGGAGGGGGGGGTTGCTTTGTGGTTCACTATGTCCCAGCACTGATCACGTTTTTGTAGATCATGGGATTCGAACCCATCGTTTCGAACCACGGCCAAGTCAGACCAATGACTTAAAAATTGATAATGGATGCTTCCTACCCAGGCACTTGGCATTACTAGGATAGGGCAATGACTGGTTGGCTTAGTGTCAGGATAATGTGACTGAGTGGGATATCAGGTCACAGTGCTGGCAGCCTGGTCTCCCAGTGGGGCAGCACTATAAAGTCGCCATGAGTGTTCACCGTCACAACTCGGTACCCGTCCTGATTTAACCTTAGATGTTGCCAGGATGTAAAACTCTAAAAACCAGCACTGCTCATGAATGATTGCACCCTCCCATTCAAAAGGAGAAAGAAGTAGACAAAAGAGAATTTAATCACAGGATTTCTGGGAGCAAAAGATGTGGTCTGGAAGAATGATGTCTTTGTTTCGGCATCTAGAAGAGGCTTGGACGTTCAAAGACCATAGGAAACGCCTACTAAGGTTGTGTTTTAGCGTAGTTCATTAATTGTGGAATTCTCAGAAGAACCGACTCTGATTTGAAAGGCTTTAGTTTTGTATGTGCATTTGTTGATTAAATCGGGGGAAATTTCAATGGCGGAGAATTGTTCCTGCTTAGTGTACAGCTCGGTGCATTATCCTGGTAATGCATACTGAGTGCCAGGATAGGGAGTGTAGTTAGATCAGTTAGACCTGAACACTGCAGAGGACTGTCAACATAAAGCATTGGCCACAATATAGTGGAGGTTCAGGTGGCAAAGATGTTTGATTGTTTAGGGTTTATGTCCTCACACCATCTAAGGTCATATCAGGACGGTTGGTTTGACTTGTGACAGTCCGCACATATGGCAACTTCATAGTGCTGCCCCATTGGGAGATCAGGCTGTCGGCACCATGCCCCAATATCCCACTCAGTCACATTATCCTGATATTGAACTAACCAGTCATTACCCTCTCCTAGTAGTGCTGAGCGCCTGGCTATGTGGCGACAAGTATACATTTTGTATGTCATTGATTTGACTCGGCTGGGATTCTAAATCGTAACCTTCTTCACAGGAAGACAGCTCTGTTACTGAATGGGTCACCGCATCCGGTAGGGGTGGTAAAGAGAGTGCAAGGTTTGCATGTCAACTTCTAATCAGCTTTAGTACATTTGATGAACACGATACAGTATAACCCCGTTAAACCAAACTTGAAGGGACCCTAGAAATTTGTTTGGGTTAAGCGATCATTGGTTTAACCGATCTTTGGCTTCAACTTTGACTTGGCTTTGGCAAAAACGCGGGTGCATTATGAATGTAATATACAATGTATGTGGACACTTTGATTATTGTTTGTTATGTATATACAGTATAACCCCATTAAACCAAGCTCGGTTAAACCAAATGATCGGTTAATCCAAACTTTTTTCGGTGGCCCGGCAAAATACTACCATTTATCATATAACAAAGTTGGTGGGGTCTCAGATGACTTTATAACCACATGAAAGTTTGGTTTAACCATACTGGAAGTGGCCTGCGGTCCGACAATTTAGATTGGATTAACCGATAACTTGGAGTAACCAACTTTGGTTTAACCAACTTTTTTATATAATAAATAGGAGTATTTTGTCGGGCCGCCAAAAAGAGTTTGGATTAACCGATCCTTTGGTTTAACCGAGCTTGGTTTAACGGGGTTATACTGTATGCGCAAGGTTCAATAACCCCCATAGAGCCAGTGGATGTGCTAGTCTCCAAGGAACTGAACAACCAGAGCCGTAATCAATACTAAGTGTGGTGTGTAAGGTTCAACCTCTGATAAAAAGGAACAACCAAGACAGAAGTCAAACCAGGTTTCACTCCTCCGAGCCCTCCCTCAAAGCTCCCCCCACCCACCAGCCATTGACATGTTGCACCTGATATAGTTCGAGGTGCCACCTAGGGGCCAGCTTGGAGAACTAAAATACACCTTCAGCTAGGTTTGGTGGAATTTGGGAGTGCTTTCTTGCAAATTTGTCATCAGTCTGGCAAACCCCAAAAACTAGCGTGCAGTCAAACTCACTTGATATGTGTAATATAAGAACTCTTATGGAAGTATTATTATAAGAACGGCGAGGATGTAATTGGGGTTGGGATTGGTTGAGCAGCTTGTAAACTCTCTTGGTCTGCAGCAAAGGAGGAGGAGGAGGTTGTTCGCGGGGGAGTGGCTGGATAGTGTCCAGTTGCGGGCCATTTGCGGGCCATTTGCGGGTCAGTTGGTCACATGATTTTGCTTTAATAAATAGGGTGGGAGTATGTTACCAGCGAGAGAGATTGTTCACCCTCCCAACGTATTGCCATTGAGTGCTGCATGGTTAATTTAGTGAAATAATGTCTACACACATATATATGAAGAGCTCAGGGGCAAAACCCTGTAAAGGCAAATCCAAAAATTGAATTCAAATGAAAGATATTCACTTGAAGCTTATTATAATTCTCATTAATTCCACTTTGCTTGTGATGATATGTTCATGGAGCAATAAATACAGAATGAACCTGTTGAAGGGTTGAGACCAATGTTTATGTCAATATTTGGATTGGCGTTGACAGGGTTTCACACCTGAAACCTTCATATATATATATAGCTGCCATCCGAGCACGTTACTGTTCGATATTTGCATTTTATGTTTTTTGTTTGCTTCACCATGTCACATGTCTCACTGCATTTCACCGATTGTTCAATCATAACTCACTCATCTCATCGGCATGACCTTCTATCCGTCGTTTCTCTGGTTAGAGAGTTGCACAAACCACTGTATTGTCCGGAGCAGCTACCGGAATAAAGTCATGTCTCTCCCACTTCAGGTTCCGCATTCTCTGTACCCATTAGCAACGGTCCATCATCTGGAAAGTTGTCACACATCAATCCAGGCGAAATGCGTTGCAGCCGGTTCTAAGCTTCCAAGCCGAGACTGTACTAGGAACCCGATGCAACACCGAAGCCTTGCACGTAAGCATTGTCACTGGCATACACATCATTGCCAGTATTTTTTACATTCAGATCAATAAAATATCTACAATCCCTACAAAAAAAATATGGTTTTGAGTTCACGCTATCTTTCCTTTTTAGTAAATAAATTTAGGGCAAAAACTATAATCTATTTTACTTTAGCTTTGATGAACTTGAATTAAAAGTTGCTGTCATTGGATATCCCCCCATAGGATTAGCACTGTCAGGGAACCGCAGGGAAAATGCCGGAAGTCAGGTTTCAATTGTCGTCAGTCTGACTGTATTATCGCCCATGCCAAACTCTTTTTTGTTTGTGCGTTATGTTCTAGCAACATCTAAGGTCATATAAGAACAGGATTCAGACTAACCAATTGCTGTCATATATATTGGCATTTTGCTTAACATCAATCAATCAATCAATAGTTCCGTCCTCTAGTCGAGGGTTGGATGCAATGGTTCTCAACTTGTCCCGATGTTGTGCTGTTCTGATAGACTGTGAATAATTCAAGCCTGTCCACTGTGAAATATTTGTAAACCATGATGTTCTTGGTCTCCCTCTCCCTCTGCTGCCATTCACCTTCCCTTCCAACAATGTACGGTATATTGAACTCTGACGAATGATGTGGCCAAAATAAATAAGTTTCCAAAATAAAATGATGTGGCCAAAATAAATAAGTTTCTTTGTCTGTCCTCCTTTGAAGCTTTTCTTATTTTTAATTTTTCTGAGAACTTCTTTGTTGGTGATCTTCTTTGTCCATGATATTTTCATCATCCTTCGATAAGTCCACATCTCAAATGCTGCTAAACGTTTGTACAGTTTCTTAGAGATTGTCCATGTCTCTGCCCCATACATTAGAGTAGACCACACATAACACTGAAGAATACGCTTCCTTGTTTGTATTAATATCTTACTTGATGTTAACACTCTATACATTTTGGAGAATGTTGTTCGGGCTATTGTTATCCTTCTTTTAATTTCTTCCTCACATCTCCCATCATTTGTAATCTTTTGTCCGAGATATATGAATTCGGATACTTGTTCTATGTTTGTGCCATCTATGGTTATATTGACATTTGGTTTATCTGTCTTTTTACTTATAACCATTGTTTTGGTCTTCCTGGCATTCATCTTCATGTTGAATAGTATTCCAGCTTTATTGATTCTATTCACTATATCTTGTAGGTTTTTCTCACTGTCTGCTAGTATTACACTGTCATCGGCATATCTAAGATTGTTGACGTTCATGCCACCTATTGTCACTCCCTTGCAATCTTCAATGTGTCTGAAAATCATCTCTGTGTACAGGTTAAATAGACATGGTGACAATACACACCCCTGTCGAACTCTTCGTTTAATCATAACTTCATCCGATAGGCCCTGCTCCATTTTTATAAATGCATGTTGTGTCCAGTATAAGTTCACAATTAGTTTAATGTCTTTGCCATTGACACCAATATCTTGTAAACATTTGATTAACAGTTCATGATTGACTCGGTCGAAGGCCTTCTCATAGTCAATAAAGCAGGCATAAACATCCTGGTTCACTTCACAATAACGTTCACAAATCATTCTCATATTGAAAATCCCTGAGAATGATCCCTGTCCTTAGATAGTAGACCAGTGTGCCAGAACACCCCTGGACCCTTCAGGACTGCGACTAGGTGGGATGGTTGTGTTGTATGGTTAGCCATTTTGTATTTCAGGGTGAATCGGATGCATGACTGTGGCCTGCCCGGTTCTGCTTTGGTTTGTGCCAGTACATATACCCAGATGGACTGCGCCCTATGGTGATAGTCATTTCGAATTCCTTAGTACTTAGTAGGGCTAGTTTCTGTATTTGTAATATCTACCATCTTTTCTGGCCTGTCTTTTGCTTTTTGTGCCAGAACACAGCAGGCAGTGACTGCGTCCACGGTCAGGTGAGATATTGTTCCTTCAGTAGGTGGTTGTGTGTTATGTTTTCTTTAAGAACCTTTTATAGTGGTTCAGGCTTTTGATTGCCCATTGTTGTGTGGGTTGATTATTCCAGGCATGTGCCACCATGGCCAGTACACTTCTCTCATAAATCTTTGCGTGCTGTCAGTAGCACTGGGGCTGGCATTTGCCTGGTGTCCCTACGGGGGGTTGCTGTGTAGCCTGGTTTTGTGGTGTAATGGTGTGCTAGTATTTTAAGATGAGTTTCCCTTCTACTCGTTAGTAGTGTTGCATTGCATTTGTTCCGTAATTCGATTGTGGTATATCTTTTGTGCACCTGAAGGCATACTTTGAGGGCTCTATTTTGTAGCACCTGTAGTTTGTTTAATAGTTTTGTATTTCCTCCCATGTATACTACATCACCATAGTCAAAGTAGGGGAGGATCATGCCTTTATATATTTTAATTGCCATGTTTTCAGTCATGTAGTATCTCAGTTTAGCCAGTAGCCATATTTTATGGTTTACTTTTTTGATAGTATTTGTATAAGTGTAGGCCTGGGCTTTCTATTGACAAACTGCCTAATGGTGAAAACAAATCTATTCAGACTAATCCATGATAGGCAGTATAAATATTCAAGAAAAAAAAGAAGAAAACAATGCTCCGATCTGTGGAAACAGGACATGGATTACTTTCAGAAATCATTAGAGATCATGCCACATCTGGTCTCAATTTGCGTCATCCAAATGTGATTGAGGATAATCTGAAGTCAATCGGGTCGTGGAATCAGAAGGCTCTGTTCAGGGACATGTTGCATGCCTAAACCAGGGTTAAAACCCACATTTCTGCCATTCTAGGGAAAGCGTCCTAACCATATTAGCCTTCCTGGAGTAATCAACCTACCTATATGTAGGCCTACCTATGAGAGGTGAGTGCTGACTACTAGTACACTCATCCCCCTGGAATCGTAAGCCAAGCCTTGCAAACCTTTCAAGTCCTTGAGTCATTTTAATGCTTACAATTACAGACAATGCACTTACATAATATTATGTATACACAAACAGGTCAGGTTCATCACCCACAAATCACACAACTTCAGAGGGCCCTGGTCACGGCACCAGTGTCACTGGAGTTGTTGCAAACAAAGGGCACATCGTGCCTACAGCGGTACTCAACCCCTCATTTCTGCAGTTCCAGAAGGAGTGTCCTAACCGATAGCCTATCCAGGTTCCCTGATGTAATTAATCTACCAGGGGCGTATCTAGACCTTCAACGCTGTGTACTCCTAATTTCGGCAGGGGGTTTAGTGGGCCGCTTACGGCGTTATACCCTTCCGAATATGAAATCATATCTAAGTAACCCCCCCTCTATCTAAGTAATCCCCCCGCCTAGCTACGCCCCTGTCAACTCAAGCATATTTTTGCTTGTGTCACCTTGGATGTGAGGTCAGGGAAGACTACTACAATTCTTTTAAGTCATGCTCTCTCCACACTCCTCCCCTCTCCCTCAAGCACCCACATTTTGGAGAACAGAAATAAGTCCATTAAATATTTCTACAACCAGCAAGCGCCGTGTTTTTTGTTTGTTTGTTGTTGTTTTATGTCCTAGCAATATCTAAGGTCATATCAGGATGGGTACCGACTTGTGACAGTGCACACTGGTGGTGACTTTATAATGCTGCCCCATTGGGAAACCAGGCCACCAGTACCATGACCTGGTATCCCTCTCAGTCACAGTATCCTGACACTGAGCCACCTAGTCCTTGCCCTATCCTAATAATGTCGAGCACCAGGGTAGTAAGCAACACGTATCAATTTTTATGTCATTGGTTTGACTCGACCACAAACTCATGGGTTCGGATCTCCCGATCTCCTAAATCAGGAGAGGGACGCTCTACTCATCCGGCCACCTAGTCTGGTCAGCGCAGTGTGTGTTTGCGCATGTGTATGGCTGTGGCTTGCCAGCTACTAGTAGTAGTACACAACCAAAGCTCATATAGCGATATAGCGAATGGTAGACAGGAAGTGTGAACACTTATTTTGTTTGGTACATTAGTTGTCCCAAGCAGGGGAAATCCCAGTCACAGACGACTGGTCTTCCCCACTCCACTGCTGGTCGATAGAAAGCCCGAGCCTACACTTTTACCGACCCAAGGGATTTTTAACCTCCCACACCACATAGACATGGTATGAGAGCAACCAGCCTTTGATGATGCTGTAAGTTATACACAGCGGTAGAAATCCAAATTGGCAGATCTGGGGGCACGGGGAATCGAACCGCCGACCCTCAGATTAGGAGTCTGACCTAGAAAAAAGTCAGACACTCTAACCACTCCGCCACAGAGAACGCCACCCGCCACAGAGAACGCCATGATGGATTCACTGATTCACTCACAGAGCCTTGGCCACCAAAACAAAAATTGTAAACATAAAATTGCTCACCTGTACTTACAGAAAAGAATTTGCAAGCACAACATAAAAAAGTGCATATTATAAAAGATTTAGTTTGTAAAAGAAATATGACGCTGAGAGAAATTGTTTGCACGTGCTTACAGTGCGACAATGTAGCCACACCCCTGACTTATTTGGGGTCGCACTTCCTAGCAACAGCTGAGGTCATATATCAGAATGGGTAACCGACTTGCGACAAATAATCAGGGATATTGATGGTGGATTGGGGTACTATAGCAGCCAGCACCATAACCCGATATTCTACTCAGTCATAGTATCCTGAAATTGAGCCAAGCATTCTATTTTCTCTATCCAAGCAATACAAAGTGCAAGACTAGTAAGGCCAAAGACAAAAAAAGTTGGTGATCGTCCTTTTGATCAAAGAAATCAGGGTCGAGCGGGCGATTTTTACTTTTATTTTATATTTTCCCCCGCATATGACATTTGACATAACCAGACTCGATGGCCAGATGAGTTGAGGATCCGCCTCCCATTCTGGTATGTCGTGGGATTCAAACTCCTCGGTTCGAACCCTGGCGGAGTCAAACCAATGACTTAAAAATTGATACTTGTTGCTACCTAGCCTGGCGCTCGGAATTACTAGGATAGGGAAAGGAGCAGTGGGATGAGCTCGACGCATTCTTAACAGTTTTTTTATTAATAACAAAATCCAAAAAATCAGGGGCGGGCAATTTTTCACTCACGGGCGGGGACGATCATCAATTCATCAATTTCTTTCATTTGGCCTAACTGACAAGGATGTGTACGTGTTTCATTACACTCGGTATTATGGGTGAATCAGGATGGCTGAGAGGTCCTGGGTTCAAACCACGGCTGAGTCAAAGCAATGACTTACAAATATGATACTTATCACTATCTAGCCTGTTACTCGGCATTACCAGGCTAGGTCGAGGACTGGTTTGCTCAGTATCAGGATAATTTGACTGAGTGGGATATCAGGTCATTGCACTGGCAGACCAGTCTTCCAGTGGGGGCAGCACTATAAACTTACTATGAGTATGAGTGTGCACTGTCTCAAGTCAGTACTCGCAGTGATATGACATTACATGTTGTCAGTATGTAAAACATCAACCAAGAAACAAAGAGAAAAAGAATTCTGAATGAGACTGACGTAAGAAAGACAGGGCCCTCAGATCTAGGTCACATCCTGGACAGCTACCTGATTAGAGCCTCTTGAATTAGATTATATCTGAGCCAGAAGCGAGGCTGGCCTTGTAAATAGCTAAATAAGTGGCTGCAGTATACAGTACAACCCCGTTAAACCAAGCTCGGTTAAACCAAACGATCGGTTAATCCAAACTTTTTTTGGCAGCCCGGCAAAATACTACTGTTTATCATATAAAAAAGTTGGTTAACCCAAAGTCGGTTAATCCAAACTATCGGTTAATCCAAACAAAATAGTCGGGCCCCAGGCTACTTCCGGTAGGGTTAAACCAAACTTTCATGTGGTTATAAGGTCATCTGAGACTTGTTTTTATATGATAAATGGTAGTATTTTGCCGGGCCGGTAAAAAGTTAGGAGTAACCGATCATTTGGTTTAACTGAGCTTGGTTTAACTGGGTTAGACTGTATATACATTAAAAAAACAATAATCAAAGTGTCCACATACATTGTATATTGCATTCATAATGCATCTGCGTTTTTGCCAAAGCCAAGTCAAAGTGGAAGCCAAAGCCCGGTTAAACCAATGATCGGTTAATCCAAACAAATTGCTAGGGTCCCTTCAAGTTTGGTTTAACGGGGTTATACTGTATTCCATTCAAATCAATTCCATATTTTTTAGATTACAGATGACAAATAAGTGAAATGCCAGACATGTAACTATTAAGAGATAATATATGGATAATATATGGATAATAATAGAACAGTAAGATGAAAACATAAGACTACATTGTTAAAATATAATCGGCCTGTGGTCTGTCGATCAGGTGTGTTTGTCCTATCATAAATATTGGTGACTGTTTGTTGCTAGCACTCGTGATTCCCTGCCTGTTGAATTAGCACAGGCATCCTTCTTTATGCCAGTGAGCCGCCTTATGTGGCTGTCACACTACGACGACTAGGCCGACGACAGCTTAACGACTTGTCGTTTTGTGAAAACCCGACGACACATGCTAATTCGGCCAAGTTGGACGACAATCGGACGACAGTGCCGCGGCAGTGCCGCGACAGTGCCGCGACAGTGCCGCGACACTCTGACGACTTGTGAACGACAAGATATTTTATTGCCGGACGACACTGTAGCGACAGCATAGCGACAGCGTAACGACACCCTGACGACAGGCGGACGACCGCCGGGCGACAAGGTTGACTGTTGGGGGTGGTGATAGCGGTAGACGCCTCCGACTCTCTGATGAGCGGTGCGCGACAGCGCGGCGACAGCGCGGCGACAGCGCGGCGGCGACAGCGCGGCGGCGACAGCGCGGCGACAGCGCGGCGACAGCGCCGCGACAGCGCCGCGACAGCGCCGCGACAGCGCCGCGACAGCGCCGCGACAGCGCCGCGACAGCGCCGCGACAGCGCCGCGACAGCGCCGCAACAGCGACAGCGCCGCGACAGCGCCGCGACAGCGCCGCGACAGCGCCGCGACAGCGCCGCGACAGCGCCGCGACAGCGCCGCGACAGGACAGGGCTTCCGACTAGGGCTTCAATTCTTCCACAAACACACACAGCCTCCACAAACACATGCCTGGGTATATATATGTTCTGTGTCTTGCTGTCTCCTCACAACTTCTCCAGCATGCCAGGAAAGCAGACCTCACCTACAAGCTCCAGCTCCAGCTCCTGCTCTACCCCCCGGTATGGGAGGGGAAGGGGAAGAGGGAGGGCCAGGAGCAACATGCTGTGTTCACCAAGTGCACCTGCACCTCCAGCACTACCATCACCACCATCTCCGCCGTCTGCGATGGTCTCGGACACAGACGAGATTATCGACACGCGGTCTCCTGGTTCAGGTCATTCCCATGCATCATCTACAGCCTCCACCTCGTCCGCCTCACACAGTCTGGCAGACAAAGGCAGTGGTAGTGGCAGAGGCCGAGGTAAAGGACAGAAGAGGTTGTTGCCGAGTGACAGCACCCTGCGTCCGGACGAGGAGGAGGTCCTCCTCGAGTTTCTGCTCGAGACGCCGATTTTATGGAACGTCAAGATGACTGATTATCGCCGGACGGACAAAAAGGCCAGGATTTGGGAGGAGCAGGCCCAGAAGATGGGGAGAACGTCCACACATCTCCAAGGGTGGTTCAAGTCCATGCGTGACTGCCACACGAGGCTTCTCCACAAGAAAAGTGGAGATGGCGCGCCCGAGTGGACAGAGAGGGAGCAGTGGGTCTACGACCAGTTTGGCTTCCTCCGCTCCTTCGTCCGACACCGGGCGGAACCCTGCAGAAGTGTAAGTACTATATTTCTTTAATTTGCATTCAGTGCTAATTGTTGCAAAATTCAGTGCTAATTTGTGCTAATTTTTGTATTTAAGTAGTGATTTATCGAAATCTTTTATTTATTGTATTTATTTTATTTATTTTTGTGGATAACCAAAACTTCATGCCTTGTTGTATGCATTCATTTATTATTATTATTATTATTATTATTTTGTCTTGCAGGTGTTGGCCGTGGTAGACGCAGTGCAAGGCGATCTGGGGGCTGCGGAGGCTGCGTGCGCTGAGCAGCAGATCGGGGACGACCCTCCCGACCGGCGACGTAAGGGCAAGCAGGCGAAGACGACGGACGAGGAACTGCTACAGACCCTGCAACAACGCGTCGAGGTCTCGGGCGGGATGTTGGAAGCGCTCAGTGCCCGAACACCTCAGACGTCCTTCGCTCATTATGTGAAGGACTGTATCCTGGCGATGACGCTGGGCAAGTATAACTTCACGCGGCCGGCCATGAACCATCTGCTGGAGCAGGTGATAGCGTCCGAGGTTGCGGAGGACGGGACTGTGATCTCAGGGCCGGCCCTGTCACAGCTCGATGGCCCTGCAGTCACCAGGCGTGTGGTGGCGCGGCCCCCCTCTGCGGCACCCATCTACTCCTCGTCGTCCCCACCTGAGGTCTCATGCCAGTCGATAGACGCCTACCAGCCACCCCCACACATGTGGCGGCACCAACCACCCACCGGGACGCCATGGGCGTCACAAAGTTCCGCGTACATGCAGCAGTATATGCAGCAGCCGATGCTACCTGCCCACCGGCGACCTGCCCACCTGCCGCCTGCCCACCTGCCGCCTGCCCACCTACCGCCAGCCCACCTACCGCCTGCCCACCTGCAACCTGCTCTGCTGGAACCTGTCCAGTTGCCCCCCGGGCCGCTGCCGCCGCAGCTCGAGGGAACGGCCCCCGGAACATTCAGGATGCCTGGAGCCATGTCTCGCACAGCACAGCCTAGTAGCGCATCTGCGGGCTGGATGGTGAACCAGAGTGCAAGCACCCCACGTGGATCCGGGACACCAGAAGGACTTCTAAATTTATCGGGCCTGTCTGGCATCTCTAGCTTATCCAACCTCAGTGGGGCGGACTTATATGGGGCCGGCCAGGGTGCCGCCCAGGATGCCGGGGACCTGGACCCCCCCCACCCACTTCACCAAAGTGACCGTGTTGATGCTTGCCGATATTGCGCCTCGGTATTTTTGATAATTATTTTTGATAAGTATTTTTGAATTTATGTATGCACCGTAATTATGCCTGTACTTGTACCTTACCGTAATAAAAGACTTACATACTTTCCCACATTTAATGTCTTACTGTCATACCATATAGGTAAACTCCCACATAATATGTGTCCGCTGTGAAGAGCTGAGTTGCTCTGCAGAGAGAAGCCCATCCAGGTTTATATACCCAACGGCCAACGGCCAAAACGGCCAGATGGCCGCGGCGACAGCTTAACGACAGCTTAACGACAAGACGACACCGTAGCGACAGCGTAGCGACAGTGTAGCGACAGCGTAGCGACAGCGTAGCGACAGCCGAACGACAGCGTGTAGCGCCGGCTGTCGTCAAGGTTTTTCAACACGCACAAAAACCCGACGACAACCGGGCGACCGGGAGAAACTGGAGTTGTCGCGGAGGTGTCGCGGAGCTGTCGCGGCGACACGCGAACGACAGCATAGCGACATCTTAGCGACAGCCGACGACAGCCAACGACAGAGCAAAACGACAAGTTGTTGGACTGTCGCCGGCCTAGTCGTCGTAGTGTGACAGCTACATTACACTGTCAAACCATCCAGTTTGAGGTCAAACTCTATGTCGTTTGCCATCTATAATCCCAATCGCTACATTAAACTGTCAGCTCCTGTTATGTGTATATATCAGTGGGCAGTGGTTCACTGCGCTTCATCCCCTCCCCCCCCGCCCCCCCCCCCTTCCCACTCTCATCAGCCCATCCCTCTGCATATATTAACATATCTATTGATCTGATTTGTGGCTGGGTGAGTTTTCTTTGTTTGTTGTTGTTTTACGTCCTAGCAACATCTAAGGTCATATCAGGACTGTTCCGACTTGTGACAGTGCACACTCATGGTGACTTTATAGTGCTGCCACAGTGGGAGACCAAGCCGCCAGCACCATGACCTGACATATGACCACTCAGTCCATTATCCTGACACTGAGCCAACCAGCCCTTGCCCTATCCTAATATTGCCGAGTGTCAGGCTAGGAAGCGACAAGTATACATTTGGTAAGTCATTGGTTTGACTCGTCCAGGATTCGAACCCACAAAACAATGGGTTCGGATCCCCCGATCTCCCAAAACAGGAAACAGACGCTCAACTCATTCGGCCATTCCGTCTAGTGTGGCTGTGTGAACACCAGACATTGGAGTCCCGGAAGTAAATCATTGATAAGAAGCACAGTCGACCGGATAAATGAGGCTCAACTGGATTTGAAATACAAGCAAAACCAGTCACATTTCGCTAGTACGGGACGGTATATTTAGATAAGTACGGTGCCCACCACCCGTGCAGGAGGTTGTGGGTTCGATCCCTGACCGAGTACAAACTAAAGACTTACATTTGCAACATTGATACTGGTTTGTTTATCGTGTGTTCGGCATTAGGAGGGAAGGACAATGACGAGTTGCCCCAGTTTCAGGATAATGTGAGTGGGATATTGCTGCATCATGGTGCCCGCGGAATAAGGGATTCCAATGGGGCAGCATTGTAAAGATGTGATGAGTGTACACAGTCAGAAGTCGGTATGCGTCCTGATATGACCGTCAATGTTGGTAGGAAGCTGATACTTCACTCACTAACTCACTCACGCACTCACTCACGCACTCACTCACGCACTCACTCACTCACCCACGCACTCACGCACTCACTCACTCACTCACTCACGCACTCACTCACGCACTCACGCACTCACTCACGCACTCACGCACTCACTCACGCACTCACACATGCACTCACTCACGCACTCACGCACTCACTCACGCACTCACTCACGCACTCACTCATGCACTCACGCACCCACTCACTCACGCACTCACGCACTCACTCACGCACTCACGCACTCACTCACGCACTCAAGTATGCACTCATTAAATTACTCTTTCGATTCCTCACTAATATAATTACTCAACCAATTACCCAACCAATTTATCAGCCAGTTACTCAATCATTTCCACAATCAATTACTCAACTAATTAACTATCCTATCAGCCCACCAATTACCCAACAACAAGCTGTCACAATTACTCACTCAGTTAGTCACTCACTGACTCATTCAATTACTCACTTGATTCATCACTCACACAATTATTAAACCAATTACCCAATCAATTATTCAGTCAATTACTCAATCAAATTACCCCCCCTCACCCACCTACCACTTACCCATTCACAAACTAATACAATTACTTACTAAATTACTCACTCAATGAGTCTTTCAATTACTCACTCGATTCATCACTCATACAGGTACTCAACCAATTACCCAATCAATTACTCGATCAAATGAGCCCCCCCTCACCCACCTACCACTTACTCATTCACAAACTAACACAATTACTCACTCAATTACTCACCCAGTGACTCATTCAATTACTCACTCGATTCATCACTCACACAAGTACTCAACCAATTACCCAACCAATTACCCAATAAATTACTCAGTCAATTACTCACTCAGATTACCCTCCCAAACCCACCCACCAATTACTCACCCACAAACTAACACAATTACTCATTCAATTACCTACTTAAGTACTCATTCAATTACTCACTCAATTACTCATTCACACACTCCCTCCCTCCCTCCCTCCCTCACTCACCCACTCACTCACTCACTCAGTCACTCACTCACGTCCCTGGGCAGTGACAATGTTGCAATCTTGAGCCGTGTTTACACGGGAGAGTTAAATCGCTTCATATAAATCGCCTTGCCTAATTCGCCTCACATTCGCCGTGTAAATGCTCCGCTGAGGCGGATTAGGGCTGATTCGCCTCATATAGTTTGCTTCATATAAACCACGTCGAGAGGTAGTTTATATGAATCGATTCAGCTGGTTCCCGGGCGGCGATAGTATAAAATAGTAGTGCTTGCCGGCTACAGGATCAGCAGTAACTAATCGCTGGTGCCCGGCAGTGTTAGGGCCCAATTAGGCCAAAATCTAGTGAATGCGATCATATTTAACAGAATTACAGACTCAAATAATGAAATTTAATTAAATTAACCTTAAATTCCAAGCGATATTAACGTAGCAGCTACATCTGCGTCGAATCGACGTGTGTAAACTAAACAAATAGCAGTGCTTGCCAGCTACAGGCGCAACACTAAGGCTGCTGGTTCCCGGTTGCCGACACACTTTCAAACTCGCTCGTGTAGACGCGCCACTACATCGCTTCATATAAATCGATTTGCCTAAATCGCTTCACAATTTCCCGTGTAAACACGGCTATAGGCTCTTCTTATAATTATATGCTATTGATTTCGGCATTGTTGCTTACTTCCAAGTTCCAGTTTGATTCCTGGCTTTGACTGGCAATTTCCCGTCCGCCTTGTCGGCCCAGATGAGTGAGGACAGCAGCGGGTGAAGAAGGGGGGGGGGGGGGTCTGAGTACAGTCGTCAATATTATTCATGCGAAGAAACTGAAAACGAGGCTGGAGTAGCAACTGAAAAATATTGCAATCAACACAGATCTGACTGCTATTTTACACAGCGTTAACCTGTTTGTGCTAAATAAAACACATGGCGCTTAAATACAGGATTACCATAGTATTTGTCCATAGCGGCGCATTGATATAGCTTAACAAATCGTTGAGTCGGGTGCGATCAAGTTGGCTAGAGCATTGCGTTGTTGAAGACAATGAATTTGAATTATTTATACTATTTCTGTATTCTGTCACCTGTACTTTCGTTTGGTTTCAGAATTAAACTTTTATCCACCCTCACTTTCCCGACCATGCATAAATATTTCTGAAGTAGTTCAAGTAACATTAGACACAATATAGGGCTGCTAAAAAACCAAGGGAGAACCTGAACAAGCCTCGTTTTGGACAGCACTAGGTCTGGGTATGAGTAGGGAAATTTGACAGATTACTTGCTGGTTCAGGGTGAGGCGGTAAAACCACCCATCATCGCCCACCACAGACCCGCCACCTATCGGAACATACTGAAGTAGTAGGAACTGGCAACGGACGCAGTATGTGATACAGTGAGATTAACCCCCCCCACCCCCCCCTCCCACCAGTGATCATATCATTATCCGGTAATATAAGCTTCACGTGGGAATGTTAAAGCTGCATAGTCCGATGAAAGTATCCCATTTTTTAATCCAAAACACTCATTAAAGCGTGGTGTTCTCTGTGGCGGAGTGGTTAGAGTGTCTGACCTTTTTCTAGGTCAGACTCCTAATCTGAAGGTCGGTGGTTCGATTCCCCATGCCCCCACCTCTGCCAATTTGGATTTCCACCGCTGTGGATAACTTACAGCGACATCAAAGGCCAGTTGCTCTCATACCATGTTTATGTGGTGTGGGAGGTTAAAAATCCCTTGGGTCGGTAAAAGTGTAGGCTTGGGCTTTCTATCAACAAACTGTCTAATGGTGAAAATAAGTCTATTCAGGCTTATTCATAATAGGCAGTATAAATCGACAAGACAAAGCTGCATAGTCCTATGAAAGCATCACATTTACAAGACCAAAACAGTTATCTAGAGTTGAGTATGCATATCTAACTTACATACTGGTCAATTTTTTAAGCATCTTGTATTGAAACCCCAAGAAATTACTATGTAACTAACTTACCCAAATGATACCCAAAACACTCGAGTCCCAGTAGTGAGGAAGGATCTGTTCATATGAATAGACGCGATGGCCGAATGAGTGGAGCGTCCGCCTCCCGTTCTGGTAGATCGTGGAATTCGAACCAACGGGTTCGACTCTTGGCTGAGTAAAACCGAGGACTTAAAAATATATACTTATCGCTACCTATCCTGGCAGTCGACAAAATTAGGATAGGGCAAGAATGAGTGGAATGAGGAAGGTTAATTGTAGACGATTGAAATTTCCTCTGCTAATGGATACAAATAAAGATAAAAAGAAACAACTGTAAATTCTAGTTTTGCTTTTAAATGTCTGACACATAGTATGACTTGTTTGCGACCGGGCACGGTGGCCTAATAGTAATAGAGCGCGGGCCTCGCGTGTGGAGTGGAATGAGGAAGATTAAATGTAGACGATTGAAATTTCCTCTGCTAATGGATACAAATAAAGATGAAAAGAAACAAATGTAAATTCTAATTTTGCTTTTAAATGTCTGACCATAGTATGACTTGTTTGCGACCGGGCACGGTGGCCTAATAGTAATAGAGCACGGGCCTCGGGTGTGGAAGGTCAGGAGTTTAGTTCCCGGTCGAGTCAAACCAATGACTTACAAATTTATACTTGTCACTTCCTAGCCTGGCTCTCGGCATTAATAGGATAGGGCAAGGACTGGTTAGCTCAGTGTGATTGAGTGGGATATTGGGTCATGTTGCCCACGATTGATTTCCCAGTGGGGCAGCACTAAAAAGTGTGCAGTCACAAGTTGGTACCCATCCTGATATTACCTTAGATGTTGCCGCAACAAAAAACTCCAACAACCAACCAACCAACTTGTTTGCGGGATTTTCTGCTATCATGACACTTGAGCTAATAACCTGAAACTGGCACCACCCAGGATTATATACATCATGTTTACTGTCACACCATGTGAGTCCCACTAAGAGATGGGACCACAAGCACCATGACCCGCTTTCCCACTCAGTCGCATTATACTAAGCAGTCACTTTATATTAAGCAAACCAGCCCTTGCCCTATCCTAGTAATGCCGAACGCCAGGCTAGGTAGTGACAAGTGTCAACTTTGTAAGTCATTGGGTTTGACTCCGCCGATATTCAAACCCACGACTACCCCCACCCCCGAGCATTGGAAGACAACCAATGCTCTTACCTATTCAGTCATCCAGTCCCGTGGGTAATAACTACTTTATATGTATCAGCAAATAAGTTATATCAACATATACATGATATATATATATATATATATATATATATATATATAAGAAATGTTACTTATTGTTTCAACTAACTGGCTCTCCTCCCTGCCATGTGGTGTGTGTTAATATGCTTTTGTTAATCCAGATCTAGGCCGACACCCTCTGTTGTGTCGCTGCTGTCACTTATAAAAAACCTACGTTAATGTCTTACTCAGTTAAATATCATTATGTTAATTCAGGTTTTTATTAATAATGTGTCTATTAAATCCCCGCAGAAGGGTTGATCGGCTGCTTAAGGCCTACCAAACAGAAGGCCCTTAATTATATATAGAATAATCGAATATCAATATCAAGTTGACCATAGCGGTTAATATACGTAAAGGCTGGTGAATAGTAAAGAATGCAAGTAACATTCCAATCACTTTTAAGAGCTCACGGCTTTATTCTTACCCTACTGATACAATCTGATTTGCTAATAATAATGAATACGCATAAATACAACCTTTCCCCCATGATTACTTTAAAAACAATTCAGAATTTCGACAATAAAGACCTAAATCTTGTCTGAAACATCAGAGCGTGCAGAAACACGTCCGATTTGTCTGAGCCCGAGCGCTCGACCTTCCATCTTTGCTAGGAAAGTCGCAATCTACGTCTCCTAGCAAGGCTTTACGGCCGTGAACCCGGCCCGGCATTTGATGGCCTATGCGGGCTTGTCCCGGCGAGCTGCCCGCATTTCAGAATGCGGGTTGCTCGGCCCAAGCCCGCAAAGGTCCTAGCTCGAGTGTAGTCTCCCCCACTTCACATATATATATATATTGATTCTTTTTCTTTTTCTTTTGCGTCCTAGCAACAATCTAAACTAATATCAGGATGGATGCCGACTTGTGACAGTGCGCACTCATGGTAGCTTTATAGTTCTGCCCCACTGGGAGACCAGGCCGCCGGTAACATGATCCAATATCTCTCAGAGTCTTGATACCATCTTACCCAGTCCATGTCTTATCCTAGTAATGTCGAGCGCCAGGCTAGGTAGCTGCAAGTATACATTTTTTAAGTCATTCGTTTGACTCGACTGAGATTTGAGCTCCCCACCTTACGCATGCGAAGCCTGCGCTCTATAGATTCGGCGACCACGTCTGATGGAGAGAGGTCTGAAGCAAACCCTAAGGTAGATATAAATATTAAACAATTTGTTGTGTTTGGGTGTCAGCGCACCGGGAAGTAGGAGTAACTGATCATTTGGATTAACCAACTTTTTTATATGATAAATGGTAGTATTTTTCCGGGCCGCCGAAAAAGGTTTGGATTATATACATATAAAGTCAGGCTAAGTGAACAGAAGAGGGCGAGACGGGAGGTTGGTGAACAGCCTAATTTATTCGATAAGGCTCTTGGCCGAGCAATAAACGCCCTACCTATACAAAGCTTAAAAGTACAAATAGATGTGTAGAGGGTGAGGTAGGGAGCTAAAGTGTGGTCAATAGTAGGTGGGGGGAGGGGCCGCAGCAAAGCAGCATACAGGCCCGCAGCAAATATATAGCATGCACAAGAAATAGTCATAAAACATCGTAGAATAATAAATAATCATTATTATAAAATACCTTCACCTGCCAATTTATATTTATATAATAGATTATATCACACATCATCATAATCATGCTGTCGGTCGCGATGCGACAAAGATTGCTTTCATTACTTGACTCCCGCTCTCCATTTAGCTCTCTGCTGTGAGAGTTGCGTCCATGAGTCATATACACATCCATATATACATTGCGGCCATGGCACACAGGACAAGGAGGCACGGGTGGGATAACATGTCTTTATTCCGGGCAGCCCCCGGGGGCATTACATGAATGCCTTTCTGGTTTGCGGGCGTCCGCGAGCTGCAAAGAATCAGTGGCATGTGGTGATCAGAGTGGGGGATGAGAATGGCATGAATGAGGTGCGACAGGTTAGCAAGGTGAGGTGAGGAGATATCAACCAACGGGTAGCAGTGGTTGAGTAAGGTAGAATATTATATAATAATAATTAATGGTTAATTAATTAATAAGTGTCAATTAGAGAAATGGTCATGACCATTGTTTAATTATGGCAATATAATTAATTGATGATTATTGGTATTGTTTATATTTCTTCGCGGTGCGGGTGGGTGGGTAAAAGTGTGTAGTGGTCAGTCCGGATGTGTGAGGGCGAGTGACCAGCTGAGGGTGTGAGCATCGGTGTGCGTGCTCTGTGGGCCCCCCCCACCCCCCCAAACCCCACCCCCCACCCCCCCAAACCCCACCCCCCACCCCCACCCCCACCCCCCACCCCCACCCCCCCACCGCCACCCCCACCCCCACCCCCCACCTGGTGGTGGGGGTGAGGGGGTGGGCGCCACGCCTCACCGCCCCGCGTGCCCCACAATGACCCCGAATGAGCACACGCTCATTCCCCACCATTGCGGACATGGCACACAGGACAAGGAGGCACGGGTGGGATAACATGTCTTTATTCCGGGCAGCCCCCGGGGGCATTACTGGAATGGCTTTCTGGTTTGCGGGTGCCCGCAAGCTGCAAAGAATCAGTGGCATGTGGTGATCAGAGTGGGGGATGAGAATGGCATGAACGAGGTGCGACAGGTGAGCAAGGCGAGGTGAGGAGGTGAGGTGGGGGCAATGCGGAGCATCGCGCGGGATGCCCGGACCGGGCAGAAGCGGGGGTCCGGAGCCGAGGCCAGCACCAGAACGCGTCACTGGTTGTTTTTGGCCCACTTCTGGTCCATGCACAGGGCCCCGTCCCACTCCCAGACGTCCGCCCTGGTGGTGTGCCACGTTCTGTCGAAGGTGGCCGCTGACCTCGGTGTGACCTCGGACTCCCGGGCCCCCGCAAAGAACATGACCAGCAGTACGAAGGCCACCACCACCCCGGGTGGGTCGGTTCTGAGGTCGATGACCGCCTGCCGTATGACGCTCATGGGTGCGTGCAGTGGGGCCTTGGGCCTGTGGATCTTGGACCTGCATAGTGCGTCCATCGCCAGCCGCACCGTTATGTGGTCGAGGGGTCGGGTGGAGGCCTCCCTGAGCTGGAAGAAGAGCCTGAGGTGCGACACCGAGTTCGCCACAGATGATGGGCACAGTCGGGCCGCACGCTCTTCTATCCAGCACCTAATCTGGAGCGGCGTGGGGGACAGCGGCTGCACCGCATAGTGGTTGCAGTGGGCCGTGTAGTTGATGATGGTGGTGTTGTAGTTTGCCCACGACCCCGGGGCCCTGGCCTTCATCTGCCTGGCCACTGCGACCCGAGCGAGGCTCGCATACTCCGTGCCTCCGAGCAGAAAGAGGTTGGAGGGGAGCACAATGGAGCAGAGCTGGGCCGCGTTCAGGCTCCGTCTCGGAGGCGCCTCGGCGATGGGCATGACGTCACACCAGTCTGAATGACAACAGTAGTTGGTCGCCTCGAAAATGGCCGCCCCCATAGGGGGCGGCCATTTGCAATGGACAAGCTGCGCTGTGATAGGCTGAAACTACTGGATACGGTGGAAATGCTGCGCTGTGATAGGCTGAAACCACTGGACACGGGCGCTTTTTGTCTCCACATTGAAAAGGGAGGCGTCGCCGAGATGTCGCCGAGACGCACCCTGAACGCAAATAGAGCAAAAAGCATCGCCGCGACGTCGCCGCGACGTCTCCGAGACGTACCCTGATCGCGGCCCAGGTGTAACAGGGGTTAAGCAGTTTTCAATGCAAATGTTTATGGCAGTAGCCTGGTGCTTGTGGCTTATGCGGGCCCTACTCAGGGCATCAGCTATGACATTCAGGTGGCCGGGTATGTGGTGGTAGGTTATGCGGACGTCCCGGACTGCCTGGAACATCCAGGTGGCCCTCGCAATTGCGAGCACTCGGGGTTCCTGTCCCCTGCCAGTCGTGAGCACGTGGACGGCGGCGGCGTTGTCGCACCATATAGCTATGTGGCCACCGGTATCATGGGGGCGGGCCAGTGTGTGGAGCGCGACCAGCACGTTGAGGGCCTCTATTTGCGTGATGCTGTCATCGGCGTTGCATTAGCCGTCCCTGAGGGGCATGGAGTAGGCGTGGGTGTCATCGGCCCCGTCTATGCCCCCAAGGCAGGCGTCCACAGCTGGTCCCGGAAATGGCCCTGAGGGCCCCAAGCAGTTGTCCGACGAAGAGCCTGGCAGGGCGGGCACACAGGTGGAGGAGCTTTCCAAGCAGGGACTGGAGCTGCTTCCTGGTTATGCGGGCCCTGGCGGCAGTGGCATGTACCATCCGCATGGTGCTCGCGACCTTGTCGGCCGGCATGGCTAGGGTCATGGTGGCGGCGTCTATGAGGATTCTGAGCCACCGGACGGCCGCCGCGGGGGGCCGGGTCTTCTCAGCCGCCTCGGGGAGGCCGAGCTCGTCAAACACGCCTCAGGCGGAAGTGGGCGTCGGCGGTCGGGCGATCGGGTGCGACGACTATCAGGTTATCCAGATACATTGTGGCGGCTATCCCGCGTCCGCGTAGTATGTAAACTACTGCCTCTGCCACCCTCTGTATGTGGCAGCTGGACCCACGTGCGCCGAACGGTACGGTGGTGTCGAGGTAGTAGCCGCCTCGCCAGCGGGCCCCGAGGAGGGGCCAGTCGAGAGGGCAGGACCTAACATTCTTGTAGGCCCTGCTAATGTCCATGGTGAACATGAAGCTGTTAGGGCCGCTGGCCCGGAGATCGCGTGTGAACCCGTCGACCGTGGGGAGGCCGCGGTCGCGGGTGTGGCCCGGCGTGGTGTTCTTAATGATGTATGCATTGACGGATGTTTTGCGGGGGAAGGAGATGTCAGTGATAATCCTTGCTGGGGTCGGCCTTTTCCCTCGTCATCATGGGCGAGGCATGGAACCATGGTTGGAAGGGTGGTTCGCGGTAGGGGCCGTGGAGCGCCCCACACTCCTTGCGGGTGTATTATCCCATGGCCTCCGGGTGTTTAGTGGCGCTGGGGTGGTTCCCGACCTGCCCTGTCCTGGAGGTGGGGCCGAGGTAGCCGAGGGGAAAGCCAAACCGGAGGAAGTCGACCAGCTGGCGGTGGTTGGGGGACCCGGAGAGCAGGGCGCTCCACCGGTCGACCCTAATGCCACTTGGTACCGGTATGCGGGCCTCCACCGCGTTGGGCATCCCCGTGGCGCGGACGGCAGCGTATATATTCGCTATGCTGCCATCTACCACGGAGGTGGGGCGCGGCCAGTGGTCAGGGCTTCCCCACGAATGCCCACGGGGTGGGGTCGATGCGGCTTCCGGGGAGGGTTGTGGCGTCCTGAGCGCAGTGGGTCCGGATCCGGTCAAAGTCGGGATGGGCCTCCCCACCACCGTGGGCGGTGCCGGGGCCGTTAGTGGGTGCCCCGCCGTCGGCCCAGCCCACGTCGGGTGGGGGCTCCCCGCCCCCAGAGGCGGCGCTGGCGGGACCCAGGTGGTGAATACTTGTGCGGCGTCCGCGTATGTGGCGTTGCCCGCATTTAGTGCTGGGCCGTTGCCCGGAATCTATCGGGTGCCTGCATTCCCCGTGCTGCTCGCACCCTTCGGGTCGCTCGCATCTGCCAGCGTGGCCACTGACTGGCGGGGGCAGGTGTGATGGGGGAGGCGGTGCGTGTGTTGGGTTGGCGCCCCCCGGGGGGAGCGGCGGCAACGGGCGGCGCATCTGTCGGGTCGTCGAGCCGGGGCTTGTCCACCAGATGTGGCGGTGAGGCGAGATGGCGATATGGTGCGGTGATGGGCTGTCGGGTTGTCCAGCCGTGGCGTGACTGCCAAATGTGGCAGTGAGGCGAGATGGCGATATGACGGTGAGGCGAGATGGCGGTAATGTCTGATGGCCATCTCGCCGCTGGGGCGAGACGGACCGTTGGTGCTGCTGCCGCCGCGGCCTGCTCCACCGCGCCCGAGGACTGCTGGGCGGGCGGGAGTGGGGGAAGGGGGTGGGCCATCGGCCGGCTCGCGCCATGGGTCAGTGGGTGCGGGGCCGGTGGGTTCAGCGGGTGCCCGTGCGCCGGCTTGAGGTGTGTGGTCCCCGCCGCCGTCCGCCAGGGCGGGGGCGGGGGTCGTTGGGCGTGCCATGCTTGATGTCGCCCCCGCGTCCTCCCGTCGGCCATTCGGCAGCCTACCCCGCATCTAGTTTTTTGCACCATCCCATGCCTTGCGGCGGCACTGCTGCTCGGAATGGTCGTAGAATGCCTGCATGACCCTAAAGCAGTGGGCACATGCATGGACGACCTCGTCGGGGCCGTCCTGGTGGTGCTGGGGGAGGGTGCAGCAGCGGGCCGAGTTAAACGTGGGGCACGGCCATCCGTGAGCCTCTGCCTCCATGCGGGCGCGTCCCGGTTTGTTGTTGCCGTTGTTTTCTTCCCGTCCGCCACGTGCGTCCGCCTGGGCCGGGGTGGGCGTGGCCGTGTAATAGGTGAGCCGCTTGTGCAGCATGGCGTTCCTATCGTAGAACCTGTAATACAAGTTTTCATTACCTTTGTTATATTTAATTTAATTTATTATTTCAGGTGTCAAGGAATATCGAGTCCAGAGCATCGTGAGGTACTGGCTTGAGCATGGTAGATCTCCTCCGGAAATTTGTGGTGGTTACAGGAGAGCTTCAGAAAATGAGGGGAAGAAGGAGAGCATTCGAAATCATATAAAGTCCTTCACTTGCAGAGCTAGCCACTATGCTCGTCGAGGTGCGCCAGGGAGGAAGTATCTTCCTAGTGATTTAAGTATTGCAAAGATGCACAAATTGTTCCAGACGCAGAATCATGATCAAATAACGTACTCACTGTATTGGATCATTTTTGTGTACGACTTCAATCTTGCATTTGGTCACCCTGCCACAGATGTATGTTCCACATGTATGAAATTCCGCATGAAAATTAAGGATCTAGAGCAAACCCCTGATGAAAAGTGAGAAAATATTCTGCTGTATGGGTTGCATCGTCGCCGTGCCCGTCAATTTTACAACAAGATGAATGAAGTGGGAGATAGTTTCACTGTCTGTTTTGATGTTATGGAAAATCTTGTTCTTGCGAAGTCCCCAATAGGGCAAACATATTATTCTCGCCAGTTATACATGTATGTGTTTGGGATTGTTCATCACCAAGGTAAAGGAGAATCACAGGGGAAAGAGGACATTCATTTATATACATGGCTTGAACATCAGAATGCCAAAGACAGCAATACAATTGCTTCTGCATTACATGATTACTTAGGTTCAGTGGTTAACATGGACATCAGTCAAACTGAACTCCTACGTTTGTTCTCAGATTCTTGCTATGCCCAAAATAAGAACATTAATGTTTTATACATATTGTTTGCATTGTGCAGCCAGAAGTACCCAAATCTTATTGTTGAATACAATTTCCCAATACAGGGACACAGCTTTCTTCCTGCAGACCGAGTGTTTGGAAGGATCGAGCAAGAAATCCGAAAGAAGGAAACAATATTAATGCCAGAGGAATACTGTGAGATTCTCAGGAACCATGGTACTATTCTTGTGTATGGAGAGCATTGGATGTGCTATGATTACAAAGCAGAATCAGCCAGTTTCACAAAACGTCAAAGATCTTTCAAAATCAGTGAGGCAAGAGTGCTACAGGTTTCTAAGAATATTGAGAATATAAGAGAATTGGGGTTCAAAAGTGCATTTGCTGGGGAATTTTGCCAACACTCCCTTCTAAAAAGGCGTAAAACGTGGGCACAGTTCAATCCTTCACTACTGGCTGATAATAACTGCGTTAAAGAGGCTAAGATGCAGGATGTTATGAAGCTGCTGAAACAGTTGGATGTAAATCAAGAGGTTCGGGGTTACTCTGAGAATGCCCTCTCTCATGTTGGCGATCAAAACATTGTGCAGGACCTTGAGGATAGTGGTGATGAGTAAGCTAATGATGGAAATGTTACACACTCTGCCTCTGTGAGCAGGAATTATGTGGGGCAGGGCAAGTTAATTCAATATTATGAGAAAATACTTTAGCACTCGCGAGCCCAATTTCAGTAAATCGATGGATGTATGTTTAAATTGGGGGAATGGGTGGGTTAACTGACTAATTTTCATGTAATCTTTTTGATGACTTCTAATGGCAAATGGAGTATATTGTGACTGGACTAGCATTATTTTCCTGTCATCTCTCTATAATTATGACTCTTAGAGTAAGGATCTTATTGTCATTGTTATTACACTGGGATTTCATAATCGTTTAAATAATTGTCAGTTTTAACGCTTTCTGAAGTCGAGGAAGAATAGGCCTACTGCCAAGCTTTGGTATATTCATAGATAAGAAAGGGTGTTCTTTTGAATATATAATACATGCTTCACGTTTAAGATATTTCTAATTGTGTGTTCTTTGATTCTGCAACATTTCCATAAGATTAGTCTTTGACAATGGACTTACATGGTTTTGCAAACAAACCGAAAGTGGACTTACTTGGTTTTGCAGAAAAATCAATAAAAGTTGGTTAAGTAATGAGTTTTGGAATAAAGGTTCATTTATCACTTTCATAGTATTTGTTCATTGCTCCATAACCCTTTAATAAAAAGAAAAGTGGAATTACTGAGAATTATATTTATGGTCATATAAAAATCTTGATTTTAAAACAAAAGAGGTCGGGTGGACTTATGTGGTTTTGCACCTGAACCCCTCATATACATATAACATGCATTTATGCATATATACATATATATACATATATATATATATATGCAGACATATATCCATATATGTATACATATATCCATATATGTATAATCAAATAATCAATCAGATAATCAATCAAACAATTAAATGGGCTAAATAAAAGTAAGGTCCGGCAACGGCCGCTCGGAGGTGTGTTCGGCGGCGGGGGCGGCTAGGCGAGCACTGTCGGCTGCACCTGGCACAAATTGCCTCGGCTACGGAACGCAGCATCGCCCAACGGATAGTAGTACATGAATCAACTGCATTTAGACTCGCGGACTGCAAGAGGGGAGCATCGTGTTCCGCCCGTTACACGAGGATATACAGCGTATATCCAGGCCATGCACTGGCTACACTTTTATTATACACATACATTATAATAAAAGTAAAAAGTATCCACAGTTACTAGGTCACACACTACATATACATCCAGCACGACAACACAGAATCAGGAAGTTAATAAAACTGTATGTGTGTGCTTGTGACGTCAATGCCTTGTTCTCTCGGTGTTAGCCAATCACAAAGTATCTTGTGGTCATGGTTTTTGAATCTCAAAAGCAGCACGATGTGCCTAGCTGTTACATAGGGGCACACATATCAGGTGTAACGCACAGATAGGGCAGTATCTAGTGTACACTAGTAGAGCGTGTGGTAAATAGCTTACAGGCACATTCTGTGCCACACATGTGCCCACAACATGGACGCTGACTATCTTTACGTGCTGCTTCTGCAGCTGCTGCTTCAAGCCTACCCAGGTATGTATCTGTCTCTTCATACTTCTGTTAGGTTTCCCAAATGATTCCCTTTGGGTGCAAATCAATATAACGTACTATCTTTTAATGTATATACATGGCTTTTATCAGGAGAAGAAAACATGATACAAAGTTGATTAAAATCGGATGATCGGTTCAAAAGTTGTAGGGTTTTCAATATTCCCAAACTTGACCCCCAAATCGGATACTTTGGCATTTTGCATGGAAGCTGCAACAGAACCCTCAATTATTGAAAGAAATAATGAACACAGGAACTGGTATCTCAGGAATGCGGATTAGAAATACATATCCCTATTTAAAGTGGTTTTTTTTTCTCAGAGTAACCAAATAATTACTTACTCAATATAATATATACACTAATGTACAATAATATACAATAATGTACAATAATATACAATAATGTACAATAATATACAATGATGTACACTAATGTACAAAATGCACACTAATGAACATTAAAGTACACTAGTGTACACACATGTACATGAATGTACACTAATATACCTGATGTACACCAATGTAAAATAATGTACACTAATATACACTAATGTATGATAATGTAAACAATGTACAACAATGTACAATACTGTACACTAATGTACACTAAAATACACCAATGTACACTGATGTACACTAATGTACACTAATGTGTGATATGTATGATAATGTAAACAATGTACAACAATGTACAATACTGTACACTAATGTACACCAATGTAACCAATGTACACTAATGAACACTCATGTACACTAGTGTACGATACTGTACGGTAATCTACACCACTGTACACTAATGTACACTAATGTACACTAATGTACACTAATGTGCACTAATGCACACTAATGTACACTAATGTACACTAATGTACATGAATGCACGATTATGTACGATCATGTAAACGATGTACAACAATGTACAACAATGTACAATAATGTACACTAATGTACACCAATGTACACTAATGAACACTAATGTACACTAGTGTATGATAATGTATGATAATCTGCACCACTGTACACTAATGTACAATGATGTGCACTAATGTACACTAATGTACGATCATGTAAACACTGTACAACAATGTACACCACTGTACACTAATGTACACTAATGTACACTGATGTGCACTAATGTACACGAATGCACGATAATGTGCGATCATGTAAACACTGTACAACAATGTACAACAATGTACAATAATGTACAATAATGTACACTAATGTACACCGATGAACACTAATGAACACTAGTGTATGATAATGTGCGATACTCTACACCACTGTACACTAATGTACACTGATGTGCACTAATGTACACTAATGTACGATCATGTACAATCATGTAAACACTGTACAACAATGTACACCAATGTACAGTACTGTACACTAATGTACACCAATGTACACCAATGTACACCCATGTACACTAATGAACACTAATGTACACTAGTGTACGATAATGTACGATAATCTACACCACTGTATACTAATGTACACTAATGTACACTAATGTGCACTAATCCACACTAATGTACGATCATGTAAACACTGTACAGCAATGTACAACAATGTACAATACTGTACACTAATGTACACTAATGTACGATACTGGACGATCATGTAAACACTGTACAACAATGTACAACAATGTACAGCACTGTACACTAATATACACCAATGTACACCAATGTACACTAATGAACACTAATGTACACTAGTGTATGATAATGTATGATAATCTACAACAATGTACACTAATGTACACTAATGTACACTAATGTGCACTAATGCACACTAATGTACGATCATGTAAACAATGTACAACAATGTACAACAATGTACAATACTGTACACTAATGTACAATTGGTATTCCTTCTTCTGCAGCTACATCAGCCGAATGCCAAATTTATGCCATACCCTGCACCGAGAGTAAACGTTTTTTTTTGCTTCGTGATTTTGGTAGATTGGGTGGTAGTTTTCTATTTTCAGGTAGATAACTGCTTGTCACCCTTGAGCAATTTCTACTGTTGCATGTGTAAGCCTATTTATAGTGCCATGCCTAGTACAATCATTTCCCTACAAAGTTGTAGGACAACAATGTTGAAGTTGAAGTCCCATATTTTGTTGGTGTCCCCATTCATCGAATTACGCCCACAACTCAAAATATGGAAGAATATAATTTTCCTGTGCAGATTTCAATATACTGTGTTTCTTGTTTGTTTAACGAACCCCCAGCACAAAAAGTAGACATCGGCTATTGGGGGGTATACTGTGCCTCTGTACTTAGGGACTGCAGACTGCTACAAAAATTCATTCGTGCCCTGAAATCATACTGGTGGGGAATGCAGGGGAGCTGCAGAGAGCTGCAGATAAAAACGACATGAAGGGCTTCTAGAGTGGACTGAAGGATGTGTGGGGACCCCAGAAGAAAGGGCCTGTGCACCTGAAATCATCGGAGGGAATGGAAACCTTCTTCGACATCACGAGAGTTGTGGGAAGATGGTTTGTTTGTTTGTTGTTGTTTTACGTCCTAGCAACATCTAAGGTCATATCAGGACGGGGGTGGGAAGATGGAGTTAACACTTCCAGAAGCTACTCAACATCCCTGGTGACATTGAACATGACGCACAAGAGAACATCCAGCAGCGCATTACCAACACATTAGGGAAAATACACAATCTTATGGCCCTGTCACACTATGACGTGACTACGTCAGCGTAACCACAACGTGAAAATAATGATATCACGTCGAAGTTATCGGCGTAATATGCAAATTGTGGACGTGAATGCCGCGTAGTTGACGTGAGCGTAACGTGAAAGTAACGTCGTGACGTTAGCTGTAACGTGACAACGTTAGAGGGGAGGGGTAATTGGCGACGTGACAGGGCGTTAGTGTAACGTGAGCGTAACGTCGCCGTAACGGGTGTGACGTGACCGTAACGTGACCGTAACGTGACCGTAACGTGACCGTAACGTGACCGTAACGTGACCGTAATGTGACCGTGATGTGACCGTAACGTGACCGTAACGTGACCGTAACGTGACCGTAACGTGACCGTAACGTGACCGTAACGTGACCGTAACGTGACCGTAACGTGCAAAACGCTGCCCACACGTTGCTCCCACCCGGGCCGTCGGTCTGACGTGACATAACGTGACTCTAACGTCATTTACGCTGCTATAACGATCGCGGAACGTCTACCTAACGTCATTGTCACGTCATCCCGACGTGACGGCTTCACGTCGAGATACGTCGAAAGTTTTGAACAGGTTCAAAACCTCGACGTGCGCCGACGTAACACGACGTAACATGACGTAGCTCGACGTCACTCTAACGTCATTATGACGTCATCATAACGTAACCCAACGTACGGCAACGTAATGACGAAAAATCATCACGTTAGGCTCACGTTGGCTCGTTACGTCGTAGTGTGACAGGGGTATTAAATACACACATTGGCTCCATTTACCATGAAAAGAGAGCGCCGTCTCCCATGCTGGTAGATCGTGGGGTCGTGGGTTCGAACCCTGGTCGAGTCAAACCAATGACTTAAAAGATTTATACTTGTCGCTTCCTAGCCAGGCACTCAGCATTATTAGGACAGGGCAAGGACTGGTGTGCTCAGTGTGAGGATAATGTGACTGAGTGGGATACCAGGTCATGGTACGGCAGCCTGGTTTCCCAGTGGGCAGCACTATAAAGTCACAATGAGTGCGTACTGTCACAAGTCGGTAACCGTCCTGATATGACCTTAGATGTTGCTAGGATGTAAAACAACAACAAACAAACAAACCATGAAAAGACCCCATTACCTAGCCCTGTGCTCCGCATTTACAAGGATAGTGCAAGGACTGCTGGGCTCAGTGCCAGGATAATGTGGCTTGATGTCCTGTTTTCGTGCGCGGTTTCTTCATGGCTCCGCCCGCGGCGTCACATCTAGGTCGGCGTGTGCAACGGACCGTTACGGACTATCTTTGGCATATTGGTAGGATGCACGCGATCACACAGATGAGAGCTTCAGCAGTGTTCAGAACCACCAGCCCACAAGCCTTCACAGTCGTGAATCTAGGCCAATATGATATAGGGGGCTACAACAGTTAAACTAGACTTACCTGTAAGTTGACGTTTTATTTGGATTCTTACGAATTTGACGAAGACAAGGATGAGGGTGGCCGCCCACCTATCCCATGTTTTTTTATTGTATTAACAAAAATATAAACTCTTATAGGATACTCTTATAAGGGGATATAAAAGCATATATTCAGGGACTCTGTTAGTGTGCACTGGGGGATGGGGGGGGGGGGGAGGGCAATTAATTATGGCTAGGTTAGGATATCTCCTTCATGCTAAGAAGGCTGGCTACAGGATGGCGGGCGCGGGCTATTTATAGCCTCTCCCTGGGACTTAACTTCCTGTGTTCCGAAGATGATGCAAGAATGACCCATATAGGATTAAACTTGCACAATTCGATGAAAGCTTAGATCTACTACTTTCAAAACCAAGACATTCATCCAGATTTGATCCGTCCTGATATGACCTTTGGTGTTGCTAGGAGTAGGATGTAAAACTCCAACAAATGGCGTTCTCTGTGGCGGAGTGGTTAGAGTGTCTGACTTTTTTCTAGGTCAGACTCCTAATCTGAGGGTCGGCGGTTCAATTCCCCGTGTCCCCACCTCTGCCAATTTGGATTTCCACCGCTCTGTCCCAGACAGCACACAGTCGTCGGCCCGACGGCGGCCCGACGGCGGCCCGACGGCGGCCCGACGGTGGAAAACGCCGTCGGGCCGACGTTGTTTTGTCCAACCTCCCGCCGTCGCCCCGACGGTGTCGGGGCGACGGCGGCTGCCGCCATCGGGCCGACGCCGTCGGGGCGACGGCGGCTGCCGCCGTCGGGGCGACGGCGACAAATGCCGTCGGGCCGACGTTGTTTTGTCCAACCTCCCACCGTCGCCCCGACGGCGGCTGCCGCCGTCGGGGCGACGGCGACAAACGCCGTCGGGCCGACGAGCCGAGAAGACACTGTCACTGTAAAAATATTAGTTGTAATTCAAAATTAATAGAAATCGAGAACCCATACCATATAAATTTAATATAGTATGTACGTATTGACACTATAGTGACAGTGTCTTCTCGGAAAAAACCAAGATGGCGGTCCTTCGTCAAAATTCCATACAGGGTAATTCAAATCGTATTAACACGAATAATTCCATTAATACTTCGTAAAAAATTACAAAACTTTTAGAAAATAATCTAAACATATTAATAAACAAACCTGGTAAATGATTCCTTAAAATTCCTGGGATTTCTGGAGTTATTGGTAGAAAAAGAACACTGATCAACAATCGCACGTGTTCCGCTGGCGATTCGAAGTAAACAAACCGTATCGGATAATTCAAATCGTATTAACACGAATAATTCCATTAATACTTCGTAAAAAATTACAAAACTTTTACAAAATAATCTAAACATATTAATAAACAAACCTGTGAAATAATTCCTCAAAATTCCTGGTATTTCTGGAGTTACTGGTAGAAAAAGAACACTGATCAACAATCGCACGTGTTGTGCTGGCAACTCGAGCCGGCGACTCGAGTCAGGTGGCGATTCGAAGTAAACAAACCGTATCGGATGATTCAAATCGTATTAACATGAATAATTCCACTAATACTTCGTAATAAATTACAAAACTTTTACAAAATAATCTAAACATATTAATAAACAAACCTGGTAAATGATTCCTTAAAATTCCTGGGATTTCTGGAGTTATTGGTAGAAAAAGAACACTGATCAACAATCGCACGTGTTCCGCTAGCGACTCGAGCCGAAATCCAAATTTAAAGAACTGCGCATGCGCCGCCCACCACCGTCGGGGCGACCATGGCCCGACGGTATACCAAGTGTGGAAAATGAATGCAAACCTGCGGCGGCCCACCACCGTCGGGCCGACGATGGCCCGACGGTGAATCAAAAGTGGAAAGGGATTGAACCCTAACGTCGGGACACCACCGTCGGGCCGACGGAGGCCCGACGGTGACTCAAAAGTGGAAAAGGTTTGAACCCTAACGTCGGAACACCACCGTCGGGCCGACGATGGCCCGACGGTATTCCAAGTGTGGAAAATGAATGCAAACCTGCGGCGGCCCACCACCGTCGGGCCGACGATGGCCCGACGGTGACTCAAAAGTGGAAAAGGTTTGAAACCTAAGGTCGGGACACCACCGTCTTGCGACGGAGGCCCGACGGCTCAAAAGTGGAAATTTGGATTGAACCCTAACGTCGGAACACCGCCGTCGGGCCGACGATGGCCCGACGGTGACTCAAAAGTGGAAAGGGATTGAACCCTAACGTCGGAACACCACCGGCGGCCCGACGGTGGCCCGACGGTGGCTCAAAAGTGGAAAGGGATTGATTCTCAACGTCGGAAATCCACCGGTGGCCCGACGGCGGCCCGACGGTGGAAAGTCGATTGCGACGGTGCGACCAATAGCCGACGTCGGCCCGACGGCTGTGTGCTATCTGGGGTATAGCTTACAGCGTCATCAAAGGCCGGTTGCTCTCACACCATGTCTATGTGGTGTGGGAGGTTAAAAATCCCTTGGGTCGGTAAAAGTGTAGGCTCGGGCTTTCTATCGACCAGCAGTGGAATGAGGAAGACCTAATGAACCAAAAAAAAAAAGAAAAAAAAAAGATAGACAAATAAGTGTTCACACTTCCTGTCTACCATTCGCTATATATCGCTATATGCACTGCTACCGATCCAAACTGAAACACCTGTACATTTATTAGACAGTTGTTGCTGCATTAAAGGACTACTAAGTCATTTATTAGAACCTGTCCCTGCTGGCGGTAATACAAGGAAGATGAACATTATTCGACTCATCCCAAGACACGGTGTGTCACACCTTTTTAATATTACCTGACCCGGTGGCCAAATCGGCAGAGCGCAGACTTTCCCTGGGGAAGGTCGGGAGTTCGAATCCCGCCGAAATCAAAACGATGACTTACAACATTGGTATTTGTCAACACCTATCCTGTCGCTCGGCATTACTAGGATATGGAAAGGACTGGTTTAGCTCAGTATTAAAATAATGTGACAAAGTAGGAAATCGGGACATGGTTCCGGCACCCAATGGGGCAGCACTATGAAGACTCTACGAGTGTGCAGTGTCACAAGTCGGTACATGTCCTGAAATGACCTTAGCCGTTGCCAGGATATAAAACACTAACAAACTAATTTTATACAGTAAAACCTCCCTAACCGACCACCTCCACAGATCGACCACTCCCCTATATCGATCGCTTTATTTGGGTCCCAACAATACCATTGTAACTATGTTCTAACTCCCTAAACCGACCACCTCCCTAAATGGACCATTTATAGTCGATCCCAAGGTAGGTCGAATTACAGAGGTTTTACTGTATTGTCAGTCATGGATAACACCCAGTGGCCAGGAACAGAACTAAGGAGAAGCCCAGGCTTGTGGTCAGCAAACACTCATTTTTCTTTCAAGTGACATATCTATAGAATGGTCTTCGAGATCAAGTGGTTGAAGCACCAATGGTTGAGGCATTTGACAGAAGGCTGGATAGGCATTAAAGAGGACACCCACAATTATATGACGTCAGGGCTACTCCACCTCAATATGTGTGCAAACAATAATTCTTTTTTTTTACCATGATTTTTTAATTTTTTTTAATTTTTTTATTGAGGCTGTATTTATACTGTCCATAGCATGTAAGCCCGGGTATCCAAGCTTGTTTTCAATGCTGGCCAGTTGTAGTGTTGGTGTTATCTTCCCAAGCAGTAGCTGCTGATAAGTTATTTGATTGTCTGCATTTCAGTAGCAGATAGATCTGTTGGTACGTTTAGTAGCCTATGTTAGTTTTTTTGGGCCCTCTTGGCATTTAATTTTTGTTCTATTCTTATTACTATGTTAGTTGTTTTCTTAGGGTTCTATGTTAGTGTTTTGGGATTTTCTTGGGAACATGTACAGGTAAGTCTGTAAATTGGTGATGTTACCCGTAGCATTGGCAATTTACGCCGGAGACGAGATAACACAAACATCAATCACCACGACACAAACTGACTTAACCACTACGAGACCGACGGCTGGGATCTCCGGCCAGCGGATGTGGTGGCGCCCCCTAGCGTTAACCGCCGAGACGCATCGACTATCTACGCGTTAGTTATAAACCTTTCGACCAGGTGGCGCCACCCGCCTAATGGTACCCGAACGTGCCAAATTCAAACAATCGACTACAAATGCTACAACCGCCTTCACATCAACACGTACTAGCATGTTTTTACCCACCCACCCACACCTTGAATAAGAAGATCAAGCGGTAGGGCTGAGGGTTTGATTCCCGTGTCTTAACCATTTGTAACAGCTAATGCTCGAATTTGTGGTAGGTAGGCTATGGTGTAGGTAGGCTATGGTGAAATCAATACAGACAAAGAGAAAGGAAGAGCATACCGCGTAAAGAAGAAGAGAGAGTCAAGTCCTCTGGTTTATTATTTATATGGTTCCATGCCCATGGGTTCATTGTAGAGTATCACCCCACCCCTTTCCCCCAATGGAAAACAAGCATTCTTGGCCCTACCAATAGGGATCCAGCATTGCTGGTCCCCATGGATACCAGTGGTCTGCCCACCACCACCAAGCTGTATGGCCCCAATGGCCACCACCAACCTTGACCTTTGAGTGTGGTGATCCCTATCCCAGCAGAGGTGGTAGGCACTGAGTGCACCCACACCCAGACCTGCCAGCACCACTATGTCTATTTACATCACACTTAGCCACCACAAACCCATATACATATATATATATATATATATATATATATACATATATATGTATATATATGTATATATATATATATATATATATATATATATATATATACATGCACATGTACGTGACCATGCACATATATTATGTATGTATATATACATACATAATACATGCGCATGGTAACATACACCGATCAGTAATAGAACATTTGCATTCCCCCTATGCCGTATATCGGAATATTTTACAGATTGTATCGTGTAGAAATGGAAGTCTTCTGTTGCTGTGATCTCTTGCTGTTCATGACTTGTCTTAATGAGTCCTTCCAACGAATAAATTACCCACATATACACCATGTTGTCTCCGTGTCGCGAATTAAGTTAAAAGGGATCTAAACTAAGTGGGAAAATGTAGGAAATACTTTATATATTGACAGTCCGAGTGGGTGAGGAGGCGATAACCAGCGATAACGACCACTCCAGGGCCCGTATGCACCAAGTTGTGCTAGTCGTAACCGGAGCTAGGCGCTAACTCCGGTCAGCTAACTCCGGGTAGTGGGGGGTCCACGAAAAAGAAAAACTGGTATGCGCCAATGTTTTAGCCGGCACGGATAGTTGACCGTGAGTTTGTTTATAGATTTGGGAATTCCCTCCAGTCGATGATATGAATAACGCCGCCAATTCGGCGGCAACCTTAATATCGGTTCGCATTTAGGGTTAATTTGACCAAATTTCACTTATTCTGTATGTAAATCTGTCAAATATGACTGCATTTAATAGATTTGGGCGTAAGAAATTCCCGCCGATTTGGCGGCGATGGCGGCAGCCATTTTTTACTTGACGTCGACAGTATGGATATCGACGTCGCTGTGGCGGCGGCGATTTGTTTACTTTACATTCGTCGATTCGACAATATGAATAACGCCGCCAATGCGGCTGGAGCGTTAATAACGGTTCGATTTTAGGGTTAATTTGATTAAATTTCACTTATTGAGTATGTAAATGTGTTAAATATGATCGCATTGAATAGATTGACATCCATACACGCACACTAACCGCCCCGGCTAGCAGTTAAACCTGATTTGAAACTGGGGTAGCTTAGCCTAGGCTACGGTCCGTGGTTAGCGCTGGCACCGATTGATGCATACAGATTTTCCACTGTTAGCCTTGTGGAGCTACCCAAACCGCGGTTAAGGCCCTAACTCCGATTGGTGCATATGGGCCCTGATCTTATTACACGCGATACCGGTCTTATCACTATCCATGGACATATATAGTAACTATGGGTAAGAGCCAACAAACCATGAAGAAACTTGGCTGAGAATGAATATAATCTCTGGCAAGGAAGTCAAATTACCCAAGGTAATTAATTAAAATTAAAAAAAGAGTTTGCAGTAGAGATTCGTGAAGTGGCTTTACAGTCGCCGGTGGTCATGTTACCGGTTCTGTTTGGTGAATAAGAGGGAATGAGGAATACAGTTACATTATTTATATTTGCATAAATTCTTCTACATCACATATATATATGTACATATATATATATATATATATATATATATATATATACATGGGTACATATATTGACATAGGCATCTGATGACAACCTAGTTCGCGATCTGCAGTGGATACCATCGATTAGATGTTTGTTGGTTGGGGTTTTACATCCTGGCAATGGCTAAGGGAGCATAATTATATATAAGAACATATCCTGATTAGGGATAGTGCACACTCATGGCACTTTAATAATACTGTCTCATCGGGAGACTAGAATGCCGACACCATGACCTGATATCCCAGTTAATCACATTATACCGCTGTGTATAACTTACAGCGTCATCAAAGGCCAGTTGCTCTCATACCATGTCTATGTGGTGTGGGAGGTTAAAAATCCCTTGGGTCGGTAAAAGTGTAGGCTCGGGCTTTCTATCGACAAACTGTCTAATGGTGAAAACAAGTCTATTCAGACTTATCCATGATAGGCAGTATAAATCTTCAAGAAAAAACAATTCTTATACTGAACAAACCTGTCTTTGCCCTATCCTAGTAATGCTGAGTGTGAGGCTAGGTAGTGACATGTATACATTTTGTAAGTCATTGGTTTAGCTCAGTCAGGATTTGAAGCCACAAGCTCCCATACAATAAGGCAGCGAGCGCTTTTACCAATTTGACTACTCTGGTCGATCAGTAATCCACAGGGCAAAGTTGTTGTTGTTGTTTAAGATTTATCCTGCCTATCATGGATAAGCCTGAATAGGCTTGTTTTCACCATTAGACAGTTTGTCGATAGAAAGCCCGAGCCTACACTTTTACCGACCCAAGGGATTTTTAACCTCCCACACCACATAGACATGGTATGAGAGCAACTGGCCTTTGATGACGCTGTAAGTTATACACAGTGAAACTTTCTACCACAACATATACAATTATACAAATACACCCAGCTTTTATATCCCGTTCTGATATGGCTATGGATTTTGCCAGGACAAACAATTCCAACAACCAACCAACGAATCAACCAACACAACTTATACTGTATATGTGATGCAGAACGCATTATACAAGTATAAATGCTAGGAGAACATAGGCATATACACTTTGCTACTTCCTCCATCGGCGCATTGGTGGAGTGCCCCCCACCCTAACTGTCGGGGAGTTGTATACGGGTGGCCCCCTCGCGCCACACACTGGAGGCACCCCCCACCCCCTTTCTCCATGGGGTGGGGGTGACGGCACGCTCCATTCTACCCCCCTCTGCGAGGCGTCACACTCCACTCGCTGGGAATTATATATATATATTATAATTTATATACATATTGTCACGATGTAGGTCCTGGTCTGCAATAAATACCAATGATAAATGAGAAAATTTGTAGAAATAAGCATACACATCTAGACAAATAACCCAACCTTAGTCGTGCTTTCTCTTCTACTGTTGTCTTATTATATTTTAACTTCCCCTCAAAGAAATTCACTCTAGGCGCATCTATTTAATTCAAATAACATAACATAGTTTCTACCGTCTCCCGTGCTGGTAGATCTTGGGGTCGTGGGTTCGAACCCTGGTTGAGTCAAACCAATGACTTAAAAAGTTATACTTGTTGCTTCCTAGCCAGGCGCTCAGCATTAATAGGATAGGGCAGGGTCTGGTTGGCTGAGTGTCAGGATAATATGACTGAGTGGGATATCAGGTCATGGTGCCAGCGCAGTCACACAGCACTACAAACAGTACCCATCCTGATATGACCTTAGATGTTGCTAGGATGTAAAACAACAGCAAACAAACATTTCTAAGTAGCCAGAAAGAAAGGTGGCATTTTATCGATTCATTCTATATCCAAATGGGTCTTTAATTGTCACCACTACGTAGTAACATGACATATATATATTTTCTTTTTCAAATATTATAGGTGCATCTGAAAGGCTACCAGGTAAGTGAATCATTAGAATATGCAATGTCTAAGTCACTTGAAATTTCTAAAATTGTCATATTTGTTCAAGATACATCTGCGTATTCACATAGTGGCTACTAACATTGTGCTGCTATGCTGCTGTAGCCAAATATTAACCACAGTTATCAAATACTCGCCTATTCTGTCAGAGTTAACACAAACTCTCAGATCACCCAGTCAGATATTATTACATGTTCCTTTGTCTAGACCCAACTCAATTAGTGATTTTGCCGATCTTTTGGAAGGTCCCGCTTTTTGGAATAGGTCGCTCGAGGATGTGAGAAAAGGAACGTTTGTTCAGAAATGTTAACCTGTCCTGAAGACTTGCCTACAATGTAAGATAGCCTTTTGTGGTAAATGTTAACCGCATCGTAAATAGATCATATCTTGTTTATATTCTACAGAGCTACATAATGAATACGGGTGGTGGTGCTATATTCAATGTACATTATTATTTTGCTATAATCATATTTCACACATGAAACCATGGTACTCATATAAACAATTCCATATTCAAGTTGTGGAACTCATAGACTCTCTCCCTATCTCTATATATAATAATTATATCTATATCTATTTTTATATATATGTAAGCATTGCTACCAGTGTAACTGAAAATAATCATTTAGTGACCTCAGTAGTTCAAATGATTCAGCTGAGATAACAACTCTGTTAGTATATATAGCCTGATGGGATGGCATACAGGGAAGAATACCCACTTCCCATGGAGAAGGTCATGGGGTCAATCCCCGACTGAGTTGTACCAAAGACTTCCTAAATTGATACTCGTCACGACATTACAAATAGAAAATCCACTGCCTTATGCTGACTACTAATATAGCTTCATCAATTGTGCTTCCACACGGACCGTGGAAACCTCCAGTAATGTTCCTGTAACACAATGCTACCATGTATTATAAGCCTATGTATACCCACATATATATATATATATATATATATATTATTTATATACATATATGTATTTATTTATAGATAGACTGAGGCAAACCATCCTGGTTGTACATATATAACCAGACTATTTAAGCCATTCTGGATATATATATATATATATATATATATATATATATGATATATTTACAATATATATAATATATATCATTTATAATATAATTATTATATATAATATATACATATACATAATATATAATATCTATTATATGTACGCTCAAGTTGTTAAACCTATCAATTATGTAAGGCAATGACAATTAATTAAATATATGAAAATTAATTAAATATATGAATATATTTAACATTTGGACATAGAATGTCCCATGTTTCCCGCAGCCTTTGAAAGCCTTGGGATCTCTTAAAAACCAAACATATTTTATGACTTGAAATCATGGAATTTAGACTATTGCATACATGTATTTATATTACACACATACACACCCCACCACCTGGCGGTGGGGGGGGGGGGGGAGGGGGGGGGGGGCGCCACGCCTCGCCGCCCCGCGTGCCCCGCAATGACCCCGAATGAGCACACGCTCATTCCCCACCATTAATAAAATAAGAAAAAAAGAAGACAACCCTGACCGTACAAATAACCAGTATTCCATATCTAACTCTTATAGTGTGGTATGATATGTATTCCCGTAGGATTTTTGTGCTAAAATTGATTTTTTTGCAGTTCTGGCTTCAATAGGGTTCGGGCTAACAGAAAATGATGGGGTCCAAATTTTCAGACCGCTCACCCCTTCGTGGGGGTTCATCTCCATTTTGAGACCCCCCGCAACTGACCATTCACCTATCTCCGGAAGTTATTGACCGATTTTCATACTTGAAGTGTCGATTTGTAGGTTTTCAGGTATGCTGAGTTGATTTATGACACTTACAAAGCAACCAGAAGTGAAGGTTTTCACTTCCGGTTGACAAGTTATGGTTTGACTCTGACTTATGTGCCTTCCAGATGGACACCGGCAAGTATGATCCGATTTCTTAGTTTTGGGAGATTTAAGCATACTGAGGTGATTGTGGGCACTTCCAAAGCAGCAGAAAGTATTTTTGCTGAGTCTCGGTTCATCATATAGGGTCTCCGAACACCGAAACTAATGACGCTATTTTTTCTTTCAGGTCAGAAGCTTGGTGATAGACTTCACTACAGATCTTCCAGAACGTCAAATTTGTATTCCAGATACTCCAATTAAAATGGACCATATAAATGATTGTCATCAGCATGATTTCATTTATGTTTTTCAGATGTGTTTAAAACAGTTTTGAGTCCAGTTGGAAATACTCTTTGCCAGCATTATTAACGAGATCAGTAAATCACATACGGCCGATATGTCTGCAGGGGAGGATAACGTTTGCATGATTTATAAAGAATGTGCAAAATCAAACAGGCGATTGGTGAACAATCCAGCCATGACAGATGAACTTTTACGATGCTGCCAGGAGAGGGTGTCTCTTGGTGACACTCAAAGTGACATTCATAAACTATTGAATCAGTTGTCCAGCTTGAATGAAGAAGAACTCAAATCCGTTCGATATCATAGTGAATGTCGGAAACCTATCGTCAACAAGACTAAGATTGAACGCCTTAGTAAGCGACCCCAAACCGATTCACCTATTTGTGCTCCATGAGGATGAAAATGTGCTGAGGGATCCGTATGACCAAAGTGGTCAAAGACTGTCCCAAAGGAAGAAGTGTGTATGTTCTCCACCTGTGACTTTTGCCACAAGACTGACTCAGAGCCACTGCACTGTGTTCTTACTGATGCAATGGGTAAAACACTCCTTGAGATCAAGCAGCAAACCCCGGATGACCAGGTCAGAGTTTGTGTAGCTGACCTTGAGGGACTCGGTGATGCATCAGCTCATGAAAAGCAGTATCATAGGACATGTTTGCACTCTGCACAGAGAATATCATCGAAGACGGATCGCAGTAATGTATCTCTCATTCGCTCACTATGTGATGAACAATTGCTCCTCGCTATTCAGAACACCCTAGTGACGATTATGTTACATTGAGCATGGCTGAGGTCAATTCTAAAAAGGTACCGCATAGATATTAACGAGAGTGAGAACTATCGGAAATACCTCAAAAGACTCATCAGTGAGCGTCTTCCAGATGTTAAGTTTGTCGCCTCACTGAGACGAAATGAGCCTGACAATCTTGTTCTCCCCACTGCTGTCAGCAAGGCCATGGATCTCAGGTACTCAATGTTGGATGATGGTGAAAAAGTTGGTCACCTCAGGATGGTCGCCAAACTTCTGCGAGAAGAGATGATGCAACAACGCAGTTGGTCTTTCATGGGAAACTTCAGAAACTTTTGAAAATCCGTCTTTACTACAGTTTTTCTTGAGCCACCTGCTCTTTGGTAGTGACGTCGTCAAAGTGTCTGGAATACGGGACCAGGAGGTGGACAAAACTGTCGATGTCACAAGCCAATTTCTAGTTCAGAATACTCGGACTGATCACCAGGTAAAACACCAGCCGAAGAAAGACACTGCATTCTGACAAACGGTCCAAACCCCTCTCTCGATCAGTCTTCCGCTGGCTGTTCACTCTAGAGTGTGCAACAAGAATATCATTGAGAACCTCTCAGCTGTCTATGTCGGAAGTGACTACCTGAAGATCATTGACTTCGAGAAACGAGTTGAGCAGTGTGTTCTCCAGCGAATGAAGGAGGCTGGTGGATTTTGTATTCCAGACTTTGCCAAGAAGGGTCTGAACACATGGTTTTGTGATAGATAATATTGACCTCTTGGAAGACACACCGACTGGGCAAGGAACCTTCCATGGAACAGTGATTGTTATGTTCCAGCAAGATGAAGATGGGGAGTTGATGAACCGGCCACTTGAAATACCAGAAAAGCTTGTTTCACAGACACATCTGGCCTTTGAAGTGAACATTGTGCAAGACCTAAACTTGATGAGACTATTGGTGAGTATGAGATGTCAATGGTGCCCCGCTCTCTCTGTGCTGTTGATGGATCCCTGTACATCCCAGCTGACAAAGGCAGTCTGATGCATGCAGTTGAAGATGCCACGGTCGAGTCCCTTGATGTTCTGCCAGTGCATGGCATAGTGCAGGAAGATCCCCCAGTCAAAGTTCTGATTATTGATGCGATGGGTGTACTTCAGACTATGACAAAGACGCCAAAGATGCTGAAGCTTTCACACCTTCAGGATGCATTCAACAAGCGCATAGAAACGATGATGGCCAGGTATGATGAGGGTCAAGTTGTGTTCGATCGATACATGGATCAGTCGTTGAAGAACAAGACCTGACAGAAGCAATCGACTATATCCATTGAGTACGAAGTTCATCCCGAAATGAAGCTCACTATGTCCATCAAGGACCTACTGCCATCATCAACAACAAAGAGGAAACTCACATGCCTGTTTGGCCACGGACTGCTGGACTATTTTGCAAGCAAATGTTCATTCGTGCTGGTTGTCGTGTATGATACTCATATCAAGGGACGTGGTTTCGAGTATCCTCATACACATGGAGAGGCTGACACACTAATTCCAAACCAAGTCCTTGCATCTGCAGTCTGTGGTGCTTCACGATGGATCTGTGTATGGTCACCTGACACTGATGTACTCCTGCTCCTAGATGATCTGGTCACCAGCAGACAACTAACATTTCCCACATCCTTGAAGTTTCATTCTGGCAAAGGAATGAAGAAATGTGAAATAGACATCTTTGAGAGAGTTCAGGTTATTGGCCGTCGCAAATGTCAAGGTCTCCTTAGACTCCACAACTTCTCTGGTGCTGACTGGAGAGGCAAATTCATTGGAATCTCAAAGAAGTCATGGGTTAATGCATACCTGAGGCTTGATGAAGATGACCCTGCCATTGGCTGCCTCAAGGCATTAGGATGTATTTCCATTCCTGATGAGATGAACGATGCCAAGCTTCCCACACAGGTGATGGCATTGGAGACTTTCGTGTGTCGCGTCTACAGTTCAAAAGGTCTAACAACCCTACCATCACTCAGGTGGGAGTTGTTCTGGTCAAAGAACTTGGAAGGCGAGATGCTTCCACCAACCCAGTGCTGCATTGCTTCCACATATCATTCGTGCAAACTACATCACAATGCGGGACAAATCATACCCAGATAATTGTCCGGCTTGCTCCAATTGAAGAAAATGGATGGAAATTGGAGAAAGAGGTTTATGTTCCAGTGAGATGTCTTGCCTTGCATGCCCCACGGGCTATAGTTGAACTCGTCAAATGTGGCTGCAAAGCAGGGTGCAGGGGAATTAGGTGTAGCTGCTTGAAGAATGGCCTGCCCTGCACTCCACTCTGTAAATGCTATGGCGGTGACTGTGCAAATACTATTCGGGAGGATACTCCAGATATGGACATCGATGAATAGCATACTGATTCTTCAGAATTTCTATGTCGGATTTGACAGTTTTGCCAGCAAATACTTCAATAACTCTCCCAGAGGAACTTTGCAATAAATCAGCTCAGAGTTCTTCACAAAAGTCTCACAAATTGTGAAAATCTGATCATACATGGTGAGGATACAGAGCGAGACCCTATATACTGACCGGAAGTGCAAGAAAGAAACTTCCGGTCACTTTGTAAGTGCTACAAATCAACTCAGCTTACCTGAAAACCTACAAATTGACACTTCAAGTATGAAAATCGGTCAATAACTTCCGGAGATAGGTGAATGGCCAGTTGTGGGGGGTCTCAAAATAGAAATGACCCCCCACGAAGGGGGGAGGGGTCTGAAAATTTGGACCCCATCATTTTCTGTTAGCCTGAACCCTATTAAAGCCAGAACTGCAAAAACATCAATTTTAGCACAAAAATCCTACGGGAGCTGGGTTCCTTACATTACATACCGCACTATTAACCGTTCTACCTCTATATCAAAATGTAGATTTCAAACGAGTTGAAAGGAAGTTGCTTCAAAGTAATTCATTTGTTGACCTGCCCCTGAATGAAGGACCCTGCTTTGTGCTATTTTATTTGGGCATTTCTGTTCTATTTTCACGTAGCTTTTAGCTGGCTTATCAGGTTTGGCGTTAGTCGGGTTCCAATACCCATGTTTTCCACTGGGTGCCGTCTGTTGAAACAAAGGCCATGGGACCAGGCTAGTTTGGCGTCCTCTCCATCTAGCTTGGTCCCACGCCACAAACAAGCAGTCCTAGTCTTGGCATAAAGGATAAGGTCATCGGGACCAGTGTAGGTGTTCCTCCACATGTGTGCTACTCTGCGATGGAGTTAAGCCCATAGGCCCGATTTACCGTTCTATTGTGCAATAACTATGTACCAGCATATCACTTTGAAAGTTTTATTTGAATTATTTATATATTAGGGAATGTAAATATCGATAAAAAAATAGATGCCGGTATTGGTATATGTTATATCTTATAGGCTTAATAAATTAATGGCCTATGGGCTTAATGCCTTGACGACGACCCATCGCAGAGTAGCGCATGCTGCATAGAGGAACAACTACACTGGTCCCTCCCTAAAGGACTTCCATATATGGCCTGATGAGGTAATGGTTTATGCATTTGAAGGAGTGTAATATATGCCCCAGTCACACAACGGCCTGCGTTCGCTTATGATCACTTGGCGACCAAAAGTCTGGAAGCTCCTTGCGACAAAAATGAAACAATTTGCTACAAACTATTTTAATACGTCGCCATGATGACAATTATGCAGGCGACATTGTGATGTCATTGTACATGCGCCACATCGCTTCAGTCGGCGATCGCTCGGCGATTAGTCGTAAGGTGGTTGTAAGGTGGTCGTAAGATGGTCGTAATTTAACTGCAAAATGCTCGCGAATCGATCGTAAGCAACCGCAGGCCTCGTGTGATGCTTGAGTACAGCTACTATGGTCGCAGATCAGTCGGCAAACGATCACCAGAGGTAAAGAAAGATAGATAAATAAATAAATAGAAAATACACTGATAATTCAAGCAAAGTTTTACATACAAAAGGTCAACTTTAAACTTAAAATCAAAACCTAATGACCACTAACACAGCAAGGTGAAGACATTCAGAGAAATTAACTATTGGTAACCAAACAATTATCCGATTGTAGAACGAACAAACTCACAGAGGTTTGGGGGATGTGGGAGAATGCTTACAAACAGAGAAAGAATGCACGCAGTAGTTAGCTACACAACAACTGAAAGTGATAAAAAGAAGGGGAGTCACAAGATAATTACTGTCTAGCGGCGAAAACAAGTCATTAGACTTAACCGTTATGGGCAGCATAAATAACCCAGGACAAAAAAAAAAGAGAAAAAAACCGGGTGAAATGGTCGGCGATCAGTCGGCGATCGCTCGCAGAGCACTCGGCGATTAGTTGTAAGGTGGTCATAAGATGGTCGTAATTTAATTGCAAAATGCTCGCGGATCTATCGTAAGCGAATTCAGGCATCATGTGACTGGGGCTTTTTTGTTGTTGTTGTTATTGTTGTTGTTGTCCATTAGTTGTTTCAGCAGGGGAAATTTCAGTCATAGACGACTGGTCTTCCTCATTCCACTGCTGGTCGAGAGAAAGCCCGAGCCTACACTTTTACCGAGACAAGGGATATTTAACCTCCCACACCACATAGACATGGTATGAGAGCAACCGGCCTTTGATGACGCTGTAAGTTATACACAGTGGTGGGAATCCAAATTTGCACAGCTGGGGGCATGGGGAATCGGGTGTGTGTGGGTGTGTGGGGGTTAGTTCTGACGTCATACGCATAACAAAGTTTTCGCCATTTTGTCGTCAGACAGCTGTTTGATTGCAAGTTGTAGATATATATATATATATATATATATCTTATACAAAGTTGTGGGAAGGCACAACTTTGCCTATACACCGCTCCTATTGTTCTTTCTCGGTAATATCAGTCAAAAACATCCATATATGCCTTATATTCGTAGAGATAGGGATGATTCACCCAATGTTTGTCCAGCCTACTTTTAAATGCATTTTTTAAAAGACATTTTAGAGATTTTTTATTCATAATTTCTATACATTATTCCACAAACATACTATTCTGCTAACAATAAAAATTGCAGGAACAGTGCAACCATTAACGATTGTCTTCCCACTGCCCCTTATAAACAAAATAATCCATAAAAACAAAACAATGAGCCCTGGAACTAATATACACATAACCTAGAGACTGCTCTTTAAGGAAGAAAACACATGTTTTAATGCATTAATTGTCGGCGCTGTCACTGTATCTTGTGAAAGAGAATTCCAGTCATTCACTATTCTTTGTGAGAAGAAACCTCTTATCCTAGTCCCCCTAGACCTATTGTTTACTCTTATTTGATTGATTTTCAGTTGTGTCTACAAAACCAACTGTATGTTTTTTTTCCACACAGAGAAAGTCCTGGTTTTCACGTCAATCAACAACATCTACGCAATGAACATCACTGGGGGGACAACAGTACCTTTCCCAGTTATAAGTTCCTATGTTAAGAATTATCAGGGAATCGGGTACAATTGGAAAACGTCAACCTTCGCAATCACGGAGACCGGACCAATAGCACAGTCTGACCCGAAACATGTGATAAGCTACAACTACGAGCAAGGAACTGGGCACATACAAAATGTGGCAAGCCGTGAGTATTTAATTTTACAAACCCCTCTCGCCCTCCCACCCCTTTTCTCCATCCTTAATACCTTATTCAATTATATAAGTTCCTGTATTCAATTCAATCATTTATGTCCGACTCAGCATTATGGCAGCTACATAAATTAGTCCATAGTAGGTAGGGCCAAATATACCCAAAGACCCTATGACACTAAGACGGTTCATTCCCTATCTCTCCCATGGTAATGTAAATATTGCAGTGCCATCTTGTGGTGGGTTTGATCAACCCAGCTGCTGGCTGGTGTTTCACATGTAAACACATAGGCCTACAAGTCAAGATGGTGAGTTTAAAATTTAAAAAAGAGAGATTTCCTGTCATTTGGATTTGGCCAATGTTGCGCCTACTGCCTGGTCCGCACCTCCCTCTGCGCCGCCCTCTCTCATTCCCCCGCCCTCCCCCCCGTCCTCCCCCCTCCGCTCCCTCGGACCCTCCCTCCTCCCGGTTTCACTGCCGTTCCCTGCCCTCCCCTTCCCTCAATCCCCTTCGATTCCCCTCACCTCCCCTTCCGTCGCACCCTCCCATGGCCTCACCACCCCTCCGTTCCTTTCCCCCTCCCATCCCCACCCTTCCCTCTCCCTATCTCCCTCCTCATCCACGTTACCCAGTAGATACCCAGTGTTCTCACACCACACCTCCCTTCCCTCCCCCTTCCTCCTCCTCCCTCCCGCTTCACCCCTTCCTCTCTGCCTCCCCCCACTCACCTTTTCCCCCCACACTCCGTCTCCTCTCCCCTCCTCACCCACCTCAGTCGGCTCTCTCACACCACCCCACACCTCACGACCCCCCCCCCCCCCCCTCCCCCTCCCTTATGTAAGTGAAGTGGGCGAGACTGCTCGACCTCATTTTGCGCAGGCGCGCATTTTGCGCGGGCGCGCATTTTGCGCAGGCGCGCATTTTGCGAGGCAGGGTTCCCTGCTGTAAAGCGTTGCTTGGATACGTCAATTGTGACTATCCTAGCAACGATAGAAGGTCGGGCGTTTGGACCCAGACCCATCAGACGTGTTTTTGCACGCTCCGATGTTTTAGCCGATATTTAGGCTTTTATTGTCGAAATTCCAAACTTATTTAACTTAATTATATGGGAGGGGATTTGGCTTATAACATACATTCCACTGTTGAACTATATTTAACTAAGAACATAGGTTTTATTGATCAATTCATTCTGTTAGTAAGAGGTAAGAATAAAATGGTGAGCTCCTAAGAAGTGACATGAACGTTCCTTGCATTCCTTACTGTCCTCCAGACTTATATTATTAACCGCTATGGTCAACTTCAGATTGCTATTTGGATTGCTCTATAATCTTATTTAATTAAGGGCCTTCTGCCCAGGGTCTGTCAGGAGTCGAACTCTCCACCTCGGACATTGCTAGTCAAGGGTCAGGCTGGCAGGATGACAGACAACCGGCGGCAGGAGGCACAAGTCATTCACATGGAAACAATTATTTATATTAACACGTAGGGTCGCCTTAAGCGGGGGTGGAATAGCCCGACGGTTAAATAAGCAATGGGGAGGGGGGAGGGGTAGGGAGGGTGGAGGGAGGGGGAGGGAGGGGAGGTAGGGGGGAGGGAGGAGGGAGGGAGAGAGAGGTCCCTACTGGTTGCATGTTGCTACTCCTATATAACTCCCACCAACACCACTACCCCCACCCTGCCCTCCACCTCTCCACCCCACCCATCCCCACCACCATACACACATTCTGTGTTGTGGGGGCTGACAGTGTGTGTGGTTGGTGTGTAAGTGGGTATGGTAGGGTGTAGGTGTAGGGGTGTGTGGTGGGTGTGTAGGGTGTGTGTGGTGGAGGTGTAGGTGTTTGTGGTGGAGTTGTAGGGGTCTTGCCGAGCAGCACCTCACAATCGTTAGCATCCCTAAACCCCCACCACACATCTATACCCTCACCACACACACACACACATACACACACCCCATGCCTCTACCACCACCACATCCCTAAACCCCCATGACAACCCCCAGCACACACCTACACCCCCACAACACACACAGCACACACTTACACCCCCAGCACCCACACCCACCACAGACCTACACCACCAACACACATACTTACACCCCCACCACATCCCTAAACCCCCACCACACCCCCACCACATCCCTAAACCCTCACCACACACCTACCAAGTGACAGCAGGGTTTCTTCTGACACTTCAATGCTATCAAAATGATCAAACCCACCACCTGTTGCACTGGATGTTCTCTTGATTACACAGTACAGGCTGAGTGAGCCGTCTTAGTGTTATAAGGTCTTTGATATACCGTAATAATAAATGTGAATAACATACAACTTACAGGTATAATAAGTATGAATACTACAATGCTAACCATTATCAAAATGTTGGTCTACATAGGCCGACAGTAGTTTATAGGCCTACTATAATGCCTCCATATAGCAGAGTTAAATCTGAGATCACTCTTTCCTGTTTTCACAATACATTTTTTTTATAGCAATTTCTGACTTGTCAAGTACAGTAATACATTTCAATATTAAATTCCTGACAACAGCCTGGAGGGCTGGCACATCAATATTTGCAAATATTTGACTAGCACTGTGATACCTCGATAGACACAGTAATAACCTCATAATGTCATTATACGCTACATTCAGTTTTCTAATGCTACATATGCTATTCTATAAGTCCACCAAATCTGGGCAGTACGTAGGCTTATACAAGGGAGTACAGAAAGTCCTAAATAAATTTACCTTGACATCAGCTGTACACACATATATATATGAAATTTCCTGATGGAAACGAACATGCAATGTGGGATTTCTTTAAACACCCATGCAACCCGCAATTAAGAGAATGTCCGCTGCACTAAGTAGATGCTACAGGTTAGGAGGACAATAATAATTGTAATAATAATTAATTTGAAGTATATAAATAAAAGAAAAAAACTTGATCTTTCCATGGAAGTAGAACGGTCAATTAATTTACAAAAGTGAGCTATGCAGTGTCGAGAGTGTGTTTATAATTTTCTTTGATCATTTGTTACTTTCATTTAATTTTGCTTTGCTTCCTAGATTCATATCCGGTTGGAATTGCAACTGATTTTATATCAAATACCGTTTACTACACTGACTCCAGTGAGGGTGAAGTGAGTGTGATATCTGGTAACAATAAATATACACACATAATCATGACCTCATTACCGGAATGCAGTGGCCTCGCCTTGGACCCTGTGGAAGGGTAGGTATAGGTCCTATACTAATTACATGTTAATTCTTACCATAGACTTATTTGTGATATGGGTCGTTCTCAGAAACTGTGTACCACATTTTTGGTTTCCATGTTACATTGTTAACAACTTTGGCTTTTTGGGGGTGGGGGGGGGGTGGGAGGTGGGGAGTAGTAAGTCAAATCGTTATGCCGAGCGTCTGTCTAGGAAGCGACAAGTATCAATTTTTAAGTCAGTGGTTTGACTCGACCAGGATTCGAACCCACGATCTACCAGCACGGGATACGGACGCTCTAACTCATTCGGCCATCCCGTCTGGTTATTGTTTACTGTTTTTAAAGTACATTAGGAATACTACATGTATTTAATATATATCCCACACAATGTGTCAAAAATAGGTTTATGTGATTTCATGATAAAATGAAAATGTGAAAATTTGCATATCAACACGATTTTCATATCAACTTTTATTTCTAAGAAACACTCGATTGTGCTTAATTCTAATCAGTAAAATCTTGTAAACTTGAATTTGTTGTGTGTATTAAAATGATGTTATGGGTGTGAGTTAAAATGATGTTATGGATGGATGTTACATAGTGGATGTTACATGGTTAATTTTAAAGGCTTTCTCAATTTACATAAGATAACAATTAGATAAAATTTCATTTCTGACATATGCACAACATATAAGTTATAAACCTTCTTATGAAAATGGATTTTACTATTGTACACTTTGCCGGTAACATGCATAATTCAAAACCCTGACTACAGGCTCCTTAGTGATGCATACCATAGATACGGTGTAGTATAGCATTCCGTAACCTTGGTCGAAGTTAACTTCCTGTAGTAGATTTGAAAGCTAGGCCATTTCTTACCTGACACTCGATCAGTACAGACCCGAGAGCTGCAATATCGTCAATCTTAACCATCCCGCCCTCCCAACTATGTTATTTTACCTTAAAATAAATAGGGCTGAGAGCTAGATGGTCCAAAAATTCCTACGTTTAAATGTGTGAAAAATGAGTTGCAAGTGATGTGTGCCTGGTGTGCTTCGACAGTATGACCATGATCAACCCATAGATGATGCCTCCTGTCTTCAATTGCCAAAGAATATTCACCTTAAAACAATTAAACGAATCTATTAATCATAGTTAGCTTTGTAAATGAACTCCTGCAAATAAGTAATAATTGACTCAGGCTTCAATTTAAATTCTGGGTTGTACTACCTGGTCAGCTAGCATAGATCAAGAAAAGCTAATAAGTTCATCTGTACTGATGGAATAACGCTTACAATAATGTTAGCTAGTGTTAGTCATATAAAAGGCTCCTGGTAAAATTTATTAAGCCTGATTAATACATTTATTAGCCCAAAAAGTGATTCTCTGTGTCTGGTTTTGAATTATTTGGAATGTTTTCTGCTATTCATGTTTTTATTTTTAGTTTCCATGTAACAAATGTGCTACATAATTTCTGAGATTAAGAACGAGCCACATGGTCAAGTAATAGAGAATGCAAGGATCGATGCATACATGTACACACATGAAGATCACCCCACTATATATATTCCTGACTCTGTTCAGAAGTTAATTATAACCCTATGTACAAGTTGGAGGAAATATGTCTCAACTGTTGATGGTCTTAATTTGGCATTCCTACCTTCTCTTGATTCAAATCCAATAGCAACAATCCAATTGTATATGTTTTCCTTCAACATATACTCTCCACAGTGTTCAAATCAACTAATGTAAAGGCATAATGGCACAAAATCCATGAAGTAAATCCACTATGTTTGAATGAACTGATTGTACCACCTAGCTACCTACCTCCACCAATGAAAGTGACTGATTCCTGACCTAGATTGGATAATTACCCAGGAACCTCTCCTTTTCCTGCCTATGGCTGCCATGTGGATATGTGGGTTTTATCAATTAAAACTATAAAGTTCATTTATCTCCTGGACTTAAAGTTGCATAGTCCGGAGGTTTTGAATTTCTGTATTTTTTTCTGAGATAAATATATTAGATCGATCACTGGTATCTACTTTACATTAGTTCAAAGTTACTTTTATTTTAAATGGTAAACTTTTGAGATATTTTGAGTGCAAACATGGAAAATTAGTTTTGGCAAGCTTGCCAAAACTCTGACACCATAGACTTCTGAAGTAACAGGTTCTGTTAAATTGACTCAGTATTGCCTTCTATGCAGAAACAAATGTTTAATAAGTGCATCAGTATCTAAGTTAGATATGTAAAATCAAATCTAGATAATTGGTTTGGTTTTGAAAATTTGATATTTTATCAGACTATGCATCTGTAATCTACTAATCAGTTCAGAAGTTGTGCGTAAATATATCAAGGTATGTAAAGAATATATTTTCCTTTTTAGATTAAGAATTTATGTTCTCATTTCATTCACCTAAATTTGCCCCCCTTTTTATATAGGTATAAAAACACGGGTCTCTGCCGCTGTGAGAACCCTATGTGATTACAATACTCTCCCCCTTCATTTCACCTGTGATGCAATTAGCCTGATCAATTTAACCATGTCTAGAAAGAGGAAGGAAAACTAGTCACAAGGATGAACAGTGAATAAGTTGTGCTTTATTGGCAGCAACTCCTGTCATCCCCCTTACATGTGACCTAGCACCTGTACTCCTCCTATACTGCCCACACTATGTCTCATAGTCACTTTAGCCTGGATGTTGAACCAGTGCCTACAACCCATGGGACAGGAGTCCTATGGCTGTGGATACACTCAATTAGAATAGCTGAATTTTGCTAGCATCAGACAGAGTGTCTGGGGTCCTGCTCAGAAGTTGGTCTGTCTCACTCAAGAGCCAGGATGAGAGTCATTTTCCTTCAGTGTGTCTGAAGCAAACTCATGAATAATCAATTAGCTGAGACTAGTGTGTGGGTCAGGATAGGCCAAGAGAGTCAGGTGACCAGACCTTCCCCAACCAGCCAATGAGACACCTCCCCACAGACTGGGTGGGTGACCACCCCATTAGGGGCTGTCACTCAAGCCATCTGCAGGTGGTGCACTCTATACATATGCTAATGAGGCTGGTGGGTCAGTCGGTGGTCTTGGGTGGACAGGATGTTGCAACAGTTACAGATTTATATATAGTAAAATCTTTCTTTTCCTCTTTTGTATTCTTTATGAACACCAAGAGAACATTTCAACCATCATGTACTGTTTCTTACAAAGGAACTCTTTTCATTAACTCCAAACATCATATATAACAGATAGTTTACTCTATTCAGCATCATGTACATTTCCATCAACTCCACTCTTAGTAGATAACATATAGTTTACCTCACTCAGTATCATGTACAATGGGAGTGGACTTTTGTTGACTTTAGTTTACTTTTAGTTTACATACTATCAGTCCCACTCCAGCATCCAAGAATAATAATGCTCTCTGCCAATATATAATTCTTAACCGAAAATCCGTATATTTTTACATAGGGTTGTTCTTCACCCCTACTCAGCCTACTGTAGTATGGGGTGAATCTTTTACCTAACCATATATGAATGCAGACCAAATCCACTCGACAATATTCAACTGTTAAATATAATTTAATTTAATTTACTTAGTGCATCCACGCTGGGAGATCTGCTACTTTGAGATCGAAGCCATGAGATCCTGTGCGGGAAGTGCGTGCTCTCTATTTCATCAATATATCTGATTTGGCTCTTTGGGATTCGAACCTACAGGTTCGAATCCTGCTCGAGTAAAATCAATAACTTAAAAAGTGATACTTGTCACTTCCTAGCCAGGTGCTTGGCATTATTAGGATAGGGCAAGGACTGCCTGGCTCAGTGTCAGAATAATGTGACTGAGTGTGATATCAGATCATGGTGCTGGCGGCTGGATCTCACAGTATGGCATCACTATAAAGTCGCCATGAGTGCGCACTGTCACAAGTTGGTACCCATCCTGATATGAGTATAAATGTTGCTAGGACGTAAAACTCCAACAACCAACCAGCCTTTTCATTCCTGCACATATTACAGAAGGATGTTTGTGTCAGGCAAACCTAGCAGTGGAGGTGGGACAAGTTACATCATGTCTGCCTACATGGATGGAAGGAATAGGCAGACCATCGTCAGTCAGAATCTCAACTTTCCACTGTCACTCGCTACTGACCGCAAAGGTAAACACTCTATTTGATTGACTGATTGATTGATTGATTGGTGTTTTTTTTTATATGTCGTGTCGGCAGCATATGCAATATTCACAACGAGAAGTGCTTATTTTCTTCAACCATCGCTTTTACACAAAATATAAAAGCATAAACCAATTATGTGTCAAAGACAATAGGTTATCAATGATTAAGGGTTTTAATGTTTTAACAAATATTTAAGAGTCATTGAATAAATTACATTTAATAATGATATTAATTTTTGTTAAAGGGAGACATCGTGCGTAATCTTCAGCCCCCCCCCCCCCCCTCCCCCCCCTACACATTCTGCTCCTTTTCTATTTAAGAGAAATGGCTGTATTGGACGGACGTGCTCTTGGCAAGAATCGAGAAGTGCAGGTATGATGGGACAAGTCGGCAAACTGTCAAACGTCTGGGCAGTTTAAAACCACTGAGACTCACCATTGACGAGATGTATATCTACTTCACACTCAACAGTAACGCGTAAGTTGAGCCAGGCCAGTTTCACAACCAACATTTTGTCAGAAATGTATTTTTATTTAGTTAAAGAGTTTCGGGTGATTGCATGCTTTCGTTTGGTCCGATAAATGTTGGTGTAGTAGTATATATACTAGTATAATATATATACTACTATGCATAGTACTATACATGTATATGGGCCATTCTTTGAAACTGGGCACTAAAGTGTGACATAGAAACCAAAAGTGAAAACCTTCCAAATAATAGCAAAGCACATTCACAATAATAGCCGAATCCCTGTTCCTATGAAGGTTTGCATGTTCTGCATATTTCAGAGTTAAAAAAACCCAACTATTTCACTTTTTGATCTTGATCTTATACAAATTGAGCAATATGTTTATATCACTCATGTAACATGGACATCAAAGATACATCCAGAATATCATTTTAACATACACAACAAAGTCAAACAAGATTTGGTTGATTATGGTTAAGCAAACAAGGTTATGTGTTACAAGAAAAAAGTTGAAAAAATGTGGGTAAATGCATTGTGTCGATGTGTAAATTATCACATTTTCACAAAATTATACAATTATACTGCTTAAATCCTTTGTGGAATAGAATAAATATGTGTAGCATTGCTAACATGCTCAATACACAGAGGCACCAATCATTATTTGACTTGCTATCAATAAAAGAAAGAAATCGTAATATGGAAACCAAATATGTGGTGCCCAGATTTCGAGAAAAAAATCATATATAGATCTAGAATCGATCCTACATGGCCAATATAGATATTGGTGCGCTTATTAAATATTTATTGAAATTTAAGTCCTGTGTAATGTGCAAATACCATCAGCGTCGAAAATACATAGATTATTTGACCATGTAAGTGTTAATACCAACAAACGGTTTTCATAAACATGTCCACTTTCTTTTATTTACTTGTACCTTCTTATGGATCATTGTACATGTTAAATTAACATGGGTAATTCACGGGCGGGGATGAGATGGCGACACTGGGCTAGCAGGCATCAGCCTCCTCCACCCCCACCATTCCAGGTCGAACCCGGGACCCCACCATGACGGGCGCCGCCCTGCTCCCCACACCCCTCCTCCCTTCACCTCCGGCCACCCCTCCATATTGGACTCACCCCAGTCGGCGACCCAACGGGCACTGAGCTGCTCGCCACTCAGCGACCACCCACCATCCAGTCAACCACGCCTTAAATTTACTCAGCAACGCCACTAAGGCACGCCACGCAACGTAACGAAACGCAACGAAACGAAGCGTCAAGACACACCAAGATGCCAGCCACAAGGAAGTCAAACCGCAACGTGCAGCCAAAACGTTTGAATACTCAACCAAAACAACGGGGACGACCGAGAGGAGCCGCAAACATGAACACCGCAGTGAGTCACCCGACATTGATCAAACCGACTCGCGGTGCCAAGCGAAGGCAGAGCACGGAGGAAGTCGTTGATGGACAGAACATAGAGATAGACCCCCCAATAGAAGACACGATGCTACAAGCAATCCAAAATGTCATGACCGCACAGATAAGGGATCTAAAGGACGATCTCATGACCTGGATGGAAGCGTTGGAAACAAGGGCAGAGATGGGGAGGCGTGCAGACGGCGTGACCCAGTTAGGTAGCGTCCCCGTGCCCCGCGAAAGTTTTGGCGGGAACGCAGCCAGCGTGGCCGCCACAGCCACAACGGCCAGGCCACTGAGCGTGCCAATGGGAGCCACCCACATGAGCATGACGCAGCCGACGGCGAACACGATCCAGATGTACACCGACGCAACAAGCAGGCAACCATTCCCCGTGATGCAGTTCACCCAGCCTTTCAACAATGACCAAGCCACGAACAACTACACCGCAGGCCAACAACACATGCAGCAGAACGACCAAAGTAATGACGAGAGGACCGAAGCGATCAGTGAACTGCTAGCAGCCGCAGGGACAGCGATCGGGAAAAAGAGAGGTAAAGTCAGCTTACTACTCCATAGTTACTTGATCAGAGGTGAAAAGAAAGAGAAAGTAGGACTGGGCGAGGCGACATGGGCTGAATACATAGCAGCGCTCTCCAGAATGGCAAGCGAAATAACCACACCGAACAGCTGGAGACAGCCGATAGCTAGTCACATACACCAGCTAGCTAACATGGCCACAACGTGGGAGTGGGACACATGTCGAAGCTGGTCAGAGCTTGTGTTCTCTATGATCGAAGACGGGCGGCTGCCGCACATAAGGACGGACAGCTACACCATTAAAGACATGCAACGAGATGCCATCGCAGTAGGCTCAAGGCTCGGAGCGGACAGAACATGCAACCACCACTGTAACCATTGCCAGTCAGCAATTAGCAGCAACCCACAACCCCAGAAAACGACAACGCAATATGAATACAGAAACGACTTTAATCATGAAATGGATGGAAAACCATGCAACATATGGAACTGGGGAACCGAGTGCACGTTCCCAGCATCGCACGGCGACATGCCAGACAGGAAGACGCATGTCTGTGCATGGTGCGCTAATAAATACAGACGGGCAAACGGACACAAGGAAATGAACTGTCTCAATAAAAAACGTTTCCTGGAGAGGAAGCCACCACAGCAAGCCCAGGAGAATGTAGCGAACACAGCCATACCGACACAACAGCAACCACAGGGTTTTTAGACACTGGCTCCTCGAAGGAAGCAGCCGATGCGGAGGAGCCAGTAAACTACGGACGAAGCCAAGGCAAACACAAAACGGCGTGGGATAGAACAAGTCATGAGGAAAACAAGGGAGCAAGAACCCTCACCCCACACGACATAACTACCATCGCAACCAAATTACACGCAAGGACTCGGTCACTACCCTACAACTTAAGAAGCACCGCAGAAAGATACAGAACAGAGAGGACGCTGCCAACGATACAGGCGGTAAAACCCAGGAGGCGGGCCTCCATAGCAACCGGCGCTGACAGAAAAGACAAGATGGCGACCGACGCCACCGGTTCCTGCCAAATCGTAGAGTGCGGGAAACCAGATGCCAACGAGGACGCAGGATGGACGCCACATGCCACCAAAGCCACCCAACCTCAAAGCCAAGCCCGCACTAGACACCACAACACACATGACTAAGGAAGAAAAAACGTCCCCAAACGCAACAACGACCAAGACAGGAACAAGAACGCAAACCCCAAACAAAAAGATGACACCAGGCAGGACGGAGATGAAACAAGGGGCGCCCGCCATAGCGAAACGACCGACGGCGCCACCACAGAGGGTGACGCGGGTACGCACCAGGCGGCTGACGCTGGCCACAACCACCAGACACCAGACGGGGAGGATGGAGACAGCGACGGTAGCGTACACCACCATAACAAACAGAGGAACACAAATAACAACGGGGATGCCACACAACCAAGCAAAACAGGCGCAGAAACAAACGGGGACGTGAGATACGGGGCGACTACCGACGATGAGACGTGGGACGCGGCGGCATTTAACCTCCCCCCTCTGAACCCACGCCAATACAGAACGACCGTTAACGAGATATGGCCATACCCAAAGCAGGATAAATGGGAAGCACATAAGACCTTCAGGGACACGTACAACACAATAAGAGACGCGGCGCTACCCAACCACCTAGGAGCCCGCATACCAGTCCCATCGGCACTGAATATACCAGAGTGGAGGAGCATGCTGGCAGAATATCACGACAAGATAATAGTGGACTACTTGGAGTTCGGATGGCCGGTGGACTACACCGCATGACAGCCGCCAAAACCAACAGCAACGAACCACGCCAGAGAAAAACATCAACTCGAGGCTATCAGAGACTACATCCAGACTGAGATAGGGCATGGTGCAATCATCGGTCCATTCAACGAGCCACCATTTGGCCCATGGAGCCAGATCAGCCCACTCATGACAAGGCCAAAGAAAAACTCTACCAAGCTACGCATGATAGTGGACCTCACATGGCCAAGAGGAAACAGTGTCAACGGCGGGATAAGAAGGGGCTACTACCAGGGCGCACCATCAACCTACACCCTACCAAACGTAATGGATGCGGCCGACGAGGTGGCGAGGATTGGGCAAGACGCATATATATGGACAGCCGACCTCGCAAGGGCATACCGACAGCTGAGGACCTGCCCCTTGTCAACACCACTGCTAGGCATATCGCTGGAAGGAAAGTACTACGTCGACACAGCACCACCATTCGGCTGCAGGACGTCATCCCTCGCGTGTGCGTGCACCACTGGGGCGGTGGTGTACCTCCTAAGGAAAAATGGCCATTTCGTCCATTGCTACCTGGATGACTTCGTCGGGGTGGCCCCCACAAAAGAAGACGCACAGGCAGCCTACGATGATGTCAAAGCATTAGCCGATAGGCTAGGCCTCGAACTGGCTCCGACCAAATGTACGCCGCCAACAAAGACACTCGAATGGCTGGGCTTCAAGATATCCTCCGAGGATATGCGAGTCACGATACCCGACGATAAGATGGACGACGTAATGGAAGAATGCGCATTATGGATGAGCAGGGCCACCACCACACGCAGGGAGATACAGAGGCTCGCAGGAAAACTCCACCACATCGCTCGATGCGTGGAGCCGGCACGAAGATTCATGTCAAGAATATTCGAAGCCCTCAGAGAAGCCCCCTATACGAGCAGGCAGCCGGTCACCATCGGTCTCAGGGCGGACATCAAATGATTCTTAGCTTTTGCCCGAAGGTCAAACCGACTCATCCTACTGCAGAAAGAAAAACGCAAAGAATGGCTCATAGAATGCGATTCTTCACTCCGCAGGGCAGGAGCCTACTCCCCAAAGAGCTTCTACAGACACGAGTACAACGAGGAGACCATTGCGAAGACCACCAAAATCGCCCACCTCGAAGCTCTGAACTTGATAGTCGCCATCAAAACACTTGCCCCAGAACAACCAGAGGACTACAACATCGTCGTGAACATGGACAATGAAGCCAGCCAAAAAGTGCTCTCCTGAGCAGGCAGTGTAAAGTATGACTTGACCCGTTGAGTTGCGTAGTAGAACTGACTTTATTAGCCGGCGACCTGCCCAGCTGACCTCTCGTGACCTCTCGTGACCTCTCGTGACCTGAGACCTTCTGCCTCTATACACACGACATCAGTATACACAACATCTTCCTTTTATTACAAAGTATTAGTTTAACATTAATCAGTAATAATCAAAGGGCGACTTGAGCTTATCCCTGGCCACATTGCTCATGGCTACCCTCTCGCTTAATTCTCTGAATAACTTTAATTTTAAATAACGTTACTTAAATCTAACATACATGTTTTATTTTCAATTTGCACTTTACTCAACAATGTGACAACCTTAACTCTTAACACCACCTCATCTTTTATATAACTGTAGGTTTGTCGCTACACTTCCTTTGGATTTACAGCCTCCTTATCGGGCGTACGATTCGACCATACCTTGTTTTGTATGCATCATTTTTTTGTTTCATTTCGTCATTATTTTTGTTTCGGTCGTGATGTACCTGTTCTGTTGCAATGCTTGGACATTTGTATATGAATTTCCTGTTTCTTTGTATAATGTGCTCTGCCTTGTTCCTGATCTCGTAATCTCTGGGCCTCGGTGTTTCTGACTTTACAACCTGTCCTGACGCCCATTCCCCTTTGTAATCGAGGTATCGTACCTTGTCCCCCACGTTTAACTTAGGATGCTCTGTTCCTGCTTTTTTGTCAAAATAAGATTTCTGCTTTGATTTGTCCGCTATAATTTTCTGTTTTTTAGATGACTGGACCTTAGGTTTCAAATTCGCCGCGACAGTAGGTATTTTTTATCTTAATGTTCTCGACATTAGCATCTGCGCCGGTGAAGCATTCATGGAATGAATCTTGGCGTTCCTCATGTTAAGCAACGTTATTGAGATATCTCTATTATCCATTACCGCTTTTTTCATCATTTGCTTTACTGTCTGTATGGCTCGCTCTACTTGGCCATTACTTTGCGCATGCATGGGAGTCGAATACACTCGTTCAAAACTGTACTCTGTACTGAATTTACGATACTCCTCACTCTGAAATTGGGGCCCATTATCTGACACAACTACTTTTGGTATCCCATGCCTCGCAAACGTTTCCTTCATTACTTTGATCGTTGATAAACTAGATGTTGATTTCAATTCAATAACTTCAGGGTATTTACTATAGTAATCAATTAACATAATATAATTCTTGTTATCTACATGGAACAAATCTGCACCCACCTTTTCAAACGGCATGTCTGGCACTGAATGACTTATTAATGGTTCTACATGCGGTTTGTTTCGGAAGCACTGACATATCTGATATCTAGATATTTTGTCTTCAATTTGGCTGCTTACTCCCGGCCAAAATACGTTATCCCTGGCTAATTGTTTTGAACGCACAATCCCCATGTGAGACTCATGAATTATCTCAATAACATTTGGTTGTAACGATTTAGGTATAATGATCCTGTTATCTTTCATCAACAATTCACCCTGTGTGGTTATTTCGTGTCTGTACGTGAAAAATGGTTTCACTTGATCTACTACTTGATGTGAATGTTCTGGCCAACCTGACTTGGTGAGTCTGATGATTTCCTGTAGTGTTTCGTCTTTCTTTGTCTCTACTGCAATATTCTCTGTGTATTCAGGTGCTATGTCTATTTCCGCTATTGACAACTCTTTGTCAAACAAGTTGCTTGGCGAAGTGCTGCTTGTATGGGCCCTGGGCAACGTATCTGCAAAATATAGATTAGCACCTTTAACGTATACCACTTTGATATCATAATTCTGAAGCCTCATTCTCATCCGTTGCATCCTGGCAGACAAATCATGCAACAGCTTAGTCATAATTGATATTAACGGTTTATGATCTGTTTCTATCGTGATATCTTTTCCATAGATGTACTCATGAAAACGCTTACACCCAAAGCACATAGCGAGCAACTCCTTCTCTATTACAGCGTAATTGCTCTGAGTCTTATCCAGTGCTTTCGATGCCATTGCCACTGGCAAATTATTTTGGAACAGTGTGGCCCCCAGGCCTGATTGTGACGCATCAACTTGCAACGTTATTGGTTCTTTAGCATTGTAATATTTGAGCACAGGAGCTTGCATTAACAATGACTTTAACTTCTCGAATGCTTGTACCTGCGGTTCTTGCCAGTGCCACGCTACATCTTTCTGCAATACTATTCTCAGGGGCTTAGTGATTTCTGACAATCTGGGTATAAATTTGCTCACGTATCCGACCATCCCTAAAAATCTTTGCAGTGCCGTTTTATCTGTCGGAGCTTGCATATCTACAATAGCTGTAATGTGATTAAGCGACCAACGACTGCACACGTTGAGGTCTAGTTACTTAATGCTTTATTCAGCCCGTGCGATACCACTACACTGGTTCCTCCGCTCTGCTCGGTCCCGGCCGTCGCGCCGCTGCCCTGCAGATAACACCATACATAACATCTCCCTTTCATATGGAGAAACAACATGATGTAATTCTGGAATAAAATACAATGCAATTTGACTGACATGTGACAGCCCGTTAAGTATTTTCATTTAGGATTTGTTGTGCGCCTTCTACTGTCTTTGCACGTTGCCTTAGTTTGCGGTATGTATCTCGCAGTCTTTGTGCTGGCTAGTTTGAGTTTGTTGTGTCCTTTCGGTCGACAGACCGTACAGTTCGTTAGTTCGTGCGGTCTGATCTCATACCGTTCATACCAGCTTGGTTCAACTGGCCCGCACACACCTCCCCTTTCCCAAATGACATTTAGATAAGTACATATACAATGGTTTACAGTTTATGACACAATCTGTGAACATGTTATTGGCATTGGCTCTTTAAGCAATACAATTATTTAATTGTTTGTTTTCTCGTTGAGATATAAGCATGCATGGACTATGTTATGACCAGATGATTTTATCACGTGTGTCCTTTCCAGCGATTAGCTGCCACGCCATTACTCATGTCTTGGTTTCTTATCTTTTCTTTGATGTGGCCCTGCGGCCTGACCTTTCTTACTCACTTACTAGGGCTCTTGCCGTTCACACGCTTTTCCTGGTTATCTCATGAACTTTATCTTCGACCTGCACTGTGTTGATGTTACAACCTGCTCTATGTGTTTATTTTGACTATGTTAATAGTTTATGTACTAATTTACTGTGCCTTACTGATAGGCTAATCTTCTCACCGGTCTTACTTCTCTGCCGCTGCGAGTTACATAGTTAGGTTGCGCGTTGTCTGTATTTGGGTTTCGATTTCTGTGTTTGTGTTTGTTGGTTGTGGTTGGTGTCGGAAATATATGTTTCCTGTTTCTTTTAACCGTGTGGTTTTGTTCGTTTCGAATTTCATAATTCCGTGATGCTTCTCCTACTCCTTTTGAAATTCTACCCGGTGCCCAACTTTCTTTGTGTGTTCTGTACTGAACATGCGCGCCAGGTTTCAACTCGATGAATTTTCGTCCCGCGTGGCGGTCAAAAAATTTCTTTTGGTTATTTTGTACCTTTTCGATCTGGCTTTGCTTTACTCTCACCGTTTTGGCTTTCAACTGTCTGTCTGTAGATGGTAGTTTTGAACGCAACTTTCTGCTCATTAAGAGCTGCGCGGGTGATGCTTCTAAACCTACGAGAGGTGTGTTTCGAAAGTTTAATAGGAAAAGGTTGTAATCTTTGTTTTCGTGATTAGCTTTTTTTATCATTGTTTTTATCGTTTGTATGTATCTTTCGGCCTGGCCATTGCTTTGTGGATAGTGGGGGCTGGAGAACTTTGTTTCGAACCCATATTCATGTGCAAATTCTTTGTAGTCAGCGCTAGCAAATTGTGGCCCATTGTCGGATACCACGGTGGCTGGGATCCCATGTCTCCCGAATGTTTGTTGCATGGCCCTTATGATTGATTTACTCGTTGTTGACTGTAACTCAATGACTTCAGGATATTTCGAAAAGTAGTCCACTAATATCAGGTAGTGTTGATCCCTGACCTGGAACAGATCTGCTCCGATTTTATTGAATGGCATGCGTGGTATGTCGTGTGGTGTTAGGGGTTCCCTGTGCTGTCTGTTTCTATATTGCTGACATAGCGTGCATCTTTGAATGATATCTTCTAATTGTGTTTGCATTCCCGGCCAAAATATGTGTTCCCTGGCCAACCTTTTGCTTTTTATGATCCCTTGGTGAGTTTCGTGTAACTTTTCTAGCATTGTTTTGTGCAATTTTTTGGGTATGATGATTCTGTTTCCCTTTAGTAAGAGCTCCCCTTGTCTCGTTATGTCATGTCTGAACGTGTGAAATGGTGTTGCACATTTTTGCATTAGTTTTTTGTCCTCAGGCCAACCGTTGTCCACCAGTCGCCCTATTTCAGTTAGAGTTGGATCTGCTGTAGTTTCTGCCTTGATGTCCTGCAGGCAGCCTTTCACCACTTCTATTGCGGCGACGCTGATTTCGTCGAACAGGTTATCTGGCTCAGTCCTGGTGGTGTGGTCTCTGGAGAGCGCATCTGCAACGAACATTTCACTGCCTTTGACATATACCAATTCTAGGTCGTAGTTTTGCAATCTCATGCGCATGCGTTGCATCCTAGCGGACAATTGGTGTAGGGGCTTATTTACTATTGACACGAGTGGTTTGTGGTCCGTTTCTACTCTGACCTTTTTCCCGAATAGATAGTTATGAAATTTTGTACAACCGAAACATATGGCCAAAAGCTCCTTCTCGATAACGGCATAGCTACTTTGGGTGTCATCGAGGGCTTTAGACGCCATGGCAATGGGTTGGCCTTCCTGCAGCAGGGTTGCACCTAGTCCTGACTTTGACGCATCTACCTGGAGCGTGATCACTTTGCTCACGTCGTAAAATCGCAGAATGGGGGCGTGTGTGATCATTGTTTTCAGTTTCTGGAATGCTTTGTCGTGATGTTCCTCCCAATGCCATGCTGTTTCTTTCTGGGTCAGTACTCGTAGCGGTTTCGTAATTTGTGCTAGATTGGGGACGAATTTTGCCACATACGCGATCATGCCCAAGAAACGCTGTACTGCCTGTTTGTTTCCTGGTGTTGGCATGTCGTTTATGGCCTGTACCCTTTCGGTGTTTGGGTTTATCCCTTTCGCTGAAATGACATGACCCACATACTTGACACTGGTCTGACATACGGATGACTTGTCTGGGTTTAGTCTCAAATTGACCTGCCTTGCTCTCTCGAGCACGGCACGCAAATTGTCATTGTGTTCCTGGACTGTACTGCCGTAGACGAGAATGTCGTCCGTTACAACGTTCACCCCTTTTAGTCCATGTAGGATCTTATTCATTTCATATATGAATATGTCCCCAGCTGTCTTTATACCGAACGGTAGTCTAGTGTATCGGAACCTTCCCCATGGCGTGTTAAACGTACAAAGCTTTGAGCTTTCCGTGTCGAGTTGAATTTGCCAATATCCGCTTTTTGCATCTACCACCGAAAAGTATTTTGCCCCATTTAATTTAGCTACCACTTCCTCGATCGTTCTAGTTGGGTAGGGACCCCGCTCTATGGCTTTGTTCAATTTGGTGGGGTCTAAACATATGCGGATTTTATCGGTTTTTTTCACTATCGTTATAGAATTAACCCATGGGGTCGGCTCAGTCTCTTCTACGATAACCCCCAAATGCAACATTCTGTCCAGCTCTTTTCTGACTTGATCCTCAATGGCATGTGGAATCCTTCTCGGAGGATCCACCACGGGAGGTACATGTTTGTCAATGTGAATTTTCGCATCTACCTTAATTGTCCCTAGCCCAGTAAAGACGTCATTAAATTCTTTTACCATGTTCATTGCTTGTTCGTCGTGTTCTGCACTGATGCTGTCTAGGCGGGAGAGTAGATGTAGGCGGACGCACGCGTCTTTCCCGAGGATGGCACATCCGCTGCTTGTTATGTGGAATAGCAACAGGTGGTCCCTCACGTGTAGCTCCACCTGACCCAGAGGTGTGATCCTTTCCCCTGAGTACGTTACCAGGCGGCACTTGGCCTGGTTGAGCTCTGCGTGCAGCCCTGTGAAGGCGTCTCTGGGGATGATGTTGGCTTCCGAGCCGGTGTCTAGCTTGAAACGGATGTCACGCCCTCCTACAGGTATGGTCTCGTACCATAACTGATCCCGATCCTGCGCATCCTCAGACATCTCGCCCACGAACAGGTCTGTGTCATCCTGGTCGCCCTGCCACTCATCATCGTTGTCTGCGTTGCCCACCGTAATCTCGTTGACCGTTGATGTTTTGCTTCGGCACACCTTTGCGAAATGACCGACCTTGCTGCAGACATCACACGTCTTTCCTCTGGCCGGGCAAGCGTCTCGGTCGGAGCGATGTGAGTAGCCACACCAGCCGCATCTCGGTTGGCTGGCTGCATTTCGGCTTTGTTGACCGCCCCTCGCGGCGGGTCGCCGGTAGGATTGTTGGCGGCCTCCTGATGGTTGGAACTGCCGGCGTGCCGACTCGCGCTGTTGTATAGCATCCAGCGTGTAGTCGGTCGTGTTCCCGGCGGATAACTGGTTGGCTTGGTGTTCGCTTAGACGGCACATTTCCTCACATGTTTGTAAAGTCAGTTTTGGTGTCTGGAGTAAGCGATCTCTCAGCTTGTCGCACCTGATACCGCTTACCAGTCTGTCCCGTAACAGGGATTCCTCTAGTGCATCGTACTCACATAGGCCAACTCGGTGTTTCAACTCCCGGATGTACGCGTCCATTGACTGTTGGCCCTGGTTATAGGTGTTGAATTTGTACCGGGTTACCGTGATGTTGGTTTTGCCCTCACAGTAAGCCCGGAATGCCTCCTTTAGCGGTTGTAGTTTGTCTCGCTCGGCGGCGGTAAACCGCATCGATTGATGTAGTTTCTGCGCCTCGGTTCCGGCGACATGCAGGAATACCGAACACTGAACTTTTTCGCTCCTGCTTTGGACTCCTGCTGCGGAGGCGTATATATTGAAAGCATGCAGCCATGTCTTCCAATTCGCGGAAATGTTTTCCTCCAAATTCAACGGGCCGGGAGGCTTCAACCCTGGTAGTGACATGTCCGTCTAAGGTTCCACGTCTGACACCATGTAATGTGATTAAGCGACCAACGACTGCACACGTTGAGGTCTAGTTACTTAATGCTTTATTCAGCCCGTGCGATACCACTACACTGGTTCCTCCGCTCTGCTCGGTCCCGGCCGTCGCGCCGCTGCCCTGCAGATAACACCATACATAACAATAGCCTGTACCCTATCCTGATTTGGCTTTAATCCATCAGCAGTTAATAGATGACCGACATAATTAACTTCAGATCTGCAGATTTTAGACTTGCTCGGGTTCAACTTCAGATTAATTTCCCGTGCCCTGCTCAACACAGCTTCAAGCCTCGTGTTGTGCTCATTGATGTTACTACCGTAAATCAAAATATCATCAGACACTATCTGCACCCCTTCTAGATCACTTAACAACTCATTCATTTGCTGTATGAACAAATCCCCGGCAGTCTTTATACCGAAAGGAAGCCTTGTGAACCTGAACCTGCCCCATGGTGTATTAAACGTGCATAGAATAGAGCTGGCTTTATCTAGCTGAATTTGCCAGTACCCGGAGTTTGCATCTAGCACTGAGAAGTATTTTGCATTATGTATTCTAGCGACAACTTCTTCCACTGTACGAATTGGGTAAGGCCCCCTCAAAATAGCCTTATTTAACTTGGTTGGATCAAGACAAATTCGAACTTTACCCGGTTTTCGCACGATAGTAATAGAGTTAACCCATGGAGTAGGCTCTGTCTGACTCACAATTACTCCCATCCTTAACATCCTATTAAGCTCCGCTTTTACGTCATCTACAATAGCATGCGGTATACGTCTTGGCGGATCTACTACTGGGCTTACATTTTTATCAATATGTATCTTTGCATTTACTTTAATGACACCCAGTCCTTCAAACACATCTTTAAAATTGTTTACCGTTTTGTTCGCAGCAGCTGCGGTGTCATTGTCCACTGTTGGTTTGCCCAGCTCATCGATGCGCGCTACCAGCCCGAGCAATATGCACGCCCTCCGTCCTAAGATAGGGCTGCCGGTCTCGGTGATTTGGAACTTGAGGTCCCGTCCGCGCACTCTTATTGTAGCTTCGCCCTCAGGTTTCACCCTCTGTCCTGTGAACGTGAGGAGCGTACATCTCGATGGCTCCATCTTGACACTTCTGAACTTGTTGAACACTTGCCGCGGAATGAGGTTCGCCTCAGCCCCAGTATCTATCTTAAATCGAACTGCCTGCAACCCTATGGTCACGTCAGTAAACCATGGTTCCTCGTCTTCTGCGTCGTCCGTCAACACCGCCCCCACAAACAAGTCATACGACAACTCGTCAGCTGACCCATGACTATCTCCACCGTCATACGTGTTATTTGGATCAACACTAACCTCATTCACCTCTGCTGCCTTGTTCAGTTGCGACCTACATACCTTCACAAAGTGCCCAATCTTATGACACCCAGCACATTCCTTCCCCTTTGCCGGGCATTGTCCACGTACGTGTGAATACCCACACCAACTACACTGTGCCTTGCCCATGCTTGTATTAGTTGTTCGTCCCAGGGGGCGTTTCCACGCTGGGGGGCGTGTCTGTTGTGATGACCTCTGGCTGCCCACTGACGATATGGCGTCCACATTGTGTTCACCGGTGCTTGTCGGCCCCGGTGTCGCCCTGAGTGTAGCTGAAGTATGCTCACTCAGCCTACACATGTCAATGCACTTTTCAAGCGACAAATTTTTTGTTTGCAGCAATTTGTCACGCAGCACATTACTCTTCACACCACATACCAGACGGTCACATAATAATGAGCTCTCCAACTCACCGTATTCACATTGAGCCACCCGAGTTCTCAACTCCCTGATATACGTTTCCATATTCTGCTCACTCTGGTTATATGAATGACACTTATATCGTATTACAGTTATATTGTCTTTGCCTTCACAGTACTCTCTAAAAGCCGTAACCAACGGCCCTATGCGGTCTCTCTCCGACGGGTCAATTTCCTTAGTACGATGCACTTTTTGCGCTTCCGCACCCGCAACATGCAAAAATATAGCACATTGCACCTTCTCCGCCTTACTTGCAGCTCCTGTAGCAACTGCATAAATTTCATAAGCCTGTATCCATGTTCGCCAATTCGTTCCTATATCGTCTTCCAAATTCAAAGGCGCCGGCGCTTTTAAGCCTGTGAGCGACATGTCTTGTTCGTTCGTCTCCTCGTCTGACACCATGTAAAGTATGACTTGACCCGTTGAGTTGCGTAGTAGAACTGACTTTATTACCCGGCGACCTGCCCAGCTGACCTCTCGTGACCTCTCGTGACCTCTCGTGACCTGAGACCTTCTGCCTCTATACACACGACATCAGTATACACAACAGGCAGTGACATGGTTTTGACGGCGAACACCAGGGAGATCTGGCTGTTCACTGCAACCAAGTCATGCCAGATCGAAATACGGCACAAAGCCGGCAGAGATCTCATCCTAGCTGACGCCCTGAGCAGACGCGCATTCGATAAAGCTGCAAGCCTCATAGGCCAGTCTGCTTGTAACGAGTTGGGCCTCACTGAAATTCATGCATCTTTCAATAACATCTTAACCGAGGGACTCTAGGGTAACCTGGTAAGCTCGCTAAAATTGCACCTCTCTTCCCAGGTTACCCGGACGAGACGCAACGAAAGATCCTACGAGTGTACCTTGCTGGGCTGGCGCCGGGGACCTGGAAGAACAAAGCCGCACAATTCAAGAAATACATCAACTTCGCGGTGACAAATGGCTTCAACCCAGCCATCCCAGGGCAGTACGACATCCTCGCCTATATATCCCACCTGCACGAGACCCTGGCGTCGCCGGGTGCAGCACTGAACTACATAAGCGGTGCGAGAACGAGTGTCCAGCTCCTGGGAGGGAGCCCAAACCAGTTCGACACTTACCAGACAGGACTCATGAAAAGGGGGATCCAGAGGGCATCCCAACACATCCCGAGGCCGGCCCCCCCCGCTAACACCAACCGACCTCGCTGGAGTTGTTGGTTACCTGCGTGGCGCGGGTCAGGGCGCAGATGTCCTGGTTGCAGCCATCCTCCTCGGATACGCGACACTTCTCAGGCAGGGGAATATCCTAACCACACCCGGGCCGGGAGGCGACAGACATACTCTCCGGGCACGGGACATCCAGACAGACCCAAGGGGTTTGAGGGTACTAGTGAACACCACCAAGACGCGATGGAAGGTGGGGCAACCCTTCACCATCCTTGTCCCGGCCCTGCCGGGCTCTGGATTTTGCCCCCTCGTGGCCTGGCTCGGGTACCGGGACAGGCAAAGGCCACCACCAGACGGCCCCGCTTTCCTCCTACCGGCGGGCGGTCCTCACCCACCAGCACGTCTGCAGAGGGCCCTCAAAATGGCTCTAAAGGGCATCGGCATGCCCAACAGCGAGGGGTACACTCTCCATAGCCTGCAGAGGGGAGGGGGGCACAGGCATGCCAGGCTGAAGGGCGACCGGTGCCCGACATCATGGCACTGGGTGCCTGGTCCTCTGGCGCGGTCCGCGCCTATCTCCGCCCAGCGACACCGCCCGAACCCTACCATTAATTGGTTGTAGGATTCAGGTTAATGCTGGCCTGGTCATCGGTCTTTGTCTGGGCGGGGACGAGCATCGCCTTCCCCCATTAAGGGCGGGAAACCAGGCACGAACATTTGACGCCGAACCTCCGCTGCGACCCATCAGCAGGGACACTATTCTGGCACCATAGCCGACTCATAGCACATAAAGTGATTAGCCTTAACGTTGTAGATCGCATTGTTCGCATGATTATTGACTAGCCTGTTACTAGATTCTTATTCATTCAAATAAACGCCGATATAACCCAGTCGAGTCTCCACCTTAGTGAATTGTACATGTTAAATTAACATGGGTAATTCACGGGCGGAGATGAGACGGCGACACTGGGCTAGCAGGCGTCAGCCTCCTCCACCCCCACCATTCCAGGTCGAACCCGGGACCCCACCACGACGGGCGCCGCCCTGCTCCCCACACCCCTCCTCCCCTCACCTCCGGCCACCCCTCCATATTGGACTCGCCCCAGTCGGCGACCCAACGGGCACTGAGCTGCTCGCCACTCAGCGACCACCCGCCATCCAGTCAACCAAGCCTTAAATTTACCCCACCCACCCACACCACTGAGATGGGCTTGAGCCGAGAGGGTTGTAGGATTCGGGTTAATGCTGGCCTGGTCATCGGTCTTTGTCTGGGCGGGGACGAGCATTGCCTTCCCCCATTGAGGGCGGGAAACCAGGCACGAACATTTGACGCCGAACCTCCGCTGTGACCCATCAGCAGGGACACTATTCTGGCACCATAGCCGACTCATAGCAGATTAAGTGATTAGCCTTAACGTTGTAGATCACATTGTTCGCATGATTATTGACTTGCCTGTTACTAGATTCTTATTCATTCAAATGAACGCCGATATAACCCAGTCGAGTGTCCGCCTTAGTGAATTAGATCATCTTGGCTATTCTCATTTGTACATGTTTGGGCATGACCTCCTCTCTACATCAGACACTGTTTTATTGACTTGTACCTTATGGATAATTATATCATCTTGTCTATTCCCATTTCTACATGTCTGTGCATGACCTCCTCTCTACACCAGACACTGTTTTATTTAGTTGTACCCTATGGATCATTATATCATCTTGTCTATTCTCATTTGTACATGTCTGTGCATGACCTCCTCTCTATACCAGACCCTGTATTATTTACCTGTACCTTATGGATCATTGTATCCTCTTGTCTATTCTCATGTGTAGATGTCTGTGCATGACCTCCTCTCTACATCAGACACTGTTTTATTTACTTGTACCTTATGGATCATTATATCATCTTGTCTATTCCCATTTCTACATGTATGTGCATGACCTCTTATCTACCCCAGACCCTGTTTTATTTACTTGTACCTTATGGATCATTATATCATCTTGTCTATTCTCATTTGTACATGTCTGTGCATGACCTCCTCTCTACACCAGACACTGTTTTATTTACCTGTACCTTATGGATCATTGTATCATCTTGTCTATTCTCATTTGTAGATGTCTGTGCATGACCTCCTCTCTACACCAGACACTGTTTTATTTACCTGTACCTTATGGATCATTGTATCCTCTTGTCTATTCTCATTTGTACATGTATGTGCATGACCTCCTCTCTACACCAGACACTGTTTTATTCACTGGATCTTTAGATCATCTTGTCTATTCTCATTTGTCCACTTATGTGCATGACCTCTCTATACCAGACACTGTTTTATTTACTTGTACTTTATGGATATTTGTATCATCTTGTATATTCTCACTTGTACATGTATGTGCATAACCTCTCTACACCAGACACTGTTTTATTTACCTGTACCTTATGGATCATTGTATCCTCTTGTCTATTCTCATTTGTACATGTATGTGCATGACCTCTGATCTACCCCAGACCCTGTTTTATTTACTTGTACCTTATGGATCATTATATCATCTTGTCTATTCTCATTTGTACATGTCTGTGCATGACCTCATCTCTACACCAGACACTGTTTTATTTACTTGTACCTTATGGATCATTATATCATCTTGTCTATTCTCACTTGTACATGTCTGTGCATGACCTCCTCTCTACACCAGACACTGTTTTATTTACTTGACCCCTTATGGATCATTACATCATCTTGTCTATTCTCATGTGTACATGTATGTGCATGACCTCCTCTCTATGCCAGACAGTGTTTTATATACTTGAACCTCATTGATCATTGTATCATCATGCCTATTCTCAATTATACATGTATGGGCATGACCTCCTCCCCATAGGCATATTTCAATGTTTACAAACACCAGTGAACTGGACGTGTATGCTCCTCCACTTTGGCTGCAAAACATGTCATGTCCAACGCATACATATTGCACAGTCATTTAAACTAAGCGCAAACTCTCTTCTCCCATGTGTATGTGGTGGGTATGGTGTGCAGATAAAAGTTCACAAGACAAAAGCTCACAAGACAAAAGCTCACAAGACAAAATAAGCTCACAAGACAAAAGCTCACACCCTTGATGAAAAAGAGACAACAGGTCACAACAATTATAATGTTTTATTATATTTAACCAAGCAATGAGCCGCCTGTTCAATGATTTTGTTTGTGCATGGGATTAAAGTTATCTTGTTCACCACTTCTGAGTTCTCATTCTCTATGTCTGTGCCAGCAAAGGTACCAGGAATGAAACACTACACCAACATAACCCACAATCTTTGCTTTGAACTTTTACAGGAGTGGGACATAGCCCAGGTGGTAGAGTGTCCACCTGTGGAGGTGCGGGTCATCCGATCGATCATGCGCAGTGGACCCATTTGCGGTTTGAGCTATTTTCTGTTCCAACCAGTGGTTCACAACTGGTTCATCAAAGGATGTGGTATTTGCTGTCCTGTCTGTGGGAAAGTGCATATAACAGACCACTTGCTGCTTATCGGAAAGAGTAGCCTATGTGCCGGCAGCGGTTTCCTCCAAAGAAATATGTCAAAATGACCATAGGTTTGACGTCCAATACTTGGCAATAGCCAATGATATGAAAATCAATGTGCTCTAGACACGACATTACATAAAACAAGCTTTTTAACAAATTTGAACTTTTAGCCAAATTCACCGCGTGCTTAAGACGGGCGGCGCTCTACAGACAGTAGGCCCTGCCGTATCATCGAACTTGACAAATATCTACGACCTCGTTGCCATTACCCCAGCATTGCAGGTGGACGGTGAGTTCAATAACACGTCACTCCTGGTTTGGGAGCACTTACTCAACTACCCAACTCTATAACAGTGCAACAAAGAGTTGTAGGGCGGATGGGTGGAAAGTTCACACGCAGAGTGGTTAGAGTGTCTGACTTTTTTCTAGGTCGGACTCCTAATCTGAAGATTGGTTGTTCGATTCCCCATACCTCCACCTCTGCCAATTTGGATTTCCACCGCTGTGTATAACTTACAGCATCATCAAAGGCCGGTTGCTCTCATACCATGTCTATGTGGTGTGGGAGGTTAAAACTCCATTGGGTCGGTAAAAGTGTAGGCTCGGGCTTTCTAATGACAAACTGTCTAATGGTGAAAACAAGTCTATTCAGACTTATCCATGATGAGCAGTATAAATCTATAAGAACAAAAGAAAATCGCAAGCTAGCTGGAAAGTGACAGTGGGTTGTTGTTTTGGGGAGTTTTCAGTTGTGTTGGTTGCAGTCGGGACTTGGCTTCCAGTGGGTAGTAGTCACAGAAATCAGGCGGGGGAGTTGGGTGGGGGAGCAAGGGGGCAGGTGGGTGGGGAAGTGCAGGGGGTGGAGAGAAAAAGCTACTCTAGGAGCCCAACCCCGGTCCTCTAGGAGCGCCATGGGAGGTTGGTTGGTTGCTGTACTTTTATGCCGTAGCAAGATCCTAGGCTATAGCAGGATGTGCACCGACTTGTGACAGTGCACAGTGAAGGTGACTTAATAGTGCTGCCTCACTGGGAGATCAGACCGCCGGCACCATGACTTGATGTCCCACGCAGTCACATTATCCTGACACTGTGCAACCAGTCCTTGTTGTACCAACCTAGTAACGCCAAGGGCCAGGCAACGACAAGTGCCCATTTTTATAAGTTATTGGTTTGACTCGGCCAGGATCTGACCTTCGGACCTTCCAAACGGGAAGACTGTGGTCTGCGATGGGTCGGCAACAGGAAAAGGTCTAAAAGCTCACTGGCCAAACGGGTGGCTGGAGCATCTGATAATAGCACTGGCCAACCAGAGTCCAAGCGACAGCACACAGGGAAGGAGGAGGGCACACTGCCATTCCTGCCAAATCAGCAGCAATGCATTGTTGTTATGGGGGGCTTCGTGACCTGGTGGTCACTGGCTGCAGGACTGCAGCATTGATGAACGGCGCCGTTAAACGGCCCGTTTTTGGTGGTTTTTGTTTTTTGGGTTTTTTCTTTCTTTGTTCTTGCAGCTTTAGGGGTGGTAGGGGGGGGGCGGGGGATTCTTCACGGCATCGGTGTGGTGATGGCGTGGTGCGGCGGCGGCCCGGCAGGTGGCAATACGTTCTTGGCGCCCACGGTCCTGTACCTCGGCCCGTTGGTACTCCAGCAGCAATGAGACATTGCAAACAATTTTATAGGTTACTGGTTTCGGCCATCTCATCTGGAACTAAAACCGAAATTTGCCAGCTTCACAGTGAAGACTAGTTGTCCAGGTTGCTCGACCCACCTACCTACTCAGCCGCAGTGGCGGAAGTAACAGAGGATAATTGCAAACTAAGGTCAATGCGAATCAGGTGAACTGCATACTTAAAGGTACATAATCCGATGGTTTTGAATTCCCCCCCCCCCCCCATCTGTTTAGATACATACATCAGGTTGATTGATATAATCTACTTTACTTTATTGTAAAATAGCTTGTATTTTACTAAGCTTAACTTTGGAGATGTTTTAAGTGAAAACATACTAAATTAATTTTCCTGTGTACACCAACATGCTGGATATCGGCTTTATTTACTCGTTTTCGAGTGTAGTCACATCAGGCACACGCATCAGACTGCACTAAATGCTTAATGAGTGTGCCAGTATTTACGATGGATATGTTGGATCAAATGGATCAACAAGAAGTGTTTTGGTTGAGGAAATTTGATGGTTTCATCGGACTATGCAGCTTTGATAATATTTTCACTCAGGGTTTAAATATTACAAAGGGATGAAAGACCTCTGCGATTTCGGCGGATTTCCCCGATTTTTGATAATTCCCTAGTAACATTCACAAGAGGCCATTGGTCAATGCTGAACTGCAATCCCGCAGCACTATCAACATAAGTCAATACCAGTCTGCACCACGCTCCACTGTACGGCATAGGCCAATACCATACTACACCACACTCTCCAAACATAGTATTACTGGGAGATCAGGTTGAATGGAGCTAGGATAGTGCTTGGAGAGTACTGGATGAAACCTGACTTCCATGAATTTTCTGCGATTCTCTGACAGTACTAAGCCTATGGGAGAAAATCCTCATTTCTCAGAAATTCACCATCAAATACCCTTCTATTAATAATAATTACTAGGATAATGTGATATTAATAATTAATTAATATAAATAATGTTGCTCCAATAATAGGATTATTTACAGATAATGTCACTATAGATTTCCACTATTTTAGCCAGAGACCACTTTCATCCCTGATTACACAATCACATGCTAAACATAGCAGCAACGATTAACACATTCTTTTGTAGGGTCAAACGGATGTAGCCTGTCCAATGGAAATTGTGCGCAACTCTGTCTGCCGATGCCTTATGGACGACACAAATGTGCATGCGATGATAAATATACACTTGATGCCAATGGTCGCAGCTGCATTCAATGTGAGTTATTAAGCTTTATACATGTATATATACTTGGGTTATTCTCCAAAACTGGGCGCCATATATTTGGTCTTCACGTTACGATGCTGATAATTAAGTCTTTGTTTTATTGATAGCAACTCAAATAATTATTGTAGCCTCTGTCTATTAGGTGTGTTAGCAGTTCTACATGTATTAAATTTATGCCATAAAAGATATCAAAATTATAATTGTATGATTTTGCGCTAGAGTGAAAATGTGAAAATTTACACATTGACACAATACATGTAGCCAAACTTGTTTTCAACTTATCTTCCAACTTTTTCTTGTAAGTCATAACCTTGTCTGTTTAACAGTAATCAAGAAAATCTTGTTTGACTATGTTGTATATGTTAAAATGAGGTTCTGGATGTGTCTTTGATTTTCATGTTACACAAGTGATATTAATGTATTGCTCAATTTGTATAAGATCTAATACAAAAGGTGAAATTCATTGTTTTCCACTCTGACATATGCACAACATGCAAACCTTCATGGGACATTGGATTAGGCTATTATATGGAAGGATTTTAAATATTATTTGGAAGGTTTTCAGTTTTGGTTTCCATGTCACACTTTTGTGCCCAGTTTTAGAGAATGACCCACTTACATGCAGGGTAGTGCTCATAATATGTTCCTAAAACATGGAACACTGATGGAAATAGCCCCAATTATCAGGGGCATAACACGATTAACACAAAGTTACGGGGGTTCGTCTGGGTCCTTGAAAACCTGGAAAGTCCTGGAATTTGATAATTCACTATTCCATGCCTGGAAAGTTCTGGAATTTGTCTAAAAATACTTGAAAATCGTTGAAAATGGAAAATCATGACAATGTTTTTTTCAAAGCCTATATTTGCCGATGTGTCCAAACTTTACTCAGTAATGTTCTGTATTTGAGGTGATTTTTGTGGGTTTGTTATCCTGCCTCTTGTTTTTTATATTAAAACTATCCATATGTTTTGTTTATGCTTATTTACACTTGACATCTTACACAGTGAATTAACTATGACTATATCCATGTTTCGATCATTTAATAAATGTCTAAGAAACGTCCTGAAATTTTGCACTGAAAGGTCACTGAAAGGCTTGGAGAATTTGATACGTCAAAATGGGTATAAACCCTGAGTTACTTATTCACAACTATCCTGTTTGAATATGACTAATCAAGATGTGTGTAGATCGAAACAACATATGTTCTGATATATTTGTGTTGTTGAAGCAACATAATATCTGACCACGATAGCCCTCAGAAAAGACTGAAGACTACCGTGGTCACACTGTGCCAAATAGTGTCATTCAGCCGTAATTCACGTAGCCGGAGGCATGAATGGTATAAAGTGGTATTTTAATCATTAATTCGTAATTTGTGAGGTTCCATCGAGTATATGGCCCATAGTCAGGTTGATTTGTCCAGCTGTTGCAGTTTGAGATTGTACCCAGTTTCAAATTGTCCTTTTCGCAATGCGTATGCGTCAAAATCGAACGGCAATTTCAAACTCTAGGTTCTGCTGTTTGAGAATGTTCCCAGTTTGAAAATGTCCCCTATATAACATCAGGCTCACACCAGCTTAGATTTGTTATAAACGGAAAAAAACAAATTCAGAGCAATTTTCATTAAACTTCCAGTGACGGATTCAAAAGATTTGAAGACCCAGATGAAGAAGAACATTTCATCTGCATGATACAAAAGACAGTTTGTTAATACCTCTAAAAGTGGCCCACAGCAAAGCAATGAGTAATGCATACTGCAAAAGTTGGGTAAACACCGCGATGCATAGCTCTGCGAATAGCCAGCGCATTAATTGAATTAGGAAAACAAACAAAATACACAGATCGGGTGTTAACCCACTTAAGAGGTTATGTTTTAGAGCCATTCACGGTAATAATCAATGTTACAATTTACATGACTACAACTACAAAAACGTGGGTACAATCTCAATCTGGCGGAAATGCTCTTCGACTTTGACGCATGCGCATTATGAAAAGGACAATTTGAAACTGGGTACAATCTCCAACCGTGACACCGGTCCCCCAACCATGCCCCACAACCTGTAGGAACTACATCCAAGGCCTGCTTGAACCCTTAAACTCAAACCGTGTTTTCCTTATAAAGAGGTATGGGTGGATGGGTGGGTGAAGTCATAAGTAGGTGTGATTTGGTCGGTGGTTGAGTCAGTTATGAGTAAATGGTGAAGCATGATGACATGGTCCTTTTTGATTGGGTATGCGGGTAATGCAGTACCTATCTGCTAAAATACCTCAGGGAATTTGATACCCTGCATGCACAGTTATAAACCACTGCCTTGTTGCATAAGTTCTTGATAGAACCAAAGGCTAAGGGAGCAAACCCTAACTGAAAACCATGCTTCCATGGCAGCATTAAGGGTGGTGATGAAGGGAACTCCCAACATCTCCCAGCCAGCTTCTGCAGGGACAAATAGTTTGCGCTGGTCCTGACGTGTTCTTGCCGGTGTGAGACCACTATTTGCTCCTCGAGAGAGTGCTGCTAGTAACTTGCAAAAGCCAGCAGCACTTCAACACTTTGCAAGCAGCTTTTATGAAATGCGCAAACCGCACAAAATAGCGGCGGTTAAGAAATAAAAGCAGTCTTTGTCGCATTGCAACCAACAGCGTGATGATGAAATCCAGGGGCACCACCTGGAGGGTTCAAACTTAGTTCTTAGTTCTGAAGCAAGGTAGCTCCACCAGGAAGTGGGTGGTCATGAAAAGTCTTGAAAATGTAGTTGCCTGATAATTAGAAATAATGTTTCAATTTTGTAATCTTGGTCTGCATATAAAAATGACTTTTACCACCCTTTGTTGCTGAATTCTCCATGATTCACTAACTTTTGGATGGTCAGTAGATTAATCCAGCATTCTCGTAGGGTTGCAGCATGAATAATTTCATAAGGATGGCTATAGGATTTCTGTATTTGGTCTTTAAAATGACCTGTCTAGAGTCCTGAGAAGTCCATGAAAAGTCATTAAAAAAAAAAAACCATAAAAAGAGTGTTGGAACCGTCTTACTGTGTTTGAAATTTGACATGCATACCAATTTCATATCACATGTTTTTATTTCAAATATCTGAAAAGTTATCCATTTAAAATAAAAGTTACTCCAAACTAAAAGTAAGGTAGCTAATACTGACCAACTTAACATATTCATCTAAAAAATGCCGAAAACCTAAAACTACATTACGTAACTTTAACACATTTTTTCATTCTTTAAACTTTTGAAACAATCATCGTCATCATCATCATAATAATCGTCGTCATCATCATAATACTCAGCATAACCATCATCATCATCATCATCATCATCATAATCATCAACATTCGGATGTGCACACATTCACTTCAACTTATCACTTTTGCAGCTAAATTTGAGAAGGTTCTACTCGTAACAGACAAGGCTCGATCTGGTATATTTCTGGTTGACATTGAAACAGGAGGCTACCTCCGGATGCCGCTCTTTAACCTGCACAAGCCGACTGGAATTTCATGGGATGCAAACTCCAAAACCTTCTTTTGGGCCTCTGAGGTGTACAAGCGAATAGGCAGATCGTGCATGTACCCTAAGAGTTGCATTGACAATATTGTAGCATGGCCAGGTAGGCCGATCTGATGTGTATTTTCTCTCTGTGTCTCTTTCTCTCTTTGTCTGTCTGTCTTTCTATCTATCTATCTACCTACCTGCCTACCTATTTATCTATCTATCTATATCTATATACATACATATATATACATACATATATATATACATGCATATACATAGATACATACATATATACATACATATACATACATATATATATATATAAAGTTGGGCTACGGCAAGGAGAGAGACAAGAGCGGTGATGGGTAGGAGACTTTATTTGCGTCAGGGCAGCAAAATATAGGCTACCGGTAAAAAAGAAAACAAAAATTGTTCAGAGGCAGGAGAGAGACTGACAGCCCGGGCAAGTAGTGCCAGGAACCCACAGGTGGTGGCGCTGGGGTAGCCAGAACCGGGGCAAATCCGGGCAAGTCAGCGATTGGACAATATAAATAACAGAATAATATCGTAATAATATTACAGATAAACAAGCGAGAGCTCCGCCCCTTTTATATACGTATAATACATTATACTCTCTATATATATATACATACATACATACATATGTCTGTATATATATACATATATGTATACATACATACATATGTATGTATATATATACGTATATACATATATATATACATATATATATATATGAGTCTATCTCAAAAGGTGATAAGTAATTTGGGAAAAAACTGTGTCCATTGTAACGATCAACATACAATCTGCTTATGCATTTGCTTAGGATAAACTGATTTATGCTGTTTCATAATCCCAATAGAATACATATTGATTTGAAGCAAATGTCTTTATGTTTTCAGTGTAACCATTTCTGTGCTGTTTTGTGTCAATCGTTATCACCTTTTGAGACAAGCCGACTGGAATTTACACACACATATATATATATACATATATATATATGACAATGAAACATGTGTAATACTTTGCCGTAATGCATGTGTCACACATGATGCATGTGTCACACATGATGCATGTGTCACACATGATGCATGTGTCACACATGATGCATGTGTCACATAATTCTACTCTCAAATGCACAAACCCTCCTAAAATTGATCATAGTTACTCCTAATGATTATTTTTCAAAACCTGTCTAGGAAATAATAAAGTTCTTTTTCTTAATATTACATTTACATTTTGTGTCACACCAAAACATGTGTGATACTCTCCACTGCAGCCACACTGACTTGCAGTCGGGGTCCTAACTGCTTTTCCTTTAATTGTGCCTTAAAATTGGATGTATGTGGAACACAACACTCCTACTTAAAGGCCCTGTCACACTACGACGTAACGACGTCAGTGTAGGGAGAACGTGAAAAAGTCAAACTTCTCGGCATAGTATGCAAATTTCAGCACAAGCTAAACGTGGATGCAGCATAGTTGACGAGAGCGTAACTTCGGTAATGCGTAGTGATAGCGTCATTCAACGAGAGAGGACAACATAATTTGCCGCGCTCGGACACAAAGACAACGAAGAGTTACTTCAACTTATTTATTCCATGATAATCACTTAGGTTCAACTTCAGGTTATCTTAATCATCATCATAACAAAAGATAAATCATCATCATTCAACAACAGAGAAAAGTAGATGCCACATAGGCGAATGAGGCTGGCTCAAATCTGGTGCCAGGCACAATGTCTTCGGAAGAGCTGGCTTCCTTAATGTCCATGAATTCGGTGTTAGAGTTGTCTGATTGGCTGGTCATCTTGCTGGAGCGAGATCAGGCATAACATAAGTCAAAATCAACAAATCACATGGGGACATCAGCACTTAACCCAACATTTTGATAAGTGCTGATGGAGCCCGAGTGATTGGAGTGTCTTTAAAATAAACCTTCATGGCATCACTTGACCATGAACCCGCTTCCTTTATATCTGACAAAGGAACATGAGCGGCCATACATGCCTGCGCTGCCCCACGCCTAAGACTATGGAGCGTTAGAGTTGGGGCGCGTGTAAGTACAGCAGAAGACACTATATTCAATAGTTGTGTTAGTACTTTGGCGGTTAAGAAATCGCCCGTCGGCAGCAGAAATGCAGGAGAGTCACGAGAGGGACGTAACTTCGCTGCATAGTTATTCCATACTACTACTGGACAGCAGTCTGAACCAGTGACGGCTGGCAATGAGAACAACAGTGGCGGTTGAGTGTTAAATCGTGTCTTGGTAGATCTAACGCTAAGCAACAACCTTTCAGGGAATGTAATTACATCATGAAACATAAGGGTGTGTGACCCTATTCTATTAGGTGTCAATGACACTAGATTGCTCTGTCTTAATAGCGTTGCATAGCCAATTAGCAAGACAGCTGCGAATACTGATGTTTCCGGACCATAGTCTGTCAGAAACCTAACCACTCGTGCCAAATCCGGTGGGGACAAGGGAGCTGCCCTCTTAATTACATGTTGGGAATTCCTTTTTATGCCTCTCTTCAGTATTCGCACCTGTACCGAGTCAAAGAAATGGACCGGACCTCCCACTGATGAGAGCCAGGTCTTGATAGTGCTAAAATAATTAAAGATTGAGCCTGGGGCTCTTAACTTAGATCCCAAATGAATCAACAATGACATCACGTCGTAGAGTGACGGGCGTAATGGATCAATATCGTGCTCCCGGCAGAAGCTGAGATACAGAGCTAGGTGACCGCGTTTGTTCGCCCACGTGCCCTCCGCCAGCGACCTGCTGAACGTGCCAAGCAGTTGCAGGTGCTGCATTATGGAGTAGCCTGTAAGATAGAAGCAACAAATAAATGCTATCTTCAGGCTACGACATTAAATCTCTAAACTTAGGCAGTCTAATGACGGATTGACTACTATCTGAGTGAGATTACGTAGGAGTAACTGCTTCTGAAGTGCGTCATTTGCAGCATCGCTAGTAGACGCCCTGCTCAGGGCATCGGCAAATACTAACTCCGCTCCTGGCTTGTGATTAATTACCAACTCGCATTGCTGTTGTGCCGCTATGAGCCAGATCTGCCTGGCACATGCACATAGAAACGGATCCCTGCCAGACCCGACGACAGCACTTGCTGGGAAGCTTTGTTATCAGTATTGACCACTATGGTATAATTCTGTGGGTCTTTAGGCAACAAGGCAGAGAGAGCCAATACCAAATTAAATGCCTCCAGCTGGGTTATTGCTTTGAGTTCATCGCAAACCGCCTGGGGATATTTAACCGAGTAGTATGCTACTGGCGAGAATGCCCCCCCCCCCCAGCAGTGTCGAATCACACTCGATCTCCCAGGGCGGAGGAGGCGCTGCAGGAAGTAGAATTACATTATTGCAGGAAGAGGCAAATTTTTGAAACCAGTCCAAATCTTTCAATAGCAGAGGTGAGAACGGATGCAATCCTACCATTGGAGCCTGCCTGAGCGCAGCTAGTACCCTATTCATGAACCTTGTGGCAGGCCTCACGCATTTCGCAACATGTTGCAGTTTTCCCGCTAAACTCTGCAGCTGCTTGCGTGAGGCAACTTTCTTCGTCTTCCACTCGGAACACTGAAGCAAAACCTCATTTAGCTTTTCTTGAGGCAACGTCACCGTCATTGTTTCAGCATTAATAACAAAACCTAACCAAGTAAGATATCTTACCGGTGGCGAGCACTTCTCCTCCGCCAAATCTAGACCCAACTCCCGCATTAATTGTAAAAACTTGTCGTAAGCTTCCAGTGCTCTTTCTTTAGTTGGCTCTACCCCGACAAAATCGTCGAGGTAGCACAGTGAATAAAACCCACTCCTTCTTAATAGCCAAACAACTGCACGTGTCGTACGCGCACACGCCAATGCCGACACTCGACAACCGAACGGCGGTGCTAAGTCTATATAGTAGCCCCCATCTACCATAATGCCGAGCAAAGGCGTCGACAGAGGACAGACTCTTAGCTGCCTGTATGCTCTTGCTAAATCTGCCGACCAAAGCCATGCATGAATTCCCACTTTAACCAGCTGATCAGTTAGCGTCGTAACTGATGGTAATGAGAAACTGAATGGAATGCCTTGATAATAACCCTTAGCTATACCCGCATTTACACTTCTTCCCAGTGGAAAACTTAAGTCAATTATGACCCTTCTCACCTCTGTATTCTTTTTTGGCCGCGTCATTAGCGGACTCACTTGCGACCAAGGAAAAAACGGTGGTTGTGTAAAGGGACCTATCATAGCTTTAGCCTCACATTCTGTGTTAATAAAGCGTCTGATATGCGGATCTACCGCTGAATTTTTCGTGTGATTGATGAGCGTCGGGGTAGGAATAAATTTCGACGTGTAATCTAGCGGCCAGCCAAACTCGAGATAATCGAGAATCTGGCTGTCCGGATAGTCACACAAGGCTGCCCTCCATGCCGGCATCCTCAAACCGGACACCAGCGACAACTTACAGTTAAGATAATTCGGCAAATTTGACTCCCTTACCGCTTGATAAAGTTTCACAAACTGAGCATTATTAACACAGAGTGCCGAAGCTACCTTTGGCCAAAATGAATTAAGAGTAGGAGCATATTGCAGAGGAGACGGCGGCACAAACTGGCTTGGTTGACGAAAATCTGTAAATAGAGTAGTTACATTAGAGCTAGTATTGAAACAATCGAATTCTATTTCGACAGGCAACAACTCAGTATAAACCATATCATGCGTAATGTTTTTATGGTGACCAGCTGTTGTCGCTTGCTGACCCAGTGAACCGAGCTGACTGCACGCAGTGCTGGACTGCATAGTATCGTCTATCGAATCAATACCGAGTATATTATGCGCATGTACAGCAATACCGAATGGAATGTTAACACTGTCAGACATGGTACGCTGTGAAGCAATGCCTTTCGCCGCACCAATAAGGCTTTCAGGAATGGGTTGTACATTATTTAATACAGCTACCCTAGGACCAGACAAGTCAGAAATAATTACGTTTTCGGGAGAAACAAGGACAGTACTATCTAACTGCGAAACACGGTTAACGGAATTCTCACACTTTACGGTAGTATTACTAACTGGGACGTGCGCAAAACCACCCTGTGGTGCCTCACACTCCCTTACTGCGAACGGTGCACCGGTCCGCCGCTGCCGCGTCGACATGCCAGTGCCAGTGGGCGTTTCTAGAAAAGGGGCGTGTCTCGACACCGTTTGAGGTACTGAAAGGTGACCTGTCACAATAGGCACGGAACCAAATGTCAAGTCTGAACTTACAACAGCACCAGCCGAAGCGGCCTTCTCGTTGGCTGCCTTCTTGTCATGGAAGGCCCTCCTTTTCAAACAATCCTGTTCCCTATGAACGTAGAGTTTTTTCAGCCTATAAGCACACCATGCGCAGTTATGTATAAACTTTGCCGGCATGACTCCGTGAGTCGCGCCAAAGCCACAATCCTTGCCCCAATTCCAGTTGTTGCACGGCCGCCCATCTGCGTCTTTGTTATACTCGTTCCTGAAGTTAACGGGTTGACCCGCCTGCACAACAGCCGGCGCTGCCGCTTGAACTACTGGGCGTGGCGTAAACTGTGGTGTTGCATAAACCGGGAACTGATACTGTACCGACTGCAACACTCGACTCGCTGCCGAGCATACTTCCCTCTGCACTTCTTTAATGGCTTCTTGATTATCCCACCCTCTGGGAATGCGCCCGTCTGCAATCAATTTGAAGATTTTCTCGGACCAATGCCGACAAGTCGGCCACTCCCACAAGGTAGCCATATGTATCAAGTCTTTCTCATGGTCATTAATATTCTTAAACCAACCAACCGGCAGATTTGGCAGGGAAGCAACGTTCCTTAACGCCTCGAAATACTCGGGCCACGTGGCCTCGCCCATGCCTATTGCTTTGAACGTCTCACCCCGAGTAACGTACAAATGAGGAAGTATGACTACCTTTCGGCTTCTTGAAAGTGGTTGCCGTGTCCATAAGCAACTCCGCAATGGCCGTTGCCGCATTATGCGCTCTCGTCTCGACCGGCTGAACAACACTTGTTTCTTGCGCCCGTCTCTCATGAGCGCCCACCATTTCAGCTAAATAGAACCGTGGCGGCTGTTCGACCTCTTGCGCCGGTTGCTCTTGTTGCCGCCCCTCTCCACGCACCAACCTTGTATCTGGGTCATAAACCACCTGCACCGCCGCAATGGGGGCGTGTCCTTCTGACGCCTCCCCCGACACTCGCCTTTCACCCGTGGTTTGGGCCTCTTGAAACACCGACTTGAATGGTGCCGCTACCTTCTCCAACGCACCTACTCTCACTGCCAGGTCTTTCGCGACCTGCAGCGCCTCCCTCTGCAGTTCAAGCAGCACTCTCAGCTCCGACGGAATTTTTACCGGTGGCTGTGACGGACTCGCAACACCTGCTGTTACACTTTCAGCCACCGCCACATTATGTCTGAACGCATGCGGTGCCAATACCCGTGCCGCCCTCCTCAAAGAAGCCCGTGTCAACTGCGGCCGGAGTGCCGGCCTCCCCAGACGCTTTCTCGGTGGCATATTCTCGAACCTTCTATGAGCATGCGATCCTAAAATCTGACTTGCTTGGTTGGTGCCTCGTGGCGAAGTGACTTCTCAGTGTATAATTAGGTCATATGCGAGGTCACCGAAGGGGTCACGTTAGCCTCGCGCGCAAATTAACGATTATGCCTCGCAACATACGTAATGATGCTCACGGAACGTTATGAACGTTATTCCATCGCCAGAACTACGTTGACTTACGCTACCTTATGTTACTTACATCATTAAATGTTGGCGAAACGCTGAACGTACGTTGCATGTACGTTCGGCGAAGTTCTCCTGACTTTGTCCTGACGTTCTCCTGACATTCCCATTACGCCGCGTGGATGTTTCCACCGGCTTTAATGTGAGTCAATGTAGTGGGCAGTGTTTGACTAACATCCGTTTAACGTCATTGACATTTGCCAAACATGTACAGAATGTATGGCGAACGTAAACCCTTACGTTCGAGTTATGTCAAAAGTTTTAAACAGGTTGAAAACATTGACGCGTGCCGACGTAACACGATGTAACATGACGTAACTCGACATCAGTCTAACATCATTCTGACGTCATCATAACGTAACCCAACATACGTCAACGTAATGACGAAACGTGACCACGTCAGGCTTACGTTGGCTCGTTACGTCGTAGTGTGACAGGGGTATAAGATAAGCTGTAACCTATTTCAGTTTTGACCTCTGATTCCCCCTATTTAGGACCAGCATTGAAGCATGTAAGCATATACAAAATAAGGTATCAATAATATTTGCAATCCCTGACTTGCTATTCTCCCTAGTAAAAGCAATGGTCTGAATAAAAAACAAACAGTTCTCGCCGTGAATATGACATATCCTACTGACACGGCTTAAAGCAACCACCAATCAATCAATCAATCGTATTATCTAATTTGTTCATACTGTTAACTATTCTGATATTCGGAGGTTTAGGAATATGAGGGATTCATTTTTTATAAATATCAGGGAATACGATGAAGGTTCTGGAATGTAGTGAATATTAGGGAATATGATGGCAGTTGGTAATATCCTAAATTAAGCCATGACTACCATAACAACCAGACAGGATGGCCGAATGAGTTAGAGCGTCCATCTCCCATGGTGGTAGATCGGGGGATCATGGGTTCGAATCCTGGTCGAGTCAAACCAATGACTTAAAAATTGATACTTGTCATTTCCTAGTCAGATGCTTGGCATTATTAGGATAGGGCAAGGAGCAGTGGAATGAGGAAGACCAGTCGTCTGCAACTGAAATTTCCCCTGCTTAAACAACTAATGTACCAACAAATATATTATATCGTTCATATGGAAAAGCCGGAAAACCAGTGCCTCGGTGCTGAAAAACTGGAATAGGCTATAATTTTGAAATCAGTCCCCGACCACTCGGCGATCGATCGCCAACCATTTCCCAGTCTTTCTTTTGGTCGCAAGCCTTGCTGGAGCTTTAACTTTGGTGATTGGATAAGAACCCTTATTTTCAATGTGATATATATAGTGATATATAGCATAAACGTGCTTGTTATGTCATTAAAAGAATTAGGAGTAAAAGAAAAGAAGTACAGGGACGGAAACATAATACAAATCAATCAAAATGGAGCTAAATACACTGCTAAACTAATTTCTTGTAAACTGTTCTTTATTTGAAAAAATACCAACGTTGCAACGGGTCTGTAAATGGTGGGGACCAATGCCACCTGCAGAACTGGAATCGAACTGTACACCCCTTGGTACATACTTACTCTGTACCAGGTCGCTCAAGCTGTCGCACAACTTTTAAACCACATAAACCCATTATAACATGGATAGAAAATCTGATTATTACCTTTGTGTGTGTGTTGGTGTATTTATGCTGCCCATAACAATTAAGTGCAATGACTTGTTTTCGTCACTAGACATTACTAGTATTGCGGTTCCCCTTGATGCCTCACTTCCAGTTGTATAACTATCTACTGCGTGTATTTTTGTTCTCTGTTTGTAAGCATTTTCCTACATCTCCCTACCCTCTGCGTGTTTGTTAGTTTTACAATTGACTCAGCTGAGTTTCGAACCCATGGGTTCGAATCCCACGATATACCAAAACGACCTTCAGCAGGAGAAGCCTGCGCTCTACCGATTCGGTCACCGCGTCCGGTAAAGTGCAGTAATAGGACATAAGGATATACAGTAAAACCTCTCTAACCGACCACCTCCACAGATCGACCACTCACCTATATTATATCAATCGCTTTATTTGAGTCCCAAATGATCGCTTATATAATACCATCGTAACAAAATGAAAAACTCCCTGAACCGACCAACTCCCTAAATGGACCATGAATAGTCGGTGCCACGGTCGATAGATTTAGAGAGTGTTTGTTGTTGGTACATTAGTTGTTTAAACAGGGGAAATTTCAATCGCGGAGGATTGGTCTTCCTCATTCCACTGCTCCTTACCCTAGCCCTACACCAGCCATACGCTCCGCGTGCGCTTCATACGTTGCTGAGACTGCCCGCAGCGCAACAAGTTTGGCGTATGCCATCGTAGTGTGACAGGGCCTTTAGTTGTTTGGTTGCCTATAGTTACTTTCCCTGATTGCCCCTTCATCTTGTTGTGTTAATGGTCGTTAGATTTTGGTATGAAAGTTTAAAGTTGACCTCCTGGGTGTATAAGCCGGGCATTTATAATCACCCAGAGTTTGCTTTAATCATCAATAAATATATTTATATATATATATATATTTATATATAGATATACATATATTATCCATAATATATATATATGTAAATATATAGATCTTTATATATTATTGCTCGTTTCTAATGTATTATGTTGTATTATCTGTGTGATGGAAAATATAATATAAATATGTGCTGAAATGGTTATTTTCAGAGGATTCCCATGTCTTAAAAGGGGTAGCTGTGGATCCGTTCAATGAACACATCTATATAGCAGACAAAGACAAAATCATCAGAATAGGATATCAAATCGATGGTCCCATCACAACTGTTATCGACCTCGGTATAGCATCAGCACGTGGTCTCGCTCTCGACCTCCCTCACAGGTAGGGTGCATACCATGTCACTATCGAAATATCAGAGTTGGGTGACATTTTATTATAAAGGTAGGGAGTTTGACGCCCCTGCCCTGCAGAGTTGTAAACCACTGCCTTGTGGTACAGGTTCTTGACAGAACCGAAGGCTAAGGGAGCAAACCCTGAACAGAAAACCATGTCACTGTGGCAGCATTAAGGGCGGTTGATGTATGGAACTCCCAACATTTCCCGACCAGCCACTGCAGGGACAAATAGTTTTGCACCTGTCTGGACATGTTCTTGCCGGTGTGAAACCTCTATTTGCTCCCTGAGAGAGTGCCGCTGGTAACTTGCAAAAACCAGCAGCACTTCAACACTTTTGCAGGCAGCTTTCATGAAATGTAAACCTGAAGCTGAGAGACATTAAGACCCGACTCATGGACGCAACTCTCACAGCAGAGAGCTAAATGGAGAGCGGCAGTCAAGTAATGAAAGCAGTCTTTGTCGCATCACGACTGACAATATGATGATGATGATGATGACCTTGGTGCGAGTTATGCCCAATACATTCGGCATCTGCATTTCCAATTAGATTAAAAACACCTGTTACTTTGACAGTAAATTATTCTTATATTATTCATATTTTCATTATTTATTATGCTTAATAGCAAATACTGGGAAAGGGTAAGATCCAGAAGTCATTGTATGCAAGCCTCTGAATCAAGTCCTTGTTGACAACATGGCATATTCTGCATTTAGGTCTAGATAATTCTCCAACGAGATAGATATAGATGGAGAGCTAGAGATAATTACTAAATTAGGTATGAGTTTTTACCTGTTTATATTTCTGATGAAGAAGCCAGGAAAACATGATACACTGATGGTCAGTTTCTTATTTGATTAACCTTCTTTGCCATTTAGACATGGGCTAGGTCATCAATCATTACATGAAATAATAACTGTATACACACTTAAAGCTAAGATTCCATATACGCGGTATGCGGCATGCAGCATGCGAATGTATGCATGGCATGCGGCATGCCATTTTCGGTCTTTCTTTCTCCAAATTTGTGAAGGAGAGTCAAAGTTCCGTTTTTGTCTATGTCAAATGAAGCAGCATTTGCTTTCGGACTGATCGATCCATGGAGCAATCCACTTGCCACACATGGAAGCATTAAGGTAGGATTCCTTACACGCGTAATGCGTAATGCGTTATGCGTCATGCATTATGCGGTATGCGAATGCCATCATTCCTTACACACGTTATGCGGCACACGACTGGCTATATTTAAAAAATAAAAATAAACAATTATTCTCCATACTGCTCTGTATATGACCAAATATTGTATTTATATCTATGTAACTTTTTGTACGTCACATGGGGGTTCCTGCCTTTATTATAACCAAATTATAGATAAGTATTCATATTTTTGTGACTCTGGTAGCATTTTGCGTGTAGATACAGGGCTAAGGATTATGCGTGTATATACAGGGCTAAAGACTGGGGGCTACCCTTTGGTGGTGTAGTTACAGGGTTTAAAAGACTCTTTGCTGCCAATCTTCTACAACCGTCCTTCTCCCGGCTGTCCGTAATTATCAGTCGCCTCCTCCAGCCTTATATCAATGGACAAATGCAACTTATGCTTTTCTATTCGCACCAGCTTGACGCAATACGCAAAAAATATATCTAAATGATGTACAACAGTCCCCACAGGAACTCCCCCAGTGGCAAGTGGAAGTATATGAGTGGGCCACAGACCAGCATATACCCCCATGGTTGACTGGAGTTTCCTCTATTGTTTAGGATTTATGGCTATACCAACACAGTACTACCATGGGCAGTTCTGTCCTGTAGACATGTGTTGTAATTACTGAATTATTTCCTAATATTCACTGTTAATTTACTCGATCTGGTCCCAACTAAATGTCCTATGAATATTCAGGAAATTAGATATAATCTTTTGCTTTCTAGTGATGTATTCTAATATGAAAACAACCCAAAACTCAGTGTTCCACAACCATATTTTTGAACCTGCACATTAATCTTATGTGAAATTCGACCTTCGAAATTGAACCGGGGCTTGAATTAGGTACTTTAACCATCGTATCTCAAACGAGGTAAGCTCTCCAACCTGATTAAAAAGGGTGATGAGAGAAGTAAATAATCAATATAATTATCACTTATTGATAGTGGGGTGCCCGGGCACTCAGTCATTTCAAATTGATGCAAAAGTTTCGTTTTCAGTACCAATTTGAAGGTAAGGGTCTATAGAACCATTTTGGTTTGAGTGTCAAACTCTCAGATTAAAAAAAACAAAATGGCCACCAAAAACCAAGTTGGCTGCCTATTTCAAGCTTGTTTTCGCATTACGCCTCATAACTTTTGTACTATTGAACCTAGAATGCTGATTTTGGTCTCTATACCTAGGTTTGCATGTATGAGTAATTGAATAAAAATAAAATAAACATGATTGGAGCATATCTTCTCTTATATTGAGTCCTACTTCCGAGTAACTGCTCAGTCAATTGCTTGAAAAACTCCTTGAACAATACATTTAATAAGAAAATGGCTAACAAATTAACCAAATTAACCTATATACATCATGTTAGTATCAGCTTCCTCATGGTTGCATTGATCCATTGGTGGACTGTTTCCAACATGGTGGACTTGATCACCTGCAGTGATGTAGACATTCTTGTCATCTGGGAAATGTTCTTCTGTTATCTTTTTTGACAGGGATGAGAACAGTTCCTTCTTGTTATCAACGTTCGCCAGAAAATTCTGCCAATTGCCTGGGATTTTGGCAGTACCAGATATGCGTTGTTGGATGCATGTTCCTCATTTTTCCCTTGTGCCTCCTTTGATTGTCAGTGCACGATACTGGTCCCAGACAATATCTACTCTTGTCGATCGCTTCAAGTCGTGGCAAATTCTTGGGCAGAATACCTTGTTGAAATATGAATCAAAGGTCTTGCCTTGGACAGTTGTACCAGGAAGTGTGTGTATCAGTACTCCACCATCAATAATAATGAAGTCGTAAACATCTGGCGCTACTAGCTCCTCATCGATAGAAATGGTGCTACTTGTACAGGCTTCTGACTTGGTACAAGAGTTGAGGGACCCTTCGGATGACAATGCAGGTGGGTATGGGGAAGATTTGTGATGAACAAACTCCTCCAAATCCCTCCCCGCGTCTGTCTAGTACCAGAAAAGCTTGCCCATATAGCTCTGCATGACGTTTGAAGTGCTGCATTTTCAGCTTAATTGCTGACTTCTTTTGTGTTTTCTTCTCATGGAACAACAGTAAGTTGTTTCGCTTGATATGTGCTGTCAGAGGTGTGTCATTTGAGTCAAGCACACTCTGTCTGAAGTTGTTGTACTGCTCTTGTCCTATACACTCGACTTTATGGACAGATACGGCAGCAGCCGCAGACTCACACACCTTGTCTAATGTAACCAGGTCTCCACTGTGCTCCTCAAAAGGATTCCCATTGCTCAGCAACACCTCCATCAGGTCTTTGGCATGGCGTAGAAATCGTTGCTGAGATGCATATCCTTCCTCATGATGAGGGAGTTCTTCATCATCATTGTTATCGTTTGCACCAGTAAACTCCTCAACGACACGGCTGATTTCCGGCCCAGTCACGATCCAGCGTTCCAGCATGTCCGGGTTCTCTGTGAGACCGATAATGCCACCAACTCCTTTCACCCTTTTGCTGGCTTGCTCGTGTGCTCGTGTGCTTGATCAATGGGTAAGGATGAGAAACGGTGATTGCTTCGAGTTATTGTCCAGTGTCCCTTCTAAAACTCTACTTGGATGCTATCTGGTAGAACTTCCAGGTCTCGGATAACGATTGGAATCCACCTGGCATAATTCTGGTGATCGAGAGCAAAGAACAGAGGCACAAGCTTCCACAGGGTAGTGACCATGAGTTCTAACTTCCGTTCCCGATGTGCCCGGATGAACATGAATATGATCTGTTGGTACTTGTGTACGAGTAGCCAGAATTTTAATGTTGGACTCTGTTCAGAAGCGACCCAATCCTCAAGAGCCATCTCGGTCCCACTGTCTTCGTAGGCTCGCTTCAGAAGGCTGTCGAGTACCATAACAGTAACTTGATGGGCATATCTTGTTCTCATTACATTGGATGCTTTCAGAAAAGCTGTGGCTGCTGCTTCTGTCTTCACTAGCCCAGCTTTTTTCAGGGTTTCAGGGCATCCAGACCCACGCAGAAGATCTCCCATGGTGCTCCACAAAACCATTTCAATGTGGAGCCCACCTAGCATAACCAGAAACTTGTCTTCCCCGAAGATGTCAGGGAAGGTCCACTGCATTTTTTTTGCTAGGTCATAGAGTGGTTGGTCCACTACCAACACAGGGACTTGGTGTGGGTTGAAGTGCTCAGTTTTTTTTTCACCAGTTCCATTCCATGTCGAATCATTTCTGGAGTGGCGGCTTTTTCATGGAAAAGTGGCAGGAGGGCTTCAATGCCTTTTTCTGGTTGTCCAACAGTATCTGATCGAGCAGCATGGTATGAAGACCACATCTCTGGAGTGCGTTTTTCGGTATCAGAATCCACATATAGGGTGTCATGTACTGCAGTCATCCATGCCTGGTCGTGCTGTTTCTCCTCATCGAATGAACTTGTTGCCACTGGTTGCACATCTTTTACCGGAGGTTGGGTGACAAGATTTCGGCCCACAGGTGGTACAAATGTATACGAATGAGGCAGGATGGGTTCACTGCTGCGTGCTCCTCTTTGCTGTGCGTTGATTCGTAGACATTCTTGGTCCAACCCAGGCGTCTGTGATGAAGGAAACTGAAATATTGAAATACCAGTTCCATGGAAGGATGACCTTGCAGTGCGTGATGTGGGATTGTGATCCAAGTTATCCAGGGCTGCAACTGTGAAAATGTGGTGATGCAAATTTGTAGGACAGACTATATCAGCATTGTTCCTTGTATTATCTGCAATAGCCTGTGCAAATCTAGTTTCAATGCTGAGGACTTTCTTATATGACACACTCAGAGCATATTTATGTAGTAGTTCTACCAGCTTCTTGCTTCTTGTTTCGGAATGCAATTTGAGGGCCAGGAACACTGCCAGTGGAGGCTCATAATTCAAGTTCGTTGAAAGAGAAGTTATATTTAGCATGGCCAACTGACTCACAGAGAGGATCTTCCTGGAATTCTCTTGTTCTGGCAATGATTTGGGTCCTGCGAGTAGTTGACGGAAGAAATACTTTATACGTTGTGGAACAGATGATTCTTCGCAACCATTGGGAAATGAACCATCAAACTTGAATGTAGTGTCATGATCAAAAACAGCTTTACGGAGAATCGATGCTGCCATTAGTAACGTACATGCTTCCTCATCTGGTGTTTGAGTTGTGTCTGATATGATCCTTCTAGCCGTCTTCGAAGAAATGATGAAAACTCGGTCTCGGATACCTTTCTCCTCTGTCAAATTCGGGAAGTGTTCCAGGACTCTATCCTTTAGGCATGTCCCGTTCACAATCTTCTGGATTCCATGTTGTTCTAATCTCTCGGTCATCATATCTGTCAGATCTTGCAATGCAAAAATTCTACGACCTCCAGTGACTTCTTCCTTTATAAATTGGAGCAATTCATTTTCTGTTGCGGCCTCAAGATTTTCGCTAGGTCTGTCTTGTTTACAAATCGCATCGTAACGGCGATTGAACCCTGTGTAGCAATTCTGATGGTACTTGGCTTCAATGGCGACCAGATCGCCTTCAGTAAGGAGTGCCACAATACGCTCTTCCCCCAGCACGACTGCCTTATCATGTATCTGTTGGGTGAGTTTAACCTTCTGGAAAGAATGGTCTGCTTCATTTGTTTCATCACCAAAGAAGATACACAGATTACGATTAACAGCTGCATTACTCTGCCAGGATCTTTTTCTTACAGGAGTCAATCCTTCATTATGACTTTTTTTTGCATGGTCAAGTGCTGATGCCCTGTAAAGTTGACCTCAAGATTTATTCCAGGATGCATGATTCTTCTGCATGGATTCTTCATCTGGAAGTTCTATGTCTGGGTGGGGAGCAGCACCAATTGCGCTGAACTGACTTGCGAGCCTGGTGATTTCTCTGTAGGCTTCCTCTCTATGACTGGTGACTGGATTCGCAAGAGGACAAACAAGCACTTCCTCAGTTTGCTTTTGGCACAAAATACACAACTGCCATATCGTTGCCCCAGCCATCTCAGAAACAACCTGGAAAGACACCCAGAAAAAATACCCCATTTGTATCGTCACATTTCGTATTTATTGTCTCATTGGTATGAAATACCACATAAGATATATTCCAATCATGTTTATTTAATTTTTATTCAATTACTCATACATGAAAACCCATATCTAGACACCAAAATCATCATTCTAGGCTCCATACGACAAAAGTTATGAGGCGTAATGCAAAAGAAACCCGAAATTGGCAGCGATCTTCGATTTTGGCAGCCATTTTGAATTTTTTTATCTGAGAGCTTGACACTCGAACCAAAATTGTTTTATAGACCCTTACCATCAAATTGGTACTGAAAACAAAACTTTTGCATCAATTTGAAATGAAAAGAGAAAAATACCCATGCATGGCCCCCCACTATGAATATCATACCAATTTGATAGTTCAATTGCTTGTGTGTCAATTGTGTGGTAGATAACAACTTAAATATCAAATGTCTTTCAGTGGTAATTTGATAAATGTTGTTTGATTTGTTGTTTTGTGTTTTGATTGGCTCGGCCAATCATTCCGCAGGTGTGGGTGGGCGGGTGAATAAGAGGTTTGTAGATGTGGTCAGTCGGAGAGGCTGTTGCAGACTGACCACTAGATGGGGTGGAGTCATGGGTTCCAGGTGGTGTTGTGATCTGATTGGTGGTCTGGTGTGGAGATGTGTCCAGTATGTGGCTTGTGATTGGTTGGCCAGTGGCAGGAGTTGAGTGTCTGTGTGGAAGCCCCCTCCCCTGCCAGTTGGATTCCCCTGGGGGCTTCCCCCACCTACCCCCAAACCCCCAACCCCACACACCCCCAACCCTGGCGGCAGTGGCAGGGGTGGGGGGGGTGAGGGGGTGTGTCAGCTTTGCGGTCCCTGCGCCCAGCAATGAACCTGAATGAGCGTCCCCGCTCCTTCCAGACAATCAGGCTGTTCGGGGCTGTCCGAGGGATTGGTCCGTGGGTGATCTGGCTTAGGATCCGGGGCTAGTCCGGGTAGGTGTGACTGGGGTTTAAGCTTCGTGTGAGTGTGCACACCAGCGCGGAAACCATCTATAACAATGTGAATGTTGTCATGATACTGTCAGTCTCCTTATCATTACCATTCATCTGCACCCATTGCAGAGCGTCAATTTATGTTTGTTTGTTAATTGTGAGCTTCTAACTTCCAAAATGTCTCCCCCAACATAGTTGATTGTGTGCTTTTACCAGGTTGGAGAGCTTACCTCGTTTTAGCTATGGTCGTCATTTGACCACTGAGTTAATTACCAAGGTCGAATTTTATGTAAGATCAAAGTGCAGTTTGACAAATCTGCATGTGGCGCACTGAGTTTTGGGAGGTTTCCATATTGGAATACATTACTAGAAAGCAACAAAATATATCTAATTTCTTGAAAGTCTTCCAGAACATTTAGTTTTGATCGGATTGAGTAAATTAGCAGTGAATATTAGGATATAATTCATTAGTTACAACAAATGGCAGTAGGCCAGAACTGCCCATGCTAGTACTGTGTTGGTATAGTCATACATCCCAAACAATAGGGCACCTCCAGTCAACCATAGGGGTATATGCTGGTCTGTGGCCCACTCGCATATTTCCATTTACCACTGGGGGAGGAGGTCCTGTGGGGGCTGCTGTACATCATTTAGATGTATTTTTATATACAAATATATATTTACATATTAATATATCGTTCACTGTGATTATACATCTCATACATGGGCAGCATGTATATGTTTTTTTTTGCTGATACAGAAACATCAACAACAATTTGATTTTGACAGTAATCTTACTTACGTGTACTCGACCAGGTGGATATTCTGGACAGAGGCTGTGCCAACTGGGAAAATACGTAAAGCCTTCATGGATGGTTCAAATAGCGTAACTGTGATAGACAGTGATATCATAGCCCCAAATGATGTGGTTGTAGACCCCACACTAGGGGAAATCTACTGGTGTGATGGCGGAAAGAAGACTATTGGTGAGTCATTTATGAATGTCTTATGCCTGTGAATTTACTTAGTTCCCTCTGTTGGTCGTTGTTGCATTTGTTAATTAAGTAGTGGAAATTTCAATCACAGACACTTGCCCTTTGTCCTAGTGTCCTTGTATTGCTAGGTCTGTTTGTTTGTTTGAGTTTTACGTCTTGACAACATTTAAGATCATATCAGGACGGGCACCGACTTGTGACAGTGCGCACTCATGGCGACTTTATAGTGCTGCCCCACTGGGAAATCAGGCTGCTGGCACCATGACCCAATATCGTACTCAGTCACATTATCCTGACACTGAGCCAACCAGTCCTTGCCCTGTCATATTAATGCCGAGCGCCAGGCTAGGAAGCGACAAGTGTCAATTTTAAGTCATTGGTTTAACAAAGTTTCAGGCTAGGTGGCACCATCAGTTGGCTTCAAGCATTTATTTAGACATGAGACATTTTTTATTCACAATGTCTAAACATTATTCCACAAACATATACTATTCTGCTAATAATATAAATTGCAGGAACAGTGTCTCTATTATCAAGAAGATGGCGCAGCAGGTCGGAATAATTCAGAAGAAGCACTATCAAGGTATGGCAGCGCCACTAAGAGTCCATACATGCTCAATTATCCATGTTGCGGACACCATAAACAATGTAGGCCTACTCTATAACTGCTTCCTATAGGAGGTTTTAGGAGTGACCTTCCAATTTTTGTTTGGTCTTCAGAGGTGTCCTCAACGAGTGGACAAAACAGGCGTGTGCTGCACCGGACGACAAATGCTCCATTATCGCTGACATTCGATGACAGTCACATCTACTTCAGTGAGCTGGGCGGCGGGTATGTAGGTCTACTTGAACAATATGTTGTTGAAGATTTATACTGTTGTTGAAGATTTATACTGCCTATCATGGATAAGCCTGAATAGGCTTGTTTTCACCATTAGACAGTTTGTCGATAGAAAGCCCGAGCCTACACTTTTACCGACCCAAGGGATTTTTAACCTCCCACACCACATAGACATGGTATGAGAGCAACTGGCCTTTGATGACGCTGTACGTTATATACAGCGGTGGAAATCCAAATTGGCAGAGATGGGGACATGGGGAATCGAACCACCAACCTTCAGATTAGGAGTCCGACCTAGAAACACTCTAACCACTCCGCCACTGAGAACACCACATTCTGCATTCCATTCTGCTAGTACCCTAGATACAAGAGTCACCCCTAACTACTAGGGTGGGTGTGAGTGACAACCCTACTTAAACACCAGGGGCCGTATGCAGGGGTCAGTGTTAGGGAGGAAAATGGTGTTTGGCGGGAATTCCGGGTTAGCGGCGAAAAAATGGTATGCACGAGTCAGTGTTAGGCCTAACACCAAAGGCTTAACCGGTGTTACCTTACCCCTAAAAAATATTAGGTTTAGCGAGTTTATTAGGCCCAAATCTATTCAATGCTGTCATATTTAACAGAATTAGATACGCAATAAGTGAAATTTATTCAAATTAACCCTAAATTCGAACCCTCCTTAAGGCTACCGCCACATTGGCGGCGATATTACTAGTTATATTTTCGAATCGACGAACGTAAAGTAAGCAAACCGACGCTGCCGCCAGTATTGAAAGGGAGGTCGATGCGGCGGCGGCGGCGATTTGTTTACTTTACGTTCGTCGATTCGAAAATATAACTATTAATATCGCCGCCAATGCGGCTGTAGCCTTAATAACGCTTCGAATTTAGGGTTAATTTGAATCAATTTCACTTATTGCGGATCTAATTCTGTTAAATATGGTGGCATTGAATAGATTTAAGCCTAATATATGGGTACAGACGCAGAGGGATTTCCCAAATCTATAAATATATTCACGTTTAGCAATAATGAAAGTGTTACGCGCTCCTGCATACCAATTGACACAGTTCCCGACGTCGGTGTTAGCTAAACGGTAACAGGCTTTAACACCAAAACCCGCTAACACTGACTCCTGCAAAAGGGCCCAGAAAAAAAATGCCTCACTGGGAATTAACTGTGGAGATAATGGTTCCAGTGCGCAGTGTTTAACTATATTAACTTAAACCAAATCATAGTTGAGAAATTGCGAGAGAATGCAAAAAAAAACCTACAATATGGTGGCCACAGAAAGTTCACAATTTGACTTTTAAAGTCTATTAATCTATATGATTTCATAAATTCTTCACTGCAAAAGTAGCTGGCTAAGGGAGATGAGCGTCTGAGTAATATATTTAGCGCCTTAAATTGCAAATTCATGTGGTTATGTCCATAACTCCGCCTCCTGACACTCTTTCTAAAGGCCCTGTCACACATCACCGGATTGGGGGAAACGGAAAGAAACCGAACAAAGTATGGTTTGTGTCCGTACAAGTTTTGAACATGCACAAAACTAGGAATGGATGCCGCCGGATTGACGTCTATGGTTCTTGTCTGGTTCGAGTTTGTTTCATCTGTTGGCTATCCGTTCATGTCCTTTTCATGTCCTTTTCATGTCCTTTTCATGTCCTTTTCATGTCCGTTTCATGTCTGTTTCATATCCGTTTCATGTCCGTTTGTCCGGCGGGGCAACACTTTGACACATTTTAATACATTTTGATACTTATCACCACCGGACTAGACAATTCTGTCCGTTGCTCAACCCGGCATAGTGTGACAGGCACTTAATGTGCCAGGCTAGGTGAGGGCTAGATACAAGATTCACCCCGTACTGCTGCAGTAGGGGTGCAAACCAACCCTATGTAAAAGCTGTCGAAAATGCGGGTCAAAGAATTGAGAGCCTAATTTCACAATCTAAGAAGCAACAATTATTCTTTACATCTGTTTTATTATTAGCCCGCTACCTTTGAGTTGAAAAATATAATATAATATCTAGTTTAATAAGACTTAAAAGTGAAATCGACGGCGTTCTGCGGCCGCCATCTTGTCTTTTTGCATTCTCTCCCATTTCACCAAATCTGTGCCGATATAAGTAGCCATTTGATACTGGAGCCACAGTTTCTAGTTCAGGTTCCATACTAAACCTATTTTCGCCCATATTTACACTACGTTGTCCTTCACCCGTGTACTACAAGTACCGGGTGAATCTTTTATCTAGGTGAGGGCAAGATTCAAACTCGACCTTCAAGTTCCATGCCCTGCACATGGGTGGTGGGCATAGAACTCACTTGGCCATCTTTTATTGGCTATTTTCATTCAGCCCCCATTCTTCATTCTCCATCTCCCCACACCACCAACATTTGAACAGAACTAACCCAACTGTTCTTAGTATCATTTCTTTTTGGTACAATCACAGACAATTGGTCTTCCTCATTCCACTGCTCATTTCCATATCCTACTAATGCCGAACGCCATGCTAGGTAGTGGCTAGATAAAAGATTCACCCCGTGCTTCCAGTACAGGGGTAAAAACCAGCCTTATATAAAACCGGTCGAAAAATCGGGCTAATGAATTGAGTCTTTATGAGAGCCTAATTTCACAATCTAAGAAGCAACATTTATTATTTGTATATGTCTTAATGTTTACCCGCTACTTTTGAGTTGGAAAATATAATAAAACATATACTTTAATGCAATTTAAAAGTGAAATTGACAGCGTTCTCTGGCCGCCATCTTGTCTTTTTGCATTCTCTCCCATTTCACCAACTCTGTGCTGATATATGTAACCATTTGACACTGGTGCCAAGCATTCTACTTGTTGTTCGATACTAACAGACTAACGCTATTTTCGCCCGTATTTAGACTACGTTGTCGTTCACCTGTGTACTACAAGTATTGGGTGAATCATTTATCTAGGTAGTGGCATGTATTCATCTTTTTAAGCGATTGCTTATATTCGACCAGGGTTCAACCCTGAGCGTTTGAATCCCATGACCTACCAAAATGGGAGGCGGGCGCTCAACTCATTAGGCCACCCCGTCTGGTTATGCCAGGCTGATAGAAATTAAATAAAAAAGAATTAAGCACACATATGTCTGTCCCTAATAGTATTAATGGGATAATATTCCATATAGGAGGGTTTAGATTCCGCTTGAATCTGTCAAGAAAATGGCATTGTATTGCAAAACTGAACTGATGGCCTTTACTTGCAGATCATTACACCGTATTGATCGGAACACCGGTGGTGGCCTGTCGACAGTGGGCCCAAGCTTCTTCAATATGCTGTATGACGTCATCTATATAGATGTATTAGCAAGACCACCAAGTAAGATATTGAGGCTAGCTAACATAGCATGGGGGCTTGGCGTGCTAGTACAATCTGGGGTTTTACATCCTAACATCTGACATCATATCAGGACTGTTATTGATTTGATTTGATTGATTTGTGACAGAACACACCTTTGGTGCCCCATTGGGAGAAAGTGCATAGCCTACTTCCCTCACCATGACTCCGATATCCCATTCAGTCACATTATCCTGCCTCTGAGCCAACCAGCCCTTGCTGAGTGCTGGTAATGCTGAGCGCCAGACAAGGTGGTGACAGGTTTCAATTTTCCGTGTCCGTGGATTGACTCGGCCGGGAATTGAGCTCACAAGCTACCACAAGAGAAATGGGTGCTCGACCAGGTAAGCCATCCCATCCTTTTACAAGTGTTTTTTTTTTCTCTTAAGTATCACCACACTTTTGCTGGCATTGCCGTAATTTCTGGGGAAGACCAGCAAGAACTGAATTATTAAATGCTATCCTCAATTAATCCCAAACTAGAAAAAAAAAGACACATGGAATATGTTAGTAATTAAATGGGTGTTTAGATTTATTGATATCAGGTTAATGAAATGTGATTTTAAATACAAATATTCACAATTTGTTGCACTAAATTTCTCGTCCCGGGAACCAAAGATTGATTGATTGGTGGTTGCTTTAGGCCGTGTCGGCAGCATAGGCCATATTCATGGTGAGAAATGTTTGTTCAAACCATCGCTTTTACATATAAAAGCATACAATCAATTTTGTGTCAATGGACACTCATGAATTTTGTAAACTCACAAACATAATAGTTTCTGGTCAAGCTAAATAAAATTCTAAATGATAGTATTATTCACTAGTGAAATTTGTTTAAAAACCTATATGAGGTGGTACAAACTAGCTGCCCTCAAAAAGGCTAAAATGTTTTCTTGTTTTACTTTAGGAAAAAGGTCATGCATGTTGTTTGCAGTGTAAAATTGTTGGCGTAGGGCCATGAAATCCACACAGTTTAATAAAGTGTGTTAATGTCAGTGGGGACTGACATCCAATACATTCAGGGGGAGGGTCCCCCTTGAGCAGAAAAATGTGTGTTAGCCACGAGTGGCCAATATGGCATCTTGTTAAAACAACCTGGTCGTGTTGCCCTTCCAGGCAACTCTGTGCGGCAATTCTATGGAGTTTGTTGTTTGGGTGTTCATCCCATTCGATCTGCCATAGGTTCCAGATGTATTTGTGAATGGTAGGTTTCAGATCAGAGTGGGGAATATGACAGTGTTCCAAAGGAGCAGTCAGGGCTCGAGTTGCCGCTTGATCTGCTCTCTCATTTCCTGGGATACCCACATGACTGGGAACCAAAATCACACCATCAACAAGCAACAGTTGAAGTATTACACTGATAGGCATGTGAATCAAAGTATTCTTCTTCTTGGTTGTCTATCTGTGGCAATGATGACAGCAACTCAACATTTGTTATGAACGCGTCAATTACCAATGAGTCAAATTTGTGCTTGGAATGTGTGGTGGCCCGTTGGACATGTGTGTGTAGCTGCAGTCAGAGAGTCTGGTGGGTGAAGGAGACAATCTTGATATATATATATATCCCCAACAAAACAAACAAAACCAATAAAAATACATAAATACATTAAAATAAACAGTACTCATCTACGAATACAATTGCTACAACTACAAAAACAGATGTTGAAGGAAGTGACTTGGCTGCGTGACCATCTGGGTAGTTAGTGAACTCGCATGACACCCGTTCAAGGTCAAACTCCAGTTCCCCCTGAGCTCAAAGTCTAAGATACACAAAACAAGGTCACTGAATGAGTAGTCATGGCTGTGGGGCCTAACAAGGAAATTAGTGCATGATTCCCACAAGTTTGAGGTCAAACACCATTGACTATGAATTTCACCGACTTAAAACTACAATAAAGGGGCTAGAGGTAATTTTCTCAGAACAAAGGCTTCGAGGTCGTCTGACTTAGTATGTGCACACTCACAACTGTCATTCAAGACCTAACTGCTAACAATTCTTCAAAAGACCTCATACTCCGACCCCACAAAGTCACAGAGTAAACTGAGTATCCCTACTAACACTAGCACATGGGATACGTATATACCAAAATGTTGCAAATATGGCACCAAAATAAAACCCACAACAAAACTAACATTAGTAACAGCTAAGATGACAAGATTACTACCAAATTGAGACTATTGCTGTTTTGCAATGAAAACAAGCTGCAATTCGATTTACTCGTAACAGACAGGGTAAATAAACCATCACAAAAAAAATATATATGGGCCGAGGTATCACCAAAGGCAGACCTAAATAAACCTAACTAAGCAATTCTATTTGATTCCCCAGGACCCCCTCGGCTTAAAGGGAACGGTAAAACATCTCTGGCTCTCTCGGGTAGAACATTAAGATAACGTGGAATGGCGATAGGACAGAGTGCCCGTCACAGCGCTAAGCCTGCCTCCTGCCTGGGGGAAGGGTGTCCGTCTGGATGGGAACCGTAAGGGGATAATGTATAATCAAGAGAGAGAGAGCCGATTTAGTAGTACTTTAGGCGGGAGTTAGTGGCATTTAGATCGAGGTGAAGATAGGATGCTCAGGGGGTAGGCGTCATGGCCGCACCGACCAGCGGGGCGGGTGACAGCGACACCTGCCGAGCAGCGTAGTCGCTGTCAGAAATTATGTGAGACGTATAACATGTAAAGATTCCAATAAGGAGCGGCATTGCGGTTAAGCAGGCGTTGTGATGGTTAAATATATATATATATATATATATATATATATATATATATATATATATATATGAGTCAGCCTAACCAAAATGGGCCAATTGGTGGTCAATTGAAGATGTTGGCGTCACAATTTTTAAAAGTGTAGTGCATTTCTTTGTGTTATATTAAATTATCCTAGAAACAAATAAGGTTGTTGTATTTGCTCGAACTTTACATTCAGGATAAATTTAAGGACTTTCCAACACCTCTGTTAATGCTAAACTATAATTATACCGATCGACGCCGACATCCAATGATTGACGCCGACAACTTTAACAGATGTTGGCATCGTAAATTATAATTATACTGATCGACGCAGACATCCATGCTCGACGCCAACAACTTTCCCCAATTGGCCTCTTTTCGTGATCCTGAATCATATATATATATATATATATATATATATATATATATATATATATATATATATATGGGCTGAGGTAACACCAACGGCAGACCTAAGTAAATCTAAGTAAGCAATTCTATTTCATTCTCCAGGACCCCCAGGAGTGACAACAACCACTTCCACCCCACATCCAGACGTAGCCGAAACAAGTAAGTTCTATTCCTACATAACAATGAGGTCAAACCCTTTGATTTCTACATATACAATAATAAACCAATGGAACGTTAAAGTTGCATAGTGAGATGAAAACGTAAAGTTTTCAAAACCAAAACACTTATCTAGATTTGATTCTCCATATTCAACTCAAATGCTGGTGCACTTATTAAGCATTCTTTGCTGCATAGCATTAGCAGGTCATAATAGGTCAATTAAAAATAACCTGTTACTATTGAAGTCTATGGTGTCAGAGTTTTGACATAATTGCCCAAATTAAGTTGGCATGTTTGACCATCAAATATCTCCAAAGTTAGCCATTTAAAAATAAAAGTGACTTCAAACTAAAGGAAAGTAGATTATAACGATTAGAATAATGCATTTATCTCAGAAAATAGAAGAGACTCTAAATCATCGGAATATGCATCTAGAACAGTTCATGTGGAAATAGCTATTATATATAGTTACATTGAAAGTGAGTTTTTTCTCTCTCCTTGTTTTCCTTCCTCTGAATGGAACCTCCAGCAAGGGTATTTAAAAATGCCCACATAATACTCCCAGCCGCCTTCACAGGTCTTCTCATCTTCATAGCGGTCACTACTACTGTTGCCTGCATCGTCACGAGACGGTATGTGCAAATGTTTGTCCACTACTTGAACAATATCTGAACTTCCATGGGAAAAGGGCCTGCCATACAGCATCCCTACTATCGTTATGGTTTCATGGTCCGATGAAGATTAATATTTTCAAAACACAAAACCAGTTACAGATGAACCTCGATCCAACGGACACCGATGCAACGGATTCCGGATCCAACGGACACAATCCGCTAGCCACCCATGTATACTCCCACCCCTCACCCACCAACATCCATACCCATATACTCCCACACCTCATACATCCACACCCGTATACTCACATCTAAAGTCATATTAGGATGTGTACTGACTTGTGACGTGTTGTTTACGTGTTTGGTCCCCTGTTTTCCACATTATCACTATGGCACCTATAGATAAAGCAATTTCGTTGCTGCAATGGACAAACGGCTTTAACGGACAACTGCTCCCCCCTATTAGTCCGTTGGATCGAGGTTCATCTGTATCTACATTTGGTCCTAGATCTCCTACTTAGAAACTGGTGCATTAACATATGATTTGGACTGGTTCATAAGGAATAATTAATGAATCAATTAAGTAATTACACCGTCCCTATGAACAACAACTTTCTGACAGCCACACAGCAGGGACACCACTGACAACGTAGGCTAATCACGTGATCTCATTAGCGTTGCATACATTATTCTCTCACGTGACCATCGCGAGGGTGGAATTTAGGTCACGCCCTCAGGAGTATTGATGTGCTTACCGGAATTATTTTGTGGTTGCTTTCATTTCAAACAGTTTTACTGTCCGCTGGTCCCAAAAGAATTGTTTGCTTGTTGGGTTTTTACATCCTAGCAACATTTATGGTCATATCAGGATGGGTACCGACTTCTGTCAGTGCCTACTCATGGTGGCTTTATAGTGCTGCCCCACTGGGAGACCAGGATCCTGGCACCATGACCTGATATCCCACTAAGTCTCATTATCCTGACACCGAGCTAACCAGTCCTTGCCATATCCTAATAATGCCGAGCGCGACAGGCTAGGAAGCAATAAGTATCAATGCTATAAGTCATTGATTTGACTCGGCCAGGATTCAAATTCCCGACCTTCCAGACGGGAAGCCTGGACTCTCGTGATTATGCCGCCATGTTTGGTGGTCCCTGAAGAAGGACTCAAACAACAGGTTTACAAGCTGGAATCCCAGCCATGTCCTTCTTAGACCCTTTAGTTAAAACTCACTTTGAACTTATCACATGTTTCTAGATAAACTTAGTTAGGGTTTTTGATGTGGATTTTATATTCTAATGTAGGTTGCAGCGAAATTGCACTAGAAAATATATGTGACATATTAGATAAACTGGTTCTATAACATTTGCCACTCATGATCTACCATTTGCTATTTGTAGTTCGATAATTGCTGACCACCACTTTTGCTGCCAGGATGTTTGCCATCTGGGACTTTTGCCAGCTGAATATATTCCCATAGATTCCTTGAATGTATTCACATTAAAGCTGCATAGTCCGATGAAAAATAAAATTGTCAAAACTAAAACAATTATCTAAATGTGATTCTACATATCTAACTTAGATATTGGTGCACTTATTACACATTTGTCACCACACAGAAGGGGATACCGAGGCAATTGAATAGAACCTTTTACTGCAGAAGCCTATGGGGTCAGAGTTTTGGCATGCTTGCCAAAATTAATTTTGCATGGTTCCACTTCAAATATCTCAAAAGTTAGCCACTTAAAATAAAGGTTACATCAAGCTAAAGTAAGGTACATAATAACGATCAACCTAATGTATTTATCTCAGAAAATTTCAGAAACTCAAAACCATTGGACTATGCAACTTTAACATACACACACATGCACATTCACATGCGCACACACACACATATGTACACACATGCACAAACATACACTCACTCTTGACCACAAATTATATGATTATGAGTTTTTAAAATTTATGAATGTCTATTGACACATAATTGATTGTATGCTTTTACACTATATGTAAAAGCGATGGTTGAATACAAAACAAACAATCCTCGCCGCGAAAATGGCCTATGCTGCCGACACTGCGTAAAGAACCCACCAATCAATCAATCTGGCACACATAGGCAGATTCATGCATGCAAACTCTGCACACTACAATATAATCTGCTGGCATACTAGAATTGCCAGGCACAAATCGTGCCGAGAAAGTGATTGGGTGTCAATTATCGGCAACTCTCATGACAGCAGATAATATGCTATTTCCTGTATGTGCGTTCACCATCTCCTCTGACACCCCACACACTGTTCCAATTAGTAACCCTAGCAACCCTCCAATTACCCATGTGTGCAGGGAGCAGGGCCTGCTGCTACTCCATCAGCGCACCACACACACGCTGACCACTTTGTGTGTACTAACTACTACCACTGTGTATTCCCCCTGTGTCTGACCTAGACACTGCTTTAGTTTCTTCGATTGATGCAGTTTGCTCCCAATCAATGCCAAAACTTGCGATGAACCTGTTTAGTGACCTGCTGCGTCTGTATCTCTGAAGAGTCATTAACAAATCACCTAACGTGTTCAGGCAGCACAACTACCATGATCAGGGTTCATCATCATCATCATCATCATCATCATCATGCTGTCGGTCACGACGCGACAAAGACTGCTTTCATTACTTGACTGTCGCTCTCCATTTAGCTCTCTGCTGTGAGAGTGATGTCCATGAGTCGCGCTTAATATTGGTCTTATGGGTTCGAACAGCTCTTTGAAAATGTGGAAAGTCCTGGGATTTGATCATTGAGGATTCCAGGCCTGGAAAGTTCTCGATGTTGTCTAAAGATCCTGGAAAGTCCTTGAAAATGGAAAATCATGACCGTATTTTTGTTAAAAGCCTATTTTCACCGATGTGCCAAAACTTCAATCGGTGATGTTTTGTATGAAAAGTGATTTTTGTCGGTTCCTTATCCCACCTCTTGATTTTAAAATTAAAACCATACATATAGTCATTTTATTTATCATGCTTATTCACAATTCACATCTTACCCAGTGAATCATTCGACTATGAATACAGTTGTGTTTCGGGCCATTTTAATTTAATAAACGTCTTAAAAACGTCCTGGAATTTTGCACTGAAAGATCCTTGAAAGTCCTGGAAAGTCCTTTGATATTTCAAGATTGGTATGAACCCTGATGATGTGTGTGTACCCACTAACATTGTCAAATCTATTGTAATTACCACAAGCATTACCAGACTAGACATACTAGACTACTTAGGTAGTTTATAAAATCCGAATTATATGATTCAAATTAGCCCTAAACCGCCTCCGCCGCACGTTCACACGCCAAATGTGAGCCGAACTAGGCAAGTCGATTTATATGATTCAAATTAACTGCCCCGTGTGAACAGGGCTATAGTATTGCTAACACTGAAGTTCATTAATATATTGAGCACTATCTCTGCAACTCAAAACTGTAAGCATAAACTATGTATGACACATGCTAAAACACTGTCTACTGTATACCTTTATGGATTTGGCGAACTATGCCTAGAACTTAAACCCCTCATGAACAAAGAATTATTCCTGGATTTCTTTGAATTTGCTATGTCCTCAAGTAATTACCTGCATGTTCATGCACAGTGATGTGTACTATGCATGATGATACAGCATCGACAACTCTATGCAACAATATTTCTTATTAATGATGATCATTCACTGGCCGGAAGACCAGTTCCCCAGCACAGATCAAATATATGTTCACAGAAATAAAAATATTTACGTAAAAAAAACCACCAATAACATACAAACTGGGTACATACTACTTTTTAATTACTCAATGTTTTCAATGTCTTCTTCATCTCGGTGAACTCTTGTTAAGTATGCATTTTGTCCACATATCCAGTAGAAGCAGTCCACCGATTACAGTCAATGGACAGACAGCTACAACCGCAGTACAAGAGAGACCTGAGTTGGCAATCCCAATGGATCAGGCACCGCTCAAGACCGTGTCAGGTCACATGACAAATAACGCTGGTATGAACCCCAGCAACCAGGATAGCCGTTATGAGAAATTAGTCTGGAATAGGCCTAGTAATGACTTGCAAGATGTTGTACACGCTTCCACCGATGCGCATCCTTCAACGTAGTGTCCTCAATAAGCACTGCGTATTAAATGAGACATTATGCCTGGTGTCGCGGTTTCAGTTCTCCACCAGTTTCAGTTCTCCGCATCGCTTCTGCGCATGCCTCAAAATTGAACATCATCGTCAAGGCATTGTCAATGGTCATGAGCAATCGTCATACAGAAAAAGTGAAATATCTCTAAAACCACACCACCTAGAAACAAATCGCTTGGTACACATATAGAAAACATGTTTACCAAAAAGATTATATTAAATTGATATGGTTAGGGTTCTGGATTTCTATTAATTTTGAATATGCGCAGTGATATTGCATTCACTGCGCACACTGGTAAACTCAAGGCATTTTCAATGGTCGAAAGCAATCTTCATACAGAAAAAGTGAAATATCTCTAAAACCACAGTACCTAGAAACAAATCGCTTGGTACACATATAGAAAACATGTTTACCGAAAAGATTCTATTAAATTTATAAGGTGAGTGACACTGACACTATACTGACAGTATGAGTGCAGCGATTTGTGGCGATCGGCAACGGTTTGAATCTGGCTCGATTTTGACATATGCGCAGACGATGCTGTTTGATTTTGACGCATGCGCAGAAGCAATGTGGAGAACTGAAACTGGCGGAGAACTGAAACCGTGACACTGGAATGTCACTCGAGTCGAACCCACTTTTCTGCCATGCATCCAAGTATATAGATAAAGGATTCACCCCATACTTGCAGTACACGGGTGAACGACAACATAATCTAAATACTGGCGAAAATAGCTTTAGTATGGAACAGGAAGTAGAATGCCTGGCTCCAGTATCAAATGGGTACTTATATTGGCACAGAGTTGGTGAAAAGGGAGAGAATGCAAAAAGACAAGATGGTGGCCATAGAACACCGTCGATTTCACCTTTAAATTCTATTAAACTATGTTTTATTATATTTTTCAACTCAAAGGTAGCGGGGAAATGTGAAAACATATATAAAGAATAAATTTTGCTTCTTAGATTGTAAATTTAGCCTCTCATTGCATTTCCCTGCTTTTTTGACAGCTTTTATATAGGGTTGGTATTCACCCGCGTACTACAAGCAGGGTATGCAGGTATTGCAATACCTCAGGGAGATTGACGCCCCTGCCCTGCAGAGTTGTAAACCACTGCCTTGTGGTACAGGTTCTTGACAGAACCGAAGGCTAAGGGAGCAAACCCTGAACAGAAAACCATGTCACTGTGGCAGGATCAAGGGCGGTTGATGTATGGAACTCCACTGCAGGGACAAATAGTTTTGCGCCTGTCTGGACATGTTCTTGCCAGTGTGAGACCTCTATTTGCTCCTCGAGAGAGTGCCGCTGGTAACTTTCAAAAGCCAGCAGCACTTCAACACTTTTGCAGGCAGCTTTCATGAAATGGGAGAGCGGCAGTCAAGTAATGAAAGCAGTCTTTGTCGCATCATGACTGACAGCATGATGATGATGATGATGACTACAAGTACAGGGTGAATCTGTTATCTACCAAGTACCGGGGCCTGGAAAGGCTTGATTGACAAGTCTTGAACTTCATTTCCCCATTTCTAGGCCTTGAAAAGACTTGAATTTAACCTATTTTGGGTAATTACTATTGAAAATCCTTGAATTCCATTAAGCTGTCCCAACTGGTTTAAATTAACCTAACATTGTCATTCACCATTACTGTTTTCCCCTGAAATTCAAATGAAAATAGTATTGAATTCCTATCAAAACCAGCCTTGAAAAGCGTACATATTTGTGATAATTAATCTGGATCTACACTTCTGAAAGAGCTAGTAACCCACTCCCCGTAATGGACAAGTAGAACAATAAATAATGTCTCGGGTGTTTACATTGACAGCGATGGCGGAGTATACTGTTAAGCTAAGATTCCTTACACATGGTATGCGGCATGCGTCAGGCGAATGTGAATGTGGTATATGCGGCATAGATATATGGCAACCCCCAATAGCCAATGTTTACTTTTTGTGCTGGGATATGGTTAAACAAATAAACACACCAAAAAAGTTACCCGTAACATTTTTTGGGGGTTTTTCCTCCAAATTTGTGAAGGAAGATCAAAGTTAGTATTGTTTTCTATGGCAAACGCAGCAGTATTTGCATTCGCATTCACACTGATCAGTGCATGGGTCGATCCATTTGTCACATTCGCTTTCGTGTTCGTATTCGCATTCAGACGTATGGAAGCACCACTATTCAGTTACATGCTTTTCGATTTGTTGCCGCATTCGCATTCGAATTTGCATTCGCATGCCGCATACCGCGTATAAGGAATCTTAGCTTTATGCCCCTGTCACACTACGACGCTTCTCGCCGGCGACCCGTCAACGTGTGGTGTTTTTGGGCGATATTTGGTGAAATATCGAGACACGCTGGTGGCGCGTTATGGGCGCGTCGGTACACGTCGGTACACTTCTTTGTCGCCGGCGAGTCGCCGCCGGAAGTCGCCGCGCGTTATTGGTCGCTGAGTGTTTTGAACCTGTCCAAAACTTCCAACGCGCGGCAACGCGCGGGACGAAATGGGTAAGAACGCTAGGAGGACGTTAGGCGCGCGTCGCGCTGCGTTGGACGCGCCGGCATAACGTTATGGGAATGCTAGAAAGACGGCGCGCGCGCGGGAGGGTCGTTGCTCACGCGTTGCGCAAACTGGGCCGTTTTTGTTATACGCCCTAGCAACATTTAAGGTTAAATGAAGACGTCGCGCCAAACTTTTTTTTTTTTTTTCCCAGCGCGTCGACACACGTTGGCGGCGCGCGCATAACGCGCCGCGCTGACGCCGATCTTTTCCCCCAAACCGCCGAAAAGTTTGACGTTTCTCGACGCGCAAGATTTTATTTCCAACGCTGACGGATCGCCGGGAGAAGCGTCGTAGTGTGACAGGGGCATTAGCCTTGGCATCATTGAAAGCAGGGAATCGCTAGTAAGACAAATTGCGGGAATATAACCTGCATGGTAGTATTATATAGGCTGTCAGCACCCAGGGATATTAACATTAGGTTCGGAAGCATTAAGCGGGGGTCCGATGAGCGATGAGAAGAAGGAGTTGTGTCGGCGACAGCCGCCGTGCAGCCGGGCGGCCCGGAGAGACGGCGTCGACGAGCTTACTTACAAATGAAAAGAACCAAAACGCAAGCCGAAGTCTAAATTTGAAGAGTTCAGGTACAAAACCACATAAACGCCAATCCAAAAAATGGATATAAAGACTGGAATCAAACCCTCAACATGCTTATTTTGTGATATTGCTACTCTTTTGTTCATTGCTTCATAACCATGTGATCATATGAAAAGTGGAAGTAGTTAGAATTAAAATTATTGTCAGGTACAAATCTTTTATTTAAACTATATTTTTGGATTGACCTTAAAGTGGTTTTGCGCCTGAACTCTTCATATATATATATATATATATATATATATATATATATATATATGTATATATATATGTATATATAAATATATAATACATATATACTGCGCAAGCCTTTTTTTTTTTTTTTATAAATATAGTTTATTCATTGAATAAAGTCTGTTGTCAGTGCCGTGGCACTGGTCTTCCAGCCATGTGACAATACAGTTATTTACAATATATGTATATGTAGTCTGATATTGTCATCACCAGCTAGTTCAAATTGACGAGATTAATTACAAATGAAAAGAACCAAAACGCAAGCCGAAGTCTTGCGCCTGAACTCTTCATATATATATATATGTATATATATATATGTGTATATAAATATATAATACATATACACTGCGCTAGCATTTTTATTTTATTTATTAAAATATAGTTTATTCATTTAATCGAAACAACAAATTGTAATCTCAGGTGATACGCAAATGCATACCTGCGTATATGGAAGCTACACCCCTGACATACATCAGGGGCCGAGCTTTGGCTTTTCAGGTGGTACACAGATGGAATAAAACACTATTGGAATAAATTGAGTGAGTGAAAGGCTATAAAAGAAATTAAGACATTCGATATTTTAATAACAGAAAAATATTAGTATGGAAGTTATGTCCCTGTATGTAATGCTTTCACTCAAATGAGGCAATTCATGGCCGCAGTAGCCTAGAAATACACTTACCTCTACAACAACAAACACTCTAAACTGACTATTGGATATAATATAGTGATACCTAAGAGCTAGGATCACTAAAGTCTAATGGAGAATAGGACTGGGTTATTCTGTTCGCTTATCCTGCACTGGTTTATCATATACATAGCTACTATATATATAAGTTTGTGGGTTCGAACCCTGGTCGAGTGAAAGCAATGACTTAAAAATGTATACTTGTCGCTTCTTAGCCTGGCGCTCGGCATTATTACTATTAGGATAGGTCAAGGACTGGTTGGCTCAGCATCAGGATAATGTGACTTAGTGGAATATCAGGTCATGGTGCTAGCCGCCTGGTCTCCCATTGGGGCAGCACCATAAAGTCGCTATGAGTGCGCACTGTCACAAGTCGGTACCCGTCCTGATATGACCTAGATATTGCTAGGACGTAAAACAACAAACAAGCAAACTATATATATATAGTATAATGCATTATGTGACTATAAATGTGCAAAGAGATTAAATATTGTGTTGAATATAAAGGTCAGTCACACCTTACCGGACTGGGGAAACAACTAGAAAACGGACACTGTCCGGTGAAATATGTCAATGTCTGGTTTATATACAGTATGCATCCGGCGTGTCCGTTCTCAGTCCGGTGGTGTCCGGTGGTGTCCGATGAGTACAGTGTTAAGTTTTGAACATGCACAAAACTTGTACCCGACACCGCCGGACTGATGTATACAATTGGTGTCCGGTTTAAGTCCGTTTAGTTTGTTTTGTCCGTTTCATGGCTGGTACCCATCTGTTACATCTATGGTTTGCTTCCTGAATAGTCTGTTGACGGCGTTGCTGGAATTTGGTCCGTCGGTTTGTTTTTTTGTGGTTATTTTTGTAGTGTCCGTTAACAGTCTGGTATGTGTCCGTTTGACATTCGGTTCTTATCCGGTGTCATCCGGTTATCGTCCAGTGGCTATTCGTTAATGTACATTCCTTGTCCGCTTAGAATCCATTTCGTCCGGCCGCCTTTGACCCGAAAGTGCAACATTTCGACACATTACGGTATATTTTGATACCGAACACCACCGGACTAGACAATTTTTTGTTCGGTTTATGTCCATTGCTCAATCCGGTAAGGTGTGACAGGCACTTTATATACTGATAATTATCATACTCTATGGTCAACATGCTGCTGTTATTCCGTGTGCATATATATATAAATATATATATATGAAGTGGGTGAGACTACTCCGACGGTTAGATATATATATATATATCCTGTATAAAGCATTATGTGACTATGAGTATGCAGATGGTTTAACTTTGTTGAGTTGATTATAATATACTGATGATTATCATAACCCATAACCTATGGTGTAGACGCTGCTGTGCGGCCCTTTTGTACCTTACTGCCTGTGCTGCCACCTAACGGTTGAGGTACTAACTACTCGAAACGAGCCTCCGCGTTGCTCACTACAAATATATATTTTTGTATTCGGTCCCTGCAGCTATACCTATGACAGATATTTGAATAAACTATTCAAATCATTTCTGTGTTTGTGTTCTTTCTCTCGGAGCCAATGATATATATATGAGACTGTCTCAAAAGGTGCTAAGCAATATGGGACAAAACTTTGTCCAATGTAACGATCAATATATTATCTGCTTATGCATTTGCTCAGGATAAACTAATTAGTTTTTTTTAAATGGTGTTTCATAATCTCAATAGAATACATATTGATTTGAAGCAAATGTCCTTGTGTTTTCAGTGTAACCATTTCTGTGCTCTTTTGTGTCAATCGTTACAATGGACAACAGAAAAAAGAGTTATCAGCTTTTGAGACATGCTCATATGTGTATATATATATATATATATATATATATATTATATGCATGTGTGTGTGAAACATAAAGCATTATGCGAATATGAATGGCAAAATGATCGGTATTATTAATATGCATGTAAATATGTATAAAGCCGTGTTCACACGGACGATGTAAATCGATTCGTAGAAAGCGACTTGTATAGTTCGCATCACATTTCTCGTGTGAACGGACGTCTGAGGCGGATTAAGGCTGATTCGATTCCTGTGATGCGCATCCTGTAAACCACCTATCGAGGTACTTTACGTGAGGCGATTTCTGTGATACGGATAATTTTGTCCGTGTGGACGCAACCGACTTACGTGATGCGGACTAAGCACGTCGATCTATATACTATAATTTGGTCTATGAAACTGCTAGATGTGCACATATATTTTTTTCATCATTTATTTTTAGGGTTTCACTGCCCAGCAGAAGTTTTGACTGTTCCAAACCAATACGATTCATTAAATACATATCTAGGTCGAACCCACACTCTCTGGTGCCAGCATCGTCGAACCCAAAATGGCGCTGGTTAGCCTGGACTTGCTCATGCGCAGCATTCAATTTCCGGCCCAAGCAGTGCTCGTGTGAACGGATGGCTAATTCGCCTCACCTGATTCGATTTGTGTGATGCGCCTCACATTTTGTCCGTGTGAACACGGCTTATGCCCACGTAGGTGCAGCATGGTGGAGCATTCTGGTATGTATTCATGAATATAAATTATGCCTTTATTAAGACTGCCATTATTATCCTAATAGGCAAATCCACAGTTACAGGTATTCAAAAGGACACCATTGCCCTGATCCTTGCACATACATATATATATATATATATATATATATATATATATATATATATATATATATATATATAGATATATATACATGGTTTCAAATGCACTGCATGGCCCAGCACGCTAAGCCCCTTCCCTTCCCTCTTTCAATGCCCACTACATACCTAGTACCTAACATTTTCCTTGAAATTGACCCAAGACCAGTCACATATATGTCCCCAGTACAATCTCAGATTTCCATTCCATTCATCGAATCACAGAAGACAAAGACCTAACAATTACTAATTAAATGACTAAAACAGAATTGCACAAATTAACATCACACTAACATCCATTGTTCTGATTTACTAACTCTTTCCTCTGTCACCATCATACCGTATCCTTCAGTATATAATAACTTACATTTATGGGCAAATCAGTGTAGGTATTTACTAGATACCATCCTATTAATTGTTATTAAATCCACTAATTTGCATATTTACTATATATATATATGTATTTGAAAATATGTAGATATATATTTTTTGTTTAGAATAAAGGAAAGATGGAAAACATGTTTAAAGAAAAGAACCATACCACACCATATGTCTATTCACCCATTCACCGAATGCCTGGTACTTTTATTGAACTGGAATTACACACAGTTACTACTACAGCTGGTATTTCATTTATAATATGTATAATACTTTTAGTATCAAACAGGATTTGCATGCAGTTACTATTGCAAGTGATAGTTTCATTCATGTATCAAGAATTGTACTGTATGGCCGGTGTAGCAGGAAATCGCAAACCCTGTAAATCGCAAACCCCAACTTGTGATTTCCTAGGAAATCGCAAACCCCCATTCCATATATGGGCATGAGGGGTTGGTGATTTTCTAGGGAATCACATATCCCCCCTCGACATCGCAAACCCCCCATGTTTGGCAGTCTTAAAGCAAGCACATGTGCTTTGTGCAGGTTTGTTTTGCTCTTAAAATTCCCACAATACACTGTGATACTGGGCTATTGTAAAAATTGTATTTATGTAAGCATGTTTAAGCCAGATTTATTTTTATACAAGGGGAATCCCTCACAAGATGGATTAATTGATTTTTTTTAATTTCATGCATGTCACAGCAAGGGCCAAATTCACTGCGATCACTCACAAGAAGGGATAGGGGAACAGGTCAATTTTTGTCAAAGATACTAGACTATATCATTAAGAAAAGCCAGTACAACTATCTGTATCATTATCCTACTTGATGTTGGAGTGAATAAAGGCCAGGGGACCAGGCTACCGTTTTCAGTGCATGTGCAGTCGGAATTACAAACTGGACAATTGCAAAGATGTGTTCATTAGGATTAATCCATCTTGATCCTGCTTGAATCCTTTTTATCCCCCCAGATCTGGTAGAAGTTCAAAATCGAACATATAGCTTCCATGCTTGGGGTGATAAATGCTACAAAGCATGGGGGGTTTTGCGATCTCCAGGGGGGTTTGTGATTTCCTAGGACACACAGCGTCCAACGCGCACCGTTTCTAGGGGCGGGAGCTCAGTGTAGGTTAAAAGAAAATAGTAACGGTTGTACCTACACCGGCTTTAGGAATGTCTGAGAGCTACTGTGGGCCAAGACATGCGGTCCATTCAGGGCCCGTTATACTCCAGTCACACAACTGCATTATCCTGATGCTGAGCGAACCAGTCATTGCACTATCCTAATAATGCTGATCGCCAGGATAGGTAGCAACAAGTATACATTTTGTAAGTCATCGGTTTGACTCGGCCGGGATTTCAACTCCTGACATTCCGAACAAGAAATCCTGGGCTCTACCGATTCGGCCATCGCGGCCGATCCCCGACGACATGATCCCTCATAAATTAAACAGGTATGCCCTACATATATTGTACTGTACGATGTGAGGATAAATATCCACGTGTCTATGGATATTTCTTACCGGACTCGCGGGCGGAACGTCGGGAGTTCAGTTCCCGGTCGAGTCAAACCAATCACTATGAATTGATACTTGTCACTTCCTAGCATGGCGCTCAGCATTAATAGTATAGGGCAAGACAAGAATTGGTTAGCTCAGTGTCAGGATAGTGTGACTGAGTAGGTTATCATGTCATGGTTCAAGTGGCCTGATTTCCCTAGTAGGGCAGCACTATAAAGTTGCCATGAGTGCACACTGTCACAAGTCGGTACCCGTCCTGATATGACATTTAGATGTTGCCACGACATAATACTCAAACAACCAACCACGTCTTCGGCTTACACCTGTACCCCCCTGCCCTACCCCATTCCTCACCGCCTCCCGTCCTCCATAGACTCACTCTTCTGGCTCCCAACCTACACACACATCAAACTTTTCCCACCCACTACCCTTAAATCTACTTTTTTTCCTAGTGTTTATTTGTTATTTTTTTTCTTACTTTACTCTCACTTGTTACTCTTCCTAGGGTGAAGGGTTCTTCGGGACTCTCTTCCTCTTCTCTGCAATAATCACTTCTTTGTTTTTGTAACTCACAGCTCGCCTCCGCCTTCTTCCCTCTTCGCGTAACGCAGTTGATTCAGTAATACAACGGGCAGGCTGTTGTGTTGACAGACGCTGCCTATCGCCAACATCCACGGGTCAGCTTGATGTGTTGCGCATCCTGATTGGCCACTGCCTTTCCCACCATTGCCACCGTCATGGCGGAGACAGCCTCACTCCCCCTCCACCGCCTAGCTGCCAGACCCGTGCGAACTCACCGACCCGCCCACATGTCTACTAGGCCTATGTTATGCTTGTCTCTAATGCTGCGTTCATAGCATCCTGGTGAATATGGTGAACTTCCCACTTACTGCCAGTGAACATGACCATGTAAACTGAGAGCGTTCATTTGACAATTTGAAGTAAACAATGACAACATGGACTCCAGAAGGCTTTTAGCTTATTTACTATGGTGTAACCATTATATTAACACAGAATCTAAGTTTAGATACATAGATTTAATCAAATATGATTGAAATAATTAATTTTGAGCAAGTTTTTGTGGTCTATGATTACAAAAATTGAACGTTTCAGGCTGAGCGATAATAGAGGCAAACTACAATACATGCGTAAATAACATGTAAACTGCACGTTTTTGGTAGATAGCATCCACTACCATATTATACACCACGTATGATTTGTTTTAAGACCACACGTCATGGACAATGGTTTCATTACAAACATATTTTTGTCAATTTATTATGGAACCTTACCATGCAACTTTTCTCCATTCGCTGCCATTTTTTCACAAGTGGTGAATAACGAGCCGCTTAAAAAATCTCCAGTTCACAGGTGGTGTTCACCAGTTGTGAAGTCAAGTGAACGCAATTCACCAGTTGTGAAGTGAGAAACACCATATTCACCAGTTCATATGAACGCAGCATTAGTTCTGAAGGCATGGCTCGGGATCGTGACCCGTTCCTATTTATGCCCAAATGTTGATGTCATTGACACGTACTTGCAATTCCATTGCCATTCCTTTACACCAAGCCGTCTTATGATATCATAAAATACCATAACTGAGTATTTCAGCGAACAATTTGGCGGAAATACAATCCAAAATATGTTCTAAAACACCGCCGTCCATGAGTACTGGGTCAATCAGGCTGCGGTGAGGGCTGTGCGGGGAAGTCCGTAGCACATGGTAGGCAGTATTATGGGAGGGGCGCCCCCCTACTGGCGTCTAGTGACGGCCTCTAATGAGGGGCTGGCAGTGAGCCTATCCCTGCCAACGAGCCTATCATGGATGACCAGGAAGCTGTACCCTACTTCCTGATCAGTGACGATGCCTTCACCCTACGCCCAACAATGATGAATCCACACAGCCGGAGGGGTATGATGCATGAGGAACATATCTTCAACTAAAGGATTTCCCGAGCTAGGAGAGTCGTGGAGAATGCGTTTGGCATCCTGGCAAACCGATTCCAGGTTCTGCTCACCTCCCTTCCACCTCCCTTCCACCGTGAAGCTGATCCACATCATTGCAAGTTACAATGTCTGTAAAATATATATTACTTACAGTTCTGCAGGGCTCAGGCTGGTGCCTGACAACTGAACTCAGGAAGCCAAACTTGTCCATGATCCACTGCTCCCTCTCATTGCGCAGGCTAGGGCCATCACCGCTCTTCTTCTTCTGCAGCCCTGTGTTGCAGTTGTGTAGGGACTTGAACCAGCCCTTGAGACGCCCCGCAGTTTTGCCCATCCTTTCGCACTGGTCCTCACAAAGCTTCCCTTTTTTGTCCATCTGGCGGTTGTCACTCATCCTGACATTCCATACGACGGGATTGTCATGCAGGAACTCCAGCATCAGCTCATCGTCTGCTGCGGTCAGAGTGCAGTTGCACTTCCTCACCCTCCTCTCGTTTGGCCCCTGCTGTGTGTTTGATGAGGTAGAGGCGATGGACGAGGGGCTACGGAGACATGGACTGCGTCTCCATTGTCTCATTGGGCTGGCTAGATGGTGATTTCCACTGAGGAGATCCCACAGGAGGAGATGCTGGAGATTGTAGTGGAGATAGTGATATCTCCCCCATCATCCTCTTCCTGCCTTTCCCTTTCCCTTTGACGCGTCCCTGGCCAACCTGGCTGGGTGCTGATGAGGTCTTCTTCCATGGCATGCTGGAGGTGTTGTGAGGAGAGAGCCAGACTGCAGCCTTATTTATACCCAAGGTGCGGGTGGGTCAGGGTCCCCTGCACATTGGCATGTGTTACTCATGCGTTACGGCAACGTCGCATGCTGGGTACACGCTGCGCAACGCCAAAATGCACTGGACTGTCATTGGACATGCATCGCTCATGCGCTGGCACTACGCTCTCATATGTTGTGCAACACATTTAACGGTTGCTAGCGGAACGTTGGGAGCATGTTATGCCAACGCTAGGTAAACGCCACACACGCGAGAGGCACGTTAGCCATGCGCTGTGCCAAACTTTTCTTCTTTTTTTCCCCTCATGCGTTGACATACATTACCACTACGTTGGACCGACACTACTCTTATGTCCACTACGTTGCGCTGATGTCCAACTTTCCCCCCCCCACCCCCCGCCAAAAAGCTTGACACATCTCAACATAAAAAATTGATTTGACGCATTGGCGGCGCGCTTGCGAGATGCGTCGTAATGTGACAGTGCGTTTACTTATCTCCGAGACTGATTTAAATCAGTTGGCTGCATAACGCTTGTAGTAGTCTGCACTGACCTCTGACGCAAGTAACCACATAGACAGGTAGGTGTGTGTAGTGTGGTGATATCAGGGAGACTAGCCAGTCACACTGGCCAGGAGTGCAAAGAGATGTGGGTTTGAGTCCTGCTCTACGCTGCGTAATACTTATGTAAAAACTGGGTGGTGATTTGTAATGTTGACATCAATGGGCAATGACTTCAAAATTTCCGAGCCTGGCGCTCGGCATTAATAGGATAAGGCAAGCACTGGGTACCTCAGTGTCAGGATAATGTGTCTAAGTGGGATATTGGGTCATGGTGCTGGTGTCATGGTTTCCCAGTGGGACAACACCCTGAAGTCGTCATGAGTGCGCACTGTCACAAGTTGTTACCCATCCTGATAATACTTTAGATGTTGCTAGGGTGTAAAACTCCAACAACCAACCAAGCTGATCCCATTTTGGCACCCAGACCCACCAGTAAACCAAGGCATTGCTGAGGATCTGCTCGGGTGGGCTGTGCCACTGACCTCGTTTACACATCAAGATGGCGCGCATGTGGGATCGTTCAATATTGTCCTCAGGCCTCCAATCACAGGAGCTCTACTGGCCAATCTAGGCACTAAGTCAACGTGTCCAACGCAGCTTATGTCTACTGGAGAGTAGTTGTGCTGAATCTCCACACACCACAACTCTGCAAGCAGAGGTGTGGCTGGATAAAAGACAAAAAGACATCGTGGGGCTCCAGTCCAGGCATATTGAGAGATGGCAATGTTAGCTAGTCTTCCATTTGACTCAGCCGGGAATCGAACCCACGATTCGAGACTGGCCTTTGCCACCTCTTCCAGCTTCTGTAAGTTTTATTTCTTTTTAATGGAAATAAACAATTATTTAAAACTAAATGTTGACCAGCTCGATTAAGACTATGAACTTGATTATAATTAAATAATAAATAAATTGTCTCAAAAACCTTAAATACTACTCTATCTGTCCATTATCCAAATCGGTCACAATGCTTCAATTATGCTTGATTTCGTTGGGGGGGGGTGGAATTAATTTTCTCGAAAACCTTAGATACTAGTCTAGCTCTCCATTATCCAAATCGGTCACAATGCTCGCATTGTGCAATGACATGCCTGCTCTCTTCAACTAGCTGCACCTTGGACTCTTCTCCAAGTGGCTGGACGAGTTCATCTCTCCGTCCACCCAATTAGCCAGTGGGCTTGCACACCTTTCCCGCTATTGGCCACAACTCGCCAATGTATCATCATTTCTTGACGAGCGGGCGGTTCGCAAACATTTCCACCCACTAACCCTACTGCTGTATTTCTGTGTCTTTTCTTTGCCCGGGTACTATTTTGATTGCTGAATAAAACCCTTTTTAAACTGCAATTGTGCATCATTGTCATGCCTTAGCCGAATCTCACAACTTTAAAAGCTGAGCATATGGTAGTTACTGAGTGATGACCCGGTCACATACACTTTTTAGTGGACGTAGTTGAACGTAGTGGAGGCTACCATAGTAGAACGTAGTTGAACATAGTTGAACGTACCCGCATCCATACTTGTCTATAATGTTAACTTGGTAATAACATGGGTGAGCCGTGATGTCCGTTATAATTTTTGGACATGTGCAAAAGAGTGCTACGTTAGAGGCTGAATTTTCATCCGGGATACTAACATACTCTAGCATACTCTAATGTACTCTAGCATTCTCTAGCAGGCTCTAGCATACTCTAGCCTATTAGGATGAAGCCCTGGTCACATAGCAGTTATTGGACATAGGTTAACGTAGTGGAGGCTAACATACTTGAACGTAGTTGAACGTACCAGCATCCGTACTGTAATGTATTTATCCATACCGTAACATATTTATCCGTAACAAAACCTGCCGTACCTTAACATATTTCAATGTAGTTTAACATACTTACACCATGTTCGACCCACGTTAGACTCACCTACGTTCAACTATGTCCACTAACGTGTATGTGACCGGGGCATAACATTCACTCACACCTGTCAGGCATAATTATGGTTCCGACCAGATGAACCTTGCTGCACAAGACACTACAAGGGCTTCCTGCAGCTATTGCCTGCATCCATCACAGGGCAGACATGTGGCTAACTAAGAAGGACATGTTGGGGTGGGTGGGTGGTAGCAGTTATTGGGAGAAGCCTGAACTTAAAGTTGCATGGTCCGATGAAACGTATTTTTTTCAAAACCAAAACACTTATATAAATTTGGTTCTATATATCCAACTTAGATACTAGTGCATTAGCTAAGGATTGGGAAGATCAGTGGATTTATTACCTCATCCCCTTGGACACCAAATTTGATCCAGGAACACTCATTAAGCAATTAGGTCAATCTCGTGGCCTAATTACCCATACTCTCATTCCAACTACCATATATGTAATGCAGTGATCGCGAGATGTCAATAGGCATCATAGCTCGAGGACTTTTGGAAAGCTTGTCGAAAGTATTTTGGGTTCTTTCAGCTCAAATTGCTTCAAAACTATCTATTTTTCATCAAAGTTACTCCGGATTAATGATTACTAGGTTATAACGATCAATTTGGTATATTTATCTAAAAAATAACAAATAAATTCAAGCGCCATCGGACCATGCAACTTTAATATAGTGCATTTATCGATAAATTTGGTTTATCTTATTTGTTGTTGTTTTTGGTGAGTTTTCAGTCACATTGGCATACTGAAGGCTCCAATTCTGCAGCACTGTATGGGCACCACCACAGTCACATGTGGCCGGGAGTTGGCTTCCGGTGGGTAGTGGTCGCGGACATCAGGAGGGGGAGCAAGGGGGTGGGTGGGTGGGTGCCGGGGTAGTGCATGAGGGCAGAGAGAGAACAGAAATAAGGAGCCCAACCCTCGTCCTCTCAGAGGGCTTTGGTTTATAAAGAGAAATAAAATATATTATAGATATGAATGAAAGTCACCTTGGATAGCTGTCCCCAAAAGAAGCGAAAATCTAACTTCGGCTAGCATTTCTGCAATTCTTTATCAGTATAGCCAGGCGCAGTGGACGAATTGGTAGAGCACAGGCCTCCCGTATGGGAGATCGGGAGTTCTATTCCTGGTCGAGTGAAACCAATGACTTACACAATTGATACTTGTCGCTTCCTAGCCTGGCACTAGGCATCAATAGGATAGGGCAAGGACTGTCAGGATAATGTGACTGAGTGGGATATCAGTTCATGGTGCTGGCAGCCTGATTTCTCAGTGGGGCAGTGCTATGAAGTCACCATGAGTGTGCACTGCCTCAAGTTGGTACCCGTCCTGATATGACCCTAGATGTTGCCAGGACGTAAAACTCTAACAACCAACCAACTGTGGGAGTTTTAGAAGCCAATGAGGGGCTGTCTGGCCCTTATTGTGGGAATCAGCAAACAAGGGGACACAATCTGCAATTCTTGGAAATAGCTTTCAGCAAATTTGTAATATTTGAAGGATATCATTTTGACTGCGATTCACAGAGCATTCGGGCGAAAGCTTAGTCACATCAGGTGAAAAGAATGTGTGGTTATTTGTGTGAAATGGTGAGATCATAATATTGCAAATGAAGCTTCTCCATTTTAACTTACAGATTAACTTACAGATTGTCCATGATGTTCGCAACATGGGTAATTGAATGAACGAGACTGTGAATCTCAGTAGATTAGGCACTGTGGCGCCGACTATATTCTATTCTTCGAACTAATAACTTTGGCCGCTGATCGATGCGCCACCTACATGATACTTCTTGAACTCCTTATTGCGCAGTTAACTTAATTACGCAGTTAGTTTAATATCAGATTGTGGCGACACCTATATTCGAGTTTAGAACTAGAAATGGTCGCCGATTGACCCGCCACCTGTAGGGATTTCCAGTCAAAGCCGATGACGTGGCACTGGATATCTTCACTTCGACCAGACTTTTCAAACCGAGAGGACGTACTTCTTCCGACAAGATTTCTTAAAATGCCGCCCGTCAAGAACACAAAGGCTAAGAAATCAAAAGTAGGTGATAGTGACAATGCTGGACCTGCGAAGAAGAAGAAGAAAACTAAGGTTGGTGCGAAGTCAGTGGCTTTATCTCCGAATTCGACGACGGAAAGGCATACTCGTTCCAGCCGAACAAAGGACCGGCGCGAGGATCGATCAGTCGATTCGGACCAAGAACAAATGGATGTTACGATCAACGACGATTCGGGATTAACCGTGGCTCTGGCTACTATACAGAAGCAGATGGCAGAGATTAATGCTGGGATAAACTCACGTATTGATGAACTGCAGAAAAACGCTGACAAAAGAAAATCGAGATCTCTTTCTCCCCGCCGGCGCCACCGTGACGTCACGCCACGTGATGGCGGCCATGACACCTTGCTCGGCAGATCTGATCGGGACGGATCCTTCGAACCGACAAGACGGCGTTCCGGCTCGCTACAATCGGCTGGGACTTCATGGGATGCTGGTCACAGATACCGGCGACGTTCTCGCGAAAAATCCGAGTTCGAGCCGTACTCCTACGCTGAACGGGACCGTCGTACCTGTCTCGGTGCTGAGGCACACTCAGTCGACGTACTATCTCCGGGAGGTGGACGTGATGGCGAGCGGGAAGACGCAGTCAACGAGCTGCTGGTGGCGGCCGGATCGGCCTTGGGCAAGAAAAGAGGTACGAATAAAATTCTCGCTCCCCATAGATATGTAATAAGAGGTAGCAAAAATGATAAGATCGGTATGGAAGAGGCTACTTGGCCTGAGTACCTAGCGGCACTATGCCGTATGTGCAAGGACAGAAAGCTCCCCAGAAACTGGTCCCACCATGTCTTTGAGCACATGCACCAGGTTCTCACTATGGCAGGAAACTGGGATTGGCACACTTGCCGACAATGGTCGGAGACCGTCTTCACAATGATTGCGGACGGTCGTCTCCCACAAGCCTGGGACGACGCGTACGCTATCAAGGACGTCCAACGCGACATCTGTGCAATTGGTACGCGCGTCGACAAACAGGCTGGTCGATACCGTCGACAGGAGCCGGCCGCGGCTGCCACTGTATCATCGGCGTCTGCACACGCCAGTGGTAGAGTGAGTGAATATAGTCGACCTGAATACAACAAGGACGTCGATGGTAAGCCATGTCACGCCTGGAATATCGGTAATGACTGTGGTTTTGCCACATCCCACGGCATTCAGCCCGAGAGGCGCTGTCACCTCTGCGCGTGGTGTGCAAATAAAAATAAGAAGGCCAATCCGCACCAAGAAAAATTGTGCCAGAACAAAAGGAGATTCCAGGAGAGGATCAGCAACAACGAGAAAGGTCAAGCGAAGGATTTTCAGTAGGTGGCCGAGCTGACCCCGCTCACTCTGTCCACGTCGGTTATGCTAATGCGGGAGGTGCGACTCAGCGCACCGGTGATCGACATCGCTCTATTGTAATGACTCGTGAACTGGGTCAAGAAACCAAGGCGCGCGGAAATGTTTTGATTAATAGCCAGGCCGGTATCGGACCCTTATCAGCCGGAGTGAACTTTGGACTTTCACGTGCAGGCACGAATGGTGCTGAGCGAGAATGCGTTCACTCCCTGGTTGTTTCTACTGTAGGCTTGGCTGAGTCGGACAATGCTGTGCCTGTTCATACGATAGACGCTGGTGACGGTGCTGGGAACGCTGGGATGTACGCGCCGGTCTGGCGGCCGGGAGATGGACATGAACCACTGGATCCTCCGATTGAAGGTAGGGAGAGTGTGTCGGTATGTGATTTGGGATCTAACGGGGGTGTCAGTGGTGTATCAACACGATGTGGGGACTCGCCTGATAGGCTGCTGATTGATGATCATGTTGATACAGACGACGTGGAATACGTTATTTTGAACATTAATAATGATCAGCTACCATCTTATAACCCACCCCATACCCCGGTCACGTATAGGCACATACTCGATGATATCTGGCCGCACCCGGTCGATAATATATGGGCAAAACATCTAGTCTATCTAGACATCTATATGCACGTGAGGGCCGGTGCCCTACCAAATTACATAGGCCCCAGGATACCCATACCATCGGGTTTGAACATTGGCGTATGGAGGGAGCTATTGTCCGACTATCATGATAAACAATTGCTAGACTTTCTGGAGTACGGGTGGCCTGTAGATTATACCGGTGACCGCCCCCCAGTCGCGTCGGTGGCGAATCATTATGCTGATACGGACAGTGAGGCTCATATGACCGAATACATTAACACCAAACTTAAGCATGGTGCCCTTGCTGGCCCATTTGACATTCCGCCGTTCCGTCCATGGACTCAGGTTAGTCCTATGATGACGCGAGAAAAGCGTGGTACGACTAAGAAGAGAGTCATCGTTGACCTGAGCTACCCAGCTGGCGCTAGCGTGAACTCCGGTATCAGGAAGGCCCAGTACCAGGGGCAGCCGTACACCTATACGCTTCCTGGTATCATCGACTTGGCCGATGAGGTCACGCGGCTTGGAAAGGGTGCACTCATCTGGTCTGTGGACTTGGCCAGGGCGTACAGACAGCTTCGTACCTGTCCTTTGTCGACCCCGCTCCTTGGCATCACGCTCAAGAAAAAGATATACATAGATCTGGCACCGCCGTTTGGTTGTCGCACGTCTTCGATGGCTTGTGCCCGAACAACAAACGCGGTGGTATACCTTATGAGGAAGCGCGGCCATCACGTTCTATGCTACCTCGACGACTTTGTCGGGGCGGCGGGAACACTGGACGAAGCGTTAAGAGCCTACCGTGAGATCATTGGCCTCGCTCTCCGTCTTGGCCTGGACCTGGCCACAGAGAAGTGTGTCTCGCCCACAACGGAGGTCTCATGGCTCGGGTTCACAGTCTCCACAGACGACATGACTATAACAATACCACAAGATAAGCTTCAGGAGGTTATCAGAGAGTGCGAGGTGTGGAAGAAGAAGGTTCTGGCGTCTCGTAGGGAGCTCCAGCGCCTCGTCGGACGTCTACAGCATATTGCTAAATGTGTGATCGCGGCTAGGAGGTTCATGTCGAGGATCCTTAATGCCCTAAGGAACGCACCACACAGGGGCAAGCACATCGTGCCTCCGGAGCTTGCACTCGACGTCGGCTGGTTCACACGGTATGCCGCCAGGTCGAACGGACTGGTCCTTCTCCCTCCCTGTGCTCGGGAGCCTTGGGTCATTGAGTGCGACTCCTCGCTGAGGGCTGGGGGAGCGCATTCGACTACGACCTATTATGCAGCCGAGTACTCACAGGAGGTTTGCGATAAGCAATATGGGATTGCGCAGCTCGAGGCGATCAATCTGGTCGTTGCACTAAAACACCTCTCTCCACATGAGGCCCATAAATACACCATCATAATAAATACAGACAATGCAACCTCACAGCAGGTGCTCAGCTCCGGGGCAGGTCGTGACCAAGTCATATGTGCCTGCGCTCGCGAAATCTGGCTCTTTGCCGCACAAAGAAGCACGGACATTCTCGTACGACATAAACCAGGAAAGGACATCATCCTTGCTGATGCTCTGAGTCGTATGTGTTTCGACTTGCGTGCAAGGAGCCTAGCACAGAGACTTGTTGCTGAGGCAGGTCTGAAACTGGTCATTGTGACCCATGACAATGCTTTAACACACAACCTGTAACCTGGGATCGATATTAAACCTTTTTTGCCTTCTCTCCCCAGGTTACTCACAACGTCACCATCAGCGGCTTCTTGATGCCATTAGGGCGGGGCTGGCGGTTGGGACCTGGAGGAATAAGGCAGCTCAGGCAAAGGAATACTACATCTATATGCAAGAACACCAAGCAGACCCGTTGCAACCGTCCCAGTATCATATTATGTCGTATCTATTACATCTTAAAGATCGACTTTCCTCACCGAGTGCCATATTGAACTATCTGAGTGGCGCCCGCACATGGGTCCTGTCATTTGACGGCAGGACGACTTCATTTGACACGTACCTGGTTGGCCTCCTCAAACGAGGCATTCAGAGGGAGTCACGTCATGTGCCTGTCCAGGCCCCTCCTCTGCTACCTATAGATGTTCGGAATATCATCACTTTCTTCCGGACAACTGGTCCAAATGGTCACGTACTGGTGATAGCCACTATCATCGCATACTTCACACTCCTTCGCCAGAGCAACTTGTTTCCTAAGGTTGGCAGATCTGACCCAGATCACTATCTTCGCGCTAAGGATGTGAGGCTGACCGCAAAGGGCATCAATGTCCGAATCCGTTCATCAAAAACCCAGTACAAGTCATCGTCTCCAAGAGACATCATCGTTCCGGCGATACCTGGATCGCCCTACTGTCCGCGTCAAGCGTGGAAACAATACGTGTCCATGACACCAATTCACCCCGATGGCCCTGCCTTCCTGACGATCAACGGATCACCCCTACGTGCAACCGCGTTGCTCGACACCATACGACTGGCCTTGTCCGTGGCAGGCCACCCGGCCCCTGCGGCCATCACCCTGCACAGCCTGAGACGAGGCGGTGCACAAGCCTGTGCCCTGCAAGGATCGACAATCAATAACATCAAACAGCTGGGTCACTGGACCTCCGATGCGGTGCATGATTATGTGCCAAGGCAGTCGGTTTCATCGGCTCCCAGGACACTTGCTCTACTTTTTGGTTAAGTGCCTGTAATCCTTGAAATATCTAAGGTCATTGTCATCATCAAGAGTAATGTAACAAGCTAACTAGAAAGAATTAAATTGCCACTTTATACTACTGTCTCGTTCTGTTTTCAATTGTCCATGATGTTCGCAACATGGGTAATTGAATGAACGAGACTGTGAATCTCAGTAGATTAGGCACTGTGGCGCCGACTATATTCTATTCTTCGAACTAATAACTTTGGCCGCTGATCGATGCGCCACCTACATGATACTTCTTGAACTCCTTATTGCGCAGTTAACTTAATTACGCAGTTAGTTTAATATCAGATTGTGGCGACACCTATATTCGAGTTTAGAACTAGAAATGGTCGCCGATTGACCCGCCACCTGTAGGGATTTCCAGTCAAAGCCGATCACGTGGCACTGGATATCTTCACTTCGACCAGACTTTTCAAACCGAGAGGACGTACTTCTTCCGACAAGATTTCCCTCCCACCCACCCAACTAGTATGATGTACCGATAGGGTTAAGTGCCTGTAATCCTTGAAATATCTAAGGTCATTGTCATCATCAAGAGTAATGTAACAAGCTAACTAGAAAGAATTAAATTGCCACTTTATACTACTGTCTCGTTCTGTTTTCAATTAACCTACAGATTAACTTACAGATCCTCTTCTGGCTGATCTAGGCCATATTGGGCTTCTAATGCCAGCTCATTATGGCAAACGAAGGAAGTTTTTTTGTGTGCACACATATGGAGATTGATGGTGCCCTGAAGTCATATAATTGCGGGTGTCCTCTCCAATGTCTATCCAGCCTTCTCTCAAATGCTTCTACCGTTGGTTGATGAAATGCAGCTGGGAGTGGTTTATGTCATAAGCGGTGGTGGTTGGCAGCGAATAGTTGCATAAATTTGATAAGGAGCAAACTGATAAGTGGCAATCTATACGGGCAAGGGACAGTAGTGTAGATCGCGGGGTCGTTGGTTCGAACCCTGATCGAGTCACACCGATGACTTAAACATTGATAATTGTCACTTCCTAGCCTGGTGCTCAGCATTATTAGGATAGGGCAAGGACTGATTGGCTCAGTGTCAGGATAATGTGACTGAGTGGGATATCATGTCATGGTGCTGGCGGACTGGTCTTCTAGTGGGGCAGCACTATAAAGTCGCTATGTGTGTCCACTGTCCTGATATGACCTTAGATGTTTCAAGGACGTAAAACAACAACACACACAAATACCAACACCGTTCCATTAGAAATAATAATGACATAGCAAAATTGGTGTGTGAATACATTTGAGCACCTTCAAGGTATATAATCCAATGGCTTTGAATTTCTGTGCCATATTTCTTTAGACAAATATAGTAGGTTAATCGTTATAATATAATTTATTTGAGTTTAATATAGACTGTTTTTTCTATGTTACAAGTTTAACTTTGCAGATATCAAACGATACATTAAACAAAAATTAATGTTGATATCCCTGGAGAAATTCTGGATAAGGGTTTTGTGTACCAATTTTTAACCATGGCCGTAATCGATTAACACAACCCGGGCGACTCGGCTCACCTGAGTCGCCAGAATTTCAAATAGAACACCGCAAGTGGAGTCGACAAATACACATGCCGTGTGCAAAACGACCCAACCCCAGTAACCCACCTCTTGGCTGGTGTTTGCGAGGAGCGATGACGTAAACATCTGAGCTGGTACCTGTAGCATAACCGCTACCAGTACAACTCCTACGTGTTGTTTTAATGATTTTTTTTTTAATAACCCAAATTGTCAGCTTCTACAATCATAAAATATGTTAAATCCTATTTTGCTGTACATATATTGGTTATTGAAAAAGCTATTAAGCTTTAGATTAAACCACCATTTTGTCCACCCCGAGCATATTCGTTTATTCAACCCGAGTCTGTAGGATGTGCGCCTGCGCCAAAAGTGGCTCGGGTGACCAGAGTTGATTAATCGATTACGCCCCATAGTATCATAGGACAGGATCACCAAACTGCAATACATGTTTTAATATCATGTAAATCGGTATCTAAGTTGCAAACGTAACACCGAATCCAGTTAGGAGTTTTCATATAGCAAATTTGACGCTTTCAGCGGATTATGCGAAATTATCTGTACGATGTCTTATCATTTTCTTTTTCCCCATCTCTCCTTTTTTTTCCTTGAGTGAAATGACCTTCAGCGCACTGGGCTGTTGACCTTTACCGATACTTAGCTGAGAATAACCATAAGGGTGGTCTCATTTGTTTATTTGTTCATTTGTACGATCATTGTTTTGTCATTGTTTTGTTCGTTCTTCTATTCATTCATTCATTCATTCATTCATTGTCATTTCCATCGTTTATTCCCAAACTAACTTGCATTTTCATTCTTTTCTTCCTTCTTTGATTCTGTCATTCTTTTTCTCTCCTGTCTTTGCTTGTATGACTGCTTGTTATTTCGTGTGCTCATTCTTTCATTTGTTCATTTAGATTTTGTTCATTTATTCATTCGTTCTGCCATTGATTAATTCACTCTTTCATTCTTCGGTCTAATAAATATGTTAAATCCTATTTTGCTGTACATATATTGGTTATTGAAAAAGCTATTAAGCTTTAGATTAAACCACCATTTTGTCCACCCCGAGCATATTCGTTTATTCAACCCGAGTCTGTAGGATGTGCGCCTGCGCCAAAAGTGGCTCGGGTGACCAGAGTTGATTAATCGATTACGCCCCATAGTATCATAGGACAGGATCACCAAACTGCAATACATGTTTTAATATCATGTAAATCGGTATCTAAGTTGCAAACGTAACACCGAATCCAGTTAGGAGTTTTCATATAGCAAATTTGACGCTTTCAGCGGATTATGCGAAATTATCTGTATGATGTCTTATCATTTTCTTTTTCCCCATCTCTCCTTTTTTTTCCTTGAGTGAAATGACCTTCAGCGCACTGGGCTGTTGACCTTTACCGATACTTAGCTGAGAATAACCATAAAGGTGGTCTCATTTGTTTATTTGTTCATTTGTACGATCATTGTTTTGTCATTGTTTTGTTCGTTCTTCTATTCATTCATTCATTCATTCATTCATTGTCATTTCCATCGTTTATTCCCAAACTAACTTGCATTTTCATTCTTTTCTTCCTTCTTTGATTCTGTCATTCTTTTTCTCTCCTGTCTTTGCTTGTATGACTGCTTGTTATTTCGTGTGCTCATTCTTTCATTTGTTCATTTAGATTTTGTTCATTTATTCATTCGTTCTGCCATTGATTAATTCACTCTTTCATTCTTCGGTCTAATAAATTCTGTTTCTTCTTTCAGTTGGTCATTCCTTTCTTTCTTCATTTATTCATTCGTTGTTACATTATTTTGTTCTTTGATCCTTTCATTATTTTGTCATTTAGACTTTTCTTTCGATCATTCTTTCCTTCTATTGTTCTTTCCTTCTTAGGTTCTTTTATTTTGTTCTCTTATTTTCATTTATTGTTTCACTCCTCTATTATTTCATAGCCTCGTTCTTTCCTTCTTTTGTTTTGTTCTTCCATTCAAATTTGAGTGATTTCGAGAGGTATTTGATCGACAGAAAAAATATTCGGAGCAATTTTCATACACAAACGCAGAGCGGCACCTAGCAGATGCATACCTGGCCTCGGTCTGGTTTCAACATGGCCACGGGGTGAATATCATCAATTGCCTCCAACTATCATCTTCTCGTACAAAACGCTGATACCTATATGTAGGCCTATACAACAATAACAAGTGGTATCATGACATTGTACTAGTCTGCACTGACCTCTCAGGCAACTAACCACATAGACAGGTAGGCCTGGGTAGTGTTGTGATATCAGGGACCATAGGTGGTGTAATGGTTAGCACACTGGCCTGGAATGCAAAGAGATGTGGGTTCGAGTCCCGCTCTAGACGCAATATTTCCCCTTTTCATTATCCCCCTGACACTGGTTGCCATGACAATGATCCATTACAAGCTACGTGATGTATGGTTGTTGTGCCTACCCTGTGTATGTATGTGTTAGTGCATTGTCTGTATGTATGTAATTGCAAGCATTAAAAGACTTACAATTCCAGGTGGATGAGTGTAGTGGTCCGCACTGACCTCTCAGGCAAGTAACCACATAGATAGGTAGGCACGGGTAGTGTGGTGACATTAGGGAGCCTAGGTTGTGTAATGGTTAGCCCACTGGCCCGGAATGCAAAGAGATGTGGGTTCGAGTCCCGCTCTAGGCGCAATATTTCCCATTTTCTCCACGACAATATTAAGAGTCTTATCACGCAAAACACTGCTACCTAGATGTATACCTTAATACAAATACACAGGTAAAGAACTTATCTTCAGATGTTGCTATGGTTACGCCACTGTCCCGCCCCATTGGAGGTCAAACGGGTACACTCACCTGCAAATTTGAAAAGAGAAGGAAGAGTTTAATAATGTATCATGTCAGTGTTTCAAGCGATTTAAATAAGACAATATCTGGAATGGGATTAATAGATTATCAGCATACAACATATACAATGTGTGTGTTTGTACTTGAAAATTGATAGCCAGTATTTAACACAACAACAAGGACTGTGTAGCAAGAGGTGCTGCTTATCCGCACAATGCACATCCTTTTACCGTAATTCATGACACAAGACAGCATTAGGTACAATGGGCTTTAATTCACATATAGGTATATCATCAGTACAGTGTATTTGAGTAATTCATGAGAGCAATACATATGAGTCACTGAACCGGAACCGCCGTCGATCTGCTTCTTCTTCGTAACCCATGCTGTTAGTTTGAATTGGGCGAGACTCGAACCCTCAACCCTATCCAGTCAATTTTGTCTAGCGGTGTGGGTGGGTAGGCTAAGAAAGCTGGATGGTGTGAAGATGGCAAAATCCGAGCGATATTAAGGCGCCGCGGCATTGGCGAATGCAAATAAAACAAAAAGCAGAAATCTATTCACTGCTACAATTTAATTCTTTGAAATAATGTTATTTAGGAGCATAACTTACTCAATAAGTTTGGCGTTATTACGAATGTAAATAAAACAAAAAGCTGGTTTGTTTTCACCGCGTAAACCGGAAGAGACGTGAACGCGCGCCCTCCTATAAGCTACATGATCTATGTTACAAAGTCTAACCAGATGGTATGATCCAATTTGGAAGCATGTTGGATTGCTTCCTGTGTGACAGGTTATATGTTTAAACTGCAACCGAATCAAACCAATGATTTACAAACTTTATACTTCTCGCTACATAGTCTGCCACTTTGCAGTAATAGGATAGGGTTATAAGGACTGGTTTTGTCAGTATTAGGATAACGTGACTGAGTGGTATATCAATTCCTTTGAGGGGCCACTAGCACCCACAAATAAAAAGTCACCATTAGTAAGCAATGCACCGTCATAATGCAGTGCTCTTGCTGATGTGATCTTAGATGCTGCCAGGAAGCAAAACCCCAAACACACACCAACAAGACAAGGTAAGTAAAGTAAATGTCACACCGGAAGTAGCGCTTGGCATACGACTTTCTGCCATGTAGTAGCAACAAAAGGGCGGAAACGGGATTTGGCGCCGGGCGGGAACGGGCAAGACTGGCTGTTCCTTTCTCCTCCCCCACTTCCCCCCCCCCCCCCACCCCCCCCATACCTAACCTGCATGCCCCTTCCCCCTATCCCCCCTCACGCTCGCCCACTTCTCTCTCGCTCTGTCTCACTGTCTCATGCTCTCTCACTCTCTCTCACCCTCTCTATCTGTCTCTCACTCTCTTTTCCTCTCTCACTCTCTCTCTCTCACTCTCTCTCGCTGTCTCTCACTGTCTCACTCTCTCTTGCCCTCTCACTCTCTTTTACTCTCTCACTCTCACTCACTCTCTGTCTCTTACTCTCTCTTACTCTCTTGCTCCCTCTCGCTCTCACTCTCTCTCACTCTCTCTTGCTGTCCATGCTATCTTACTCTGTCTCATTGTCTATCACTCTCTCACGCTCTCGCTCTCTCTGTCTCTTACTCTCTCGCTCTCTCTAACTCTCTCTTGCTGTCTCACTCTCTCATACTCTCTCTCATTGTCTATCACCCTCTCGATCTCTCTCACTATCTCTCTTTGTCGCTCTCTCACTCTCTCGCTCTCTCTCACGATCCCGCTCACTCTCTCGCTCTCTCTCACTCTCTGCCTTTCTCGCTCTCTCTCACTATCTCACTCTCTCTCTCGCTCTCTCGTTCTCTCTCACTCTCTCTCACATACCCTTCTCCGCCCCTGCCCCCATTCCTCATCCGTTCCGTGGTCTGCCGACGCTAAGAAGAAACTTAAACACGCCGGTTTTAAGCCGCACACACGTTTCACCAATACAACAACGCCGAATCGGTAGAGCGCAGGCTTCCGGTGCGGAAGGTTGGTTGGTTGTTGGAATGTTACGTCCTTTTAACATCTAAGGTCATATCAGGCCGGGTACCGACTTGTGACAGTGCACACTCATAGCAACTTTATAGGGCTGTCCCACTGGGAAATCAGGCTGTCAGCACCATGACCCAATATCCCACTCAGTCACATTATCCTGACACTGACATAACCAGTCCTTGTCCTATCCTATTAATGTCGAGTGCCAAGCTAGGAAGCGACAAGTAGGCCTATACATTTTTTAAGTCATTGGCTTGACTCGACCGGGAATCGAACTCCTGATCTCCCACACGGGAGGCATGCACTCTACCGATTCGGCCACTGCGTGCGGTCTGCCATGCGGAAGGTTGGGAGTTCGAACCCCAGATGACTCAAAGCAATGACCTATAAAATTGATATTTGCCGCTCAGCATTAATAGGATAGGACAATGACTGGTTAGCTCAGTGTCAGGATAATCTGACTGAGTTGGATATTGGGTCGTGGTGCTGGCAGCCTGGTCTCCTAGTGGGGCAGCACTATAAAGTCTCCATTAGTGCGCACTGTCATACGTTTGTGCTTTCCTGATATGACCTAAGATGTTGCTAAATATGTATTCTATGTGTACTTCACGTTGGCTATCTTATAGGTGGAGTTGCAGTGACCTGGATACCAGGTGTTCGTGATAAACTGCACGGGTAGGTCTTGAAGGCCAACCAGAATATTAGCTTACTCTTGTCTTTATTTTATGTAATAGATTAATAATACAAATATAAATAACTAGTAAAAAGTGTTCTGTTCCTCCATTATTTCCAAGAGCCAAATAACGATGTATTTTCGTCATTCAAATCTGTTCACTGGCATCAAAGCTTACTTTTTTTGTTTTGATTTCATGTCCTGGGAACATCTAAGATCACATCAGGACAAATACCCATTTGTGACAGTGTGCACTCATTGCGACGTTATAGTTCTGACCCACTGGGAGACCAGGCTGCCACCACTATGTGGTGTTCTCTGTGGTGGAGTGGTTAGAGTGTCTGACCTTTTTCTAGGTTGGACTCCCTGTGCCCCAACATCTGCCAATTTGGATTTCCACCGCTGTGTATAACTTACAGCGTCATCAAAGGCCAGTTGCTCTCATACCATGTCTATGTGGTGTGGGAGGTTAAGAGTCCCTTGGGTCAGTAAAAGTGTAGGCTCGGACCATCTGATGGTGAAAAGAAGTCTATTCAGACTTATAAATCTTTAAGAAATATCCCACTCAGTCACATTATCCTAACACTGAGCCAACTAGTCCTTGCCCTATCCCAATAAAGCTGAGCGCATGGGTAGCAGACGACAAGTAGACATTTCAAAGGCATTGGTTTGACCAGGCCAGGATTCTAACTCCCGACGTCCCGTACAGGAAGCCTGCGCTTTACCAATTTGACCACCACATCCGGTATTTGCATAAACAAAGGCATAGCTCATATCATATTGCACACTGAGTTCATGTTCGCTTCCCCTACCATTATCCAATGTTATCACAAATTGTGCTTTACATAAAGATGTAATAGTAGGTTATAGGCCAGCCAGAATGGGAGACTCTGCAACTCACTGTGTTATTTCCTTACTATGAAATACATTAATAATACCTACATAACCCAGTTTCCTTGGGTTTCTCTTACCACTACTCCGAAGTAAGTATACTTCCCGGCACGCGCACAAGCCGGGACTGACCGGTGGTGGCGCTAGTGTAGGCAACACCGGGGCAAATACGGGCAAGTCAACGATTGGACATAATACATCGAGAAGTAATAATAATAAATAATAATCATAATTATTAGGTTAGAGCTCCGCCCCTTTTATATACGCATGATACATTATACATGCTCTATATATATGTGGTGTATAACGTATTATGCGAGTATAAAAATACGAACGGAATTGTTTCCTTATTATATCTATATTATTATATTACTTGATACCATTGTTATTCTCCGTAAGACTCCTCACTTGACAGGTGGCGCCTCCTGTGCTCACACCCCCCCCCCCCTCCACCTGGTCGACATTGTCAGTCGCACCAGAGGATTTTTTCTTTATATATATATATATATATATATATATATATATATATATATATAGTATAGTTATACGAGTCTTACCTTGGTACAGATGATGGATAACTGTTGTTTTACCGAGGTATAAGCCTCGGATAGATGTGGGCTAGGGAGAGGTAAGCACGTCCGGTACCAGCAATCTTAACCTACTTATTGAGGATAAACATGACTTTCAAACAATGGATACTATTACTTTACCGAAAAGGTACACCGACGGAATAGATGTGGCAGGGTGTGGCGGGAGGGCCCTAGCCCACATCTATCCGAGGCTTATACCTCGGTAAAACAACAGTTATCCATCATCTGTACCAAGGTAAGACTCGTATAACTATACTATTTTACCTCGGTAAACAGCCTCAGGCTAGCCTCAGGCTAGGGAGACCTTTACATAATTCATTTTTATCCTTAATATCATTCTTTCTTATTATTATAACATTCTAAATTTTTGTTCTCACCTATTCTTGTTAGTTGGCGAGAAGACGCTTTGCAACGCCGGTAGGCTTTTCTAGTCGTTTATTATAATGTTTTGCGAACGACTTAGCCGTCTTCCAGCCTGCATGCGCTAGTATTCTTTTCACAGAAATACCAAGCACCCGTGCCTTGGAGACCATGGCTCCTCTAGTTGAGTGGGAAGAGTATTTACTCGTATCCACTCCAGCCAATTTCAACACCGTAATTGTCCATCTGGCAAGTGTGTCTCGTGAAATCGCCTTATGTGGCTTTATAAAGCTCACTAATAGTTGTTGTGATGCACGTAAATCCTTTGTCTTGTATATATAAGCCCGTATGGCCGACACAACACATAATTTCCGATCATCCGGAAAACAGTCTAAGTGAACCGTTGATAAAGGGTCACCTAACGTGTTCGATTTAAGCAATTTTTCTAAATCAAACGTAGCTTGTTCCTTGTCTATTTCTAATCCAGTTAAGGATAAAGCAACAATCGTCTGTCCTCTGTGTCCGGTTACTAACAATAACAGGACCGCGACCTTAAAACCTAACTGTTTTATCTCTAACCACGAGTTGTGAGGCCAAGCCTGAAACAACTTAAATACTATAGAAACATCCCAAAACCGACTATACTTTGGTTTTGGAGGATTCCTTTGATAAATTGAACGAAGTAAATAACAAAGAACATAATGTTTTCCAACTGTTTCGCCATCAATTCTAGGTAATAAAATTGATAACGCACACCTCGCCGCATTAATCGATCCAAAGGAAAGTCCTTCATCCTCTAGAGAACGAAGAAACCGAGCTACTTGTGAAATCTTTGGATTTGTTGGCTTAACTTTCATTAACAAACAATGTACACCCCATTTCTTTAAATAGGTTGTATACATTTTGACAGTTCCTGGCCTCCAGGCATCCGGTACTATCCTATCCTCAGTAATTCTGTCCAATCCAAATTGATGTAGCTGCTTCCTTAGAAAAGGAATGCCAATAGGGGCGTCGTTGACACGTCGCCGTGAACCACTAGCGGTCCGTGGTGTGTCAGATTCCCGAGTTTTCTTGGGAATCGTATATGATCTTTTGCCAGTTGTGAAACTGCTGGCAGCCAAGGTTGCGTGTCCCAATCGGGCACCACCAGTATCGCATGTGTCCCTTCCAAGCTGATTTTTCTCACTACTCGGCTGATAATGCTAAATGGTGGGAAAATATAAAAATAATTATTTTCCCAGGTAATAGCAAACGCATCTACTTTCCAAGCATCCGGTTCAGGATGCCAAGAAACATAACAGGGTAACTTGTTATTATTTCGTGATGCAAACAAGTCAACTTCAGGTGTACCCCATTTTTCACAAACGAAGTTAAACAAAGGTGTAGAGAGAGACCACTCTAAATGGTCATGGAAATTTCTACTTTTATAATCTGCAAGTGTATTTTGTGACCCTGGAATATGCGCTACAGTCAGCCAGACTTGTTGAGCCTGTGCCCAGTTCCAAATCAGTTTAGATAACTGATTGCAAGACTTTGATTTGGTTCCACCCATGTTACGAATATATGCCATGGCAGTAGTATTATCAGTTAGTATTCTAACCTGTGATTTATTTATCTTTACTAAACTACGTAAGCCCAGATAAATAGCACGCAATTCTAGTGCATTAATATAGTCTGATTTTTCATCATCCAGCCATCTACCTCCTGTTGTGACCCCATCTCGATGAGCTCCCCAACCTTCTAATGAAGCATCAGTAGTAATTACTGTATTAGGTTCCGCCATGCGGATTGGATTTGGTGAAGTTGCTATATGTTGCATCCACCATCCAATATCCTGTATCCCTTCTTGCGAAATAAACATCTTTCGCTCAAAATTGCCTTTAGTTCGTGCCAACGCTAAATTTGTATCTATTTCTAGCGACTTAATATGGGCCTTCCCATATAACACAGCAGGTGCATATGATGTCATTATGCCAATAAGAACAGCAACCTGTCTAATTTTAGGCTTTGATAACTTAATAAGCTGAGTCGCTGTAGTCATAAACTTAATTAGTTTTTGTTCTGTTATCGACACTGTAAGGGACTGTGTATCCAGAATAAACCCTAAACATTTGAGTTGTTTTGTTGGTTTAAACACTGACTTTTGTCGATGTACATGAAACCCCAATTTAGTGAGTAATGCACATAAATCCAAAACTGCATTCACACAACCAATTTGTGTTGATGCTATAATAAAAGAATCATCTATGTATGGAAACATTATGTGACCCTTCCTCGCCATTACCGAGAAAACAGGTTTAAGCAATTTAGTAAATAAACGAGGCGCACAAGCTAAGCCATTCGGCATGCAGGTAAACTCATAGAGTTGGTTATCCCAAATAAATCGAAGACATTTTCGGTATTGTTCCATTATGGGAAGCGTATAATATGCATCTTGTAAATCAACACTAGCCATCCACGCATCTGGTGTAATCAGATCTCGTGCCGTATCTAGAGAGAACATTTTAAAATGTCGATATTCCACCCTTTTATTAAGGATTGTTAAATCCAGGATCATTCGAACATCACCATTAGGCTTCAGTCTCGAGAAAATGTTTGAAATAAACTGTCCTGAACAGTGTGTCACTTTTTGTATAATTCCTTTCTCAAAGAATTTATGTACCTGTTTAGTTAGTGCCTCTCGTTCAACTGGTTGAATGTTATATGGAAAAGGTATTATACTTTGTACAGGAATTTGTGTAAAGGGAATGTGAACACCCCTAACTATTTTTAAAATTTCTTGGTCACTAGTAATTTTGTGCCACTCAGAAATATGATTACTAATATTACCAGCCACAAAGTTGCTTACAGTTTGTGTGTTTTTAGAGGCTGCAGGGACTTGTAAAGTTTGTGTTTGGACCTCTACTTGGACCCGCCCCTGGGGAAAGGTCTCGACGAGTTGAACCCTCGGCCTATTGGCCGTGCGGTGTTGTCGGTCCAGCCTGGGCGAGCGCCCCGGCCCCGAAACCCTTGACCAAAGCTTGAACTCGGTCTGGTTCCTCTGGTGAACCGTCGTGGACGAAAATCCCCTCGTGACTTTTTGAAACGAGGAGCTTCCTGTTTCTTCTTGCCATCCATGTTTTTGCCACTCTTGGCTGCAGTCTCTACCTCTTTATAGAGGTATTGTAGTTGACCGCCAAACATCTTGGTGTTATCTAATGGTTTCCCTTTAATCGGCTCTGGAGCAAGATAAAGCGTAAACTCCTTCCCCTCATTATCGGTAACCTTCTTAGAGCGAGCCACTTCCTTGCCAGCATCTGTGCAAACTGACTTGAAGACATTTTCATATCTTCGATACGACAGGTAATTACCTGCCGCCGCTAACACTGCAATGCCTTTGTCCATTGTCTTAGCCAAAGACGAGAACTTATTTTCACTCTGCATCCTATTAGCCACAGGAACAATAGCTGTTAGGGTAGCCAACACTGCCTTATGCACTGTGTGCAACACATCCTCAAACTTCTTACGGTCATCCGTCATATTGACATCCCGATCCATTTCTTTAATGATGGAGTTGGGAACACCCTTTATGCCTGTTAACTCATCTCCTAACTTGGAGATAACCTCCGCCGGTTTAAACGTGCGGAAATGACCATTCACGGTCTCGCGCATAAGCGTAGTGGTTTTAACCCGCTTAGCCTTTGGCTTCTCCACCTTCTTAGCCACTTTAGTGCCAATGTCCGCATAGACACCTTCATATATGGTGTCTGAGTCTGATTCCGTAGAAGTAGACTCAGTGGACGAATCAGAAGAAGAATATTTCCTCTTCCTCTTCTTCTTTTTGGACTTAGTCTTCCGCTTTTTGCGAAAACCAGTCTCTGCCCACTCCTTGGTGAATTCATCACCCGAAGAAATCACCTGTTTCTTCTTCTTTCTCCGTTTAGGAGAAGGAGGAGGAGCTTTAAGCTCCACCGCTGAGTCTGTGTCCAAGAAATCCTCATACGAATCCTCTTGGACACTCGGCCTACGCCGCTTCCGAGACACGGGCGATTTGGAAGTCAAGATGTGGCTTTCCAACCGTGCAAAGCGAGCCTCCCAATCTGGAGGCGCAGGCACATCAGGCACTGCGTCCTCGTCCGGGTCGGAGAGGATATGCGCCCGGGGCTGTGTCGACGGCCCTGCCGACAACACAGGTGAGGAGTCGTACTCCTCGTCCACTCCACTCGGAACACACCCCTCGGCTGCTGCTGCACCACGCTTACTCCGCTTCGTGGCCATCAGGAACTGTAAACAAAGATTTTTGGTCAGTCCTGGTATATATATTTGTCACAATTTGGTTGTTTCAAACTCAATTGGACATCTGGTGGTGTTAGAGAACGTGTTTATACCGTTATAACCCAGGCGTAATAAGCTAAATTTGTGCATGGATTGTGGGTCAAACCCAAATCTTTACGCGGGGTCGGGACCAGTGTATCGGCCCGCCCATCCCTCTGTTCCGCACACTTCTCCCACCTGTGACTACTACGTCAACAAGTTGGAGAAAATGCTACGAAACTCGGAGAAACGCCTGAAAAAATTTGTGTCTAGGGGAGTCTATAAAAGAAACCCAGGAGCATCTCCAACATTACTCTCTATTAGAGTACGAGAGAATTTCCACATGAGATAGGGCGAAACCCACATCTCTACCCATAGTCACACGGTGACCCGGGTGTTGACAGAACCGCTAATGACCGGTTTGGTTCCTTCGAGAAACCTACTCGAGTGTTCTATCCTTGGTTGTTTATAACCAAATAACTCGTCCAAATTGGACCAACGAAAGTCTAAACTTTCCATATTGATGCTCTAATGCATCATAATTAAGCTAACCACAGTTTTTATTATACTTACTGCGTATTTGCTTGTATGTAGACTAATTTTGCCGGAGCAACCCAACGACACGTTATCCAGTCGTGAGTTGTATATGCTAATTGCTGGTACCGGACGTGCTTACCTCTCCCTAGCCTGAGGCTAGCCTGAGGCTGTTTACCGAGGTAAAATATATATATATATATGGAATGGCCAATTGAGTTGAGCGTCTGCTTCCCTTTTTTGGTAGGTCATGAGATTCAAAACTCTGTGTTCGAACTCTAGCAGAGTCAAACCAATGACTTAAAATATTTATACTTGATATTTGATCCTACGCATCCCACATTAGAGGAAACCAGATTTAATGCTGCATAGTCCGATGAAAATATCAAATTTCCAAACCAAAACAATTGTAGAGAGGTACTCAAACCCTAGCCAGCCAGGTGGGAATATAAGTCATCGAAACGCTACATTGGTTGTTTGTTGTTGTTTGTTGTTGTTTTACATCCTAGCAACATCTAAGGTCATATTAGGATTGGTACCGACTTGTGACAGTGCGCACTCATGGTGACTTTATAGTGCCGTCCCACTGGGAAACCAAGCTGCCGGCACCATGACCTGGTATCCAACTCAGTGACATTATCCTGACACTGAGCACACCAGTCCTTGCCCTGTCCTAATAATGCCGAGCGCCTGGCTAGGAAGCGACAATTATCAATTTTCATTGGCTTGACCCGAACAGGGTTCGAACCCACGACCCCACGATCTACCAGCACGGGAGACGGACGCTCTAACTCATTCGGCCATCCCGTCTGGTCCGCTACATTGGAGAGCAAATTAGGCAATCAAGGTGAAGAGAATGAGGTTTCCTAAGCCATAGATTGGATCATGTACGTGATATAACACAGCCTTCGAGGCGATACATTGGTCCATCTCGGTGGTATTTTAGGTCATCTAGGTTATATATTGGGTCATCTAGGTGAACTATTATGTCATATAGGGGATATATTATGTCATATATGGGATATATTATGCCATCTAGGTCTAGGTGATATATTGGGAAATGTAGGTGATAAATTAGGCCTTCAGTAATATGTTAGACCATCTAGTCGATGCATTAGGCCCAGCTAGATGACATATTGGATAATCTAGGTGATATACTAAGGACATTTATGTGATATAGAAGAGCTTTCAGTGATAATTTAGGTCTTTCAGTGATATCTTAGGCAATCGAGGTGACACCTCAGGGCCACCTAGGTGAGATATTGGAAGATGATATATCAGTACAATTAGGTGATATATTAGACCATATGGGCGATATGGCAGGCGATCTAGGCGATTCACAAGGACCATCTAGGTGATATATTGGACCATCAGGGTGATATATCAGTGCACTTAACTGATATATTTGGCAATTTTGGTGATATTGTAGGCGATCTAAGCGATGGTGAAAGGTGAAATATAATGGACCACCTAGGTGATATATAATGGACTACCTAGGTGATATATAATGGACAACCTGGGTGATATATAATGGACCACCTAGGTGATATATAATGGACTACCTAGGTGATATATAATGGACAACCTGGGTGATATATAATGGACCGCCTAGGTGATACATAATGGATCACCTAGGTGATATATAATGGACCACCTAGGTGATATAGTGGACCATCTAAGTGACATAATGTGGAAGCTAGGCTGCAGCTTGGAACTAGCCTACACAGACTAATTCGCGCATGCATCCTTTCGGGTCCCTTTGCATACTCAGGCAGGTGAGTAAACAGGAAGTGGCAGCCATATAGTGCTGCGACTACGGGGAATACAGCAGGAGGATTAGGAAGGTACATGACAGTTAGTAACCTCCACTAATACTTGCATAATATTGTATGCATCACAAAAAGTACCAGCAAAACTAAAGCCGTAAACTGATTCAGCATGGTAATTTCAGAAAAGAACGTGATTATTTATAGATGATTTCAAGCACCGACCAGTCAAACAGTGGCACCAATTGATGTTGTATGTTAGTAGATCACAGGGAATATACTTCGCAGAAATGATCTACTGTATTGTAGTCTGCACTGACCTCTCAAACAAGGAGCCACATAGCCAGGTGGGCCTGGATAGGGTAATGACATCCGGGAGCTTAGGTGGTGTAATGGTTAGCACACTAGCCCCGTCTGCAAGAGGTGTGGGTGCGAATCCTGCTCTTGGCACAATATTTCCCATTTTAATCCCCCCTCAACACTGGGGCCATGACCCGGATCCTGTAGAAGCTATGCACTGTGTAGTTGTCGAACCTACCCTGTGTATGTATATATAAATTAATTGCCTATATGCATGCAATTCTAAGCATTAACAAGATTTATGGATGTAAGCCATTTAAAAGACTTGCAATTCTAGGTTTGATTGATTGATTGATTGGTGGTTGCTTTACGCCGTGTCGGCAGCATAGGCCATATTCACGGCGAGAAATGTTTGTTTTTTGTTCAAACCATCGCTTTTACATGTAAAAGCAGACAATCAATTATGTGCCAATAGACACTAATTAAATTAGAAAGCTCACAATCATATATCTGTGGTCAAGGGAAACAAATTCCCATAGAAAAAGAAAAGTTTCATTAATAATTAATAGAATCCATTTAGTAAACTATATAAGGTGGTACAGTCCAGCTGCCCTCAAAAAGGCTAAAATGTTTTCCTGTTTTACCTTAGTAAAAAGGTCATGCATACTGCCTGCAGTGTAGAACCGTTGACGCAGGGCCAAAAAATCAACGCAACTTAGTAAAATGTGTTTGAGTGTCAGTGGGGACTGACACCCAATACATTCAGGGGGAGGTTCCCCCTTGAGCAGAAAAGCATGTGTAAGCCACGAGTGGCCAACACGGCAGCGACTGAGGACCACTTGGTCCCGCCGACCTCCCGCATGAGTCTGTGGTGGCTTTCCCACAGATGGTTCAATTTCTTTAAGTTTATTGATGTTTTCATCCCACTCATGTTGCCATTTGGATTTTATGTGGGTGGCTATTAGTGGTTTCAGATCAGAGTGAGGGATCAGACACGGTTCAAGATCACAGTTCAGGGCCTTCTTCGCAGCCCGATCAGCTCGTTCGTTTCCTTGTATGCCAGCATGGCCAGGCACCCAGCATAGGTGGATATCATACCCATCTGTTGTCAGTTGGTTCATTTTATAAATGACCATTGCTAGAATAGGGTGATTCGTTTTCAGTCCAGCAACAGCCAGGAGGCAAGAGAAGGAATCACTGTATATAACATAGTTAGTGTGGTTGGATACCTCGATACACTCCAAAGCGAGAAGGAGTGCTCGGGCCTCTGCAGTGAAAATCGAGCTCTGATCGGGCAAACGTACACCAAATTTTTCCCGTCGGCAGACTGCCGCAGCAGTTACCCGGCTTTGGTCTTTCGAACCATCAGTGTATATGGAGAGGTGGTCTGCAAACTGGCCTTGAATCTCTGCATGCAGTCCTTTGTACTCGAGTGGATGTGTCCCACATTTCCTCAGTTCCGTGAGTCGGAGGATAACCGATGGCTTTCTCAACGACCACGGGGGATGTTCTGAGACTTTGGCATCCTCCAACACGTCCAAATCCACGCCTAAGGCCTCCAAATGAGGTTTCATTCGGAGCCTCAGTGGCCGGATGTAATTTGGCCTGGCTTCATACCTGGATTCGTCATGTTGCTCGAATAGACAATTGTGTGCAGGATTCAATGCATTAGTTTTTATCTTGACTACATATTGCATGGCCAGTTTGATTCTCCTGTTATTAAGTGATGGTTCATTGGCTTCGACATAAAGGCTCTGAACTGGTGAGGTGCGGAAGGCCCCAAGGGCCAAGCGCAGTCCCTGGTGGTGGATCGTGTCTAGCAGCCCAATATATGATTTCCTTGCGGAACCATATACTATGCTGCCGTAATCCACTCATGAACGAACCAAGGTTCTGTACACGGAGAGCAGAACATCTCTGTCCGCTCCCCACTCTGAGCTGGACAGCACCCTCAGAATATCCAGCGTTTTCAGGCATCTTCTTTTCAGGTACTTTATATGTGGCACAAAAGACAGTTTTGCGTCGAGAATGAGGCCCAGAAATTTGGTTTTCTCAACGACTTTAATGGGATCCCCATCCAGGGTCAGCTCCGGTTCCGCATGTATTCTACGCAGCAGGCAGAAGTGCATGCAGACTGTTTTGGTCTTGGAAAATTTGAAACCGTTCAGAACTGACCATCGATGGATCCCATTTATGCTTGGTTGTAGCTGTCTCTCTATGACATTCATGTTAGCACCGCTGTAATATAAAACAAAGTCGTCCACGAAAAGACTACAGGAGACCCCCTGCTTTACAGCAGCAGCAATACCATTGACCTTGACCCCGAAAAGGGTCACGGCCAGTATGCTGCCTTGAGGTACTCCTAGTTCCTGTGAGTGTAGGCGGGAATAGGTAGTCTTGACACGGACGCGGAAATGCCTGAAGGCTAGAAAGTTCCTGATGAAAATTGGCAAGTGGCCACGAAGGCCAATCGCATGAAGATCCTCCATGATGCCATGCTGCCACGTTGTGTCATAGGCTTTTTCGAGGTCGAAAAAGACAGCCACAACGTGCTCCTTCTTAAGGAAAGCATCTCTTATGAAGGTCTCCATGCACACCAAATGGTCGAGGGTGCTGCGGCCCCGTCTGAAGCCACATTGAAGGTTGGACAGGTGGTGTCCTGACTCCAGTAGCCAGACGAGGCGGTTGTTTATCATGCGCTCCATGGTTTTACAGATGCAGCTTGTAAGGGCTATGGGACGATAGTTGTGGGCTTCACTCTGGTCTTTACCAGGTTTGGGAGTCGGTATTACTGTCGCCTCCCGCCAAGAGGCGGGGACGACACCCGACTCCCAGATGTTGTTGAAGAGTTGAAGCAACAGTCTCAGTCCATGTTCAGGGAGATGTTTCAAAAATTGATAATGAATTCCATCAGGTCCAAACTCAACTCATCCATACTGAATGGGGAGTTGTAGTGCTCCTCGCCATCGGAAGAAAAGTCCAAGAGCTTTTGCTCTTGGCGTTCCTTGACCACCCGAAAGCCCGGGAGGCAGTTTGCCAAAGACGAGTTTCCAGCAAAGGTGCGAGCCAATTCTTCACTTATTTCGTCGAGTGATGTGAGAATGGTGCCATTGTGTTTCAAGTGCTGGACTACAGAAGAATCACCTCCCCTTCGTTTGATTCTTCTGATCATTGTCCATACTTTGCCCAACGGCGTGTGCATGGTGATGCTAGAAACAAATTGTCTCCAACACTGCCTCCGCGCTTCTTTGATTGTTCTGCGAGCGCGAGCGCGCAGAATATTAAAGAGCGCCAGATTTTCAGCAGTCGGTCTCCTGTGGAATTTACGCTGAGCTTTCTTTCGTTCCTTAATAGCCCTCCTACAGCCGTCATCTAACCATGGAGGCGTCAAACGCTTGGGAGTTGCCGAGGTCTTCGGAACAGTTTTCTCCGCGATCCATCTCAGCATCTCAGTGAAGGCATCGATGTCACTGATGTCTGGAGTGAACTTCTCACAACATAGGGTCTGGAAGGTGGGCCAGTCGGCTTTACAAAGCCGCCAGCTCCTCTCTCGCTCTATGGGAGATGCCCCCCCACAATTAAGAATAATTGGGAAGTGGTCGCTCCCGCAGAGGTCATCCCAGACCCTCCACGAAAAGTCCAGCGCCAGTTCTGGTTCTACAATGCTGAGATCGATGGCGGAATATGTTCCGTAGCCGGGATGCAAATATGTGTATGAACCATCGTTCAATACACACAGAGCATGAGCGGCCACAAGGTTCTCAATTCTCTTGCCTTTAGCGTTCCTATTGTCCCCCCCCCATAATGGGTTGTGGCCGTTAAAGTCACCCATAAGTAAATATGGGGACGGTAACTGGTCCACAAGGGCGTCCAGTTCTTGTAAAGTGAGAACGGAGCTCGGAGGAATGTAAATGGAACAGAGAGTTACAGTCTTATGCAGCGTCAGACGAACAGCTACAGCCTGTAGTGTTGTGTCTAACGCCACTGGCGTACACACCACATCACGTCTGACCAAGATGGAGGAGCCGCCAGCGGCTCGGTCTCCATCTGGTGCATGCTTGTTATGAATGGTGTAGCCTTTAAGACTACAACTCTCAGAAGCTTTTATATAAGTTTCTTGTAGGCAAATAGCGAGTGGATTGAGGTTGCAACAAAGAAGAGACAACTCTTCGATGTTGCTCCTAAAACCTCGGCAGTTCCATTGAATAAGAGATGCACCTGTGACTGTCATTTTGGAGCAGTGACAGGTGTTCTCCCCCTCGCCTTTGGTTTGAGGGAGAGACTTCGACTGCGGGTTTCCACAGTCTCAGGCATCTCAATATCGGCCAGCGCCCGATATCTATTTGATGTTAAGTTTTTGGAGATCGATGACCCCCTGGACGTTTTGTCCGTAGGGGTCAAAGATCCCTTCGGAACTCGGTCCGACAAATTCTTCTTCTTTTTGGGCATTGCCGGCTCGGCCAGCGTCTGCACCGCAATACTAGTATTACTATTATTACTTTTGATCGAAACCGGCGTCGGATTTGGGAATGGGGTGAAGGCAGTGGGCTTCCCTCCAGTCAACCACGTCAGTTCAGTCTGGCATTCAATTGTCCTGTTGGAGGCTTTGGCTGCCGCAGCATAGCTCTTGGTGATTGGCGAGGGAGTATTCACCTCAGCCAGCCTTCGAGCTTCTGGGTAGCTTAGCCGCTTCTCAGTCTTGATCTGCTGAATTAGCTTTTCTTTTTTCCAGACAGGACAGTCTTTAGATATGGCCATATGGTCACCCAGGCAATTGGAACATTTTGCCTGGTTTTGACAACTGGTGTTGTCATGACCTTTTTGACCACACTTAAAACAGATGATTTCATTTTTGCATCTATCCTTGCCATGACCAAACTTCTGGCATTGGAAGCATCGAAGTGGGTTTGGGATGAAGACATCCACATTCACACTAAGGTATCCAATTTTCAAATTCTTGGGCGGAAAAGGCTTGCCAAACGTGAGGATATATGTCCCTGTTTTTATGGACTTGTTATCCCTCTTTATAACTATTCTTCGTACGTTTAACACTCCTTGAGACTTGAGCTCATGTGCTATCTCATCCTCATCAATACCATCAAGATCTCTAGTCCGGATTACTCCTTTGCTTTGAATTACAGGAATTCTAGGGGAACAAGTGTAGTGGTCTGCACTGGCCTCTCAGGCAAGGAACCACATAGACAGGTGGGTGTGAATAGGGTGATGACATCAGGGAGGCTAGGTGGTGTAAGGGTTAACACAGTAGCTCAGAATGCAAGGGATGTGGGTTCGAATCCTTTTCTAGGAGCAATATTTCCCATTTTCATCACCGCCCCCCCTCCCTCCCACGACAGGATGAACATTTATTCCAACCCACACAAGGGGGAGCCCCAGGCGGCCTTCTGGGCTAACGAGAAGGGGAACCCGGAAGTGACGTATTCATGCGCATGCCCACTTGGCTAACCCGGCGTATCTATTGTAAGCTGAGCATACATCTACAACAGCATGGGGGGAGCGCTGCCACTTAGGGCGGATGCTAGCGAGGCGCCCCCAGCGGAGGCCGTAGGAACTAAGCAAACCGCCAAAATCCCGATCTCAGGAAATGCCTGTGTAACTGTAACCATAGGCACGGTGTCAGAGAACAGGGTGTGGTGAAGATGGAGGAGGTTGGTGGAGAGCGGATGACAGTGGAGGGAGGGAGAGGCGATGAGAGGAGAGGCAAGGGGTGGGGGGGGGGGGGGCAAGGGGGAGACCATAGGAGGTGGATGTGGGGGTAGGAAGGGGAGGGAGAGAAAGGGAGAGGGACTGAGAGAGGAATGGAGATGGAGATGGAGAGGAAGAGGGAGGGGTGGGGGAGAGGGAGAATGAGGGATAGAATGAGGGGGAGAGATACGGAGAGAGAGGGAGAGAGGGAATGGGATGGGAAGTATGGGAGGAAAGGGGGAGGAAAATCAAGGGAATGGGAGGAGGGTGGGAGGGTGTGGGAAGGAATGGGATGGATAGGGAGGGACAAATAGAGAGGAGGGACGGGGATGATGAGAGGACAGATAGAGGGGAGGGATGAGGATGATGAGAGGGCAGATAGATGAGAGGGATGGGGATGATGAGAGGACAGATAGAGGGGAGGGATGGGGATGGTGAGAGGACAGATAGAGGGAAGGGATGGGGAGGATGAGAGGACAGGTAGAGGGGAGGGATGGGGATCATGAGAGGACAGATAGAGGGGAGGAATGGTGATGATGAGAGGACAGATAGAGGAGAGGGATGGGGATGATGAGAGGACAGATAGAGGGAACGGATGGGGATGATCAGAGCAGAGATAGAGGGGGGATGGGGATGATGAGAGAACAGATAGAGGTGAGGGATGAGGATGATGAGAGGACAAATAGAAGGAAGGGGTGGGGGTGGTGAAAAGAAAGATAGAGGGAAGGGATGTGTAGGATGAGAGGACAGATACAGGGGAGGGATGGTGATGATGAGAGGACATATAGAGGGAGGGATGGAGATGCTGAGAGGACAGATGGAGGGAGGGATGGAGATGATGAGATGACAGATGGAGGGAGGGATGGGGATGATGAGAAGAGACATAGAGGGGAGGGATGGAGATGATGAGAGGACAGATGGAGGGAGGGATGGGGGTGATGAGAGGACAGACAGAGGGAAGGGATGGGGATGGTGAGATGACAGATAGAGGGAGGGATGGGGATGATGAGAGGACAGATGGAGGGAGGGATGGGGGTGATGAGAGGACAGACAGAGGGAAGGGATGGGGATGATGAGAGGACAGATAGAGGGAGGGATAGAGATGATGAGAGGACAGATAGAGGGAGGGATGGGGATGATGAGAGGACAGATAGAGGGAGGGATGGAGATGATGAGAGGACATATATAGGGGACGGATGGGGGTGATGAGAGGACAGATAGAGGGGAGGGATGGAGATGATGAGAGGACAGATAGAGGAGAGGGATGGGGATGATGAGAGGACAGATAGAGGAGAGAGATGGGGATGATGAGAGGACAGATAGAGGGGAGGGATGGGGATGGAGAAGGGGTGGAGCGAGTTAAGATAAGAGAGATGGCGGAGAGGCTGGGGAGAGAAAGGGAAGGGGGATGGGAGGGGGATTGGGGTATTAGGGAGAAGGATGGATAAGGAGGCAACTGGAGGAGAGGTAGGGGAGGTATATGGAGTGGGAAGGAGAGGGAGGGGGCGGCGGAAGGGGAGAGAGGAGGACGAGGGGGGGGGGGCGGGAGGAAGCTCGAAGCCACAGAAGTAAAAGGTCATGCATGAGTGATTTCCCGACACTATCAGCAGGGGCAGGACAAGGACGCTTGGAGCTGCTCTCACCTACCGGAAGCACTGTCCACTCTCCAAGCACAGAGATAACAGCCGGCACTAAAGATCCGGACGCGACCGAATAGCGGTTGCAGCGCTTCATGCTAACTTCTGGTGCAGGTCTTAGTTGGTCTATATTACTCACTGGCCCTCTTTGAGTAGGACGGACAGGGCGCGGTGGCCGAGTCGTTAGAGCGCCAGCCTCACATGCGGGAGATCGTGAGTTCAGTTCCGGCTTGAGTCCAAACCAAAGACTTATACAATTTATAATTGTCTCTTTCTAGCCTGACGCTCAGCATTAACACGATAGGGCAAGCAAGGGCTGGTTAGCTCAGTGTCAGGATAATGTGATTGAGTGGGATATTGGGTCACGGTGCCAGCGGCCTGATTTCCCAGTGGGGAAGCACTATAAAGTCACCATGAGTCACCAGTCGGTATCCATCCTGATATGACCTTAGATGTTGCTAGGACGTAAAACTCAAACAACCAACCATTTGAGTAGCTCGGTCAGTCATTGATATATCATCTATAACTTTTATAGATGAACCTATCTCAAAAGGTGTAACGATTGACACAAAACAGCACAGAAATGGTTACACTGAAAACACAAGGACATTTGCTTCAAATAAATATGTATTCTATTGGGATTATGAAACACCATGTAAATAACAAATCAGTTTATCCTGAGCAAATGCATAAGCAGATAGTATGTTGATCGTTACAATGGACAAAGTTTTGTCCCAAATCGCTTAGCACCCTTTGAGACAGTCTCAGATATAAAATAAAGAAGTAGAATGAGATACCGCCGAATATCAGAAGGAAATCCCAATGCTAATTACAAGGCTACAACTACACTTATCTTGGCAGGCCTTGTGCTATCTGCAATGTATGTTAAATGGCCAGCCAGCTGATAAGGCGATCATGTGACCAGCAGCTGAGATAAGGCCTGACTAATAAGTAATAAAGGCAGTTGCATTACAGAGCTCAAAGTGTCCATTTGTTTATTACATAGTATCAGATGAGGAGACAATGGTGCTGTTAGGCCCCATTGTTTCTGATGGACGCTGGGCACCAACATTTTCAGCAGTAGCTTCCTGTTTGGCTCATCCACCTTCTGTATATTTATTTCCCCGGTGGCCAACTGTCCATGTCATTTCCTCCCCCGCCTCCGCCACCTCAATCTGATAACCGATGTTACACGGCCCCAGTTAAAGCTGTAAAGTGCGATGAAGTATCAAATTGTCAAAATCAAAACAATTATCTAGATCAGCTTCTACATATCTAACTTAGCTACTGATAGAGATATCACTTATTGAACATTTGTTTAAGGAATATGGAGTCATTTTAATAGAACCAGTTACTGCAGAAAGTCAATAGTGTCAGAGTTTTGGCATCCTTTGCCAAAACTAATTTTACAACGTTGCACTTTAAATATCTCCAACGTTGACCATTTGAAATAAAAGTTACTTAAAAATAAACTAACATAGATAATAATGATCCATCTAATATATTTATCTCAGAAAAATGACAGAAACTCAAAACGATCGGATTATGTAACGTTAAGTTAAAGTTGCATAGTCCGATGGTTTTGAGTTTTCAACATTTTCTTAGATAAATATATTAGGTTGATTGTTATAATCCACCGTACTTTAGCTTGAAGTAACTTTGCTTTAAAATGACTAACTTAAGCCCCAGTCACACATACCCGGATCAGGGGCTGGACGAGCCCCGAACTGCCATCCGGGGTGGTCCGGGGCGATCCGGGGTGATCCATGGCTCGTCCATGGCTCGTCCGTGCGAACACCCCCTGATCCGGCCTGATCCGTGGCTCGTCCGGCGCCATCCGGGGTCAGCCCCGGATGTTTTAAAATGTTTAAAACATCCGGGGCAGTCCGGGCTCAATCCGGCCTGATCCGTGGGTGGTCCGGGGGTGGTCCGGGTATTTCGGGGGTGGACCAGGCCTGTCTGGGGGTGGTCCAGGGTCATTTTGAGCCACGGTTGACCCGGACCATCCCCGGACTATCCAGGAGTACCCCCGGCCTAGCCACGGACCACTCCCGGACTTCCCCCATAAGACCGGGGGTGATCCGGGATAGTCCGGGGGTGGTCTGGGATAGTCCGGGTGTGGTCTGGGGCAGTCCGGGGGTGGTCTGGCCTCATCCGGGGCCGGTCCGGCCCAGTCCGGGGACAGTCTGGGGGCAGTCCGGGGCTCATCCGGGGCTCATCCGGGAAAGTGTGACTGCGAGGCAAAAATCTACGAAAACAGTGATTTTATCTGTGGCGGTCCGGGACAGTCCGGGCCTTTGGTCTGTGGGTGGTCCGGCTCAAAATCCAGGGCTCGTCCGGCTATGTGTGACTGGGGCTTTAGGAGACATTTGAAGTGTAATTATGAACATTAATTTTGGCGTGCTTGCCAAAACTCTAACCCCATAGGCTTGAATAGTAATAGATTATATATTAACTTGACTTAGCCTGCCCTTCTATGTAGCACTGCATACTTAATAAGTGCACCAGTATCTAAGGTGGATATTTAGGATTAAATCTAGATCAGTGTTTTGCTTGTGAGAATTTGATGCTTTTATCAGACTGTGCAATGAAGGCGGCCATATAGGTGTAAGCTGTGGTCACATGTACAGCATTAGGTCGACTTAGATGAGGCAAACTACATGATTTGAACTAGCGGCGCGATCACACATACAGAGTTTTCAAAGTGTGCCGCATTCAGACATGTGCATTAAATTGGCTCAGAATGATGTTTGTTTGTTGTTGTTTTACATCCTAGCAACATCTAAGGTCATATCAGGATGGGTATCCACACATACATACATTCACACATACATCCACACGTAGATCCACACGCCACACATACATCGCACAAATAGATAGATACAAACAACATACCTAAGGAAGAGATGGGAAGAGTAGGACGGTCCAAACATGTGCTCCAACCACTATCAAAAGCGTTTACCTGTTAGGAAGCAGTCACCATATGATATACGAAGAAATGGGCCGGTCCACACATGTAAGACAGTCCAAACATGTGTTCTAACCACTATGAAAGCAACTACTTGTTAGGAAACAGTCTCCATCCATGTGATTAACCTGCCTCAACTAAACCAGTTACATTCACACATGCCACTTAGGCCGACTCAAGCTAGTTTGCCTCATCTAATCTACCTCGCGAAGCGGTTGACTTGAGGTGCACTAGTTGAGTCGACTCAGCCCTAATTCGCCTGAGAGGATCGTTCACAGGCGCGATCTGAGTCGACTTAGATGAAGCGAACTAGTTGAGGCGACTTAAGGCCCATGGGTGAACGGGGCTTTAGATATATTTTACACTCAACTGGAAATTATTTTATCATCACTATGCTTTAGGACTATCCCAGTCAAAAGTTTGCGTTGGTGTCCTGCCCTTTTAACTCCTAATATCAAACATGATTGGTGGTTCACCATCACGAAAGTGTAAAATTCTCCGATTAAGTGTATATTGAATATCGAGATGGTTAAATATGAAACAGTACTCCCAATATAATGCTCACACAAGGGGAGGAAAACAATGCCCCTTTAAGCATAATCCTTCCCCCTTATCTCACCCAGACACACAGTCACCACATGTTATCTAAGCTTATGATAGCCAGGTGGTGGTCAAAGCTGGGTGGGGGGGTGACCCCTGAAAGCAGCCGATAAGAATGTTGATAACATCCACTGTTGCATGTATATAAACTGAATAAAACAAAGCATCAGGATCATTATCTACCTATACTTCTGCTGGTGCTGGACTCGAATCACGTGTTGTGTCCTGTATGTCTCTGCTATTGGGTAAGCTCTGCTATATAGTTCATATGAATAGAATATATCAAAAGAGAGGATAGTATGCCTTATGCAGGATAGTATGCCTTAAGCAGGATAGTATGCCTTATGCAGGATAGTATGCCTTATGCAGGACAGTATGCCTTAAGCAGGATAGTATGCCTTATGCAGGATAGTATACCTTATGCAGGATAGATGCCTTAAGCAGGCTAGTAGGCCTTGTGCCAGATGTCTGGGCATATAAGAGGGTCGAGTACTACAGCCACTAGAAACAATAGAGAGCAGCATATCATTAACCATAGCCCTCACATACCACCTAACTGGATCGGCCATCAATAGCTTCAAACGCCCGCATATATGAGATGCGGGGACCCGCAAATACGGGATTTCATAAAAGAACACACTAACTCACCAGTATACGTATTCTACTTCAGTCACTGATTACCAATAACCTCCAATATATCCTCACAACATTCAGCCTGCATTTAACGCACATGTGGCTAGGATGTAAAACCTCAATCAGGCACGCCTCATCCACAGCCTAGTATTGTTAGAAGGCTGAATAGACATTGGAGAGCCCACCCACAATTGTGCATGTTATATTTAACATGGGTAATTCACGCACAGAGACTCGATAGCCCACACCGCTCACGATATGATACTGTGCCGCCACCTTGTGGATCCTGCCCGAACTAACCACCCAGTGGCCACCAACGCTCTGGTGGTGCCACCTTGAGGAACCTGGGCCGTTATCCATATGCTCGATATGAAATTTCCCACCATTTCGGTCACATGACCCTATGGCGGTTTGAACTCCACGCACAACCGTCACAGTTGCCACCATTTTCGCACCATCAAGCTTTCTTCACCAACCCACCCACACCACTAGATAAAGCTTGACTCTATAGGGTTGAGAATTCGAGTCCCACCCAATCCATTCATCAGCAGTGGACCCGAAGAAGCAGAATGATGGTGCTTCCTGTTCCAACAACTCATACCTGTACTGTTGACATAACCAATAACAATAAAGTCCATTGTACCAAATTCTGTCTCGTGTTGTGAATTATCTGAAGTCAAGGCTCCGTCCACCTCGATATGTGTGCGCAAAAAAAGTTAGTTTAACAAAAAATCATAATGAGCTGGCATTAGAGACCCAATAGGGCCTAGATCAGCCAGAAGAGGATATGTAAGTTAATCTGTAAGTTATTCATGATGTTGGGGTTGGGGTTTATTGGAAGGGTTTATTGGAAGGGCCAGCATGACCTAAGCAAATGTATTCCTTTATTTTTTTTGTTTTGTTTTTTGTTATTGATGCATTAGTTGATTAAGCAGCGGGAAATTTCAATCATGGACAATTGGCATTTCCTCATTCAACTGCTCCTTGCCCTATCCTAGCAATGCTATATGCCAGGCTATGTAGCGACAATCATAAATCGTTATGTCATTGGTTTGATTCCGTCAAGTTCCAAATTCCATGAACTACCAAAACGGGAGGTAGGTGCTCAACTCATTCGGCTAATTCTGGTTATTATCATTGCATAAGAATATGCATAATTGAAACTATCTATTTTCAGGAGTTATATAGAATCTGATTAAAGCTGAGGGCATCCGAGGTCAAAATGCGACTATTACAGTAATCCAGCCCTAATTATTCTTCTCAGCTGTTACAGTGACGTAGCCCAGGGAAGAAATTCACAGTTGGATAACCTTTATCCATGAAATAGAACTGCAACCTGCTTAGTCTCGTCATTAAGTATAGAGACAAGCTAGAAAGCAGTTCACTGCCACTGAATTCAACTGGGAAAATAATAAAAAGTCTACTTCGACTGATAGTAACTTTGAAGTCATCTGACTTCCCCTTATACAAAAAAAAGCTTGTTTTATTCAACAACGCCTCTAGAGCACATTGATTTTCATATCATCAGCTATTGGACATCAAAGGTGGTGATTGTGACATATTTCTTTGGAGGAAACCTGCTGCTATCACATAGGCTACTCTTTCCGATAAGCAGCAAGGGGTCTTTTATATGCACTTTTCCACAGACAGGACAGGACAGCACATACCACAGCCTTTGGTGAACCAGTTGTTGACCACTGGTTGGAATGGAAAATAGCCCAAATGCAAATGGGTCCATTGAGCAGGATCAATAGGATGACCAACACTTTCATAGGTGGACACACAACACACTACCGCCTGAGGTACGTTCCACTCCCTGACCTCCCCTTATAAGCAATGTACTTACTGGTTGTGTAATCTTTTCTCCCATCATAGCGTCACAGAATGGGTTATTTAAGGTTAAACCTATGAAGCAGTATGAAGCAGTATGAAACATACTACTCCATAAAAACACTTCCCTCACTGGTGACCAGACGGGATAGCCGAATGAGTTGAGCGTCCATCTCCCGTTTTGGTAGATCATCAGATTCGAACCCACAGGTTTGAAAACTGGTCGAGTCAAACCAATGACTTAAAAATTGATAATTGTCTTTTCCTATCCAGGCACTCGGCATTATTAAGATAGGGCAAGGACTGGTTAGCTCAGTGTCAGGATAATGTGACTGAGTGGGATATCGGGTCATGATGCTGGTGTCCTGGAAGGCTCAATATATATATATATATATATATATATATATATATATATATATATATATATATAAAGTTATGCTGAATAACACTACTTGCACATTCCACCAGAATATATTAGGTTGATAAAAATAAATACCCCCCCTTCGTTCTTGTTGAATTGTGTCCCAATTACGTGCTACATAGCGATAGTGTAAGTGATGTAAAGCAAACCAAAATAATGATAATACAAAAAAATTGTATGTGAAGCTAATCTTAAAATTAACTGTACTGAAATAAGCTAATTAGCCTTCTAGCGATATGACAAAGGGGATATTTGTATGCTATCCTTGCATCGTTGAATTTGCAATGCTCCCCCCCCCCCCTATAACTCATTAAATATGCATCAATATGGACCCGCAGACTAGAAAACCCATCCACCAGAGCGCTCAACTGACACCACCGATCCATAATCAGAGATAGCCAATCGGTGAAGCCACTGTCTGTCTGGCTTCCGGTGCGGGAATTCGTGGGTTTAGACCCCAACCGAGTCCAACCAGTGACTTAGAAAGGTGATACATGTGATAGCCTAGTACCATGCATTAATAGGATATGACAAGATAATGAGAATCAGTGGGATATCAGGTTGTGGTGTTGATAGCATAGCCTGGCAGCACTATAAAGTCGCCATGAGTGTGTGATGCCACAAGTCGGCGCCGCAGACAAAGAAGCACAAAGTAACAGTTTGTCTCTGTCGATTCCGACCACCTTCATAGATGTCTCAATGGCAGGACCGGTGTCGCGGTTTTAATTCTCCATGGCTTTCAATCCTACACTTTCGCACTACGCATGGATACAAATTGAACGGCATTTCCACTAGATTAAGACCTTCAAGTAAGATAGTTTATATTAAGATTAAAACAGTTTATGTTGTCAAATCTATTGAAATTATGGTGTGTTTGTAGAACAAAACATCAACATCATGACTATTTCATCATCCGCCTCCCGCGCGCTTTATTGTGCTGAAAAACATTGCGATCAACAACAGTGTCGCAAAACAACATGCGCGTAAAGTGAATTTCAACAAAATATTCACAACAATGCCTCCCTGATAAAAAAAGAAGTGCCCCCTCTTCTCCGAGATATATAAAACAATTAAAATAATCTCCCCCCCCCTTTCCTGCAGGTAAGAAATAAACGAAATGCTAAAAACGTGCAGGGTGAAAGTGTAGGTTTTAAACCAGCGGAGTGCTAAAACCGCGACATGCTCCAGTTTGATAGCTCCGTTTGATTTTGATGCATGCGCAGGGCAAAGGTGTAGGTTTTATACCAGCGGAGATTTAAAACTGCGACACCGGCTTTGGCTCATGTCTTTCTGGTACGTAGAGCATAAGGATAACCACGGGTAGTTAGGTTTTAGGGTCGTTCTGATCACTCAATCAATCAATAGTTCCATCCTCTAGTCGAGGGTTGGATGCAATGGTTCTCCACTTGTCCCGATGTTGTGCTGTTCTGATAGACTGTGAATAATTCAAGCCTGTCCACTGTGAAATATTTGGAAACCATGATGTTCTTGGTCTCCCTCTCCCTCTGCTGCCATTCACCTTCCCTTCCAACAATGTACGGTATATTGAACTCTGACGAATGATGTGGCCAAAATAAATAAGTTTCTTTGTCTGTATAGTGGCAAACAAGCTTTTCTTATTTTTAATTTTTCTGAGAACTTCTTTGTTGGTGATCTTCTTTGTCCATGATATTTTCATCATCCTTCGATAAGTCCACATCTCAAATGCTGCTAAACGTTTGTACATTTTCTGATCACTACTCCTCTGTTAATCGGCGCTGCCAACGCACATCATCATACTCCACTGATGCTTCACCATGTATGGGTTGTTAATAGCATGTTTGTTGGTGCCTAGCCTAGTCATATTAATATTGATGGTTTTTATTATCTTTGGTCACCTCAACCATAGTGGCATCCATTTTGAGTCATGTAACTGCAAGTGTTGTTAACGCCGGTATTAGATAGCGCCACTGATATGGTTTACTACATAATGGTGCAGATGGATTCCACCAGATGGCGGAACTATATTGAAATTGGATGGTGCATGAGTCCGGAATATAGCAGAGAACATAGATATACACATGGTCTCTGAATATAGTCACTGACCATGACTATATATATAATGACTGTTCAACATAATATTGGTCCAGGGATTGAGGCGGAGCCTAGGTTTAACGCATTCTCCTGCATGGGTTAAAGCTAGTATTTCTATATTTCTACAACTCCTCCCCCTATCTATCTATGGCATCAAGACTCATAATCATATCAGTCACTAACTGGTTAGTATATGAGTCACAGTCGCCATGTTAATTGTTATCATCCTACATCGATTACAGTTTCGTTTGTTGTTGTTTTGGGGGAGTTTTCAGTCGCATTGGTGCGCTGAAGACTGTATGGGCACTGCTGAAAGTGGTCCCATATGGTCGGGAGTTGGCTTCCGATGGGTAGTGATCAGAGAAATTGCGGGGGGGGGGGGGGGGGGGAGAAGGAAAAAGGCAGCCTAAGAGGACCAACCACAGTCCTTTGAGACGGTCAGGGGAGGCTGGGTGGTTGGTGTAGTTTTATGCCCCAGTAAGACCCTAGGGCATAATCTGACGTGCACCGACTTGTGACAGCGCACACTCATGGCGACTTTATAGTGCTGCCCCACTGGGAAATCAGGCCGCCGGCACCATGACCTGATGTCCAGTTTCGAGTGGGCGCTCAACCGGCATGGTACTTCCGGTTCCTGTGTGACAGCGTCTGGTGGTCACACAGCCCTGGAGAGCCTCAGGAGGATTTGTCAACAAAGATGGGTGGACATGAGTAAGAACTTCCACTCGTGGTACGCGGATAATAAAGCTGGATTAATATGTGTAAGAACTTCCACTTCAGATGCATAGACAACGCCAGGAAACTTCCCCAACATAGGCGGTCTAATGCATGGGCAGACAGTGTCAGGGTACCTTGTCAACAAAGCTGGATAAACACTAGTAAAACCCTCCACTCACAGTGCTGACACGTCAGAGAGAATCGTCAACAAAGACGAACAAACACGAGTAAAACCCTCCACTCACAGTCCGGACACGCCAGGGGGAATCGTCAACAAAGACGAATAAACACGAGTAAAAACTATCACTGACGGTGACTATGTACTGTATGGAGGACTCGTCAACAACGCTGGAGAAAGAAGGGTAAGAGCTGCCACTCACACACTTCCAGCATAATCAACAAATATACATTAATAGAAGTAAGAAGTGCCACTCAGACACTTCCACAACGCCGTAGGAGCATAATCAACAAATATACATTAATAGAAGTAAGAACTGCCACTCACACACTTCCACAACGCCGGAGGAGCATATCAACAAATATACATGAATAGAAGTAAGAACTGCCACTCACACACTTCCACAACGCCGGAATAGCATAATCAACAAATATACATCAAAACTCTGACACCATAGACTTCTGCAGTAACAGGTTCTGTTAAAATGACTCAGTATTGCCTTCTACGCAGAAACAAATGCTTAACAAGTGCATCAGTATCTAAGTTAGATATGTCAAATCAAATCTAGATAATTGGTTTGGTTTTGAAAATTTGATATTTCATTGGACTATGCAACTTTAACAGAATTAAGAACTATACATCACTTACATAACACCAGAGGGCCATAATCTACAAATACACATTACTAGAAGTAAGAATTCACACTCACATCACTTACATAACACTAGAGGGGCATATTCAGCAAATACACGTTAACAGACATAATGGCCCTGTCACACTATGATGTAACAACGTCAGTGTAGGCACAGCGTGAAAATAATTATATCACGTCAAACTTCTCGGCGTAGTCAGAATGCAAATTTCGGAACAAGCTGGTCATCGATGCAGCGTAGTTGACGAGAATGTAACGTTGGTAAAGCGTCGTCGCAACGAGAGAGGACCTGTCAACCAACAATCAACCAACAACCAAACAACCAACCAAACAACCAACAACCAACAACCAACCAACCAACAACCAACCAACAACCAACCAACAACCAACCAACCAACAACCAATCCACAACCAACAACCAACCAACAACCAACCAACCAACCCACCAACCCACCAACCCACCAACAAACCAACAAACCAACCAACCCACCAACAAACTAACCAACCAACCAACCCACCAACAAACCAACCAACCAACCACCAACAAACCAACCACCCAACCAACCACCAACAAACCAACCAACCAACCAACCAACCAACCACCAATAAACCAACCAACCACCAACAAACCAACCAACCAACCACCAATAAACCAACCAACCAACCACCAACAAACCGACCGACCAACCAACCCCACAACCAACTAATCCACAACCAACCAATCCACAACCAACCAATCCACAACCAACCAACCAATCTACAACCAACCAATCCACAACCAACCAACCAATCCTCAACCAACCCACCAACCAACCAACCTACCAACCAACCAACCAACAACCAAACAACCAACCAAACAACCAACAACCAACCAACAACCAACCAATCCACAACCAACCAACAACCAACCAACCAACAACCAATCCACAACCAACCAACAACCAACCAACAATCAACCAACAACCAAACAACCAACCAAACAACCAAACAACGCACCATAGATCTAACGTCACCAACGCACCTTTAACGGTCATCTAACGTCGGCATGATGTCAGCGTAACATCATCCCGACGTAACGGCTTGACGTCGAGATACGTCGAAAGTTTTGAACATGTTCAAAACCTTGACGCGCGCCGACATAACATGATGTAACATGACGTACCTCGACGTCGGTCTAACGTCACTCTGACATCATCATAATGTAACCCAACATACCTCAACATAATGACCAAAAGTCACCTATGCCAGGCTTACGTTGGCTCTTACGTCGTAGTGTGACAGGGGTATAATACCACCCATTTACAGCATTTGCACATGGCCGGATAACCTCAACTAAGACACATTAAACTAGTAAGAACTACAACTCACGATGCACCCTTACTGCAAGGTGCGCCTAGTCAATAAATCCGGGCAAATAAGAGTAAGAGCTATCACTTACTTTGCTTACCCAGCCTCATGCTTGCAGGAGGAGGAGTGTTTGATGGAGTGTGTGTTTGTTTAGGGGGGGTGGTGCGCGATGACGTCAGACGCGTGGACTGCGCGCATGAACACACGACACGGTTCTCAGTGCGCACAAACATGCGCACTGAGCATCATTTAGCGCGGGCCAGTAATCAACAATGGGCACTTCATAAGAGGAGGCTTACACTGGCCCCTGGCCTGGTCTGTTGCTTGTGTGTTCCGTCAGATATCACTGGGTACATTTACTTGCAAGAGCTCCCGAGGGTTTGTCACAACTTGGTGTAAACAATCCAATGCTAAGCCAGAATGGGATTGCCATACCAGCTGAGCAACCCCTTCACCTTATCTCCCACTTGGCAGGTGTTGGGTTTCCCTGGTACTGTACTTAAGTATAAGTGGCCTCCGACCAGAGTGAGCGATATGACCAGCTGCAAAAACACCATTCAGAGCTCATTTTACCAGCTCGGTTAGCTTGCTCATTTCCTTGGACAGGCACCCACAGAAGTGAACGATGTACCCTGCAATTTCTAAGGAATTTATTTTCAGAATCGCCTTTCTCACAATTGGGTGATTTATTGGGGCTTGGGAGAAATATCAATTAAGTCAATTTAAGTGAAAACGATAGGACTACATGTCATACAAGCATATGATGTTCAGAATGTCGGTGTGCACAGCACCATTATTATTGTCCATGATTTCATTAACAATATTTCCAAGGTAAGGATATATTTAATAAAAGTGCTCCCAAATTAAACTAAAGTATTTCATAACGATCAACCTAAAACATTTATCTAAAGAAAATGGCTGATATTTAAAAACGATCGGTGTGTATAAATGCGTGTGTCTTCGATGCATAACGTATTATGTGAGTACATATTATTATGATTATTGCTATACTCCGTAAGGCGCTGTCACATTACGGCGTATGGCGGGAGCGTATGGCGGCGTAGCGGCTTACGTCATATACGTCGCCATACGCCGCATACGCTACGCATACGCTACGCATACGCTACGCATACGCTACGCATACGCCGCCAGTGCCGCAACACGCCGGCGTATGTGAAGCCTATGATGCATACGCCGCCATACGCTTTCATAAATCCGTCCGTCCAAATTTTTTTGTGCATGCTCAAAAAAACGCGACCTATGAGGGCGTATGGCCCATACTGTCAAAAAATGTCACAGCACGCTCCCATACGCTCCCATACGCTACACATACGCTACGCATACGCTACGCATACGCTCTTCATACGCTCCTCATACGCTCAAACACACCCGAAAGTGGCACCCGATGGCGTACGTAGGTTTTCAATACGCTCCCGCCATACGCCGTAATGTGACAGCCCCTAAGGTGCAACACTGTACCGGTGGCGGCATCTAGGCCCACCTCTCCTCAACTGGATGTTGACCAGTGTCAGTCGCACCGGAGGAATCTTTCTTTATTTATCTTTATATATATATATATATATATATATATATATATATATATATGCAATATATACCTGAAATCTGAACAGTACAGAATTTGGAAACACAACTGGTCCCAAGCAGTTCGGATAAGGGGTTATAGACCTGTACTTGTTTGCAGTCTGTAGGAACCACCAAAAGCAACTTGTCAGGAATGTCTCTCTCACACAAGCACATCTAGAATTTCTAGACATCTCTTTCCACATCAATCAGCACGGGTGAATAACCAGACTCACTCAGATGGTGTCTGTATAAATAACCTTGCCCACTGACCTTGGGAAATCTGACCTTGGGAAATATTCACCGGGCAATCGCTGCTGCGATGAGAGAATACCATCATCTGAGATTCTGATTGATACCCGACCCGTTCTGGTCGGGAGGAGGCCTGGGAGCCAGACTAACTAACCAGGCAAACTCCAGGATAGTTGTACATTTACACCCCCCCCCCCATCAACCGCACTCCCTGCCCCCCCCCCCCTCCCTCTCGGCGACTGTAGTTCAATCGTACATAGCTGGGTAGTGTGTGAGGGTTTGTTCAACTGCCAAGTCCCCTCTTACCATTCCCCATTCATACAATCCCTCTCCTAAAATGCCTCTTTGCTACCATGCCCCCTCCTACAATGCCCCCTCCTACTTGCCCCCCTCCCACCATCCTCCCCCCCCCCTCCTAATCCCACCCGCACCCTCCTTCTCCTACCATGCCTCCTCCCACTCCTCCCCCCCCCCCGTCCTACCCCCACCCGCACCCTCCCTCTTCTTACATGCCTCCTCCCACTCCTCCCCCCCTCCCCCCCTCCCTCCACCCCTACCCGCACCCTCCCTCTCCTACCATGCCTCCTCCCACTCCTCCTCCCCCCTCCTACCCCCACCCGCACCCTCCTTCTCCTAACCATATACCTCCTCCATTCCACTCCCCCCACCCCATCCTACCCCCACCCGCACCCTCGCTCTCTCCCTACCATGCCTCCTCCCACCCCTCCCCCCCCTCCTACCCCACCCGCACCCTCCCTCTCCTACCATGCCTCCTCCCACCCTCCTCCCCCTTACAACCCCACGCGCACCCTCCCTCTCTTTACCATACCTCCTCCCACCCCTCCTCCACCTCCTACCACCCACCTACGCACCCTCCCTCTCCATACCTCATGCCTTCCTCCCGACTCCTCCTCCCTCCGCTACCCCCACCCCCCGCACCCTCCCTCTCCTACCATACCTCCTGCCACTCCTCCTCCCCCTCCTCCCCCCACCCCGCACCCTCCTTCTCCTACCATGCCTCCTCCCACTCCTCCTCCTCCTTATACCCCACCCACAACCCTCCTTCTCCTACCATGCCTCCTCCCACTCCTCCTCCTCCCTTATACCCCCACCCACACCCCTCCTTCTCTACCGTGCCTCCTCCCACTCCTCCTCCCCCCTCCTACCCCCATCCGCACCCTCCTTCTCCTACCATACCTCCTCCCACTCCCCCCCCTCCCACTCTTACACCCACCCGCGCGCCCTCCGTCTCTTACCATGCTCCTCCTCCCCCCCCCCCCCCCCCACCCCACAGCGTCTCGCAGACACAAGACGCGCCGTGTATTTGTCGATCCTGGTGCGTCAGTCATTGCCTATTGGCTGCCTTCTGCAGTGTACACTCGGCCCCTGATACCGAACACTGCCCTGCAGCCTCCAGCCAACCCCAGTCTCCCCTTCCGGCACTGGCCATACTTTCTGACACACACACTCATGTATTATCGAGTATTTCCCAGAGACAACACAATGCTGTGGTGAGAGTTGGGTGAGTAGGACTCTGGCTTGTAGGTCCTGATAAATAGGCCCCTCGCGCTTTATTTTAAACTGTATTTCCTGCCGAGTGCAGGAAGATTTGTCAGCACGTGCAAATGCACATCACCCCTCCCCCATCGCCACCCCCCCCATCCACACCCTCCACCCAACACCCATCAAAAGCTTCCAACCACCCCCACTCCCATCTACCATGCACTCCCACCCCCACCCCCAACCCCCTACCCTACCCACCAAGCACTCCCCCATACCCAACACCCCACCCCCACCCCCACCCACAACCCCCTCCACCCCACCCCCCATCCACGACTACCCCCCCCCCACCCATCCACCAACCCACTCCCCCCACCCCCCCCACCACCCAACCCCACCCCACCAAACCCTCCACTCCCACCCCCACCCCCAATCCACCACCAAACCCCCACCCCCCACCCCCCCCACCCCCCCACCCCACCCCCACCCCCAAACCCCCCCCTCCACCCCAACCCCAATCCACCCAAGCACTCCCCAACCCCCCACCCTATCCACCAAGCACTCCCTCCCCTCCCCCCGAGCCATGTCTGGTTACTTGGTAGAGCGTGCTGGCCAGTATCCAGGCTGCACAAGGGTAACCTACCCAAATATGGTGACTACAATAAACTTATTTAAGCAGCCAACACACCTCGCCGGATTGAGCAACGGACAGAATTGTCTAGTCCCCTGGTGATAAGTATCTAAATGTATTAAAATGTGTCAAAATGTTGCGCTATCGAGTCAAGGGCTGCTGGACGAACGGGCATGAAACGGACATGAAACGGACATGAAACGGACATGAATGGATAGCAAAACAGACGAAACAAACTGAAACTGGACAAGAACCATAGAGGTCAGTCAGGCAGCATCCATTCCTAGTTTTGTGCATGTTCAAAACTTGTACGGACACAAAACAGACTTTTTCGGTTTCTGTCCGTTTCCCCCAATCCGGTGAGGCCTGACAAGGCCTTCAGAATTGGTTACGGCAATGAAACCACTTCCACTCAAATAAAACTGTTATAACAAGTTACAGGACACGCACACACAATGATACAGCATAAGTGTGACTTTGGCCACATAGAATAGACCTCATTAAAAGATAGAATGGAAAGTTAATTTGTTTGCTTGAGTATATGTCCTGGCAACATCTAAGGTCATAGCAGGATTTGTACAGACTTGTGGATGTGTGCACCCATGGCAACTTTATAGTGCTGCCCAAGCGGGAAAACAGGCCGATGGCACCATGACCTGATTTCCCACTCAGTCACAATATCCTGATACTGAGCTAAGCAGTGCTTGCCCTATTCTAGTACTGTCGAGTGCCAGGCTGTGTGACGATAACATATCAATTTTGTAAGGCATTGGTTTGAATCGACCCGGAATCAAACTCCCAACCTTCCGCATGGGAAGCCTGCACTCAACGGATTCGGCCACCGCGTCTGTTCAGGAATGTAGAGTTGCACACGCCACTCAAAATTACTATGGGTGATAATGGGAGTATTCATCATCATCATCATCATCATCATGTCGGTTGTGATGCGACAAAGACTGCTTTCATTACTTTACTGCTGCTCTCCATTTAGCTCTCTGCTGTGAGAGTTGCGTCCATGAGTCAGTTTTAATGTCTCTCAGCTTCAGGTTTTTCTTGATGGTATCCTTGAACCGGAGACGAGGGTGCCCTCTCTTTCTGTAACCAGAAGGCAGTTGATAATAAAGGATCTGCTTTGGTAGCCTGTCTGATGACATCCTCATGAGGTGTCCAGTCCACCGGAGATTCTTTTTGATCAGAAGATCTTCCATAGAGGGCAGCCCAGTCTGTTTGAGTATTTCCTTATTTGTCACTTTGTCCTTCCAGGTTAGCCTCATGATTGAATGCAGATGTTGCATCATGAAGGCATGCAGCTTTTTCACCTGTCATCTGTACACTGTCCAGGCCTCGGCTCCGTATAGTAGGGTGGATAGCACGATTACACGGTAGATCTTGCCTTTGACCCGAATGGACACATGGTGGTTGTTCCAGAGTCTCTGGCGTAGTCGGCCGAAAGATGCGCTAGCCTTGGCCATCCTCCTCTGTTATTTCATGAAAGCTACCTGTAAAAGTGTTGAAGTGCTGCTGGCTTTTGCAAGTCCAGCGGCACTCTCTCGGGGAGCAAATAGAGGTTTCACACTGGCAAGAACTTGTCAAGACAGACGCAAAACTATTTGTCCCTGCAGTGGCTGGTCAGGAGATGTTGGGAGTTCCATACATCAACTGCCCTTAATGCTGCCACAGTGACATGGTTTTCTGTTTAGGGTTTGCTCCCTTAGCCTTCGGTTCTGTCAAGAACCTGTACCACAAGACAGTGGTTTACAACTCTGCAGGGCAGGGGCGTCAAACTCCCTGAGGTATTGCTATACCTGCAATACCATGCAATACCTGCATGGGAGTATTACTCCATATATATATACATATATATCGACTTTGTCAGTAGATTATATTATAAAATGCATAATACAGTATATATATTATAAAAACATAAAACAGTATATATATTATAGAATACATAATACAGTACATACATTATAAAAGCATAGGTATGCCATATATATAGAGAGATATACATATAAAATACATAATAATAATATAGTACTTTAGTAGGCCTATATATATGTTATGAAATACATAATGCAGTACATCTAGTATGAAATACATGATACAGTATATACTATAAAACAGTATATATATTATAAAATAGATAATACAGTATGCGTATTATAAAGACATAATAAGTATACATAGAGATATACATGATAAAATACATAATACAGTAGACCTATATATAAGGATATACATAATACAGTATATATATATATATTATAAAATACATAATAGTTTATTAGAGTATATATTATATCTTACATACTACCATATATATTATGAAATACAAATACAGTATATATATTATGAAATACATAATACAGTATATATATATATTATAAAATACAAAATATAATAACATAACATAGTATGTGTTATAAAATGCATAGCATAGACGATATGCATATATATAGTATAGTTATACGAGTCTTACCTTGGTACAGATGATGGATAACTGTTGTTTTACCGAGGTATAAGCCTCGGATAGATGTGGGCTAGGGAGAGGTAAGCACGTCCGGTACCAGCAATCTTAACCTACTTATTGAGGATAAAAATGACTTTCAAACAATGGATACTATTACTTTACCGAAAAGGTACACCAACGGAATAGATGTGGCAGGGTGTGGCGGGAGGGCCCTAGCCCACATCTATCCGAGGCTTATACCTCGGTAAAACAACAGTTATCCATCATCTGTACCAAGGTAAGACTCGTATAACTATACTATTTTACCTCGGTAAACAGCCTCAGGCTAGCCTCAGGCTAGGGAGACCTTTACATAATTCATTTTTATCCTTAATATCATTCTTTCTTATTATTATAACATTCTAAATTTTTGTTCTCACCTATTCTTGTTAGTTGGCGAGAAGACGCTTTGCAACGCCGGTAGGCTTTTCTAGTCGTTTATTATAATGTTTTGCAAACGACTTAGCCGTCTTCCAGCCTGCATGCGCTAGTATTCTTTTCACAGAAATACCAAGCACCCGTGCCTTGGAGACCATGGCTCCTCTAGTTGAGTGGGAAGAGTATTTACTCGTATCCACTCCAGCCAATTTCAACACCGTAATTGTCCATCTGGCAAGTGTGTCTCGTGAAATCGCCTTATGTGGCTTTATAAAGCTCACTAATAGTTGTTGTGATGCACGTAAATCCTTTGTCTTGTATATATAAGCCCGTATGGCCGACACAACACATAATTTCCGATCATTCGGAAAACAGTCTAAGTGAACCGTTGATAAAGGGTCACCTAACGTGTTCGATTTAAGCAATTTTTCTAAATCAAACGTAGCTTGTTGCTTGTCTATTTCTAATCCAGTTAAGGATAAAGCAACAATCGTCTGTCCTCTGTGTCCGGTTACTAACAATAACAGGACCGCGACCTTAAAACCTAACTGTTTTATATCTAACCACGAGTTGTGAGGCCAAGCCTGAAACAACTTAAATACTATAGAAACATCCCAAAACCGACTATACTTTGGTTTTGGAGGATTCCTTTGATAAATTGAACGAAGTAAATAACAAATAACATGATGTTTTCCAACTGTTTCGCCATCAATTCTAGGTAATATAATTGATAACGCACACCTCGCCGCATTAATCGATCCAAAGGAAAGTCCTTCATCCTCTAGAGAACGAAGAAACCGAGCTACTTGTGAAATCTTTGGATTTGTTGGCTTAACTTTCATTAACAAACAATGTACAACCCATTTCTTTAAATAGGTTGTATACATTTTGACAGTTCCTGGCCTCCAGGCATCCGATACTATCCTATCCTCAGTAATTCTGTCCAATCCAAATTGCTGTAGCTGCTTCCTTAGAAAAGGAATGCCAATAGGGGCGTCGTTGACACGTCGCCGTGAACCACTAGCGGTCCGTGGTGCGTCAGATTCCCGAGTTTTCTTGGGAATCGTATACGATCTTTTGCCAGTTGTGAAACTGCTGGCAGCCCAGGTTGCGTGTCCCAATCGGGCACCACCAGTATCGCATGTGTCCCTTCCAAGCCGATTTTTCTCACTACTCGGCTGATAATGCTAAATGGTGGGAAAATATAAAAATAATTATTTTCCCAGGTAATAGCAAACGCATCTACTTTCCAAGCATCCGGTTCAGGATGCCAAGAAACATAACAGGGTAACTTGTTATTATTTCGTGATGCAAATAGGTCAACTTCAGGTGTACCCCATTTTTCACAAACGAAGTTAAACAAATGTGTAGAGAGAGACCACTCTAAATGGTCATGGAAATTTCTACTTTTATAATCTGCAAGTGTATTTTGTGACCCTGGAATATGCGCTACAGTCAGCCAGACTTGTTGAGCCTGTGCCCAGTTCCAAATCAGTTTAGATAACTGATTGCAAGACTTTGATTTGGTTCCACCCATGTTACGAATATATGCCATGGCAGTAGTATTATCAGTTAGTATTCTAACCTGTGATTTATTTATCTTTACTAAACTACGTAAGCCCAGATAAATAGCACGCAATTCTAGTGCATTAATATAGTCTGATTTTTCATCATCAAGCCATCTACCTCCTGTTGTGACCCCATCTCGATGAGCTCCCCAACCTTCTAACGAAGCATCAGTAGTAATTACTGTATTAGGTTCCGCCATGCGGATTGGATTTGGTGAACTTGCTATATGTTGCATCCACCATCCAATATCCTGTAACCCTTCTTGCGAAATAAACATCTTTCGCTCAAAATTGCCTTTAGTTCGTGTTAACGCTAAATTTTTATCTATTTCTAGCGACTTAATATGGGCCTTCCCATATAACACAGCAGGTGCATATGAGGTCATTATGCCAATAAGAACAGCAACCTGTCTAATTTTTGGCTTTGATAACTTAATAAGCTGAGTCGCTGTAGTCATAAACTTAATTAGTTTTTGTTCTGTTATCGACACTGTAAGGGACTGTGTATCCAGAATAAACCCTAAACATTTAAGTTGTTTTGTTGGTTTAAACACTGACTTTTGTTGATGTACATAAAACCCCAATTTAGTGAGTAATGCACATAAATCCAAAACTGCATTCACACAACCAATTTGTGTTGATGCTATAATAAAAGAATCATCTATGTATGGAAACATTATATGACCCTTCCTCGCCATTACCGAGAAAACAGGTTTAAGCAATTTAGTAAATAAACGTGGCGCACAAGCTAAGCCATTCGGCATACAGGTAAACTCATAGAGTTGGTTATCCCAAATAAATCGAAGAAATTTTCGGTATTGTTCCATTATGGGAAGCGTATAATATGCATCCTGTAAATCAACACTAGCCATCCACGCATCTGGTGTAATCAGATCCCGTGCCGTATCTAGAGAGAACATTTTAAAATGTCGATATTCCACCCTTTTATTAAGGATTGTTAAATCCAGGATCATTCGAACATCACCATTAGGCTTCGGTCTCGAGAAAATGTTTGAAATAAACTGTCCTGAACAGTGTGTCACTTTTTGTATAATTCCTTTCTCAAAGAATTTATGTACCTGTTTAGTTAGTGCGTCTCGTTCAACTGGTTGAATGTTATATGGAAAAGGTATTATACTTTGTACAGGAATTTGTGTAAAAGGAATTTGAACACCCCTAACTATTTCTATAATTTCTTGGTCACTAGTAATTTTGTGCCACTCAGAAATATGATTACTAATATTACCAGCCACAAAGTTGCTTACAGTTTGTGTGTTTTTAGAGGCTGCAGGGACTTGTAAAGTTTGTGTTTGGACCTCTACTTGGACCCGCCCCTGGGGAAAGGTCTCGACGAGTTGAACCCTCGACCTATTGGCCGTGCGGTGTTGTCGGTCCAGCCTGGGCGAGCGCCCCGGCCCCGAAACCCTTGACCGAAGTTTGAACTCGGTCTGGTTCCTCTGGTGAACCGTCGTGGACGAAAATCCCCTCGTGACTTTTTGAAACGAGGAACTTCCTGTTTCTTCTTGCCATCCATGTTTTTGCCACTCTTGGCTGCAGTCTCTACCTCTTTATAGAGGTATTGTAGTTGACCGCCAAACATCTTGGTATTATCTAAAGGTTTCCCTTTAATCGGCTCTGGAGCAAGATAGAGCGTAAACTCCTTCCCCTCATTATCGGTAACCTTCTTAGAGCGAGCCACTTCTTTGCCAGCATCTGTGCAAACTGACTTGAAGACATTTTCATATCTTCGAAACGACAGGTAATTACCTGCCGCCGCTAGTACTGCAATGCCTTTGTCCATTGTCTTAGCCAAAGACGAGAACTTATTTTCACTCTGCATCCTATTAGCCACAGGAACAATAGCTGTTAGGGTAGCCAACACTGCCTTATGCACTGTGTGCAACACATCCTCAAACTTCTTACGGTCATCCGTCATATTGACATCCCGATCCATCTCTTTAATGATGGAGTTGGGAACACCCTTTATGCCTGTTAACTCATCTCCTAACTTGGAGATAACCTCCGCCGGTTTGAACGTGCGAAAATGACCATTCACGGTCTCGCGCATAAGCGTAGTGGTTTTAACCCGCTTAGCCTTTGGCTTCTCCACCTTCTTAGCCACTTTAGTGCCAATGTCCGCATAGACCCCTTCATATACGGTGTCTGAGTCTGATTCCGTAGAAGTAGACTCAGTGGACGACTCAGAAGAAGAATATTTCCTCTTCCTCTTCTTCTTTTTGGACTTAGTCTTCCGCTTTTTGCGCAAACCAGACTCTGCCCGCTCCTTGGTGAATTCATCACCCGAAGAAATCACCTGTTTCTTCTTCTTCCTCCGTTTAGGAGAAGGAGGAGGAGGAGCCTTAAGCTCCACCGCCGAGTCTGTGTCCAAGAAATCCTCAAATGAATCCTCTTGGACACTCGGCCTACGCCGCTTCCGAGACACAGGCGATTTGGCAGTCAAGATGTGGCTTTCCAATCTTGCAAAGCGAGCCTCCCAATCTGGAGGCGCAGGCACATCAGGCACTGCGTCCTCGTCCGGGTCGGAGAGGATATGCGCCCGGGGCTGTGTCGACGGCCCTGCCGACAACACGGGTGAGGAGTCGTACTCCTCGTCCACTCCACTCGGAACACGCCCCTCGGCTGCTGCTGCACCGCGCTTACTCCGCTTCGTGGCCATCGGGAACTGAAACAAACATTTTTGATCAGTCCCGGTATATATATATGTCACAATATGGTTGTTTCAAACTCATTTGGACATCTATTGGTGTTAAAGAACGTGTTTATACCGTTATAACACAGGCGTAATAAGCTAAATTTGTGCGTGGGTTGTGGGTCAAGCCCAAACCTTACGCGGGGTCGGGACCAGTGTATCGGCCCGCCCATCCCTCTGTTCCGCACACTTCTCCCACCTGTGACTACTACGTCAACAAGTTGGAGAAAATGCTACGAAACTCGGAGAAACGCCTGAAAAAGTTTTGTCTAGGGGAGTCTATAAAAGAAACCCAGGAGCATCTCCAACATTACTCTCTATTAGAGTACGAGAGAATTTCCACATGAGATAGGGCGAAACCCACATCTCTACCCATAGTCACACGGTGACCCGGGTGTTGACATAACCGCTAATGACCGGTTTGGTTCCTTCGCGAAACCCACTCGAGTGTTCTATCCTTGGTTGTTTATAACCAAATAACTCGTCCAAATTGGACCAACGAAAGTCTAAACTTTCCATATTGATGCTCTAATGCATCATAATTAAGCTAACCACAGTTTTTATTATACTTACTGCGTATTTGCTTGTATGTAGACTAATTTTGCCGGAGCAACCCAACGACACGTTATCCAGTCGTGAGTTGTATATGCTAATTGCTGGTACCGGACGTGCTTACCTCTCCCTAGCCTGAGGCTAGCCTGAGGCTGTTTACCGAGGTAAAATATATATATATATATATATATATAGGCCCTATATATATAATTACATATATAGATATACTGCATTAAGTAGTTAATATTGTTACTGACAATTTATGTTGTGATGCTCGGTAAATGGATGGCGCCACCAAGCCTCTGGACATAATAAACAAACCTGACGACCAGCAGTTTAAAGAAGCCGCCAATAATCCGTGCCAATGTCGATATCAATCGATATTCGCGCGGAGGTGGAGCCGCCCTACATTGTGATGGAGAGCTCCTTAGTAAACATCATATCGATTGACACTGCTTGCCCGTTGAATATATTATAAAAGTGTCTTGGCTCCGTCATGAAGAGCTGGGAAGTGTAGAAGTGCGGAAAAGAACCACCAGGTGGCGCCACTGCACTCTTTAGCCGATGACAGGAAATGGAAGGACAATCAATAGGAAGTCTTACTTCCTGGCAACATCTAATGTCATATCAGGACAGGTACCGACTTGTGACAGTGCACACTTGTGACAAATGTATAGCATTGCCCCACTGGTAGACCAGCCGCCATAATCATGACCTGCTATCCCACTCAGTCACATTATCCTGACACTGAGCCAACCAGTCCTTGCCATATCCTAAAAATGATGAGAGCCTGGCTAGGAAGTGACAAGTGTAAATTTTGTAAGTCATTGGTTTGATTCGACCGGGAATTGAACTCATGACCGTTCACACAGGAAGCCTTCGCTCTACCGATTAGGCCATTGCCTCCGGTGACAATAGAAGGAATTATGACTAGTAGTATTAGAGCACAGTACATTTATATAAATTGACCAATAACTGCCTCGCCGCGTGTAAAAACCTTTTCTCATGGTGGGTTAGGTGTTCATAAATGATGAATAGCATGTAAATACCTGTTCTCATGGTGGGTTAGGTGTTCATAAATGATGAATAGCATGTAAATACCTGTTCTCATGGTGGGTTAGGTGTTCATAAATGATGAATAGCGTGTAAATACCTGTTCTCATGGTGGGTTAGGTGTTCATAGATGATGAATATTAACTCGACTTGTCAAAGTCGCCTATTTGAAGAGCCTTACAATTCCGTAGGGAGACACAGCTAATAGGCTGGACTCATCTCACTAGGTAAGGCCCATCACACACAGGTATTGTTTGTTTAGGGTTTGCCATCCTTGCACCATAGAAGGTCACATCAGGATGGCTCCCGACTTGTGACAGTACACAATTGCTGACTTTATAGGGCTATCCCACTGGGAAATCAGGCTGCCAGCACCATGACCCGACATCCCTATCAGCAATGTTATCCTGATACTGAACTGAGGTAACCAATCCTTGCACTATCCTAGTAATGCCGAGTGCCAGGCTAGGTAGCAACAAGTATACATTGTGTAAGTCATTGGTTTGACTCATCTGTGATTATGTGTTCTTACAAATTCGGCCATGTACACACACAGGTTAATTTCCTCTGGGAGCCTAGATGGTTATGGTGCTTAGCACGGAATGCGAGGTTCGAGTCTTGCTCAAGGCAAACTCTTCATGTCCCCAATACTCCCACGATTCGATCTTCAAGTAATGAGCGTACACCAAGAACCTAATACAGCATAACCCCGTTAAACAAAACTTGAAGGGACCCTAGAAATTTGTTTGGATTAACCGATCATTGGTTTAATAGAGCTTTGGCTTTGACTTTGACTTTGAGTAAGCGTGTATTGCACATGTAATATACAATGTGTGTGAACACTTTGATTATTGTTTTTATGTATGTACAGTATAAACCCCGTTAAACCAAGCTCGGTTAAACCAAACGATTGGTTAATCCAAACTTTTTTTGGCGGCCTGGCAAAATACTACCATTTATCATATAAAAAAAGTCAGTGAGGTCTCAGATGACCTTATAACCACATGAAAGTTTGGTTTAAACCATACCGGAGTGGCCTGGGGTCCGACAATTCTGTTTGAATTAACCGATAATTTGGATTAACCAACTTTGGTTTAACCAACCTTTTTATATGATAAATGGTAGTATTTTGCCGGGCCGCCGAAAAAAAGTTTGGATTATACAATCGTTTGGTTTAACCGAGCTTGGTTTAACGGGGTTATACTGTATAGACTTTGCCAAATGTCTTCACGGAAACTAGCACTGAGTGGTGTATTAGTGTGATGTAAAATGGACTATGCAAGTATAACGAAGCCTCTAGTTCACTCTTAAATCAATAACTTGTATGCCTTAACGTTTCGGAGCGGGACGTAGTTCAGGCGGTAGAGTGTACACCTAGGAAGGTGTAGATAATCCGATCGATCCTACTCAGTGGACACATTTGCAGTTTGGGCTATTTTCCGTTCCAACCAGTGGTCCACAACTGGTTCATCAAAGGTTGTGGTAAGTGCTCTCCTGTCTGTGAGAAAGTGCAAATAAAAGACCCCTTGTTGCTTATCAGAAAGAGTAGCCTATGTGGCAGCAGCTGGTTTCCTCCAAAGAAATATGTCAGACTGACCATATTTGTTACGTCCAATAGCCGATGATGAAAAGCAATGTTATCTAGAGGCATCGTTAAATAAAACAAACTTTCCTTTGCCTCAAAGTTTCATAATTTGATGAAAGCATCAACAATACAAAAAATACCATATTACCTAGATTTGATCCCATATATCTAACTTAAATACATATCTAACTTAAATATGTATTGCCCGATAAAAAGGGATACTAAATCAATTTAACAGAACCTATCACTACTGAAGTATATAATGTTCAGCATTTCGACATGTACACCGAAATTAATTCTAAGTCTTTTTACTTCGACTATCTTTCAAGTGAACCCTTTAATGTAAAAGTTGATTCAAACTGAAGAAAAGTAGGCAATAACAAGCAATCTAATGTATTTATTTCCAAGATACAACGGAACTAAACCATCAGACTATGCAACCTGGCCTTGTTTAGTTCTTCCGAAAGAAACAATTGCAGACCCTGTGTGTGTAATTTATTCCCGTGGTTCATAAAAACTTCATGTCATTGATGGCTCATGTAGCTATTCTGAGCACTGCCTCACTAATATACTATGCATGTATTTATTTAATTTATTATGTAGTTCGCTACTCAGCCACTCTGGTGCCACCTGCGTGTAAACTATGTATCCCTTCTCCGGTGCCTGAAATATAATGCAACGGCTATATGAGACCTTCATGCATTATTCAAGGACATCGTCACACAACATCATACATTACGCGGCACCATCTGACGTCCATGATAAGGTGGACAATGTGACGTGACTAGCGAGTGCACATCTAATGTGGGTAGTGCAGGTAGCTGAAGCAGAAGGTGGCAAATTGTGCATGTTGCTGGTAACGTGAGTAATTCACGACGTTGGAGACCATGCTAGTGTACCAGGATAATTACCCTGAAACGTTGCTAGTGCATTCTCGCACATCACCAATATCGTCGTAGCATCCGCATCACTATGGGCACATAAGGTTTCATGGTAAAGCCAAACAATGCTAGCGGCCATTCACTACTGGAGCATCACAGGGTCCGGATCGATTTCAAAACTTAAAATCCGAACGGGTAAGGACCATCTTCTGTTATAAAAACCGCCCACCCACCCGTACAAAAACGGTATATAGTTTGTGGGTCAATTGGGCTGAGTGTCTGAGATGCTTCTTAACTTTGGGTGATCCTAAACATGAAGTTACCCGTCCTAGTGTGATTTTTGGCTGGTGATAAAATAATTAAGAAGAAAAATAGTTCTGCCTATAATGAATCATTTATATTATTAAATTGTTAAAGGAACTACAAGGGGCAGGGCCCCCCCCTAAAGCATTTGATGTAAAGTTAAAGCCTAACCTTACTATTTGAGTTTGCCGGTATCAGGAGTTTACCTGACCAAAGTTCAATTAGATAAAATATTATAAAAATACAAATGTTAATATATCATAGACCATATGGGTAATTTGATGCTACATGCAGCTGATAAAAATACTTGAAGAAGGTATGTAAAAATGTCAGTGTTATTGTGAAAATGTTTATTGACTTTGACAATTTTGCTGTTTTGCATGTAAACACATTGCACTTGAAAGTTGATGATATGAGCTTGATGCGCGAAAAGGAAGAAGGCAAGGCGGAGGTGGAAAAAGGAGGCGTTTATTGCGGCACCTCTGGCAACAGAGGGTAACATGGCAACAGTGAGGAGGCTCATGAGGAGCAACAGTACAAGGTAGAAAGCAATGTAAGGCTCATGAGGAGCAAGAGAACAATGAATAAAGTGAAAGGGGGGCTCATAAGGAGCAAAAGTCAGAGGTGATATGAGTTCATGTGAGGGGGGGGGGGCGCCGAGGAGCCCTCCACCAGCTGGAAGAGAAAAGAGGAGGTAGAGAAAGTTGGGTGGGTGGGTGGAGGAAAAAGGCAGAGCGCGGAGGAGGGCAGGAAGGCGAGTGACTGAGGGAGGCCGGCGGGCGGCCTTATAAGGGAGGCAGGAGGGCGGTGACAGGTGAGGTGCGAAAGCAGCGGGCCCGGGGGAGGGGGGAGGAGGAAAGCTGAGAGGCGGACGTCGCGCGAGGTGCGAATGCTGCGCGACGACCGGGGAGGCGGGGGGAGGGTCTCTTCCTCTCCACGCATCAAAAGCAATGCTTTGCATTACGACCAATGGTAAAAATAAAAAGTTGATGTGCAATATTTCTGTCTACTGCGTCATGAATTATATATATATGCATGTGGTGTCGGGTTGCGATTGGCTATGGGTGATAGAAAGTGACAGTTGGGTGTGCCTGTCCACGGTGGTGAGGCGGGGGTCTGGGTGTTGGAGAGGGGGGGGGGGTAGTAGCCTAACTGTCACTGTCTATTAAGTACAAATTCAGCATACTGTCGACTACTGAACATAATCACATGACATCAATACCTGAATTAACTCTCCATTGAAGCTGCATAGTCCGATGGTTTTGGGTTTTCCATCATTTTCTGAGGTAAATATATACTAGGTTGATCGTTATAATTTACCTTATTTTAGTTTGAAGTAACTCTTATTTCAAATAGCTAACCTTTGGGATATTTCCAGTGCAACCATGCACAATTAATTGTGGCAAGCACACCAAAAGTCTTGACACTATAGGCTTCTACAGTGACAGATTTTTATTAAATTGCCCCACTTCTATGTGCTGAGTAAAATGTAACAAGTGCACCAGTACCTAAGTTTGATATGTAGAATCAAATCTAGATAATTGCTTTGATTTTGAAAATGTTATGCTTTCATCGGACTATGAGGCTTTAAATCACTTTTCTAAACGTACCTCTCCAAGTTAAATGCCGCATGACTAACCCTATATGGTTACACTCAGACGGACTCATCACACATGTAGGAAACAATTGGGTTGAATGAACGCCGGGGTGCTCATTCGCTGTCATTGCTGGGGGCATAAGGGCCACACCCACCTAAGCCACCCTCACGGGTCCCGGCCAATCATACAACACCCCCCCCCCCCACACCCACATCATCATCATCATGCTGTCGGTCACGATGCGACAAAGACTGCTTTCATTACTTGACTGCCACTCTCCATTTAGCTCTCTGCTGTGAGAGTGATGTCCTTGAGTCGGTCTTAATGTCTCTCAGCTTCACGTTTCTCTTGATGGTATCCTTGAAACAGAGACGAGGGCACCCTCTCTTTCTGTAACCAGAAGACAGTTGAGAATAGAGGATCTGCTTTGGTAGCCTGTCTGATGACATCCTCATGAGGTGTCCAGTCCACTGGAGATTCTTTTTGATCATAAGATCTTTCATAGAGGGCAACCCCCCCCCCCCCCACACACACACATACCGTCTCTCTCAAACAGCTGAATTAGAACCAATAAATACAAGAATACTGATTAATGGACCGTGCTCATAGAAACAGGCGAAACAGAACAATTACCAACAAAAATACTGAGAAATGTTGACTGTGATATAATTGATGTCCATGTATTGATTGATGCCATTGTTATGTTGCTATCCTGTTACCAGTGATTGTCTGTCTCCGTCTGATATGTGTGAACGTCGTCTAAAACTAAGTACATTACTTAATCCCTATGCTTGTCAGAGTCCTGGGTAACCTTGCCTCCCAGATACAATGACTGGCCTGCACATCGAACACCTTGATACGCGACGAAGGAGGAACAGAGGCGGGGTCGAGAAAAACATTTTATTCAACAATAAAATGAGGACAGTGACAATGGTACAGAGGAACACTGCAAGAGTGACAGGTAATTTATACATACAGTAATATCTCAGAATCAATGACAGGACTTGCCCGCGTGGCGAGCTCTCAACCGGGAAGAGGCAGTGGGGAGGGAGGAGCCCCGAAGAGCCCTCCACCCTAGGAAGAGAGAGAGAAAAGAAAAAAGAAAAAAAAGAAAAAGCAGGAGTGAGTGGGTGGAAAAAGTGAGGCTATTGGAGGAGGGCAGGAGGCGGAGTGGCTGGAGGCAGCGGCGGGCGCGGTTATAAGGGCAGAGCTGGGAGTGGGGGGGGGGGGGACGTAACCCGGGAGGCAGATGAGAGAGGGAAGGAGGGGGGGGGGGCGGTCCTCCTCCGCCGCCAATCAAATGCAATGCACGCATTACGACCAATCAAGCTCAGAAATATGGTGATGTTTTTCCCCAACTTCCTCCTCCTAGACATGCGAGCCCTACTTAGCAATAATGTTTTATTCTATTTCTTGTACTAACCCCTATTTATTCTAAATGTGCAAATGAATGTAAACGTTATGGCTGGAGGAGCAGTGCCTCAGTGCTGAACACAAATATTTTGTACAGAAAGAATAAATCAATATATTGACCATAAATGCAAAAATGAAAACAATTCTGATACACATGATACTACACAAGGTATTTGAATGGGGTATTTCTATTCTCTTCTTTCTTCTTTTGATTTGTGTTTGTTTAATGACCCCCCCCCCCCCCCCCCCCCCCCCTCAGCACAAAAAGTAAACATCGGCTATTGGGCTTGGATGCATTTCAGTTAACTACACAATATATTTGGATGTTTGTTTTTTTCTATTCTCTTGTTTTTTTCCTTTGCGAAAAGAATCAGGCAAAGCTTTGGTAGAAGCTGTTTCGCTTCATTGATCACACACCTGATACACCCTGACAGCAGCCCTGAGCATGCGCTCTGCAACTTCGCATTGAGATTTGCGCAGTGAAGAAAGCTGCTTTAACTTGCTTTCAATGTAGTGAAGAAACTGCTATAACTTGCTTTCAACTAATCGATCCAGTCACTGTACCTATACCGCTATCTTGGAATGGACTGCGCTGATGTTAAATAAGGAAGAGCACAGTGCTTTGGGGAAGCAAATTTCCCCACACACCTGTGCAGAGTTTTCTGATTGTCTAGGAATCCTAGGTCTAAACTCTAAAGGGCTGAGGTCACACAGCCTAAGAATGTAGGTCACACAACCTGGGATTGTAGGTCATACAGCCTGATAATTTAGGTCACACAGCATGAGAATGTAGGTCACAGAAGCGCCAAGTAGATAACAGTGTGAGTAGGGAGATCTCCCTGTTACACAAGTTGTAAATATGGTGAAATAGCTTGACCAAAGGGAGGAGAGGATTTGAGAGGGGCGTCTGCCCCTCATGCAAGGGGGTTCTGGGCACCTCCCTGACAACAAATTGAAAACAGTGATACAAAATGGTCCATTCTGGTGCATTTTGACAAAAAATGTGTAATTTCTTTTTTAAACCAAGCTAACATGATTCTTTGGTGGGAGATTACAAATTAAAAGTACGAAATCGGGCGATTGTGGTTATTCTGCTATATTTGAGGGATATCTGCCACCAAATCGAAATACTTAACACCTCTGAGCTCACGCAAATCCGTAGAGAATCTGCAGCTTACAATGTAGTGGCGAGTTTTGGTTGTATCCTTATATATGGTTAGTACACTGCTTTATAGCAGTGTGACAATAAGATATACCTGATGTGATTAGAATGAGATGCAATATAGTATTTAGTGCGTGTGAGTGTCTGTGAGGATATGAGTGTGTGAGTATATGTGTGAGTGTGAGTATATGAACGTGTGTGTGAGCGTGTGCTTGCTTCCGTGTGTGCGAGTACAAGAGTGTGTGTGAGTGCATGTGTGAGTGTATCTGAGTGCATGAGTGTGTGAGAGTAAGTGCTTGAATGTATGAGTATATCAATGTATGTGTGACACCTGATTCAAATTCATTTATTAATTAATAGTTAAGCCCCTGTCACACCTCGCCGGATTGAGCAATGGACAGAATTGTTTAGTCCGGTGGTGTTCGGGCATGAAAAGTATTGAAATGTATTAAAGTGTGTCAAAATGTTGCGATATCGAGTCAAAGGCAGCCGGACAAACGGACATGAAACAGACATGAAACAGACATGAAACGGACATGAATGGATAGCCAACAGACGAAACAAACTCAAACTGGACAAGAACCATAGACGTCAATCCGGCGGCATCCATTCCAAGTTTTGTGCATGTTCAAAACTGTTAACGGATCGGGCTGGATATCAATGGATATCAACGGATATCAACAAATATGCAATGGAAATGCAATGGACACAAACCGGACTTTGCCGGATATCAACAGACTTTGTTCGGTTTCTTTCCGTTTCCTCAATCCGGCGAGGTGTGACATGGGCTTTAGGCATCGGGTTAGGTTCTGTGCTGATACAATAGGAAGAAAAACAGAATGTAAAAAATGGAGAGAATTGAGGAGATGTAAACAACACAAGAAAAGTCAATGTTAACCCACCAATTTTAGAGTTGTGTTTCACTTTGAGTGAAAGCAAATACATTTATTCAAGTGAGTTGGTGGATTTTCTTTTTCAGTGGGCACTGATCATCTTGTCATGATGTTTCACTTATTTTAGACATTTTTTCTGCATATAATATGATACAACATGGTATGAATTTTCAAGCACACAAATGAATGGGACAAGCATCCAAACAATACATTTTGTAACATCAGCCCATGTGTTGAAGAACACGTATAACAGGATGTGGGGTGTTGCCAGGACCAAGTCGTCCTCACTCGATACTACTACATTGGCCACTTTTGGCTGACTCATGCATTTTTACTCAAGGGAAAACCACGCACTGTGTACATTTCGTGTCAGCATCCACAAGCACTAACAGATTCTGCTTGAGTGTACAGATTTCATGGCATTGTACCAACAATGTTTTAGTGAAAATAGCACCTGAGACCTTTTCACCAAAGAAAAGCACAAACACATTTTAGAGTTCCTTAGATCCTCATCACTTCTATAATGCCTACTGTAATTTTTACACATGCTTTCTGAATTAAACTTTGCTATCATTTGACACACATTTAACCCCTTCACAAATTGCATCGGGGCTCATTTCTTTTTACATTTAACACAAATGTGATTATTTCAGATGTTCCTGTAAATTTCAAGGTGGGCATATAAATGTGAAAAAGAAACTGAAAATGCATCACCATTAACTTTGTTGTTGGTACATTAGTTGTTTAAGCAGGGGAAATTTCAATTGCAGATGATTGGTCTTCCTCATTCCACTGCTCCTTGCCCTATCCTAATAATGCCGAGTGCCTGGCTAGGAAGTGACAAGCATCACTTCTTAACTCATTGGTTTGACTCGACCAGGTTTCGAACCCACGAACCCACGATCTAGCGACACGTGAGACTGATGCTCTAACTCATTCGGCCATCCCGTCTGGTTTCCTTCATAAATATGGGATTTTCTGCTGACATGGCACACAGCATTAAACCATCAGCAACCAATCAATCAATTCAAGCATACACACTGTCATGGGTGTGAAGGAACTTCTTGCCCATCCGGGACTAGCGTCCTAACCATTACGCTACCTAGGCTCCCTGATGCAATCACCCTATCCATTGCTACCTTTCTATGTGTCTCCTTGCTTGAGAGGTCAGTGCAGTCAACTACACTCGTCCCCCAAGAATGTCAAGTCTTTTAAGTGGCCGATGCGCATAAGTTTGTTAAGGCTTTCAATTACATACGTAAATGAAATGCACTTACAAATATACATATAATGGCTGGAAGACCAGTGCTTCGGCACTGAAAAAAGACTTATTCAGCAGAATAAACATATATACCAAAAAAATGTGAAAAAAAGGTAGCTTCAACAACCATACATCGCATAGCTTGTACGGGAACCAGATCAGGTAAACCAGTGTCAGTATCACAGGGGGGGGGGGTGATGAAACTAGGAAATATTACACCTTGAGCACACTTGTTGACATTTCGGGGATAGTGTGCTAACCATGACGATACCTAGGCTCCCTGATGCAATCACCCTATCTGTGATATATGCATAATAGACGTTTAGGTATGTGGCTAATATATGTTAACGAGATGCAGAGGTTTAGACAAAGGATTATGCAAATGAGATGACATCATGGAAAGTTTAGCTGGCGGGTTCAGCGAGCCCTAGGCCGTGAATAAACCATTCAGTATCCAGAAGTCAAAGTGTTCAGACATTGTACTTTCACATGGTGTCAGATGTGGGGTATTTTGATGGTTATATATTTTGAAACCTTTCATGTTTCAGAAATACTTTGAGGGGGGGATGTGATATATGCGTAATAGACGTATAGGTATGTGGCTAATATATGTTAACGAGATGCAGAGGTTTAGACAAAGGATTATCCAAATGAGATGACGTCATGGAAAGTTTAGCCGGCGGGTTCAGTGAGCCCCAGGCCGTGAATAAACCATTCAGTATCCAGAAGTCAAAGTGTTCAGACGTTGTACTTTCACACTATCTACGCCTACCTGTCTATGTGGCTCCATGCCTGAGAGCTCAGTGCAGACTACTACACATATATGACATGAGGCCTCCCCTCATGGCTGATATGCAACCAGATGCCGGACAGCCCTGACCTTATCACTCTCCCTGCAGATATCCTGTCGATCTCATCGATGTGGTAAACTAATGTCCAAGCGGAGGTATTTAAAGTCTTACCCTTGGGACATGGTAATTTGGTATCAGACTTTCAAAGACTACGACCTTTGCTGAAAGGAAGTTAATTGCTCATAACTATTAAGTGTGTGAGTGTGTGTGAATGTGTGTGCGTGTGTGTGTGAGTGTGTGTGAGTGCGTGTGTGAGTGTGTGTGTGTGAGTGTATGTGAGTGTTTGTAACTATGTGTGAGTATGTGAGTGTGTGCTTGCTGGTGTGTGTATGAGGGTGCTTGAGTATGTGTGTGAGTATCTGAGTGTGTATGGGTGTACTTGCGTGAGTGTGTGTGAGTGCGCTTGAGTGTGAGTATGTGTGAGTATGTGTGTGAGTATGTCAGTGAGTATGTGAGTATGTTTGAGTATATGAGTTAGTTTGAATGTGTGTGAGCATATCAGTGTGTATGCGTGTGTGAGTGTGTGTGAGTATGTGTCAGTGAGAGTGATTGAGTGTGTGTGAGTGTCTGTGAGTATATGAGTGTGTGAGTATATATGTGAGTATATGTGTGAGTGTATGAGCGAGTGTGTGAGTGTGTGCTTGCTTGCGTGTGTGTGAGTACAACAGTGTGTGTGAGGGTATCTGTGAGTGTATGTGAGTACATGAGTGTGGGAGTGTAAGTGCTTGAATGTATGAGTATATCAAAGCATGTGTGAGTGTGTTTGATTGAGTGTGAGGGAGTACATAAGTGTGTGTGAGTGTGTTTGCTTGAGTGTGTGTGAGTACATGAGTGTGTATTTGATTGAGTGTGAGGGAGTACATAAGTGTGTGTGTGAGTGTGTTTGCTTGAGTGTGTATGAGTACATGAAGGTGTATTTGATTGAGTGTGAGGGAGTACATAAGTGTGTGTGAGTGTGTTTGCTTGAGTGTGTGTGAGTACATGAGTGTGTCTGAGTGTGTTTACTTGAGAATGTGTGAGTACATGAGTATGTGTGAGTGTGTGTTTGCTTGAGTGTGTGTGCACATGAGTATGTGTGAGTGTGTTTGCTTAAGTGTGTGTGATTACATGAGTATGTCTGAGTGTGTGTTTGCCTGAGTGTGTGTGACCACATGATTGTGTGTGAGTGTATTTGCCTGAGTGTGTGTGAGTACATGAGTGTGTATGAGTGTGTGTTTTCTTGAGGGTGTGTGAGTACATAAGTGTGTGTGAGTGCATGGTGAGTGTATGTGATTACATGAGTGTGTGAGTGTAAGTGCTTGAATGTATGATTATATCAAAGTAAGTGTGAGTGTGTTTGATTGAGTGTGTGTGAGTACACGAGTGTGTGTGAGTGTGTGTTTGCCTGAGGGTGTGTGAGTACATGAGAGTGTGTGAGTGTATGTGCGAGTGTATGTGCGTGCATGAATGTGTTAGTGTAAGTGCTTGAATTTATGATTATATCAAAGTATGTGTGAGTGTGTTTGATTGAGTGTGAGGGCGTACATAAGTGTGTGTGAGTGTGTGTTTGCTTGAGTGTGTGTGAGTACATGAGTGTGTGAGTGTGTTTGCTTGAGTGTGTGTGAGTTCATGAGTGTGTGTGAGTGTGTGTTTGCTTGAGTGTGTATCAGTACATGAGTGTGTGTGAGTGTGTGTTTGCTTGAGCGTGTGTGAGTACATGAGTATGTGTGAGTGTGTGTTTACTTGAGTGTGTGTACATGAGTATGTGTGAGTGTGTGTTTACTTGAGTGTGTGTACATGAGTATGTGTGAGGGTGTTTGCTTAAGTGTGTGTGAGTACATGAGTGTAGGTGAGTGTGTGTTTGCTTGAGTGTGTGTCAGTAAATGAGTGTGTGTGAGTGTGTGTTTACTTGAGTGTGTGTACATGAGTATGTGTGAGTGTGTGTTTACTTGAGTGTGTGTGCACATGAGTATGTGTGAGTGTGTTTGCTTAAGTGTGTGTGAGTACATGAGTATGTCTGAGTGTGCGTTTGCTTGAGTGTGTGTGAGCGCATGAGTTTGTGTGAGTGTATTTGCCTGAGTGTGTGTGAGTACATGAGTGTGTGAGTGTGTGTTTGCTTGAGTGTGTCTGAGTCCATGAGTGTGTGTGTGAGTGTATGTGTGTGTGAGTGTATGTGTGTATGTGTGTGAGTGCATGTGTGAGTGTATCTGTATGGGTGGGTGTGAGTGTGTATGTGTGAATGTGTGTGAGTGTGTGTGTCGAGCAATCATGTTTCTTCACCCTCCCCCCACCCCGCCACCTCTCTGTTTTACACAACTAAAATACAGTTCATGCACTTTTCGTGCTGTCCATTGTGGTATCTTGAAACCAGTTAGAGCTGCTGGAGCCTCGTTTTCGTTCATGTATGAATAAGCTTAATATATAACCTCGATGCAGACATCACTCAAAACCACTAAGCATATTTTATAAGTCCCCTTTATCAGGTTGGAGAGCTTACCTCGTTCGGATTATACTGGTCATTTGAGGTCCCCTTCAATGTCGATGGTCAATTTTTATATAGGATAAAGTAGTGAAATGACATACATGACCGTGGAACACTGAGTTTGGGCTAGTTTTACTATTGGAACATATCACAGGAAAGGACAAAATTATATTAAGATCGCTTATCAGTGTCAGGATACTTAGGTTGGGAACTAATTTGTAAAACAACATTTAAATATTAGTGCTTAATCATAAGTTAATGGCTACGGACCAGGTTCCCTGTGTTAGTTACTGTGTTGATATAACCAAACAACCACATCACAATAGGGTTACCTCCAGTCAGCCATGGGTGTATATACTGGTCAGTGGCAAACCCTGTGTGACTGCCCCCCAAACCCACACTCACTCACCCACACACACCCACATCCACACCCACACACCCTTTACACCCCTTCAAATGCAGTGGCCAGCTCATACCCCTGTCACACTACGACGTAACGAACCAACGTGAGCCTAACGTGGTCATTTATCGTCATTACGTTGGGTTACGTTCTGATGACGTCATAATGACGTTAGCTACGTCATAATGACGTCGAGCTACGTCATGTTACGTCGTGTTACGTCGGTGCGCGTCAAGGTTTTGAACCTGTTCAAAACTTTCGACGTCACGCGAACGTAAGGGTCTACGTTCGCCGTACGTTCTTTACACGTTCAGTGAACGTCAATGACGTTAAACTGACGTTATTAAAACGTTAGTCACTACGTTCAACTACGTTCCACTACGTTGACCCACATTAAACCCGGTGGAAACGAAGTTGTCCTCTCTCGTTGAATGACGGTATCACTACGCTTTACCGACGTTACGATCTCGTCCACTACGTTGCATCCACGTTCAACTTGTGCCCAAATTTGCATACTACGCCGAGAACTTCAACGTTCTTCACGTTCTCCCTACGCTGACGTCATTACGTCGTAGTGTGACAGGGGCATTACTGGGGGTTGGGGTTAGTTCATAGAGGAAGAACAGTGAACATGCCAGATTAGGTTTACTAGCTGTATTAGTATCTATATTTGATCAATTATTATTATTGTCACTATTAGTATTATTATTATAATTATTGTGATTATAATTCTAATTATTTATATCATTCTTATTTATGTCAATATTAATGAAATTATTATCAGTATTATTGTCGTTATTATTGTCATTATTATTGTTATTATTGAGATTATATTTTCAGGGTGAGGTGACAGAGTCAGAGCACCCACTCACACCACCACTCCCATCCCTTCCCCCGAGGCGAATCAAATGCAATGCAAAGCACACTACCCAAACCTTCCCTCACACCCCGCTCCCTTAGAATTGTGGTTATCCTGTTGTATTAAAAGTTGCATAGTCTGCTGGTATTGAGTGTCTATCATTTTCAGAGATAAATATAATCGACCGTACTTTAATAAGGAGTAACTTTGATTTAAAATCGCTACTTTATGTAAATGTTTGAAGTGTAAGCATGCACAATTAATCACTAGCGTGCACTATCATGAGTCGGTACCTGACTATAGGGGATGGCCGAATGAGTTGAGCGTCCGTCTCCCATCCACTCATTGAAATAATCCCAACTGCCCTCCCTTTCCCCCTCCCATCCACCCTCCTAACAAACCTCCCTAAAGCAAACCCAGAACAATCTCTACCAAATGTTCCCAGTCACCCACCCAAACCCTCCCATCCACCCTCCCAACCACCCTCCCAACCACTCCCATCCACCCTCCTAACCAACCTCAGTAAAGCAACACCAGAACAATCTCTACCAAATGTTCCCAACCACCCTTCCAAACCCTCCCAACCAACCTCTCATTCACACTCCCAAACCCTCTCAAAGCCTCTCAAACCCTTCCCAACCACCATCCCTTACCACCCTCCCAAACACTTTCCCAACAATCCTCCCCTCCACCCTCCAAACCACCCTCCCTACCACGCTCACAACCACCTACTCTCCCAACCACCCTCACATAGTCAAAAGTCCTTCCAACGACCCTCACAAATATTCCCAACCACCCTCCCAACCACCCTCCCAGCTACCCTCCCAACCATCCTCCCAACCACCCCCCGAACCACCATCCAAACCACCCTCCTAACCACCCTCCCAATCACCCTCACAACCACCCTCACAACCATCCTCACAACCACCCTCACAACCACCCTCACAACCACCCTCACAACCACCCTCACAACCACCCTCACAACCACCCTCACAACCACCCTCACAACCACCCTCACAACCACCCTCACAACCACCCTCACAACCACCTCCCAATCACCCTCACAGCCACCCTCCCAACCACCCTCCAAACCACCCTCCTAACCACCCTCCCAATCAGCCTCACAACCACCCTCACAACCACCCTCACAACCACTCTCACAACCACCCTCACAACCACCCTCACAACCACCCTCCCAACCACCCTCACAACCACCCTCACAACCACCCTCACAACCACCCTCACAACCACCCTCACAGCCACCCTCACAACCACCCTCAGACCACCCTCACAACACCCTCACAACACTCACACCACCTCACAACCACCCTCACACCACCCTCCAAACCACCCTCCTAACCACCCTCCCAATCAGCCTCACAACCACCCTCACAACCACCCTCACAACCACCCTCACAACCACCCTCACAACCACCCTCACAACCACCCTCACAATCACCCTCACAATCACCCTCACAGCCACCCTCCCAACCATCCTCCCAAATATTCCTAACCACCCTCCCAAATATTCCCAACCACCCTCCCAACCACCCTCCCAACCACCCTCCCAACCACCCTCCCACCTACCCTTCCAACCACCCTCCCAACCACCCTCACAACCACCCTCACAACCACACTCACAACCACACTCACAACCACACTCACAACCACACTCACAACCACACTCACAACCACACTAACAACCACACTCACAACCACACTCATATTGTAGTATATGGTATATATATAGCTCATATGAGGCCACGGATACATATATATATAATGTAGAATACACATTGGTGTCTCTTCTGTCTATATCTTAATATTATAGTCTATGGTATATATAGCTCAGATCAGGCACACATATATACATATATGCAAATATTCATATATATATATATATATATATATATAATGTAGAATGCATTTCAATGTCGATTTAGGATCTTAGTATTATAGCATATGGTATATATAGCGCATTTCAGCACATAACTATATATAGCGCATTTCAGCACATAACTGCATATATTTGTAATGTAGTATACGCTCCAGTACCTCTTCGAGATTTAATATTTTAAGGTATATATGGATTCTATATTTTAAGGTATATATAGCTGATACCGGCACATATATACATATATTATATATATATATATATATATGCATATATTCATATATATATAATGTAGAATGCGCTGCAATGTCTATTCAATATCTTAATACTATAGGCTATGGTATGGAGAATAACAATGGTATCAAGTAATATAATAATATAATATAATAAGGAAACAATTCCCTTCGTATTTTTATACTCGCATAATACGTTATACACCACATATATATAGCTCATATCGGCACACACATACATATATTTGATGTAGAATGCACATCGGTTCCTCTTCTATATCTTAATACTATAGTAAGCTAATTGGTATATCTAGCTCATATCGGCACACATACATATATATAGAGATCTGTAAATGTATATGTGATGTATAAACCAAACTATAATGTATTATGCGAGTATAAATATACATAAGGGAATATTACTTATTGATATTATTATTATTGTTATCCTCCGTAAGATACGACACTGTACAGGTGCGCCATCTCGCCCACCTCACCTCCACCGGATGTTGACCAGTGTCAGTACTTGAACGGATATGAATGGATAGCCAACGGATGAAACGAACTGAAACCATACAAGAAGCATAGACGTCAATCCGGCGGCATCCGTTCCAAGTTTTGTGCATGTTCAAACCTTGTACGGACACAAACCGGACTATCAACGGACTTTGTTCGGTTTCTTTCTGTTTCCTCCAATCCGGTGATGTGTGACAGCTGCTTAAACAATGCACACACTGTTGAATGGGTGTATTTCTTTTGACCAGGTTTGACCGGAAACAAAGTAAGAAGTGACCGGAAGCAAGATAAAGAAGGACCGGGGAACTAGTCTAAGATGGTTCCTGAAACCAGGCCAGGAAGGACCAGGGAACCAGGGAACCAGGGAACCAGGCTAAGATAGATGGACCATGGAACCAGGCAAAGAAGGGCCCAGAAACACTAAGAATGGCCGAGGAACCAGACTAATACCCCTGTCACACTACGACGTAACGAGCTAACGTAAGCCTGACGTGATCACATTTGGGCATTACGTTGTCGTACGTTGGGTTACGTTATTATGACGTCATAATGACGTTAGACTGACGTCGGGCTACGTCATGTTACGTCGTGTGACGTCGGCGCACATCAAGGTTTTGGACATGTTCAAAACTTTCGACATAGATCGAACGTAAGGGTTTACGTTCGCCGTACGTTCTGTTCACGTTCGGTGAACGTCAATGACGTTAAACGGACGTTTTTCCAACGCTGCTCACTACGTTCAACTACGTTCCACTACGTTGACCCACATTAAACCGAGTGAAATGCCCATGGGGCGTCATGGGAACGTCAGGAGAACGTCAGGAGAACGTCAGGAGAACGTCAGGAGAACGTGCATTCAACGTACGTTCAACGTCTCATGACGTATGTAACGTCATGTAACGTTCTTCTGGCGATGGAATAACGTTCATAACGTTCCGTGAGCATAATGACGTTGTCCTCTCTCCTTGAATGACGGTATCACTACGCTTTACCGACGTTATGCTCTCGTCCACTACGCTGCATCCACGTTCAACTTGTGCCCAAATTTGCATACTACGCCGAAAAGTTCAACGTTCTTCACGTTCTCTCTACGTTGACGTCGTTACGTCGTAGTGTGACAGGGCCTTAAGAAGGATCGGTGAATACATTCTATGAAGGGCTCGGGAACCAGGTTAAGGAGAGCCCAATGGGGACCTTTCAGTTTGCGTGAGTCTCTCGTCAGATGCCGCACCATGCCGGTCCTTGTAATGCTTTGGTTGGATAGAAGCAGTTCCTTCTACTATCAAATGTGAGGATTTGGGTTTATGTGGTGGGGGTGCATAGGGATTTAGGGGGGTGTGGTGGGGGTTTAGGGATGTGGTGAGGGCTTAGTGATGTGCTGGGGATGTAGGTTTGTTTGGTGGGGGTGTAGGTGTGTGGGGTGGGGGTTGACGGTGTGTGTGGTGGGGGTGTAGATGGTTTGTGGTGGAGGAGTAGGGGTGTCTTGCAGAGCGGCACCTCATAATCTTTAGCATCCCTAAACCCCCACGACACACCTACACCCTCACTACAGCCCTACACCCCCATGACACACCCCATGACACACACCTATACCCCCTACACCCCATGGCACACCCCTATACCCCCAGTACCCCTTACACCCCAACCACACGCTTACACTCCACCACACACATACACCCTCACCACACACACCTACACCTCAATCATACACACCTACACCCCACCAAACACCACCACACACCTACACCACCAGACACACCACACAGCTAAACCCTCACTACACACCTACATTCCCACCACACACCTGTACCCCACCACACACCTACACCCCCAGCACACCCCTAAACCCTCACCACACACCTACAACCCCACCACACCCCCACCACACACCTACACCCCCACCACACACCTTCACCACCACACACACCACACAGCTACACTCCCACCACATCCCTAAACCCTCACCACACACCTACACCCCCCCCCCCCACACACAAACCTGCACCCCCACACCCCTAAACCCTCACCACACACCTACACCCCCACCATATTCCTAAACGCCCACCACACACCTACACCCCCTACACACCCATAAACCCTCACCATACACCCAACCACACCCCCACCACACATCTACACCCCCACCACATCCATACACCCCCACCACACACCATACACCCCCACCACACACCTACACCCCCACCACATCCCTAAACCCGACCACACACCTACACCCCCTCCATACCCCTAAACCCCCACCATACATCCAACACACACCTACACCCCAACCACACACACACACCACACATCTACACCCCCACCACATTCCTACACCCCCACCACATCCCTACACCCCCACCACACCCCCAAACCCTCACCACACACCCAACACCCAACTACACCCCCACCACCCACATACCTACACCCCCACCACATCCCTAAAGCCCCACCACACACCTACACTACCAACACACACACCTACACCCTTCTATCCAACCATGATGGCCGACGTGGACCGGGAACGCGTGCTGCCACCAAGTGTATAGCGAGAGGACTGGCTCATGAAAGCTCCCCATAACCAGGATAAGAATGGCTGGATAAAATGTACAAAGAGGGGCTCGGGGACCAGACGAGAGCATAGCAGAGAGCGTGTATATAAACAGATGAGAGGGACAACTCCCGCGAATAATGGTAACACAGGCTACAGTGGCGTTCCTGGCTGTTAGTGTTGAACAAGCCTTGAGTTTGCCGGTATGCTCAGTGCAAAACATTTGTTTTTATTCAAAATTAATAGAAATCCAGAACCCTAACCTTATAAATTCAATATAATCTTGTTGCTAAACAGGTTTTCTATATGTGTACTAAGCGGCTTGTTTCTATTTGGTGTAGTTTTAGAGATATTTCACTTTTTCTGCAGGAAGATTGCACACGACCATTGACAATGCCTTGAGTTTGCCGTACGCGTAGTGAAAAACGTCAGTTTTATTCCAAATTAATAGAAATCCAGAACCCTAACCATATCAATTTAATATAATCTTGTTGGTAAACATGTTTTCTATATGTATTCCAATCAGTTTGTTTCTAGGTGGTGTAGTTTTAGAGATATTTCACTTTTTCTATAGGAAGATTGCACACGACCATTGACAATGCCTTGAGTTTGCCGTACGCGTAGTGAAAAACATCAGTTTTATTCCAAATTAATAGAAATCCAGAACCCTAACCATATCAATTTAATATAATCTTGTTGGTAAACATGTTTTCTATGTGTATTCCAATCAGTTTGTTTCTAGGTGGTGTATTTTTAAAGATATTTCACTTTTTCTGGATGAAGATTGCACAGGACCATTGACAATGCCTTGAGTTTGACAGCTGTGTCATATACTGTTCAACAACCACCACTTGGAGCGCCACAGTCGGCAGATGTTACATGCTCTAGTATGGGAGTTGTCCCTCTCATCTGTTTATATACACGCTCTCTGAGCATAGCTTGGGAAAGAAACTGAGAAGGGCTAGGGAGCCAGATGAATAATAGCTTAGGAAACAAACGAAGAAGAGGATGGGAACCAAGCTAAGATGGGCTGGATAAAATATACAAAGAAGGGATTGGGAACCAGTCGAAGAATACCTCGGAGAACAGACTGAGATGGACCTGGGAACCAGGATGAGATAGACTGTAAAACATATACAAAAAAAGGGCTCTGGCACCAGGCTGTTAAGTTGATAGTAAGTAGTGTGAAGAAAGGAATTGTATTCAGGCGTAAAACCTACTTTCAAATTTAATCGAATATGACTTTTTTTCCACAGAACGTGCCCAGTGAGCTGCTACCAAGATTAGCTCTTTTCACTGCCACCAGATGTCAGGTGGTGGTAGAAATCTTCTATACGTTCTATTCTATGGACCAAGCTCAGTAATTTTGCAACCCTCAACATTAGTTCTTTCCACTGCCATCAGAGGTCAGGTCGATTGTGAAAATCATCCATAAGACCTTTTCAAATGAGTATGTACCAATGAGCTGCACTCCACATTTGTCATCAAAGGGTACTTGGTGGTGGAAATCCTCTTATAATACCATTTCCATACAGATTGCTGCACAGTAAGCTTCTTTCCACACCATCAGTTATTGCCATTGCTGATAGAAAGCAGGTTACAGGTGGAAATCCTCTATAAGACCTTTTCTACAGAGCATGCTGCACCGAGAGCTGCTGCACCATTAGCTGCTCCCCATTAGATTAGTTCTGGTCACTGCCACCAAAGGGCAGGTTGGTGGTGGAAATCGTGCATTGCGTAATTCATTGACTATGGCAGATGTCCTAATGAATCCTTTCAGTATTAACGTTTAAGTATTTACTCAGGTAGCATATTCAAATTTAAAATAAACCATTACTTGATGTTACTAACAAAAATGTAGGAATTCAAAATAGCTCAAGATAGTAAAAGGCTGATTGTTGGAGTTTTACGTCCTGGCAACATCCATGGTCATATCAGGACGGGTACCGACTTGTGACAGTGCACACTCATGACAACTTTATAGTGCTACAAAATCAGGTTATCCCACTCAGTCACATTATCCTGATGCTGAGCTAACCAGTCCTATCCTTATCCTATTAATGCCGAAGTGACAAGGCTAGGAAGTGACAAGTATCAATTTTATAAGTCATTGGTTTGACTCGACCGGGAACTGAATTCCTGGCCTTCCACACAGATAATAAAAGGAGATTGACTACTAATTATTGAAGTTAGCAACAACTCGATGACTATTGAAGGCGAATATATGTAGGTGTTACCATAGTTACAGCCTCAGAACGAGGGGTGCAGAATAAACGTGACAATACTAATATTGCAGTAAACTGATACGTGGCACAGTGATTGGGTTAGGAATATAAAATACATGTAGAAGAACTTGCAACTTAAAGGTCAGCCTTCTCATAATCTGATTGCCTGATTACGCGGTTTAACAATTATATTGTCAATGACGGATTCAGTGAACCTGTAAGTACTACACACATATGCCCCGGTCACATACACGTTGGTTGACGTTGACGAACATAGCTGAACATAGTGGAGGCTAATGTGGGTCAAATGTGGTGTAAGTATCTTAAACTACGTTGAAATACTTTAAGGTACGACAGGTTTTGGTATGGATAAATATGTAATGGTATTTATAAATATGTTATGGTATGGATAAATATGTTATGGTACGGATGCCAGTACATTCAACTACGTTCAACTACATTCAACTACGTTAGCCTCAACTACGTTCACCTACATCCACTAATGGCTATGTGACCAAGGCTTTGTCCAAGTACGCTAGAGTACATTAGAGCACACTAGAGTATGCTAGAGTACATTAGAGTATGCTAGAATATGCTAGAGTAGGTTAGCATCATGGATGCAAATTGAGCCTCTAATGGTGCACTTCTTTGAACATGTTCAACAATTTAATTGGACATCATGGCTCACCAATGTTATTACCAAGTTAACAAGTATGGATGCGAGTACGTTCAACTAAGTTAAACTACGTTCAACTATGTTCAACTATGTTAGCCTCCACTACGTTCAACTACGTATACTAATGTGTATGTGACCGGTGCATTACAGTTTTGCATCTTTGGAAAAGCAGCATATATGGCAAGCACTGAAATTGTACCCCTGTCCAAACATCTGACACCCATCTCCATTCGCCTACATCCACTAGCGGCTATGTCACTATACCATAGCGTCAGCTCCAGTAATGACACTCAGCTCAAGTAATGCCCCCTCCCCCCTGCTCAAGTGGTGCCCAGGGCATGTGTCATACCTGCCATACCCGAGGTACGCCACTGCAGACATGGAGTAGTTTTGAGGTTATTCATTTAGAGTTTGTTTTGTTTCATTGAGGTTTTATATTCTAGGAACATACAATGTCATATAATCAGTACGGGTACCGATTTGTGACACTGCACACTCATGGCAACTATATAACACTGCCCTACTAGGAAATCAAACTGCCAGCACCACGACGTGATTTCCCACTCAGTCACGTTATCCTGATACTGAGCTAACCAGTCCTTTCCCTATCCTAGTAATGCTGAGCGCCTGGCTAGGTAGCGACAAGTATCAATTTTGTAAGTGGTTGGTTTGGCTCGACTGCCCCCTCCTAACCACCACCTCCCCCCTTCCCAACCACCACCTCCCCGCCCCCTCCCAACCACCACCTCCCCACCTCCTCCAACCACCCCCGACCCCCTCCCAACCACCCCCTCCCCAATCACCACCTCCCCACCCCCTCCCAACCACCCCCTTCCCAACCACCACCTCCCCGCCCCCTCCCAACCACCAGTTCCCATCCCCATCCCAACCACCACCTTCCTCACCCCCTCCCAACCACCACCACCCGTCGTCCCCTCCTCACCACCACCGCCCCCCCCCTCCCCGCCCCCACCCTCCCCACTCACGCCCCCACCCAACAGACCCTTATGTCCCTTAATGCCAGGTCTACTTTTACCTTGCATACCTGTCTCGGGGGACTCAAAAGTAATTCTTAACCCTTTCACAACGCCACCTGTCAGTTAAACCACTACATTACCACCAACAATTGTTTCACCCACACTCTCACAGATGGCGCAACGATGGTCCTACGACTCAGACTAAGATACAGATGAACCTCGATCCAACGGACTAATAGGGGGGAGCAGTTGTCCATTAAAGCTGTTTGTCCGTTGCAGCGACAACATCTTCCGGGGGCTCTACCCCACGCACATTCACCTTTACCGATCACTGTTGCGTGTTCCTTGTATGCATATATATATATATATATATAAATATATATATATATATATATATAGATATCTATATATATATATAGGTTGTATATATATACATGAATCACCCTTTACAGCATATTTTCTAAGCTTGTCCTTAGCCTTACGGAAATCACTCGGGAGTTTTAAATGTTCAGACCAGATATTCACTCTAGCGGATTGTGTCAGTTGGATCCGGAATCCGTTGCATCGGTGTCCGTTGGATCGAGGTTCATCTGTACTTATAAATATAGTCCGTATACTGATGGTTTTTAGTTTCTGTCATTTTAGATAAATACATTCAGTTGATTGTTATGATTTACCTTACTTTAGTTTGAAATAACAGTTATTTTAAAAGGCTACCTTTTGAGATATTTGAAGCGCTAATAGGTAAAATATGTTGGCAAGCACATGAAAGCTCCCCACTACTGCTGCACATCATATACACACATCGTGCCATCTTGTATCATCATGCTGTGCTGTTGGTCGCGATGCGACAAAGACTGCTTTCATTACGTGACTGGCCGCTCTCCATTTCATTTCATGAAAGCTGCCTGCAAAAGTGTTGAAGTGCTGCTGGCTTTTGAAAGTTACTAGCGGCACTCTCTCAGGGAGCAAATAGAGGTTTCACACCGGCAAGAACATGTAAAGACAGGCGCAAAACTATTTGTCCCTGCAGTGGCTGGTCGTGAGATGTTGGGAGTTCCATACATTAACCGCCCTTAATCACTATCCATATACATATCATGTATATGGATAATGATAAACACGCTATCGCGTGTAATAAGATCTGTAGTGGCTTGCACTCCCGTGCCCTCTCCAGGGTCGGGGTGGGTACCAGCATGCACCTCTCTGCCTCCTGCATGGGGCTTTGCTCTCCACTCGCTCGGGGGGATATATACATACAGTAACATCCCCGTTAAACAAAGCTCGGTTAAACCAAACAATCCGTTAATCCAAATTTTTTCGGCAGCCCGGCAAAATACTACCATTTATCATATAAAAAAAGTTGGTTAAACCAAAGTCGGTTAAACCAAAGTATCAGTTAATCCAAACAAAATTGTCGAGCCCCAGGGCACTTCTGGTATGGTTAAAACAAACTTTCATGTGGTTTTAAGATCATCTGACACTTTTTTATATGATAAATGGTAGTATTTTGCCGGGTCGCCAACAAAAGTTTGGATTAACCGATCGTTTGGTTTAACCGAGCTTGGTTTAATGGGGTTAAACTGTATATACATAAAACACAATAATCAAAGTGTCCACATACATTGTATATTACATTCATAATGCACCCACATTTTTGCCAAAGCCAAGTCAAAGTCAAAGTCAACGCTCGGCTAAACCAATGATCGGTTAATCCAAACAAATTTCTAGGGTCCCTTCAAGTTTTGTTTAACGGGGTTATACTGTATATATACAGTTTCCGATAATAATACTCATGTAATTGCGTATACAGCATATATATATATATATATATATTATATATATATATATGTGCTGTATACGCAATTACATGAGTATTATTATCCGGAAACCGATTATCTATGAACTGAGTACTTTATCTCATCAGTTCATATAAAGCTGACACTATACTATCTTAACGTGCCACCTGCCATGTCTTCCTGTCTCCTCCGAGCTCTGTCGTACACACACTCTTCATCACGGAAGTATATTTGAATGTAAACTGGGTCTAAAACACCCTGGGTTCCGCCGTGTTCCGCCCTTACATGATGGAATGGATGGAAACTCCTGGAATCATTATACTTGTATAATGGCTTATACAGCATATATATATGTATATGTATATTTGTTTGTTGTTGTTTTACGTCCTAGCAACATCTAAGGTCATATCAGGACGGGTACCGACTTGTGACAGTGCGCACTCATGGCGACTTTATAGTGCTGTCCCACTGGGAAACCAGGCCGCCGGCACCATGACCTGGTATCCCACTCAGTCACATTATCCTGACACTGAGCACACCAGTCCTTGCCCTATCCTAATAATGCCGAGCGCCTGGCTAGGAAGTGACAAGTATCAATTTTAAAGTCATTGGTTTGACTCGACCGGGACTCGAACCCACGACCCCACATTCTACCAGCACGGGAGACGGACGCCCTAACTCATTCGGCCATCCCGTCTGTGTGTTATGTATAATGTATGATATTATATATATATAATGTATTATGTATTTTGAAGTGGTAATTCAGGTGTGCGAGAAAACTCTGTGTAAACGCCAATCCAAATATTGACGTAAACATTGGTGTCAGCCCTTCAAAAGGTTCATTTTTTACATTCCTATTGGTTACATTCATATTTTTGTATTCATTGCTTCATAACCATATCATCACCAGCAAAGTGGAATTAATGAGAATTAAAATTATCTTAAAATAAAAATCTGTTATATTAATTCAATTTTTGGGTTGGCGTTTACAGACTTTTGCATCTGAACTCTTCATATGCTTGTAGATATGTGCATGTAGATATTGCTACTTCCCATATTATCGCCAACAATGAGAAGGAAATGTCAGGCATGTCTTATCAGACACTCGGGTGCCCTAAGCCATAGAGTTACCTGACTACCCAGCAAAAGGACCTGTCAACAACTGCCACCACGTCTACTCGTGCAGCTAGACAGCAAGCAGTGCAAGAAGCAGTGACCAGGGGGCGCCACCGCAACATTGAGCATGTGGTTATTTATATCCACAAAATAGGTTGTATAGTACATACATGGGTGGGTGCTGGATAGTTATTTATACCCATAGTAAAGGTAGTATAGGGTATACAATATATACATAGTTGTATATGTTGACTAGATATGCATATCCCATAATAGGTGATATTCAGTATCCAGTGACGCGAGGGGGCACCACTCCAGCAAATAATCCGCCAGCTGAGAGAGGGGGGTGGCACTTCACCAATGCGCATAGAGAAAATCTAGGGTGTACATGTTACCCTTGCATTTATACTCGCATAATGCGTTATACATCACATATATATACATATGTATAGAATATGAATGTTGAATAGCAATAGCTATGTATATCCCATAATAGAGAGCACATGGTGAATACTATGAAATTCACAGGATCTTTCTGCCATTCAGATAATTGACGACCCATCAGTGGCTGATATCAGACTAGAGAGAATCTAGACTAGACAGAATCACTGGTGTATTAATATGACGTGGGACTGGTCTGACAGCCGGATGACTTCATTAGATGGAAGACAACAGCGCGGTAACCTGGGTTAATTCATTGAATCATCGCCCACATCACGCGCGGTGTCCCTTGTTAGCTGACCTGGCACTTCGCTGTCTGGGCCATGTTTATATAACACCTAGATAACCCAACATCCCACGTTGGAGATGGTGGGCTGCGAGCGCCATATATGACTTAGTATCCTCTCCATTTCGTTTAGCATGATGCCCACGTGTGATGCAGTCCATACCCCCCCCCCCCCCCCCCCCCCCCCCCCACGTCAACCTGCCGAGCATGCCCCGCACTAAATCAACCCCCACTTCAACAGCAAACCAGATTATGCTAGTCGTGCAGGATCAGCAACACCAGTAGCTACTGCAGATACAACAGCTACAGTAGATACAACAGCTACAGCAGTTACAGCAGCAACAGCAGCAACATCAGCTGCAACAACAACCACTACCCCAGCCTCAGTACCTACATCAACTACACCAGGTGCATAAGTAACAACAGCTACAGTAGCTACAACAGATACAGCATCAACAACAGCTACATCAGATACAGCAGATACAACATCTACAGCATCACCAACAGCTTCATACGCTACAACAGCTACAGCAGCTACAGCAGCTGCGGCATCAACAGCTACAATGGCTACAACAGCTACAGCAGCTACAGCAGCTACAGAAGGTACAGCAGCTGCAACACCTATCCACATCTCTAAGCGTTACAACAGCGTTTTACTAGCTACACCAGCTATACTAGCTCTAACAGCTTTAATAGCTACAACAGCTAAATCAGCTACAACACCTACATCAGCTACAACAGCTACGGCAGCCACATCAGTTACAACATAATTCACAGCAGCTACACTATACACACACAGCTTTAAGCGCCAGGCTAGCTAAATCCGCCACAACAGCTACAAAATATACAAGAGCTACACACCAGCTACACACACTACAGCAGCTACAGTAGCTACATGCCGACCTAAGGATGAATAAATCAGCTCGGTTCCTCCCGCCCCATCCACCCCTCACCCACCCTCCTGCATCTGTATAACGTCTAAAGCTAAGATTCCATATACGCGGTATGCGGTATGCGAATGGGAATGCGGCAACAAATCAAAAAGCATGTAAAGGCATAGTAGTGCTTCCATACGTCCGAATGCGATTGTGAATGCGAATGTGAATGCGAATGTGAATGCAAAAGTGAATGCGAATGCGAATGCGAATGCGCCAAATGGATTGACCCATGGACCGATCGGTGCGAATGCAAATGCGGATACAGCTGTGTTTGCCATAGAAAACAATAGTAACTTTGACCTTCCTTCACAAATTTGGAGCAAAAAACCCCAAAAATGTCATAGGTACCTTTTTTGGTTTGTTTGTTTGTTTTATGACCCCCAAGCACAAAAAGTAAACATCGGCTATTGGGGTTGGCATATATCTATGCCACATATACCGCATTCGCATTCACATGATGCATACCACATACCACATATATGGAATCTTAGCTTAAGAGCTGTGTGCGCCGGGGATGTTGTGGAAGCTGCAGTCACTCACTTCACTAACGCCTTCCTAGTCGCCCCCCCCCCCCCCCACCACCACCGCATACTCACTCCCCCTTCTCCTCACCGACCAGGCGGGATATTTATGGGCGCTGGTATCTAAGTTTGATATGCATAATCAAATCTAACTAAATGTTTTGGTTTTGCGGATTTTATGCTTTCATTGGAGTATGCAGGTTTAATTAAAGGTGCATAGTCCGATGGTTTTGAATTTCTGTATTTTTTTTAGATAAATATATTAGATCGATCACTAGTATCTACTTTACATTAGTTTAAAGTTACTTTTATTTTAAATGGTAAACTTTTGAGATATTTTGAGTGCAAACATGTAAAATTAGTTTTAGCAAGCTTGCCAAAACTCTGAGACCAGAGACTTCTGCAGTAACAGGTTCTGTTAAATTGACTCAGTATTGCCTTCTATGCAGAAACAAATGTTTAATAAGTGCATCAGTATACAAGTTAGATATGTAAAATCAAATCTAGATAATTGGTTTGGTTTTGAAAATTGTATATTTCATCAAACTATACAGCTTTAAGTTACCATCCAGATTTACCAGACGGGATGGCTGAATGAGTTGAGCATCCGTCTCCCATTTTGGTACATCGTGGGATTCGAAACAATGGGTTTGAACTCTGGTCGAATCAAACCAATGACTTACAAAATGATAATTGTTACTACTTTCTAGCCTGGCGCTTGGCATTATTAGGATAGGGCAAGGACTGGTTGGCTCAAGTGTCAGGATAATGCAACTGAGTGGGATATCAGGTCATGGTACTGGCGGCCTGGTGTCCCAGTGGGGCAGCACTACAAAGTCGCCATGAGTGCGTGCTGTCACACGTCGGTACCCATCCTAATATGACCTTAGATGTTCCCAGGAGGTAAAACCCCCAACAACCCCCTGCCCCCACCCTCCTGACTATGTTTCAGTTATGGGCACCTCCTGTAGCCTGGTTAAGCTCACCTGGCTTCCTCGCACTAATTGCTCACAGCTTACTTTTGGTTTTCTTTTGGTTAGTACTTTATTCATCAAGATACATCATTGATCAACAACTTTCTTCCATCCATATGTGGTGAGCATTACATACGCAATTCATTTGATGATGATTATGATGATGATGATGATGGTGGTGATGATGATGATGAGGGTGATGATGATGACGATGATGATGATGCCAATGATGCCAATGATTGTGATGATAAGGGTGATGATGTGTGATGATAAGTGGTGATGATGATGAGTGGTGGTGATGATGATGTGTGGTGATGATGATGTGTGGTGATGATGGTGGTGATGATGATGATGTGTGGTGTTATGCTGATGATGATTGTGTGTGGTGGTGTGGTGTGATGATGATGGGTGGTGGTGATGATGGTGATAATGTGTGGTGATGATGATGATGGTGATGATGTGTGGTGGTGATGATGATGGTGATGATGTGTGGTGGTGATGGTGGTGATGATGTGTGGTGGTGATTATGGTGATGATGTGTGGTGATGATGATGATAATGTGTGGTGATGATGATGATGGTGATGGTGATGATGGTGATGGTGATTACAAGAAGCGTTAGTAATCTAATAGTGTATGAGAATGGGGGAAATGTTGGAGATAGAGTCTTGGATGCATTTGCTCTATCTGCTCTTTCTACTATATTTAATTGTCTGTTTTATATATTGTATACTGGTGGTAATATTGAAGAACTAAACTGGATGGTTGGTTAGTTGTTGGAGTTTTACAGTCTGGCAACATCTAAGGTAATAGACTGGTTGGCTCAGTGTCAGGATAATGTGACTGAGTGGGATATCAGGTCATGGTGCTGGTGGCCTGGTCTTCCAGTGGGGCACCACTATAAGTATAATGTCACCATGAGAGTGCACTGTCACAAGTCGGTACCCATCCTGATATGACCTTAGATGTTGCTAGGATGTAAAACAACAACAAACAAACAACATCTAAGGTAATATCAGGACGTGTGACAGTGTGCACTCATAGCAACTTTATAGTGCTGCCCCACTAGGACACCAGGCCACCAGCCCCATGACATGATATCCCACTCAGTCGTATTATAGCTAACCAGTCCTTGCCCTATCCTATTAATACCGAGCGCCAGGCTAGGAAGCAACAAGTATCAATTTGTTACTCATTCGTTTGACTGAATCAGAGTGCGAATCCCACGATCTACCAAAACAGGAGACGGACGCTCAACTCATTTGGCCATCCCGTCTGGTAAATCTGGATGGTAACTTAATTAAACCTGCATAACCCAATGAAAGCATAAAATCCTCAAAACCAAAACATTTAGTTAGATTTGATTATGCAAATACCAGCACCCTTAAATATTAAGCATTTGTTGTTGACTAAAAGGGAATAAATACTAAGTCATTTTAATCAAGCCTGTTCCTTCTGAAACCTATGGAATCCAACACTTTGACATGAACATCAAAATTAATTGTGCATCTCTTTCACTTAAGAATACTAAGTCCTTTTAATCAAACCTCTTCCTTCTGAAACGTATGGAATCCAACACTTTGACATGCACATCAAAATTAATTGTGTAACCATATTTAAATTAAGGTATTTAATTATAATCAACCTAAATCTATTCACTTAGCAAATCTGGCAGACCCTCAAAACCACGCACTATTGCATTTCATTGTAATACAGGTGCAGTAGGAGTAATGATTTAGATCCCCGCAGGGAATGGAAGCAGGTGTTGGTGGAGTATTACTGGATGAGTGGATTAGCAGTTTGGCGCGCTGCTAGAAGTCGGTAAGACAAGGGAGCGACTCAGAGGATCAGAGGGGATCCGGGTGTAGTCATGAGGTGGGTGCTCTTGGGTGTACATGGTGCCATGCCACTATCAGTATCACTCCTCCTCCCTCTGACACTCCCTCTGCATACTTCTTCTTCTTCTTCTTCGCCCGTTGAGGTGTCAGCACCCATCCACACAAACACCTCCTCAGCCATGTTGTAGATAAATGTGTCGCCTACCGCCCAACTTTGGGCATAGGCCACAAACAAGGGCTCTCCAGTTTTCCCAGTCTGGCTGGGCCTTGAGTTTCTTGTTTGTTTTTCTGTAACGGTGTTCTTTTTCCAGGGTGGGGTTGTTGGCCCCACGCCCAACACTCAACCTGGAGGACCAGTTGCTGCTCTTAGTCTGTCCTCTACCATGAGTCCTGCCCGGCTAGGTTAAACCTGCCAGGGGGCTAGCCCCCGCCGGTATAGCTCTCATGGTCACGGAGGCACACAAGCCTCCCCACCACGACAAGGTAGCAACATATTGGGGGTCCTCTGCGTACTAACAGTTCATAATTATGTATACTGTTGGTGGTATGGTGACATGGTCCCGCAACCACCGCCCCCCTCCCGCCTCCCGGCCCAACAACCACCACCCCCCTCTCGCCCCCCAAGCCACACCATCACGGAATACCCCCATCCACTGTGCACATCCCATCAATCAATCAATCAATCAATCAATCAATAGGATACAGCTATAATAGGCCTTGGACCTGTTAGCCGCTCTTAATTAATAGAAATCGAGACAGTTCTTCAGATGTGGTGGATTGTAGCGACTGTCACTGGCTCCAAGATATATGTAATGCTTGACCAGTATGCATCCATTCGGGACTTGAAACAGTTCACCGACTCTGCTGCTATGACACTCTCCGGCATATCAACTGCTCGCAGTTGCCAATATTTTTTGTTGATTTGTGTTATCTGTACATTTGTTGATTACGCAGGGGAAATTTCAATCACGGACAATTAGTCTTCCTCATTCCACCGCTCCTTGCCCTATCCTAGTAATGCCGAGTGCCAGGCTAGGTGGTGACAAGTATACATTTCTAAGTCATTGGTTTGAGTTGGATAGGGTTTGAATCACATGACCTAACAAAATGGGAATGAGATGCTCCACCCATTTGTCCATCTCGTTATGTTATTATGTTTCCTTCCCACCAGTGGGGAGACTATTAATAACAAGCCGACACAATAGCTCTGGGTGTGCAATTATGGAAAAATGTTGCCATGGCAACCCGCGACTCTACAATGCGATGCATAAGAGCTTATGCGAGTATAAATAATGCACGGTTCATTAATCAGCATTCTTTAATACCGAAGAGAATAAATATATCCTCAGGGTAAGGTCTAAAATTGGAGAAAAAGAATTGGTGCTTGTATTATGGTGTTTTCTTTTTTCACAGGGATGTACCTTCATGCAAAATGGTGGCCGAGTCAAGCCAATGACTAACAAAATTGACACTTGTCGCTACCTAGCCTGATGCTTGGCACGACTAGGATAGGAGAAGGACTGGTTAGCTCAGAATCAGAATAATATGACTGAGTGGGATATCAGGTGACCGTAATTGCCCTTTGATATTGATTGCCCAAAACTCATTATTATTTGATGAACTATTAATTAAGTATTGCCATATTTTCCATAATCTGCATGTTCTGTCCGTGTTCAATGCGGGGTCTATCGGTCCCATATTACACAGGCGATTTGAGGTGGTCTATCAGAAAGGACCCACCGAGACACGGCCTGGTGAGTCTGGATAGGGTGATGGTGCGGTGAGCCAATGTGGTGTATTGGTACAGACCTGTGACAGTGCGCAATCATGGTGACTTTATAGTGCTGCCACACTGGGAAATCAGGCCGCTGGCACCCTGACCCGATATCCCACTCAGTCACATTTTCCTGACACTGAGCCAACCAGTCCATGCCATATCCTAATCATGGTGACCGCCTGGCTAGGAAGCGACACATATCAAATTTTATAAGTCATTGGTTTGACTCAACCAGGAAGCGAACTCCAGACATTCCTCACGCGAGGCCCGCGCTGCACCGATTCGGACACTCGCGCCCGGTACCACGAGTGGATCATCACTGATTAAGTCACGGCTCTCGTCTGCCGGACGTGACGTCATCGTATTTGTATCTGCTTGAATGAGACTGGCCCCGGCACAGTCAGACCCTGCGTGCTTGGCGACGGGACATCATTTGGATGCTATAAATAAATAGTAAGAGAACCCGACACCCGACGTCACATTAATGTCAGCTGGAGAAGCAGAGCGAGAGAAGGTGGGGGGGGGGGGGAGGGGAGGAGAAATGGGGATGTAGGGGGGAGGGAATGGAGGATGGAGGATGGAGGATGGAGAGGATGGAGAGGATGGAGGATGGGGATGGAGGGGGAGGAAAAGGAGGATGGAGGATGGAGGTTTGAGGGGATGGTGAAATGGAAGAGGGAGCGGATGAACCAAAGGAATAAGGGGGGACGTGGAGTGAGATGGGCGGAGGTTGGTTGGTTGTTGGACTTTTACTTCTGGCAACATCTAAGGTCATATCAGGACGGGTACCGAATTGTGGCAGTGCACACTCAGGGTGGTTGTATGGTGAGGGCCCACTGGGACACCAGGCCACCAGCACAATAACCCAATATCCCACTCAGTCACATTATCCTGACAGTGAGCCAACCAGTCCTTGCCCTATCCTAATAATGTCAAGCACCTGGCTAGGTACTGATCAATACCAAATTTAAGTTAAGTGGTTTGAGGCGGGGAGGGAGGCGGGGAGGGAGGCGGGGAGAGGGACGGGGAGGGGGGCGGGGAGGGGGACGGGGAGGGGGACGGGGGGCGGGGAGGGAAGCGGGGCGGGGGACGGGGGAGAGACGGTTCTAAGGTAATATCAGGACTGGGGTATCTTTACATCTATGGTCATATCAGGACGGATACCGACTGGTGATAGTATGCATTTATGGCAACTTTTTAGTGCTGCCCAACTGGGGAGATCAGGCCACTGGTGCCATGACCCGATATCGCACTCAGTCAAATTATCCTGACACTGAACTAACCAGTCCTTATCCTATCCTAGTAATGCCGAGTACCGAGCCAGGTAGCGACACAAATAAATGTAAGTCATTGGTTTGACTCGGCTGGGATTAGAACTCCCGACCTTCCGCACGGGAAGCCTACGCACTACCGATTCGGCCACCGCATGCGGTGGTGATATGAGACGAGCTGGGGAGAGGGACAAGGAAGGGAGGGGTGGGGGGGGTCACACATTATATGGGAGGGTAGGCGGGTATATAGGAGGTGGTATCAAGGTTAGGAGACCTAGTAGACGACAGGTGGCGTGGTGAACACCCGGAAACAGGAGTGCAAATTTAATGGCTGTACACTTAATAACACCACATTTCTAATCTAAGTTAACAAATATAAGGCTGGCTTGGTTTGTAAGGCATTGCATCCTAGAAACAGACAAGATCATAATCTATATATATATAGAGATATTTGTTCAGAGCTTTGAAGTCTGGACGAACGCCCGTTAGCACTAGTGAATTCCACGGTGGCGCCACCGTCCAGCCTATCGTACAATTAAATACATACATCTTATATCTCCCATTATATTTATCTAGTTGTATTCTTCCTCTTTTTTTCTCCATAATCTTTATACTCCCCATATATATATGTCGTGGGGGGTGATGGAAATGGGAAATATTGTGCCTAGAGCGGGACTCGAACCCACATCTCTTTGCATTCCGGGCCAGTGTGCTAACCATTACACCACCTAGGCTCCCTGATATCACCATACTACCCACGCCTACCTGTCTATGCAGCTCCTTGCCTGAGAGGTCAGTACAGACCACTACACTTGTGCCCCTGGAATTGTAAGTCTTTTAATACTTACAATTACATACATACATGCAATGCACTTACATATGCACAGGGTAGATTCAACAACTATACAGCGCATAGCATGTATAGGATCCTGGTCACAGCACCAGTGTCATGGGGGGTGATGAAAATGGGAAATATTGTGCCTAGAGCAGGACTCGAACCCACATCTCTTTGCATTCTGGGCCAGTGTGCTAACCATTATGCCACCTAGGCTCCGTGATATCACCATACTACCCACACCTACCTGTCCATGCGGCTCCTTGCCTGAGAGGTCAGTGCAGACCACTACATATATATATATATATAGGTAAGCCTTTTTATTCCTTGTCTGCCAGTATATAATATGCAATATACAATATAGATACACATATGAATATACATATATGAACCATTCCTCCTGTGTGTGAGACCCACAGGGGCCACCCGAATACATTCAACCCAACCCGAGGGGGGGGGGGGCACTCCACAAAAGCTCATTAGGAGGTATTGGGTGTCAGTCCCCACTGACACTCAAACACATTTTACTAAGTTGCGTTGATTTTTTGGCCCTGCGCCAACGGTTCTACACTGCAGGCAGTATGCATGACCTTTTTACTAAGGTAAAACAGGAAAACATTTTAGCCTTTTTGAGGGCAGCTGGACTGTACCACCTTATATAGTTTACTAAATGGATTCTATTAATTATTAATGAAACTTTTCTTTTTCTATGGGAATTTGTTTCCCTTGACCACAGATATATGATTGTGAGCTTTCTAATTTAATTAGTGTCTATTGGCACATAATTGATTGTCTGCTTTTACATGTAAAAGCGATGGTTTGAACAAAAAACAAACATTTCTCGCCGTGAATATGGCCTATGCTGCCGACACGGCGTAAAGCAACCACCAATCAATCAATCAATCATTAGGAGGACTAATAATAACACATTGTCCCTCTACAATTTATACTCGTATAATCCGCTATGCATCACACATGTATATTATGAACAATATATCAGGATGGGCAGTGAATTGTGACAATATCCCTCTCAGTCACATTATTCCGATACTGAACAAACCATTCCTTGCCTCATATCTCATCAAGGCCGATCGTCAGGCTAGGCAGCGACAATCATCAACGTTGTTGTAACTCACTGGTTTGACTCGGCCGGGTTTTGAACCCACGGGGACACCACCAACCGCCACCCATGCCGATCCTGCTAACCCGTCCGGTAAACAGGCGGTGAAGGGCAGGGGTCAAACCAATGACTTTAAAATTGATACTTGTTGCTTCCTAGCCAGGCGCTCGGCATTATTAGGATAGGGCAAGGACTGGTGTGCTCAGTGTCAGGATAATGTGACTGAGTGGGATACCAGGCCGGCGGTCTGGTTTCCCAGTGGGACAGCACTATAAAGTCGCCATGAGTGCGCACTGTCACAAGTCGGTACCTGTCCTGATATGACCTTAGATGTTGCTAGGACATAAAACAACAACAAACAAACAAAGGGCAGGGGTTTCTTTCTGACAGGCTGCGTGTGCTGCTCCGACAACCTTGATCAGACACAGATAATGGTTCTGCCAATGAGACATGACGGTGTGACGGAACCAACGCCAGCAGCGTCCGGCAGGTGTGTGAGGGGGGGGGGGGGGCGGCGAGGGAGGCGCGAGGGAGGAGAGTGGGCGGTGAGCCGGGCCGGGGGGTGGGGGTGGGGGTGGTTGGGGCTGGGAGGGGGCAAGGGGAAGAAGAGGGGGTGTTTGGCAGCGGGCCAAGTGGGAGGCTAGGGAGGGGAGAGGGAAGGGGAAGAGGAGGGGGTATGGGGGAGGGGGGGGGGCAGGAGGGAGGTTAGGGAGGGGGTGGATGGATGGGGAGGAGGGGCAGTGAGGGAGACGGGGAGGGAGACGTGGAGGGAGGCGGGGAGGGAAGCGTGAGGGGCAAGGAGGGAGGCGCGGGGGGAGGCGGGGAGGGAAGCGGTGAGGGGCGCGGAGGGAGGCGGGGAGGGAAGCGGTGAGGGGCAAGGAGGGAGACGTGGAGGGAGGCCGGGGAGAGAAGCGGTGATGGGCAAGGAGGGAGGCGTGGAGGGAGGCGGGGAGGGAAGCGGTGAGGGGCGAGGAGGGAGGCGCGGAGGGAGGCGGACAGGGTCGGGAAGGAGTGTGGGGAGGGAGGCGGGGAGGGCGGGCAGTGAGGCGGGGAGGGAGGCGGGGAAGTGTGACTGGTTGGGAGGTGGGGAGGTGGGCAGTGAGGGGCGGGGAGGGAGGCGGGGAGTATTTCGGGGGTTTGGAGAAGAGAGGCGCAGCTGGCGCCCCCTGTTGGGAATCAAATAAAGCACACAACTAAATCTCTTAACGCCCCCCACGAGCCTCTGCTCCCCCCCCCCCCCCCCACCCACCGCAACCCCTTATACCATTATCAGCCTGCCCCCGACTCCTGATCCCCAACCCCCGACTCCCGACCCCCGACTATGCGCATCCAATCTTGCCGCTGCTGCCTAAGCAACACACCACTACAAATGCACTGTCAGCAGCTAACCACCTCATCCCCATGGCTTCCCCACACTTGAATCTAACTGACAATGTAGGTGACCTTTGACCTCAACAGTACCATCATTCCGCAATCAAGATGTGTAAATGCAACATTCATTCCACTGTCGTTTACATCATCCCAAAACAAGATGTGTCAATAAATATAAAGGTAGACCATTCTCCAACATTCATTACACTGTCATTTAATTCATCGGCAATCAAAATGTGTAAATAAATATCAATGTACACCATTCTCCAACACTCAATACATCATCATTTAAATCATCCACAATCAAAATGTGCCATTAAATATCGACAAACACAATCCTGCAATACTCATTACATTTAGACCAGACGGGATGGCCGAATGAGTTAGAGCGTCCGCATCCCGTGCTGGTAGATCGTGGGTTCGAACCCTGGTCGAGTCAAACCAATGACTTAAAAATTGATACTTGTCGCTTCCTAGCCAGGCGCTCGGCATTATTAGGACAGGGCAAGGACTGGTGTGCTCAGTGTCAAGATAATGTGACTGAGTAGGATACCAGGTCATGGTGCTGGCGGCATGGTTTCCCAGTGTGACAGCACTATAAAGTCGCTATGAGTGCGCACTGTCACAAGTCGGTACCCGTCCTGATATGACCTTAGATGTTGCTAGGACGTAAAACAACAAACAAACAAACATCATTACATTATCATTTACATCATCCACAATCAAAATGGGTGATTCAATATCAAGGGGGATCATTCTCCAACATTCATTGCAATGTCATTTACACCACCTCCCCTCCCATCCCCAACACATCTCAATTTACGCCATTTTCCAACACTTATTACATTGTTATTTACCATCATCACAATCAAAATATGTCAATAAATATCAACATTCACCACTCTACAACACTCATTACAATGTCATTTACATCATCCACAATCAAAATGTGTCGATAAATACTTTACATTCAGGATAAATCTAAGTACTTTGCAACACCTCTGTCAATGCTAAACTATAAGTATGCCGATCGACATCGACATCCAATGATCGACGCTGACAACTTCCCCCAATTGGCCTCTTTTTGTGATCCTGACTCATATATATATATATATATATATATATATATATATATATATATATATATATATATAAACATATTTTTATGTATATATCTATATTTATATCTGTGCATATATATATATATATGGGAGGAAGACCTGGGCCTGTATGCATGAAGCGGTGTTAGCTTACACTCAGTGTGTTTGCGCTAACACCGCTCTTTACGTACTGAGTTTTCGGCGCTAACCTAGAAATCCCCACCAAAACCAGTTTTGGCTCGCTAACACCGCGTCATACATATGGGCCCAGTGCCTCAGCACTGACAACAAATTATTAAACCGAAAACATTATGATAAACAAAAAAAGACAAATTAATCTAGCCTTTCCTCAGGGTAGAGCTGTATGTGTCTGTCAAGCCAGCCCTGCTGGAAGGCACGCTGAGGTGAATGGTATGCTCTCTGCCTATACACCACTCAATATCGCCCCCTACTCCCCCTCCCACCTACCACTACACCCACCTTGCACCGCCGCCGCCCCCCCCCCCCCTTCCTCCCCTCTCCCCGACGTGATCTACTGCGCAGCTCAATGGACCAATGCGCATGCGCACAGTGCGTGACGCGGCCACATCCGGAAACAAATTGTCTACAGTTCGACACGCTGTAAAATATTTCGACTTTCTACACATAGTTACATTATAAAATAGATTCCATTTAAAGTACCCACTTGTTTTAGTTAGTAGATATAAGAATGTGTAACCCATTGCTGAACCCAGACTGATAGGGTGGGAGACAGTCATTCTCAGGATCCGGGGATAAACATCATCAAGTGTGAGTGTTGATTGATTGATTGATTGGTGGTTGCTTTACGCCGTGTCGGTAGCATAGGCCATATTCACGGCAAGAAATGTTTGTTTTTGTTCAAACCATCGCGTTTACATGTAAAAGCCTACAATCAATTTTGTGTCAATGGACACTCATGAATTTTGTAAACCCACAATCACAATAGCTAAATAAAAGTCTAAATAATAGTATTATTCATTGATGTAATTTGTTTAAAAACCTATATGAGGTGGTACAAACCAGCTGCCCTCAAAAAGGCTAAAATGTTTTCTTGTTTTACTTTGGTAAAAAGGTCACGCATGTTGTTTGCAGTGTAAAATTGTTGGTGCAGGGCCATGAAATCCACACAGTTTAATAAAGTGTGTTTTAATGTCAGTGGGGACTGATATCCAATACATTCAGGGGGAGGCTCCTCCTTGAGCAGAAAAGCATGTCTTAGCCATGAGTGGCCAATATGGCATCTTGTTAAAACAACCTGGTCGCGTCACCCTTCCAGGAGTGTGAGTGTAATACAAGATGGCCTTTGCGAAGCTACTGTTTCTGTATATCATCTTACGGGGGTCGTATGAGACTTCCATGGCAGACCTATTTAAGGAAGACAGTGTTCAGGTAAGATACCAGGGGGAAGCACAAACAGTCACTGCCGTCTGACAGATGGTCGTTCTCATCAACCGGCTGACACAACTGGAGGCGGGAGGTATTGTTTGGTGGACTCAAGGAGGCTATTGCAAAATTACATAAAAATTACAGTTTTGAGGGAAACTTCTGGTCCAGGAGAATAGCAGTACTCAAACATTAACTGACGTCATACAAGCCGGACGAGAGCACCATTGACGTGGGATGCAAGGTACACAAGCGAGGTCCACTGGAGTTTGCTGGGACTGTTGCGTCTTGGTTATTTGTTGTTGTCACGGATGGGCAGTTAGATTGCAGTAAAGGTGGCCATTACAAGAAATGCAATGAACACTGAGACACTTCATCATAATCAGAATGAGATGCTGTCCATTATGAATGTTACACGCAATATAGTGAGGAGTTTGGCGAATCATAGTGAGATTCAGTATGGACAGGTCAAAAGGATATGGGACAGAGTGACTATGCTTCTTGATAAGACTAACTCAATTAAGAACCTGGAGGAGTTTCAGAGGAAGACTATGTGCTATATTGAGTATCCTGTGGTGGAACTCGAACATGTTGTTGACGGGTTCATTAGGGAAACTGATATTTATCATCGACAGCGGCTGCAGTTGGAGAGGGGGTTGCTAACAGAGGAGCTGGTACGGCAAGCAGAGCTCAGGAGTGGGCTGGAGGAGGTCCGAAGGAGCGGCTTCAGGCCACTCCATTTACATTGGTATTACCAGTACGCTGAGGTGAAGCCAATTTGGGATGGAGTCAAAGATTTGGCATTCAGTGTAGCACTACCTGCGGTTGGCCCTGACCATTACATGATGTATGGACTGGACTGCTTGCCAGTGCTGCTTGACCGTGAGCATGTGAGGACACTAGTTGGGGAACCAGAAGTGGCTGTCAACTCAGTAAAGCCATTCTCGTTCATACCCACCGAGTGCATTGGCAGGGCACCGATAGTGTGCAAACCAACGTTGGAGCAGTGGCACACCAGCTGTGAAGCAGTGCTCTTGTCCAGGGAGGACCCAAGCAGGTGTTTGGTGCATATCGCGAAGAGGGGCCAGGAGGCAATCTCTGTGGTTCCACCAAGTCGCGGGGCTACGGTTGTAGCTCTTGCAGCATATGGGGGCACCCAGGAGGTTGTGCGTCTCAGATGTTGAGGTAAGCGGGTCATCGTGCATCGCATACGAGGGCCGGCACTCTTGGACTTACCACAAGGTTGTCTGTCACCTTGAGGGCAGAGACTGGATTCTGTACAGTGAGGTCCTGCAGATAACCAATATACATTATGAAGCAGTGAAACCTATGACTTTGCCATCCAATAACATTACATGGTTGAAATTCTTGCATCCAGCAGTGGTTGGACACCTTGCGGTATTGCGTAGGGTGACAGTGCCACTTGTATCATTGCATGCTATTCGTGAAACCAGTGGTGCTAAGTTTGATATGTGGCCGAATAAAAATCTGTTGCAGTATGTGATGGTAGGTTTTATTGTTATTGTGTTGGTTAGTTGGATGTGTATCTGTTGATGGTGACCCATCGTGGTAAAACCGTCACAAACACTTGTTCCTCAGCTCGACGAGGTAGGACTCAGACAGTGGTCATAAAGGAGTGGTTGGGAAAGGGAGTAGAAACTGATTAGGTTAAGTTAGGGATACTTGACTCTCCAGATGGGCAGGAGCAGCCTATGAAGATACTTACATTCACCTAAATTGGAGGGCCAATGATTTGTGATGCATTGTTGTGTCTGATACAGTGTAAGTTTGCTGGGGTGCAGCATCTATTGTGTGGAAATAGTTGTCAGGTGGGATGACTTGTGATACCCCTGTCACATTACGACGTAATGAGCAAATGTAAGCCTGATGTGATCACATTTCGTCATTACGTTGACGTATGTTGGGTTATGTTATGATGACGTCAGAATGACGTTAGACTGATGTCGAGCTACGTCACGCTCGTGTAGCGGGGCAGTCAAAGTTTTGAACCTGTTCAAAACCTTCGATGTAACTCGAATGTAAGGGTTTACGTTCGCCGTACGTTCTGTACATGTTCGCCCAACATCAATGACGTTAGACGGATGTTAGTCAAATGCTGTTCACTACATTCAACTACGTTCCACAATGTTGACCCACATTAAACCCGGTGGAAACGTCCACGCGGCATAATGGGAATGTCAGGAGAACATCAGGAGATACGTCAGGATGAATGTACGTAGTTCAAACGTTTCACCAACCGTGAGTCATGAGTTGTATGTAACGTCACACTTAATGTAGTTCTGGCGATGTGAATAATGTTCATACGCCGAGAAGTTCAACGTTCTTCACGTTCCCCCTACGCTGATGTCGTTACATCGTAGTGTGACAGGGCCTTTACACATTATTTTAATTGCGAGGAGTATATCGCATACAAGGAAGCTTAAAATGTTATTTTGCATGACAGGAATATACGACAGAAGATATTATTTTGTTTTGACCTAGGAGATCTCAAGCTTAGGCTCGGTTACCAGATTTGTTTAGCTACCAAATCGGGAGTTACCCATAGCATGGCGTGGGGTTTAGTTTAATGCGGGAGGAGTCACTGGGGGCGGGGGGGTGCTATACTGGGAGCGTGTTGATTTCAGGGAAATTCAGGTGCGTCTGTACAGGGTGGTTGAGTTACTTTTCAAGGCAAGAACAGGCAATTTTAGCTGTAATAAAACAAGAAAAGGAATGTGCATGTGTCAGGGGATACAGTGAGTGGGCATGGCACTATTCCAATTCTGGGGGAACAGGTTAGGAATTTAAGTCATGGGTCATGTACAGTTTGAGGTAGATTTGTTGGTTTGATTTAAATCTAGGGTAGATTTAGCAGTTGTCTTTGAGGCTGAGGTGGACTTATTAATTCCATTCATATCCTGATGGATGAACTGGTGCTAGCTAGTTCATGGTGGTTCATATCATGGAGGTCTAGGGTGTTAAGTATTATTTTGTCTGGAGTAGACTTGGTGATGCATGAAATTCAAGCTCAAGATGTGATCTTGTATGAAATATATATATATATATATATATATCAACATCAACAACAACAAATTTCAACCATAAGGGGGAAAGAACAGTTTTTGTATAGTGTTTTTTTTTAGGGGGGTACAAGGACTTGTATCTTGCATCTATATCGGAGTAATTCGGTAAGGAGGCTCAATACAGGTTGGTCCTGAGCATGATTGTTTTTGTTGTTTGTTTGTGTTCATTATTAGTCTACATTCATGCAATTTTGCGGCATAGTTACTGTGCTATGCCATACAGGTATATATACTAAGACTGCTGTTTTCGATTAGAATCAAGACTTATTCAATCTTGCTGTGTAAGCAGTACATTTAATATGGGGGTGTAGGATTATAATGGAACAGGACATATTTATAATCTTAAGTATTATCATTATTATTATCATTCATATATAAATCTATTAAATGTAATGGCCCTGTCACACTATGACGTAATGACGTCAGCATAGGCACAACGTGAACATAATTATATTACGTCAAACTTCTTGGCATAGTATGCAAATTTCTGTACAAGTTGGACGTCGATGCGGCGTAGTTGACGTTAGTCTAACATGACTGTAACGTCGGGCTAGCGTATTGTGTCAATGTCAGACTAGCGACACCCCAGCGCACACAATGCCGGGCTAGCTTGAATTTAACGGTGCCTTAGCATCGGCCTGGCATGATCATGCCCGCCCTAACGTTGCCACGTCCGATGTGACCGTTATATCTTGACGTCAGCCGACATCGGTCCACCGAGAGCGTAACATTGTCATTCCAATGTCGTCAGCGTGATGACGCGCTCGACGTAACCGGAACGTGGGCCGACATCAGTCAAAGCACCCGACCCAAGGTGACACGTTCACACCACATTCAGAACACGTTTGAATGACGTCACAGACGTTGCGCGCATGCTAGAGGGTCGTCAACGACGTCAAGTACGTCTGGACACATTAGCGATGCATTGGAGCGACGTTGCCCATGCACCACATACGCGTTTGGCCGACGTTGTGATACGTTAGACCAGCGTTGACTTAACGCTGGCCGCACGTTCTTCCCCGACTGTGCGTTGCTCTAATGTAAGGGACTGTAGATCTAACATCACTGACTCAGGTCTAACGGTCATCTAACATCGGCATGACGTCAGTGTAACATCATCCTGACATAACGGCTTCACGTCGAGCTACGTCGAAAGTTTTGGACATGTTGAAAACCTTGACGCGTGCTGACGTAATACGATGTAATGTGATGTAGCTCGACGTTAGTCTAACGTCATTCTAACGTCATCAACGTAATGACAAAAAGTCAACTACGCCAGACTTACGTTGGCACTTACGTCATAGTGTGACAGCCCTATTAGTTAGTTATAGAGAACATCTAACTATAATGCATACACAAGGCAGGCGACTCAGCAGGTACATGTGGAATGAAAGAAATAACATATATTTAATTATGTGGAGGGATAAATTGTATGTAGAATATACTGGGCACACTAGCGTATGTAAATCATTATTGTGCGAGGTAATCTAAGAATTATGTAATCTGAAGTTACTTGAAAGCATTTGTGTGTATTTAATTCCATACTTTATGTCAGACTCAGCACTGTGGTAGTTACAGGGAATAGCGTCAGAGTGGGTCTAATGCTAGACTATACATGGAAAGTACTGGAAATGTGTTTAGAGGTCAGACTGAGTCATGGTTTACTATAGATAAAAGATTCACCCGATACTTGTAGTACACGGGTGATGACCAGCCTTATATAAAAACGGTCGAAAATTTGGGCTAATGAATTGAGTCTTTATGAGAGCCTTATTTCACAATCTAAGAAGCAACATTTATTCTTTGTATATGTCTTCATGTTTACCCGCTACTTTTGAGTTGGAAAATATAATAAAACATATACTTTAATGCAATTTAAAAGTGAAATCGACGGCGTTCTCTGGCCGCCATCTTGTCCTTTTGCATTCTCTCCCATTTCACCAACTCTGTGCTGATATAAGTAACCATTTGACACTGGTGCCAGGCATTCTACTTCTTTTTCCATACTAACACTATTTTCGCCCGTATTTATATAAGGCTGGTTTTCACCCATGTACTACAAGTACCGGGTGAATCTTTTATCTAGGTTTACTATAGCCTTTGAATAGGGCATAGCGGGCATATCTGTTGTTATGATTCACTGGGGAGAGGAAGCTGTGAGTAATCTATTAATAGTGTGGTGGGGGTGATGAAAATGGGAACTATTGTGCCTAGAATGGGACTCAAACCCACATCTCTTTGCATTCCGTGTAAGTGTGCTAACAATTACACCACCTAGGCTCCCTGATATCAACACACTACCGACGCCTACCTGTCTATAGCCCTGTTTACACGGGCGATTTAAAACGCCTCATATAAAACGACTTGCCTAGATTGATTCACATTTCCCGTGTAAACGCGACACTGTGGCGTTTTAGGGCTGAATCGATTCATATGAAACGCTTCATGTATACCAGGTCGTGAGGTGGTTTATAAGAAGCGATTCAGCTGGTTCCCAGGCGGCGATAGTGTAAAATAGCAGTGCTCGCCGGCTACAGGCTCAGCTGTAACTAATCGCTGGTGCCCAGCAGTGTTAGGGACCGATTAGGCCGAAATCTATTGAATGCGATCATATTTAAAAGAATTACATACTCAAATAATGAAATTTAATTAAATTAACCCTAAATTCCAAGCGATATTAACGTAGCAGCTATTTTATTGTCGAATCGACGAGTGTAAACTAAACAAATAGCAGTGCTCGCCGGCTACAGACTCCCCACTAAGGCTCCTGGTTCCCGGCGCCGACACACTTTCAAACTCCGTCCGTGTAAACGCGCCACTAAAAACGCTTTATATAAATTGCTTTGTCTAGATCGTTTCACAATTCCCCGTGTAAACACGGCTTATGTGGTTACTTGCCTGAGAGGTCAATGCAGACCACCTCACTAGCTTACCAGGGGGAGCAGTGATGACTGTATACTTTGGACATCACTGGATGAGATAAGGTTTAAACGGTGACTGTGTGGTGCCGACAAGATGGCGCTAGATATCAGGACAGGAAGTGCACTATCCAGTGCAGTCTCTAATGCTGGAAGGTGGGACTAGAGACAGAAGGGAGACCAGCTGGTGCTGTCCTCTGGTGGGATAATGTAGAACTACAAGTCAGGTAAGGACTAACCGATTAAATTGTCGAATCAAATAATGTGGTCGATATCAATCCTCTCAATCGTTTTTTGTGTTGATGCCGTTAATCTAGCAAGCGCTGTTATTAAGTAAGCAGGAATTCATATACATGTATATATATATACATATATAATATATATATATATCGATATAAATATACATATACATATAGATATGTGTATACATATAAATATACATATACCTATGTGTACCTATACCTATCTGTATATACATATATAAATATATATATTATATATGTCTATATATACATCCATTCACATATACATATATGTATGCATATATACATATGGAGACCTATATATGTGACTACATAATTATATATATATATATATATATATATATGTGTGAATACATACTGTATTTAGAGATAACTGCATCATATATTGTAGAGTGGTCCTCCATTTGTCACTGGTAAGGTAACCCATGTGTGGTCTGTTTCACTCTCAGACTTATTGCAAGGGGCCTAACCTCTGACACTTTAAAACTCAGATTTTAACCAAAAACTGCCAAGGAAAGCTTTCACACCTCAGGTTGCCAATTGTTCACTGGGCTGCACCTCCACTGGCAGCTGAGCTCACTGAGTGTGAATGTGTCAGAGCTTATGCCCTTTGAATAGGTGTGAGAGTGGATTGGATTTGGTTTATAAGGGTCTGTGCCACAGTGCACTGCACACACATATTTCTGAAGGCACACACTACACAACAGTCAACTTGCTACTTGCAAATGGATTACCATTGTGAAGGATCTGGCAGTCATCCTTACATTTAGGAACACTGGTAAGTTATTCTTCACCTGATATTGCAATATTATTGATATATTGTATATTATATATAATACATACATATGTATGTGCATATGTGCATATATACATATACCTTTAAAAGTATGTGTATGCATACATGTACATGCATAATCAAAAATAAAATGTGAAAGTGTCAGAGGTTAGGCCCCTTGCATTGTTGCAATAAGTCTGATAGTGACACAGACTACATATGGATTAACTTAGCAGTGACAAATGGAGTCATCTCTAAATACAATATGTATGTATATGCATATATATAGAGTCATGTATATATGTCTGCATATGTATATATATAGATGTATATGTATGTATATGTATATATATGTATATGTATGTATATATATATATATATGTTTGTGTATATGTATGTTAATATGTATGTATGTATATGTATGTATGTATATATGTATGTGTATATTAATATATATGATGTATGTATATGTATAGCATTTATAATAGGCATAGGGTGTTTGGGTTTGGGAGAGAAGACGGCAGCCTATTGGCGCAGGGATTCATGGCGCCTGGGTTCCTGGCATCCCGGCACCAAGACTCCCGCTAGCAGGCCTCAATTCAAATAATATAAATATAAATAAAATGTGATAACCAAAAATAAAATAAATGAAAAAATATACAAGGTAAGTTAATGTTGCTGTACCAGCAAGAAATGCCATATTTGTGGGGATTATGCACCAGATGCATAATTACAGTGTTATTTATGAACATAGCTTACTGGCCTTCCATCCCCAGGCCTTCCGGCACCGGCCTTCCCATAAATAATATGAATAGAAATAAAAACCAACAATCAAATAAATCAAATACAATAATACTTAAGGTAGGTTTTTTCTTAATGTTGTACCAGCAAGACAAGCCATATTTGTGGTGGTAATGCATCAGATGCATAATCACAGTGAATTATTTATTATGCATATATATATATATATTGGAATGCAAAAAACATATCTAAATGATGTACAACAGTCCCCACAGGACCTCCCCCAGTGGCAAGTGGAAGTATATGAGTGGGCCACAGACCAGCATATACCCCCATGGTTGACTGGAGGTTCCTCTATTGTTTAGGAGTTATGGCTATACCCACACAGTACTATCATGGGCAGTTCTGTCCTGTAGACATGTGTTGTAACTACTGAATTATTTCCTAATATTCACTGTTAATTTACTCAATCCGGTCCCAACTAAATGTCCTAGGAATATCCAGGAAATTAGATATAATCTTTAGCTTTCTAGTGATGTATTCCAATATGAAAACCTCCTAAAACTCAGTGTTCCACAACCATATTTGTGAACCTCCACCTTAATCCTATATGAAATTCGACCTTGGACATTGCACCGGGGCTCGAATGAGGTATTTAACCATCATAGCCCGATCGAGGTAAGCTCTCCAACCTGACTAGGGGGTACACTGAGTGTCATTGGGGAAACTGTATGGGAGGACTTTAGTTAATTAGTTTTTCTGCTATCTGAAGCTAAGTAAGCACAGAAGACAGAATAACTAGGGGGGCGATAATTGATGTAACATATTTAGACTTTCTACACATAGTTACATTATAAAATAGATTCCATTTAAAGTACCCAGTTTTAGTTAGTAGATAGAAGAATATGTAACCCATTGCTGAACGCAGATTGATAGGTTGGGAGACAGTCATGTTTGGTATTTAATGTTTAATGTGTATTGGATCCGGATTCAATTTGTATGGAGTGCATCGGATATGATAGAGGTGTCTGGTCAAGTTGCGATGACCTGGTGGTAGCTGGGATGTGGGAATGAGGGGTGCACCTGAGCTGCACCCATCTCTACTGTCCTGGAGTCTCCAGATGGTCACCATAAAGAGTAAAATAACAATATGTCATGGATCAATGACATCATGTACCATCAATAATATCATGTACCTTCAATAATATCATGTACCTTCAATATCATGTACCTTCAATGACATGCCTATAGGAGTGTTGGAGAGATTAAAAGCCTCACCACTGGGCCTTTCATGTGACAACAGGTGTCTATCCTCTATTCTGTGCTATACCCACTGTAGCCACTTCACTATTATAGACAGACAACTATAGGAGCTACACCACACCATTTCCTATAGTACACCCTCTGGTACTTTATGGTAGTTTATATATATATAACTTGCATTTCATTATAGCTCACTTCCATTTATAAAGATCTGGCGACCACCTTTTAAAAAGGATCGATTACAACACACATGTAATGGGGGAAAGCTGTACCCTACCGCTGTATATCATCTCCCCAACAAAAAAAAACAACATTCGAGAGTAACATGCTTGGCGTGATTAAGTAGTATTACTGAAGCAGTGGAAGGAGAAGAGGACGGTGTGTGTGAGGCGGAGAGGGAAGGTGAAGGGGAGGGTGATGGAAGCGTGAGGGGGAGGTTGTGAGGGGAATGTATGGGTGGGTGGGTAATGTGTGGGTGTGTGGGGAGGGTGAGGATGTTACGGGAGGGTGAGGATGTGAGGGGAGGATGAGGATGTTCGAGGAGGATGCGGGTGTGAGGGGAGGATGAGGATGTTAGGGGAGGGTGAGGGGAGGGTGAGGGTGTGCGTGTGAAGGGAGGGTGAGGATGTTAGGGGAGGGTGAGGGGGTGAGAGAAGGGTGAGGATGTTAGGGGAGGGTGAGGGTGTGCCTGTGAAGGGAGGGTGAGGATGTTAGGGGAGTGTGAGGGGGTGAGGGAAGTGTAAGGGTGTGAGGGGAATGTGAGGGTAATGTGAGGGTGTGATGGGAGGGTGAGGATGTTAGGGGAAGGTGAGGGTGTGAGGGGAGGGTGAGGGTGAGGATGTTAGGGGAGGATGCGGGTGTGAGGGGAGGGTGAGGATGTTAGGGCAGGGTGAGGGTATGAGGGGAGGGTGAGGATGTTAGGGGAGGGTGAGGGTGTGAAGGGAGGGTGAGGATGTTATGGGAGGGTGAGGGGGTGAGAGAAGGGTGAGGATGTTAGGGGAGGATGCGGGTGTGAGGGGAGGGTGAGGCGGTTAGGGGAGTGTGAGGGTGTGAGGGGAGGGTGAGGATGTTATGGGAGGGTGAGGGGGTGAGAGAAGGGTGAGGATGTTAGGGGAGGGTGACGGTGTGCGTGTGAAGGGAGGGTGAGGATGTTAGGGGAGGGTGAGGGGGTGAGGGAAGTGTAAGGGTGTGAGATGAATGTGAGGGTGTGAGGGGAGTGTAAGGGTGTGAGGCGAATGTGAGGGTGTGAGGGGAGGGGGACGATGTTAGGGGAGGATGCGGGTGTGAGGGAAGGGTGAGGATGCTAGCGGAGGGTGGGGTGTGCATGTGAAGGAAGGGTGAGGATGTTAGGGGAGGGTCAGGGGGTGAGAGAAGGGTGAGGATGTTAGGGAAGGGTGAGGGTGTGAATGTGAGGGGCGAGTGAGGGGGGTGAAGGGAGGGTGAGCGTGTGAGGGGAGGGGGTGCTGTTAGGGCAAGGGGATGGTGTTGGAGGACGAGGATGGTGTTAGGGGAGGGTGTGAGGGGAGGGGGTGGTGTGAGGAGAGGATGAATGCATACGGGAGCGTGTGAGGGGAAGGTGTGACGGAAGGGTGAGGCTGTGAGAGGAGGGTGAGTGTGTGAGGGGAGGGTGAGAGTGTGAGGAGATGGTGAAGTTGTGAGGGGAGGGTGAGAGTGTGAGGGGAGACTGGGCGTGTGAGGGGAGTATGATGGTATAATGGGAGGGTTTAAGTGGAAGGTGTGACAGGAGGGTGTGAGGGGAGGGTGAGGGTATGAGTGGAGGGTGAGAGGAAGGGTTAGGGTGTGGGTTCAAGGGTGAGGGTGTGAGGGAAGGGGAGGAGTGATAGTGAGGGTGACGGGAAAGGTATGGGTGAGGGTGAGGGTGTGAGGGGAGGGGTGAAGGTTAGTTGAAGGATGAGGGTGTGAGGAGAGGGGGGAGTGACAGTGAGGGTGAGGGTAAGGGTGAGGGTGACGGTGTGAGGGGAGGGTGAGGGGAGGGGGGAGGGTTGAAGGGTGAGGGTGTACACGGAGGGGGGGAGTGACAGTGAGCGTGAGGGGAAGGATAAGGGTGACGGGAAGGGTGAGGGTGTGAGGGAAGGTTGAGGGTGTGAGGGGAGGGGGTGAGGGAGAGGGAGAGGGTGTGATGTGAGGGGAGTGACAGTGAGGGTGAGGGGAAGGGTGAGTTGTTCGGTGCCGTGATACCGTTGTCCAAGTCTGACTGAAATACCCCCGTCCTGATATGACCTTAGATGTTGCTAGGAGGTAACACAACAACAAACAAACAAACAACAACAATCTGACCGAATGCAAAGTCTGCGCATGCCCATTTGCTACCGCACTTGGTGGGTTGCTATGCCAACAGACCGCCGCCATCTTTGTAATCTCATATACGTTGTCTTATAGCTGGAAATGGTGCATTGCAGTACAAGTATCGATATCCAGCCGCTAAAGTAACCTAGATGGTAAAGCTAGGGTTCCACATGCACAGCATGCGGCATGTGGTATGTGGTATGCAGTATGCGGCATGTGGTATGCGAGTGCATATAACGCATGCGGCGACATTTCGCAGCTTGTTTTCGAAACAACACACTCAATTCGCATTCACATTGGATCGCTGCATGAAGCACCAGGCCATGTTGCGATAATTATCGTTTTTACACCATTGGTTTGACTCGACCAGGGTTTGAACCCAAAGGTTCGAATTCCACCAGCTACCGACGCTGGAGGCGGAAGCTCAAGTTATTCGGCTATCTCGTCTGACAATGTAAATGGGTCTACAAGACCATTAGAATTAAGTATCACAATTATAGTTACATTCATTCTCGGAAAGCCTTGTTAATGATCGTCGTTGCGCACTGGTAGGCGCTCGGCATTTTTAGGATAGGGCAAGGGCTGGTTGGCTCAGTGTCAGGATAATGTGACTCAGTGGGATATCAGGTCATGGTGCTGGCGACCTGGTCTCCCAGTGGAGCAGCCCTATGAAGTCACCATGAGTGCACCCTGTCACAAGTCGGTGCCCGTCCTGAAATGACCTGATATGTTGCCAGGACGTAAAACTCCAACAACCAACCAACGTTGCGCTGTGGTCTTCCTAGAAGTGATGTCACACAGGCCGGGGTTAGTCAATTCTCAATTACCTAATTGTGTCAGGTCATCAGTTGCCACTGTTAGGGGTGGGGGTTAATGCGGAATAGATGGGAACACAGAGAGGTGGAAAGAGTCTATGTTAAAGCGGGCATTCCTTACACGCGGTATGTGTATGCGGCATGCAGCATGTGGCAATCGGTATGCGAATGGCATGATTCCTTACACACGGTATGCGGTATGCGGCACACGACTGGCTATATTTAAAAAATAAAAATAAACAATTATTCTCCATACTGCTCTGTATATGACCAACTATTGCATTTATATCTATGTACCTTTTTGTACGTCACATGGGGGTTCCTACCTTTATTATAACCAAATTATAGATAAGTATTCATATTTCTGTGCATATGGTAGCATTTTTAGCTTTCCCCTAACCGTATGTCTCCCGGGTGCCCAGCTCACCATGTGTTTCCCCTCCTCACCCCTGTGTGAGACCGTTCCGTAATGCTCAGTCACGTCTCCTGGTGTTAAACTAATGGACACATCAGACTCAGGTTTCTATTCACACCCTGCATGCCGCATACCGCATGCCGCACCGATCGCTACATGGACCGATCAGAAAATGCATTCGCATTCGCATGCCGCATGCCACATACCGCGTGTAAGGAATGTAGCCCATAGGCTTCAAGGCGTTTCGATTTTTTGTCGCATTCGCATTCGCATACCGCATACTTCGTGTAAGGAATGCGCCCTTAAGAGGAACATGAGGGATGGGGGACCAGTTTAACATTTACACAAGCTTGTGTGAATATGCAATGTCTACAGCCAGACCATATACTAGGCACCGTCTATTTACACACTTGTGTGTGTGTACAATATTATCCATACACTCGTAGGCAAGTAGCTTTGTTGGGAACCTTGACCTTGACCTTCCCGGTAGGAAGCAATCGTTATGATGGTAGAAGATCTTCTAAGAAAGAGTTGATATTTGACCCATTTTCTTCCCAGTGGGCTTAGGGACCAGACATCTTGCAAAGGTAGGCTGGGAGTCTGGCCTTTCGCAACCAAAAACAGAAAACAAAAGAAGAACAACAAATGTCGATAGATATCGACTCATATAATAAATTATATACCACATAAATTCGGCTGCGATCTGGAAGAGAGGAAGACAAAAGAGAAGACGAGTAGTGGTAGGAAGCCTCCTTTATTTAGAAGAGGCCCTTGGCCAAGCAAATATTTTTTTTTTCTTGAAGATTTATACTGCCTATTATGGATAAGTCTAAATATACTTGTTTTCACCATTAGACAGTTTGTCGATAGAAAGCCCGAGCCTACACTTTTACCGACCCAAGGGTTTTTAACCTCCCCACCACATAGACATGGTATGAGAGCAACTGGCCTTTGATAACGCTGTATGTTATACACAGCGGTGGAAATCCCAATTGGCAGAGGTGGGGGCACCGGGGAATTGAACCACTGACCTTGAGATTAGGAGTCTGACCTACAAAAATGTCAAACACTCTAACCACTCTGCCACAGAGATTAATTGCCAGAACCCAGGCCCCAACCAATCCTACATCCCTTCCTCTACAGCCGACAGAGGCCCATACTGAAGCCGCCTGTGGTGGAGAGACTGACTCTCGATATGCATGTTGCTGTGCTGCTTGATACCTTTTGAGCAAGCTCAAAAGCCGTTGTCTTTCGTGTTCTGGTTGGGGTAGTTTGGGGAGTCCATTAGGCGCCAACCAGAGTGCTACTCAATCCAACTACTGTGTCTTGTGTCTTAATAACTAATAATGTGGAGTTTAAGCATTTATACAAATATTATTATCTACTATTGTCCTATATCTATATTCCCTTCCTGAGATTCGAATCCGCAACCCCCAAGCCTGCGCACTGGGCGGTGCGCGCGGGCAGTGACTGACGGATCGGCCGCTGATTGGTTGCCGCTGGGATGGGTGGGAGTCGCGTAGCCCCCCACCCAACAACGGTCCTCTAGGTGTATCAGTCATTTCCCTATAATATCTAGCTTAAAATTTATTTGTTTGAATAATGGGGTAGGTCTATTAGGGGCCAACCAGAGTGCTACTCAATCCAACTACTGTGCCTTGTGTCTTTATAACTAATAACTTAATAAAATAGTTACCAATAGTTGTATATACAATGGTTAGCAGTGGTCTTACAGACAGTAGCTACCAATAGTGATATATGCAGTAGTTACCAATATTGCTATATGCAGTATTTAGTAATACTATAGTTATAATACTCCTAGGCTAAATGCAAGAGAGTTAAATGGAGAGCGGCAGTCAAGTAATGAAAGCAGTCGTTGTCATGTCGCGAATGACAGTGTGATGATGATGAATCTAAATGTCCGCAATTCATATTGCCCGGAACCCAATGCCTCAACAATGTAAGGAGTGAATATTGTGATGAATAAATATTTCCTAAAAAACCAACAGCAACAAAAACACCCCTGTCCGCCGCCTCGTCAATATTATATGATCGGGGTGGGTGGGTGGGGTCGGCATTTTCAACGGAATTGATGCATATTTAATACTGAGCTTAAGACAGCTTTCCAACACCTCCATTAGCAGTTATAGCAGTGTGTGTGTGTGGGGGGGGGGGGCTGGGAGGGACGGAGGGAGGTAGGGAGAGGAAGGGTATGGGAAGGGTGGGGATGGAGGGATGGGGGTGGGAGCAGTGGATGAGAGGGAGGTAGGCGTGGTGGACGGATGGGGGAGGTGATAAGGAAGGTCGAAGGGGTGGAAAGGTGGAAGGGGAGACAGCTGGAGGAGAGGGTGTGGGGGGAAGGTGGAGAGGAATGGGAGGGGAGGAAGCAGTGAATGTACATGAGAGGGAGGTATCGGTGGAGACGGGGTGGGGTAAGTGGTGGAGATGGTTGACAGGGGAGGACGGGGAGCGGAGTGAGGGAGGGGAGGGGAGGGGAGGGGAGGGAGGGGCGGGGAGAGGGAGGGGAGGAGGGGCGGAGGAGGGTGAGGAGGGTGGGGGGGAGGGAGGGAAGGGGGAGGGAGGGGGGGGGAGGGGGGGTGGGGAGGGGGTGGGGGGTGGGGGGGAGGGATGGAGGAGGGGGGGGTGAGGGGGGAGGAGGGGGGGGAGGGGGGGTGGGGAGGGGAGGGGGGAGGGAGGGGGGAGGGGAGTGGGGGAGGGGTGGGGGGGGGGAGGGAGGGGAGGGGGGGAGGGTGGAGGGAGGGGGGGTGGGGGGAGGGAGGGAGGGGAGGGGGAGGGGGGGAGGGGGAGGGGGAGGAGGGGGTGGGGGGGGAGGGAGGGGAGGGGAGGGGGGGGGGGGAGGGGGGTGGGGAGGGGAGGGGGGGAGGGGGAGGGGGGGGAGGGGGGGAGGGGGGTGGGGGGGTGGGGGTGGGGGAGGAGGGGGAGGGGGGGGAGGGGGGGGGGGGGAGGGGGGGGAGGGGAGGGGTGGAGAGGGGGAGGAGGGGGGAGGGGGGGGAAGGTGGAGGGTGGGGGGGTGAGGGGAGGGGGGTGGGGGAGGGAAGGGAGGGAGGGGAGGGGGGAGGTGGGAGGAGAGTGGGGAGGGGGGAGGAAGGGGGGGGGGAGGGGGAGGGGATGAGGGGAGGGAGGTGGGGGGGGTGGAAGGGGGGAGGGGGAGGGGGAGGGGGAGGGGAGTGAGGGAGGTGGGGAATGGGGGAGGGAGGGGGAGGGGGAGGTGGATGGAGGGGGAGGGGGGAGTGAAGGGGGAGGGGGGGGAGGGGGAGAGGGGGAGGGTGGGGGAGGTGGGGGGGAGAGGGGGGAGGGTGGGGGAGGGGGAGGAGGGGGGGAGGGGGGAGATGGGAGGGAGGGGGGGGAGGGGAGGGGAGGGGAAGGTGAGGGAGGGGGGGAGAGGGGGAGTGGAGGGGAGGGGGAGGGGGGTGAAGGGAGGGAGGTGTGGGAAATGAAAGGGAGGGAGGGGAAGGGAGAGTGGATGAGAGTGAGGGAGGTGTGGGAGATGAAAGGGAGGGGACTGGAGAGGTGGATGGCAGTGAGGGAGGTGTGGGAAATGAAAGGGAGGGAGGGGAAGGGGGAGGTGGATGAGAGTGAGGGAGGTGTGGGAAATGAAGGGGAGGGAGGGGAAGGGAGAGGTGGATGAGAGTGAGGGGGGGATGGGAATGAAGGGGAGGGAGGGAAGGGAGAGGTGGATGAGAGTGAGGGAGATGTGGGAGTGAAGGGAGGGGAAGGGGGAGGTGGATGAGAGTGAGGGAGGTGTGGGGGATGAAAGGGAGGGAGGGGAAGGGGGAGGTGGATGACAGTGAGGGAGGTGTGGGAAATGAAGGGGAGGGAGGGGAAGGGAGAGGTGGATGAGAGTGAGGGAGGTGTGGGAAATGAAGGGGAGGGAGGGGAAGGGAGAGGTGGATGAGAGTGAGGGAGCGGTGGGAGATGAAGGGGAGGGAGGGGAGACAAAGTATGAGCGGGGAGTGAGCGGGGTGTGTGAGTTGGAGGTATGCGTGAGAGTGGAATGGCGGAGCAGGGGGTTGGATTGAGGAGGGCTATTTGAGGGAGTTCAAAACGAGGCAGTATGTTTGAAGCCAGCCTTGTAGGCTCTGTCATAATGACCAAATAAGTCAGCAAAGGGCACCCCGAAACGCGTCACATAGAAGACTGCCGCTGTTAGACTATCTTTGATCCTCGTCACGCGGGTAACGCCCACAGACGGCAACTTACCAACAAATCCCCGATAATTTAAAAATCTTTTAAACTCTATAAGAATTGTTACCACTACCTACGTGAACTACAGCATTGCATTAATGTGTTGATGCCCTATTGACAAAAAATAATGTTCAGTTCTTCAAGCACAGCTTGATATGATCTTAGATGTTGCCAATATCTAAAACTCCAATAACCAACCAAATCGAGCCTAGTTTTGATTATTCTTACCCTGCCACTTCATTTGATTAAATTTCAGTTAATTTAAACGAAAGCAGTTTAAAATTGCCTATTGAAAGAAAAAAAAGTAGTTTGGACATACCCCTTCATTAGAATTGTCCGTCCAGATATTACCTTAGATGTTGTTAGGTCGTAAAGCCAATGTCGCACAATGCTACTCTTGCTAATTACTGTCATCGATTTGTGTCATCATCATCATCATCATCATCATCATGCTGTCGGTCGAGATGCGACAAAGACTGCTTTCATTACTTGAATGCCGCTCTCCATTTTCATGAAAGCTGCCTGCAAAAGTGTTGAAGTGATGCTGGCTTTTGCAAGTTACCAGCGGCACTCTCTCGGGGAGTAAATAGAGGTTTCAGACCGGCAAGAACATGTCAAGACAGGCGCAAAACTATTTGTCCCTGCAGTGGCTGGTCGGGAGATGTTGGGAATTCCATACATCAATCTCCCTTAATGCAGCCACAGTGACATGGTTTTCTGTTTAGGGTTTGCTCCCTGAGCCTTCGGTTCTGTCAAGAACCTGTACCACAAGGCAGTGGTTTACAACTCTGCAGGGCAGGGGGCGTCAAACTCCCTGAGGTATTGCTATACCTGTATCGATTTGTGTAGGGGTCAGTAATGAGCCCCACTACCAGACAGTGATAAGCCCCGTTCACAAATACACATTAAACCGGTTTAATTAAACCGGTTTACCTAAACCGGATTAACTAAACCAGTTGAACTAATCCGGCTTAAAATGAGATTGATTCTAAATCAGTTTAGTGCTAAGTCTACTCAACTAATTTGCTTTATGTAAACCAGTTTGTGAGGGGGATTAGATAAAGTGGTTTAACTAAACCGGTTTAACTCTGTACATGTGCACCATGGCTATATAGTCTCAAACTATGCTGACCGTTGCCATGTTAGAAGGACCGGCAGGTGGCAGCACGCTCGCAGGGTGTCCTATCACATTAACGCCGAGTGCCAGGCTAGGTAGCGACAATATCAATTTCATAAATCACTGGTTTGACTCGGCTTGGATTAGAACTCGCGACCTTCCACATGCGAAGCTGGTGCTCCCCTCATTCGGCTGCCACGTCAGGTCATCGCTTTAGGAGAACCGATGGATCAGCTTATATATTTGCAAATAGAAACTGGTTCATCGTAGTGGTGATTTGGGGCACGGTGCTGTTCTAAATCACCAACCTCGCTTTTTCAGATGTTGTCTTAAAGTTGGTGATGTCGGCTCACATTAAGCTCACCAATTAACCAGTATCAATGGATGCAGGGTGCAGGTACATTAGGGTTCAATGCAGGGTGCCGGTACATTATGGTTCAATGTAGGGTGCCGGTACTTTAGGGTGCAAAAATGCAGGGTGCCGGTACATTATGGTTCAATGCAGGGTGCAGGTACATTATGGTTCAATGCACGGTGCCGGTACTTTAGGGTTCAATGCAGGGTGCCGGTACTTTAGGGTGCAATGCAGGGTGCAGGTACACTAGGGTGCAATGCAGGGTGCCGGTACTTTAGGGTTCAATGCAGGGTGCCGGTACTTTAGGGTGCAATGCAGGGTGCTGGCACATTAGGGTGCAATGCGGGGTGCAGGTACATTATGGTTCAATGCAGGGTGCCGGTACTTTAGGGTTCAATGCAGGGTGCCGGTACTTTAGGGTGCAATGCAGGGTGCCAGTACATTAGGGTTCAATGCAGGGTGCCGGTACAGTAGGGTCCAATGCAGGGTGTCGGTACATCAGGGTACAATGCAAGGTGCCGGTACATTAGGATGCACTGCAGGGTGCTGGTGCATTAAGGTTCAATGCAGGGTGCCGGTACATTAGCGTTATATGCAGGGTGCCGGTACATTAAGGTTCAATGCAAGGTGCCGGTACATTAAGGTTCAATGCAAGGTGCGTATACATTAATGTTCAATGCAGGGTGCCGGTACACTAAGGTTCAATGCAAGGTGCCGGTACATTAGGGTTCAATGCAGGGTACCGATACATTAATGTTAAATGCAGGGTGCCGATACATTAATGTTCAATGCAGGCTGCCGGTACATTACGGTTCAATCCAAGGTGCCTGTAAACTTGGCTTTAAAGACGGTTACATTAAGATTCAAAGTAGGCTGCAGCCAGATCAAAAATCTCACAATCGCCTCAGAAAAAAAAACTGCACCACAACAGCCCTTGCTTATTTATTCCTTTATCACTATGACTATGAGCACGCTGTCTGGTGAGGAAAGGGCGTCTGTCTACATTTGCATTGGGGTTTTGTGTCCTAGCAATATCTGAGGTAATATCACGACGGGTACCCACGTGTGGCAGTAGACCCACATGGCAACTTTTATAGCGTGCCCCCCCCCCCCCCACCTGGGAGACAGACCATGCGACCGGCACCATGGCTCGATATCCCACTCAGTCACATTATCTTGAGGGAACGAGTCCTTGCCCTATCATATTAAAACCGAACACCAGGCTAGGTAGCAACAGGTAGGCCTACTAATGTTGTGAGCCACTGATTTGACTCACTCTGGATTCGAAACCATGACCGTACACACGGGACGCCAGGTCAGTTGGCTCTTATCGATTGGACGCCGCGTCTGGTGGTAGATTAGGGTTGTCGGACGCGTGACGCCAGAAAGCTGCAATTAGGGGATGTATTGTTGTCTAATGACCATTATCGGTGGCTGTCATTAGATAACAAACCAAGCGCGTGCATGCTCCGCCAGTTGCCATGGGTAACGACGCCAACTGGTTGATTTAATTAGCCACCGTTAATTACGCGTTAATTCGATTAATTCGATTAGTTCGAGAGAATTTGAGTGCGACTTAAATACACATGATTGAAATCGTGTGAGATAAAAATGACACCCTTATTGTCCTGGTTGATACTCGCATGACATGTGGACATCGAGTACGCGTAGATTAAAATAGGGACGTTGCAGAAATGAGGTCGACATTTGCGGACATGACACGTGTCACATGACACTACTGTTGCCATATTGCTATGGAACTTGTGGGTTACAGAATTATATTGTGTTAAACAGTGTTATATTCAGCAAATTGTGTATTCAACAGTTATCGTATACCTTACTCTATATACCTTATTTTGTGTAAATAATCCTGAATTGAAAAATGGCTGGAAGACCAGTACTTCAACACTGACAAAATACTTATTCAGCAGAATAAGCATATTTACCAACAACAAAATCCAACGGAATGACGAGTAAGTAACTTATGCGCACATACGATATCCTTTGATATGACTCACGCCATTGATCCATCTAATATTAATGTTGTCATGCCACACCAGTGCTTTCACATTGCACAGACGGCAACTTACCAACAAATCCCCGATAATTTAAAAATCTTTTAAACTCTATAAGAATTGTTACCACTACCTACGTGAACTACAGCATTGCATTAATGTGTTGATGCCCTATTGACAAAAAATAATGTTCAGTTCTTCAAGCACAGCTTGATATGATCTTAGATGTTGCCAATATCTAAAACTCCAATAACCAACCAAATCGAGCCTAGTTTTGATTATTCTTACCCTGCCACTTCATTTGATTAAATTTCAGTTAATTTAAACGAAAGCAGTTTAAAATTGCCTATTGAAAGAAAAAAAGTAGTTGGACATACCCCTTCATTAGAATTGTCCGTCCAGATATTACCTTAGATGTTGTTAGGTCGTAAAGCCAATGTCGCACAATGCTACTCTTGCTAATTACTGTCATCGATTTGTGTCATCATCATCATCATCATGCTGTCGGTCGAGATGCGACAAAGACTGCTTTCATTACTTGAATGCCGCTCTCCATTTTCATGAAAGCTGCCTGCAAAAGTGTTGAAGTGATGCTGGCTTTTGCAAGTTACCAGCGGCACTCTCTCGGGGAGTAAATAGAGGTTTCAGACCGGCAAGAACATGTCAAGACAGGCGCAAAACTATTTGTCCCTGCAGTGGCTGGTCGGGAGATGTTGGGAATTCCATACATCAATCTCCCTTAATGCAGCCACAGTGACATGGTTTTCTGTTTAGGGTTTGCTCCCTGAGCCTTCGGTTCTGTCAAGAACCTGTACCACAAGGCAGTGGTTTACAACTCTGCAGGGCAGGGGCGTCAAACTCCCTGAGGTATTGCTATACCTGTATCGATTTGTGTAGGGGTCAGTAATGAGCCCCACTACCAGACAGTGATAAGCCCCGTTCACAAATACACATTAAACCGGTTTAATTAAACCGGTTTACCTAAACCGGATTAACTAAACCAGTTGAACTAATCCGGCTTAAAATGAGATTGATTCTAAATCAGTTTAGTGCTAAGTCTACTCAACTAATTTGCTTTATGTAAACCAGTTTGTGAGGGGGATTAGATAAAGTGGTTTAACTAAACCGGTTTAACTCTGTACATGTGCACATGGCTATATAGTCTCAACTATGCTGACCGTTGCCATGTTAGAAGGACCGGCAGGTGGCAGCACGCTCGCAGGGTGTCCTATCACATTAACGCCGAGTGCCAGGCTAGGTAGCGACAATATCAATTTCATAAATCACTGGTTTGACTCGGCTTGGATTAGAACTCGCGACCTTCCACATGCGAAGCTGGTGCTCCCCTCATTCGGCTGCCACGTCCGGTCATCGCTCTAGGAGAACCGATGGATCAGCTTATATATTTGCAAATAGAAACTGGTTCATCGTAGTGGTGATTTGGGGCACGGTGCTGTTCTAAATCACCAACCTCGCTTTTTCAGATGTTGTCTTAAAGTTGGTGATGTCGGCTCACATTAAGCTCACCAATTAACCAGTATCAATGGATGCAGGGTGCAGGTACATTAGGGTTCAATGCAGGGTGCCGGTACATTATGGTTCAATGTAGGGTGCCGGTACTTTAGGGTGTGATGCAGGGTGCCGGTACATTATGGTTCAATGCAGGGTGCAGGTACATTATGGTTCAATGCACGGTGCCGGTACTTTAGGGTTCAATGCAGGGTGCCGGTACTTTAGGGTGCAATGCAGGGTGCAGGTACACTAGGGTGCAATGCAGGGTGCCGGTACTTTAGGGTTCAATGCAGGGTGCCGGTACTTTAGGGTGCAATGCAGGGTGCTGGCACATTAGGGTGCAATGCAGGGTGCAGGTACATTATGGTTCAATGCAGGGTGCCGGTACTTTAGGGTTCAATGCAGGGTGCCGGTACTTTAGGGTGCAATGCAGGGTGCCAGTACATTAGGGTTCAATGCAGGGTGCCGGTACAGTAGGGTCCAATGCAGGGTGTCGGTACATCAGGGTACAATGCAAGGTGCCGGTACATTAGGATGCACTGCAGGGTGCTGGTGCATTAAGGTTCAATGCAGGGTGCCGGTACATTAGCGTTATATGCAGGGTGCCGGTACATTAAGGTTCAATGCAAGGTGCCGGTACATTAAGGTTCAATGCAAGGTGCGTATACATTAATGTTCAATGCAGGGTGCCGGTACACTAAGGTTCAATGCAAGGTGCCGGTACATTAGGGTTCAATGCAGGGTACCGATACATTAATGTTAAATGCAGGGTGCCGATACATTAATGTTCAATGCAGGCTGCCGGTACATTACGGTTCAATCCAAGGTGCCTGTAAACTTGGCTTTAAAGACGGTACATTAAGATTCAAAGTAGGCTGCAGCCAGATCAAAAATCTCACAATCGCCTCAGAAAAAAAAACTGCACCACAACAGCCCTTGCTTATTTATTCCTTTATCACTATGACTATGAGCACGCTGTCTGGTGAGGAAAGGGCGTCTGTCTACATTTGCATTGGGGTTTTGTGTCCTAGCAATATCTGAGGTAATATCACGACGGGTACCCACGTGTGGCAGTAGACCCACATGGCAACTTTTATAGCGTGCCCCCCCCCACCTGGGAGACAGACCATGCCACCGGCACCATGGCTCGATATCCCACTCAGTCACATTATCTTGAGGGAACGAGTCCTTGCCCTATCATATTAAAACCGAACACCAGGCTAGGTAGCAACAGGTAGGCCTACTAATGTTGTGAGCCACTGATTTGACTCACTCTGGATTCGAACCCATGACCGTACACACGGGACGCCAGGTCAGTTGGCTCTTATCGATTGGACGCCGCGTCTGGTGGTAGATTAGGGTTGTCGGACGCGTGACGCCAGAAAGCTGCAATTAGGGGATGTATTGTTGTCTAATGACCATTATCGGTGGCTGTCATTAGATAACAAACCAAGCGCGTGCATGCTCCGCCAGTTGCCATGGTAACGACGCCAACTGGTTGATTTAATTAGCCACCGTTAATTACGCGTTAATTCGATTAATTCGATTAGTTCGAGAGAATTTGAGTGCGACTTAAATACACATGATTGAAATCGTGTGAGATAAAAATGACACCCTTATTGTCCTGGTTGATACTCGCATGACATGTGGACATCGAGTACGCGTAGATTAAAATAGGGACGTTGCAGAAATGAGGTCGACATTTGCGGACATGACACGTGTCACATGACACTACTGTTGCCATATTGCTATGGAACTTGTGGGTTACAGAATTATATTGTGTTAAACAGTGTTATATTCAGCAAATTGTGTATTCAACAGTTATCGTATACCTTACTCTATATACCTTATTTTGTGTAAATAATCCTGAATTGAAAAATGGCTGGAAGACCAGTACTTCAACACTGACAAAATACTTATTCAGCAGAATAAGCATATTTACCAACAACAAAATCCAACGGAATGACGAGTAAGTAACTTATGCGCACATACGATATCCTTTGATATGACTCACGCCATTGATCCATCTAATATTAATGTTGTCATGCCACACCAGTGCTTTCACATTGCAATGGTACTCGTAAGCATATATTGTTTTCTCTTGAAGATTTATACTGCCTATCATAGATAAGTCTGAATAGACTTGTTTTCACCATTAGACAGTTGGTTGATAGAAATCCTGAGCATAGACCTTTACTTACCCAAGAGATTTTTAACCTCGCACACCACATAGACATGGTATGAGAGCCTTGGTATGCAGGTATTGCAGGTGCAATACCTCAGGGAGTTGACACCCCTGCCCTGCAGAGTTATAAACCACTGCCTTGTGGTACAGGTTTTTGACAGAACCGAAGGCTAAGGGAGCAAACCCTAAACAGAAAACCATGTCACTGTGGCAGCATTAAGGGTGGTTGATGTATGGAACTCCCAATATCTCCCGACCAGCCATCGCAGGGACAAATAGTTTTGCGCCTGTCTGGACATGTTCTTGCTGGTGTTAAACCTCTATTTGCTCCCCGAAAGAGTGCCGCTGGTAACTTGCAAAAGCCAGCAGCACTTCAACACTTTTGCAGGCAGCTTTCATGAAATGTAATCAAGAGAAACCTGAAGCTAAGAGACAATAAGACCGACTCATGGACGCAACTCTCACAGCAGAGAGCTAAATGGAGAGTGGCAGTCAAGTAATGAAAGCAGTCTTTGTCGCATCACGACCGACAGCATAATGATGATGATGATGAAGTTATAAACAGCGGTGGGAATCAAAATTGGCAGAGGCGATGGCATGGGTATCAGTAATCCACCATGCTATGTGCTGCCAATCATGCAATTAACTGCCATTGCTGACACTGGCACATAGTTTGAGACTAGGAGGATTGGGAATAAACATCACTTTTATTGCGACGCGGTTCGATGTCTTCGGCTCACATGCTGGTATTATGTTTGTATGTCAGTTCTGCGAAGAGGGTGTTGCACATAGCAAGTGAGTAATTCTTCATCGTGTCCTTCCACCAGTTATCTCAAGGGATTTTCGAGCAGAGGTATGATCTTTATTCGTGGGACGGCTCTCGGTGGTGGATGGTGGTAGCAGGATTTGCAATCAGATAGCTGATTCCCAGGGCCGCTATGTGGACGCTCCTGCTGTGGCCAGTTTGTCGATAGAAAGTCCATTTTTTTCTCTGTAAGAGGTATACTGCCTATCATAGATAAGTCTGAATAGACTTGTTTGCACCATTAAACAGTTGGTTGATAGAAATCCTGAGCCTACACCTTTACTTAAGAGGGCACGAGGGGCAAGTGGCCCACCCTCATACTAATGAACCACCCGCACAATCGCTTCCCACGAATTGTAACTACAAAAAATGACAAAAGCTAGACCGAGGCAACATCCAATAGCCGCTGGCCCCTCGTGGCCGTGAAGAAGTGAGAACATGCTAACACGACGAGAAACAACGCCATAGCCTACCAAATGGGAAGCGGATGCTCAACTCATTATGCTACCATCGCATTACGCTATTTGTTGGTGTTTGAATTCCTAGCAAGATACTATCGAGTAATGTGAAGAGGTGAGAACATGCTAACACGACGACAAACAACGCCATAGCCTACCAAATGGGAAGTGGATGCTCAACTCATTATGCTACCGTCACATTACGCTATTTGTTGGTGTTTCAATTCCTAGCAACATATAAGATAATATCAGGATGGGCACCGACTTATGACATGGGGCACTCATGGCAAATTCATAGTGCTGCCCCAGTGGGAGATGAGGCTGCCGACATCATGATCTGATATCCCACACAATCACATTATCCTAATACCAAGCTAACCAGGCATTGTCCCATTATATTAATGCTGAGTGACAGGGTAGGTAGTGACAAGTATAAAGTTGCGTAAGTCATTGGTTTGACTCAGCTGGGTTTTTTAACTCAGGACTTTCCGTACAAGAAGGTAACGCTCGTACCAATTCAACCACCGCGTCTGATGTTGGGGGAGATGAAGTGCATAAATTATGTCAGGGATTAGGCAAGGCATCATCACCCTATCAATAGTCACAGCAGGACACATAGAGGTCACCCCATCCCCCATCAGCACATCCATAGTTTGGACTGGGCGTGGTGGCCAAATCGGTACAGTGCGGGCCTCGCATGAGGGAGATCAAGAGTTTGGTTCCAGGTCGAGTCAAATAAATGACTTATAAAATTGATACTTGTCGCTTCCTAGCCAGGCCCTCGCCATTATTAAGATAGGGCAATGACTGGTTGGTTCAGTGTCAGGATAATATGACTGTGTGGAATATCAGGCCATGGTGGCTGCAACATGATTTCCCAGTGGGGCAACACTATAAAGTCACCATTTGTGTGCATTGTCACAAGTGAATTCCTCTTCTGATATTACCGTATACATTGCCAGGATGTATAACCGCAAGAAACCAACAAGCTGTATTAACCAGACGGGATGGCTGAATAAGTTAGAGCGTCTGTCTACCATGTTGGTAGACCATGGGATCTTGAGTTTGAACCCTGGTCGAGTCAAACCAATGACTTAAAAATTGATACTTGTCGCTTCCTAGCCAGGTGCTTGGCATTATTAGGATAGGGCAATGACTGGTTGGCTCAGGATAATGTGACTGAGTGGGATATCAGGTCATGGTGCTGGTGGCCTGGTCTCGCAGTGGGACAGCACTATGAAGTCGCCATGAGTGTGCACTGGCGAGAAGCATCATAATGTGACAGCACCATAAAGGGATGGCGCTTGTTTGATCGTGTAAGAAGTGTCACTTTGTGATCGTCAGCGCTGCGTGAGGTGTGAATTGTAGACAGTGTTAGAGAACGCATTTACGGGTGTGAACGCGACTAGGTTGCTGCAATAAATCAAAACTAACTTTGGGGAGATCTAGTGAGAGATTGAAAAATATTGACACAAGTTGATTTTGTTTAATCTGTTGATTAAGAAGTGCAAATTTCAATCACAGCCAATTCATCTTCCTCATTCCACTGTTCCTTGCTCTATTCTTGTGATGCTAAATGCAAAGGTAAGTAGTGACAACTATCAATTTAAAGTCATTGGTTTGACTCGGCCAAGCGTTCTACCCTGCCGATAGAATCCCACAACCTGACAACACTGGAAGTAGTTGCTCAACTCATTTGGCGATAACTGCAATTGGAGTGAGTGTAATAATAGTGGATGTTTCTGTGCGAATTAAAAATTTAGCACGGAAAAATAGGAAATATTTAGAAGTGATTAAAATTGGCAATAGTTGGAATGGCGGAAACATTCAATGGCCCATTGACTTGGCAGGATGGTCAAATGGGTAAATGTATGTGTCCTTCCACCAGTTATCTCAAGGGATTTTCAAGCAGAGGTGTGATCTTTATTCGTGGGACGTGCTCTCGGTGGTGGATGGTGGTAGCAGGATTTGCAATCAGATAGCTCATTCCCAGGGCCGCTATGTGGATGCTCCTGCTGTGGCCAGTTTGTCGATAGAAAGCCCATTTTTTTCTCTGTAAGAGGTATACTGCCTATCATAGATAAGTCTGAATAGACTTGTTTTCACCATTAAACAGTTGGCAGCACTTCAACACTTTTGCAGGCAGCTTTTATGAAACATACAACCGCACACAAAAATGGAGAGCGGCAGTCAAGTAATGAAAGCAGTCTTTGTCGCATCGCGACCGACAGCATGATGATGATGACTGGCTGGCTTCGTTGTCGCTTACAATATTTATACTTGTCGCTACCTCGTGTGGCACTCGGCATTGATAGGATAGGGCAAGGACTGGTTTGATCAGTATAGATGATAATGTGACTGAATGGGATATTGGGTTATCAGGTAATGGTGCCATTGACTTTGTGTCCCAAGAGAACAACACTATGAAGTCATTATGAATGCGCATTATCGCAAGTACTTGTGCATGATATGACCTTACATTTTGTTTGTATGCGAAAGAAAAAAAAACAGCAACACAAATCCGACTCATGGTAACCCATTTTTGTGCCCCTCAGAACTTGCATGGTAATGACCTTTGAACTCTATTAGTTCCCAGGCCATTTTAAATAATAGCCAAGCTGCGAGTCCAAGATTACTTTTTATCACACACCGCGCAGGCCACTCAGCAATCATTAAGGGAACACTGGCAACTGAGGCAGTTACTACATGACGCTAATACTTAAAGTTGCATCGTCCGATGAAAATATCAAAATTTCAAAACCAAAACAATTATCTAAATTTGATTCTACATATCTAACTTAGATACTGGTGCACTTATTAAACATTTGTCACCACACAGAATGGAATACTGAGGCAATTGAATATAACCTGTTACTGCAGAAGCCTATGGGGTCAGAGTTTTGACAAGCTTGCCAAAATTAATTTTGCATGTTTCCACTTGAAATATCTCAAAAGGTAGCCACTGAAAATGAAAGTTACTTCAAGTAAGGTACCTAATAATGATCAACCTAATGTATTTATTATCTCAGAAAATTTCAGAAACTAAAACCCATCGGACGATGCAACTTTAATTGTCCATACCACTTTCCTCACAAGTCATAGAGGGATGAAGAAAACCAAGGCGTCGCACTCACCTGTAACATACAATAAGCACAATAATGAAATTATGCCAAAAGGAATAAGGTAAGGAGGAGAATGTGTAAGGAACTTGGTAAACATAGCATGCAAAGGCAGTCCATGTTCCAACAGAAGGTAACTTATGCCAACAGGAATAGGGTAATGAGAGAGTGTGTAAGGAACATGGTAAGCATGGCATGCAAAGGCAGTCGATGTTCAAACAGAAGACCAAGTATGCCAACAGGAATAAGGTAATGAGAGAGTGTGTAAGGAACATGGTAAGCATGGCATGCAAAGGCAGTCGATGTTCAAACAGAAGACCAAGTATGCCAACAGGAATAAGGTAATGAGAGAGTGTGTAAGGAACATGGTAAGCGTGGCATGCAAAGGTAGTCGATGTTCAAACAGAAGACCAAGTATGCCAACAGGAATAAGGTAATGAGAGAGTGTGTAAGGAACATGGTAAGCATGGCATGCAAAGGCAGTCAATGTTCAAACAGAAGACCAAGTATGCCAACAGGAATAAGGTAATGAGAGAGTGTGTAAGGAACATGGTAAGCGTGGCATGCAAAGGTAGTCGATGTTCAAACAGAAGATAAATTATGCCAACAGGAATAAGGTAATGAGAGAGTGTGTAAGGAACATGGTAAGCGTAGCATGCAAAGGTAGTCCGTGTTCAAACAGAAGATAACTTATACCAACAGGAATAAGGTAAGGAGGAGAGTGTGAAAGGAACATGGTAAATGGAGCAGTTCACTTTAAAGTAGAAGAGCCTGATCGAAGAAATAGGTCAAGCCCTCAGTATTTGTTTGTAATGGATTTAAATATTTCATTAGTCAGTATGGGTCTGTAGATAGGATTTTAAGTATTTTATGATTGCATAGTTTAGTTATATGTTCATTTTATTAATCTGGGTGGTCATACTTTCATATAAAAATGAATGTGAAGCTTTGTTCAAGGCGGACTTGTACTTATAGCTACGCATAGCAGTACCGGCTGACACTACAGGTACCAGCACAAATGTGACGTCATCACTCCTGACACCCCAGCCAAAAGGTGAGGCATTGGGGTCAGATCATTTTGCATACGGCCCATGTTTTATTAGGTACACCTCGGGGTATTCTATTTAAAATTCTGAGCATGGTCCAGACCGCCAATAATCGATGACGGCCCATGTTGCTGGTTGGGTGGGATCTCAATAGGGGGAAGCACTATAAAGTCTCTATGAATGCGGAACATTGGAACTCCACATTCTTTCTGGTTGACATTAAATGTTGCTTGGCTGTAAAACACCCAAAATCCAACCAACCAAATGAACACCTCTGCATGTGCTCATAAGACCCCCCACCATCCTTCACACCCCCATCCTCAAACCACACCCACAATTCCATAGCAACGCATGGCGCCAATGACGTTCATGTTACCAACACGAGATCCAGGCAAACACGCATGCGAAAACAGATCATTGAGCGCTCTTATTCCAGTGACTAAGAATTCGACCACAAACTGGGCATGTGTAAAGAATTTGCCTCGAAACCACGCAAGTGTAATTATTTCTGTAGCCAGCTGGACTTAGCTTAGCAGGTCTAGGGCCACCCATACAGGCCGGTGGTGTAGGGATGGTGGCAGGAGGCCGGTGGTGGGAGGCTGGTGTCGGGAGGCAGCTGGCGAGAGGACGGTGGTGGGAGTCTGGTGCCGGGAGGTGGCTGTCAGGAGGTCGGTAGCGTGAAGCTGGTGTCACAAGGCTGGTGTCGGGATTCTGGTGTCGCGAGGCTGGTGTCTGGATGCTGCTGGCGGGAGGTCGGTAGCAGGAGGCTGGTGTCGGGAAGCTTGTGGTGGGATGCTGGTGGCGGGAGACCGGTGTCAGGAGTCTGACGTCGGCAGACCAGTGGCGTGAATGCCGATCGTGGGAGGCCAGTCGTAGGAGGCCGATGGCAGGAGGATGGTGGTGGGATGCTGGTAGTGGGATACTGGTGCCGGGAGGCTGGTGGCGGGAGGCCGGTGGCAGGAGGCTGTTGGTGGGAGGCCGGTGGCAGGAGGCTGGTGGCAGGAGGCCGGTGGTGGGTGATAGGTGGTGGGTGGTCGGTGGTAGGAGGCTGTTGGCGGGAGGATGGTTGCAGGAGGACAGTGGCAGGAGGTTGGTGGTGGGATGCTGGTGGTTGCAGGTCGGTGTCAGGAGGCCGGTGGTAGCAGGCCGGTGGTGGGTGATGGGTGGTGGTAGGCTGTTGTCGGGAGGGTGGTTGCGGGAGGCCAGTGTCAGGAGGCTGGTGCCGGGAGGCTGCTGGTTGCAGGCCACGATGTCAGGAGACCGTCGGTAGCAGGGCAGTGGGTCGGTTGCATCTGGGTGCTCATCAGGATGATCTCAATGGTGGGAAGCGAGTTTCACCCACCACTGACCCAAGTATCGGATCTGAGTCCCGCTCAAGGCACGGTGCCCCATGTATCTGCAACACCCAATTATAATATTTGTGGATGCCTGGCCGTCACGAGCACCCCAGAATATTATAAACTCTTCCCCCTTCATTTCACATGTGATGCTGTTATTCAAACCAAGGTTACCAACTCATAAACCATACCTAAGAAAGAAAGGAAGACAAGTCACAAAGATAGACAGTGAGGATGTTGTGCTTTATTGGCATCAACTCCTGTTCACCTATCAGTGACCTATCACCCTAACCCCTTACCTTCTGCCCACACAGAATCTCATTGGCTATATAGTCTGTCTCTGAACCAGTGCCTACAGCCCATTGAACCGGAGTTCTATGGTTGTTGCACACACTCAATTTGGATATGTGAATTTTGCTAGCATCAGACAGAGTGTCTGGGGTCCTGCTCTAGAGTAGTTGTGTCTCACTCAAGAGCCAGGAGTAGAGTGTCGCTGTCCAGTGTGACTGGAGCATCAGTCTTTCATAATCAATAATCTAGTGAGGCTAGTGTGGTCAGAGGCCAAGAGGGGAGGGGGTGAGTGGACATCCCACAGCCCACCAATCAAGCACCCCCGCACAGCCTGGGTGGCACCACCTGGTCGGGGTGGCGGTCACTCAACCCAGCTGCAGGTGGCGCCTCGGTGTATATGTTGATTAGGCTGGTTGGCACCATGGTAACAGGTAGTTGCAAACAGTTACAAATATATATATATATTAAAATGTCCCATTTCTCCAATTGCATTCTTTATGAATACATAGAGGAACATTTCACCAAACCTGAACTGTCTCTTATATAAGAACATCTCTTCATTAATCTTAGGCATCATGTATGAAAATATATTTCACATAGCTTATATCATGTCCTAATGTGAGTGGGGCATCATGGCTCTTATATTACCTAACCTTCTCCCCACTCCGTCGCCCAAGAATAATAATGCTCTCTGCCAATATAAAATTCTGAACCGAAAATCCGTATATTTTTATACAATGGCATGGATAAGTTTAAGCCTTAAAACTATGTACTATCTAACAATTAAAATTCTCACAAATTGCCTTGGTTGAGCCACGTGAGAACTTGCGAGGCTTTCCGACGGTGATTAGATGGTGAAGCTACCCCCCACCCCGGGGGGCAGATATATATACCACTCAGTGGACGGAGTGGGGAACCTTCAATCACACGGCAGGCGGGTTCACTAACAGTTCACCAGCAGATATCGGTGAACATGTATACCCCCAACCCAAGAGAACAAAAAAGGATAGCGGATGAGATTCCTGGCACAGCGTTCTCTCCTGGTGTCGGAACTGGGTTGTGGGTTCGATCCCAGACCAATAACATTTTCTTTTTTTAATTGGAACTTACCACACATTTATTGCGACTGGTGCTAGACATTGGTTGGACGGGGAATGTTGGCTCAGGATCAGGATACCATGACTGTGAGGGATATTTCATCATGGTGCTGGGCCAATAGCATCCAAATGGAGCAACAGTATTCTTCGTTTGTTATTTCCTTTGTTGATTAAGCGGGACAAATTTCAATCACGGACAATTGGTCTTCCTCATTCCACTGCTCCTTGTGCTCTCCTAGTAATGCGGGGCGCCAGGCTAGGTAGTGACAGGTATCAATTTTGTGTGTCATTTATTTGACTCAACAAGGATTTGAACTCAATATATTTGAATCCTATGACCTGCCACATGGAATTAGATTCTCAACTCATTTGGTCATCCTGTCTGGTACTACAAAGGCTGAAAATGGCGGATGCCGCAAACACCGGTTCTCATCTGATCACCGAAGCGAAGCGACGTTGAGTCTCAGTTGGTACCTTGACAGATGACCACCTGGGAATTAACGCAAGGTGCCACAGACATCCTGATACATGATTATACCCGACTAAATCAGTTGTGAATAAGGATGAATGCTCACTGTCGCAAACTAGTACCCATCCTGACATATATAATCGCTATCCTCATCTGGTGCTAGGAGGCTAAACCCTCACCACTCTTTCACTTTTGATAGTGACAGTAGGATTATGTATAAAACGGGGTGCAGTTGTCGGCTGGTATTCGGGAATGACTGGTTTTTGTATGGGAGTGTTTGCTGGTAGCAGCTGTACATGTAGACACAAATAATGTGTTAACATTCGGACCTGCGAAGGTTGGGTCAAAAGGTCATTAGCTGAATGGCTGTCACAGGGTGAGTGGTTTTATATGCGTATTTAAAAAAAACACATTTCGATCTATTCTGTACCCCATTTAATATTGTGGAATGGTACACAGATCCTCTATTCTCAACTGTCTTCTGGTTACAGAAAGAGAGGGCGCCCTCGTCTCCAGTTCAAGGATACCATCAAGAGAAACCTGAAGCTGAGAGACATTAAGACCAACTCATGGACGCAACTCTCACAGCAGAGAGCTAAATGGAGAGCGGCAGTCAAGTAATGAAAGCAGTCTTTGTTGCATCGCGACCAACAGCATGATGATGATGATGGTACACATGGTAACCAGACATTCTATTGTATTCACATTTATAAATCAGTATTAAGAGCATTGGCTGGCTTCCCGTATGGAAGGTTCGGGTTTCGAAACCCAGATGAGTCAAACTAATGACTTATTAGCTTGATGCATGTCGCTATCTGGCATGGCTCTTGGTATTACTAGGACAGGGCAAGGACTGGTTTGCTCAGTATCAGGATAATGTGACTGAGTGGGAGTCATGGTGTCAGTGTTCTGGTCTCCCAGTGGGGTAGCACTATACAAGTTGCCATGCATGTATATGAGTCAGCCTCACGAAAATGGGCCAATTGGTGGTTTATTTTAGATGTTGGCATCACAATTCTTAAAGTGTGGTGCATTTCTTTGTTTTATATTAAATTATCCTAGAAACAAATAAGGTTGTTGTATTTTCTCTACCTTTACATTCAGGATAAATTTAAGGACTTTCCAATACCTCTGTCAATGCTAAACTATAATTATGACGATCGACACCGACATCCAATGATCGATGCCGACAACTTCCCCCAATTGGCCTCTTTTCGCGATCCTGACATATATATATATATATGTATATATATATATATGTATGTTTGTATGTATGTATGTATGTATCGATGTTGGAAAGATAGCATCACATTTAAGTAAGTGTTATTTGTTTGGAGCTTTAAATAACCACACCTGTACAACAGACCACTGCTGCAAAGATGAAATATTTACATCAGACTATGCAGCTTTAAATAACCACACCTGTACAACACACCAGTACTGCAGAGATGACATATTTACATCATACTATGCATCTTTAAATAACCACACCTGTTCAACAGACCAGTGCTGCAGAGATGAAAAACACATATTTTTGAAAGAATAAATGTATTTATCCTACAAAAAAGGAACCAACTACAACATACAGTGTCTGGCTGCAAGCCATCTACTGTATGGTCACTGCAACTGTAGACTTCCCAGGCTAGTTCCACAGAGGAATGTGGTGGATCCACTTGCATGTTTGAGACTGCACACTTATTATACAAAGCCTTCTGCTGCTCAGCCACCAGCGAAGCCGATCGATCGTGGTTGGCATGCGCATTGCCACTTCCGTTCTACGCAGCTCAGCCTGGTCAATCCACACTGGTCCCCCAACCGTCTGCACAGCATTGGGTGAGGGTTAGTTGGAGCTGGACTGGTCTCCCGTGAATAATTCCACAAACAGGTATAAGCAGCTACCGACCAGCGAATGGACAAGCTAAGGATCCAAGTCAGGATTCATGTACACCATGGGCCTAGCTTGGGATTGTCAGGTGACACTCAGATGGAATAAATAAAGTGCTATTAGAGTAAAGCGTGGTGGAATACAATTCTACGAAAGATCATCTATATATAATACTAAACGGTGGCTAAGTATTAGGGTTGGTCTGATCACTACTCCTCTGTTAATCGACACTGCCAATGTGCATCATAATACTCTACTGATGCTTCGCCATGTACGGGTTATAAATAGCATGTTTTTGTTGTGCCAGCCATACACATTTCATAATAATAATACTAACTTTGCTCACTTCGACCAGAGTGGCATCCATTTTGAGTCACATAACGATGAGCGTTGTTAACTCGACCATTAGATAACGCCACCAATATGGTGTACCACATAATGGTACAGATGGATTATCTCCTTACCCTTACCCTTCCTCCTCCTTGCCAACTCTTCACTTCCTCTGCAGCCCTCCCTCTTTCCCTCCCCTCCCTCTCTACTCTCCCTAGCCTCCCTGCCCTCCGTCCCCTCCCTCCATTCATACCACCTTCCCTAACCTCCCTGCCCCCCTTCCCTTCCTTAAACCCACCCTCACTACCCTTCATCCCACCATCCTTATCCTCCCAACCCTCTCTGCCCTCCCTCACTTCATCCCAATCCTCCCTCCCTTCATCCCACCCTCCTTCACTTCATCCCAACCTCACTACCCTTCATCCCACCCTCCCTATCCTCCCAACCCTCTCTGCCCTCCCTCACTTCATCCCACCCTCCCTCACTGCATCCCACCCTCCCTCACTTCATCCCACCCTCCCTGCCTTCATCCCACCCTCCCTCACTTCATCCCACCCTCCCTCACTTCATCCCACCCCCCTCCCTTCATCCCACCCTCCCTCATTTCATCCCACCCTCTCTCACTTCATCCCTCCTCCCTCCCTTCATCCCACCCTCCCTCACTTCATCCCCACCCTCCCTCACTTCATCCCACCCTCCCTCCCTTCATCCCACCCTCCCTCACTTCATCCCACCCTCCCTCCCTTCATCCCACCCTCCCTCACTTCATCCCACCCTCCCTCCCTTCATCCCACCCTCCCTCACTTCATCCCACCCTCCCTCACTTCATCCCACCTCCCTCCCTTCATCCCACCCTCCCTCACTTCATCCCACCCTCGCTCCCTTCATCCCACCCTCCCTCACTTCATCCCACCCTCCCTCACTTCATCCCACCCTCCCTCACTTCATCCCACCCTCCCTCCCTTCATCCCACCCTCCCTCACTTCATCCCACCCTCCCTCACTTCATCCCACCCTCCCTCCCTTCATCCCACCCTCCCTCATTTCATCCCACCCTCTCTCACGTCATCCCACCCTCCCTCGCTACTCTCTCCAACCTTCCCATACCTCCATACCATCCCTCCCTATCTCCCTTCTTCTGTCGCCCAACGTGCCCTTTCTTCCATGTCCTTCTCCCTCTCCCCCGCCCCATCCTGATATGACCTTAGATGTTGCTAGGATGTAAAACAACAACAAACAAACAAACAACCCTCTCCCCCGTTTTCCACCCACGGCCTTGTCACACTGTCACACACACTCTATCTTCCCTCCTCAGTCTCCCGTCCGACACCTCCGCCAGACCCGCCGACAATTTCTGAGTCCCCCACCACCCACACCCATCTCAAACCTTCACCCTCCATCCACACATCTTGACCACCGCACTGCTAAACCCCACCTCAACACCCCTCTCCTTCCAATCACCACCCCTCACACCTACCCCCACTCCTACTCCTGTCCCCCTCTCCCCATTCACGTCTCTTAGCATTTCATCCACGAGTCGCAATGTCCCATCCACTTCCGGTTGAGCCACTACACGTCCGGTCAGGGTCACGTGTCCTTCCGCTCTTAATTCCTAACCTGTAAGCCCCTCCTCCCCCCGCCGCTCCCACAACTGTCCCTTAATTCTCCTCATCCACACACACATTTTATGACCTCCCCAAAATAACTCAACCTCTCCCTCCCCACCTCTCCGCCTCATCACCCCCTCAACCCCTCCCCTCCACACACTGACTCCCTTCCATAGCTCACCCCTTTGACACCCGACAACCACTCCACCCCGTCCTTAGTCCCCCCAGCCCCCACACTCGCCGCTCCCCCTCCTCACCCCGTCTCCACCTGCACACAGCCACCCAACCGCCCCCTCTTCACGCCCTTCACCACCCACACTCACCTAAACTCCCCTCCTCACCCCCTTCACCACCCACACTCACCTAAACTCCCCTCCTCACCCCCTTCACCACCCACACTCACCTAAACTCTCCTCCTCACCCCCTTCACCACTCACACTCACCTAAGCTCTCCTCCTCACCCCCTTCACCACCCACACTCACCTAAACTCCCCTCCTCACCCCCTTCACCACCCACACTCACCTAAACTCCCCTCCTCACCCCTTTGACCACCCACACTCACCTAAACCCCCCTCCTCACCCCCTTCACCACCCACACTCACCTAAACTCCCCTCCTCACCCCCTTTACCACCCACACTCACCTAAACTCCCCTCCTCACCCCCTTCACCACCCACACTCACCTAAACCCCCCTCCTCACCCCCTTCACCACCCACACTCACCTAAACTCCCCTCGTCACCCCCTTCACCACCCACAATCACCTAAACTCCCCTCCTCACCCCCTTCACCACCCACACTCACCTAAACTCCCCTCCTCACCCCCTTCACCTCCCACACTCACCTAAACTCCCCTCCTCACCCCCTTCACCACCCACACTCACCTAAACCCCCCTCCTCACCCCCTTCACCACCCACACTCACCTAAACTCCCCTCCTCACCCCCTTCACCACCCACACTCACCTAAACTCCCCTCCTCAACCCCTTCACCACCCACACTCACCTAAACCCCCCTCCTCACCCCCTTCAACACCCACACTCACCTAAACCCCCCTCCTCACCCCCTTCACCCTCCACACTCACCTAAACCCCCCTCCTCACCCCCTTCACCACCCACACTCACCTAAACTCCCCTCCTCAACCCCTTCACCACCCACACTCACCTAAACTCCCCTCCTCAACCCCTTCACCACCCCACACTCACCTAAACTCCCCTCCTCACCCCCTTCACCACCCACACTCACCTAAACTCCCCTCCTCACCCCCTTCACCACCCACACTCACCTAAACTCCCCTCCTCACCCCTTTCACTACCCACACTCACCTAAACTCCCCTCCTCAACCCCTTCACCACCCACACTCACCTAAACTCCCCTCCTCAACCCCTTCACCACCCACACTCACCCCTACCCTCCCAACCCTCCCCACCCTCTCTTCGACTCGTCCCAATCACCCAACCACCCTTTTCACCACCCCCTCCCCCTTCTCTTAGTCACCTCCACCTCATCTTCACTGTCCACTGTCAATTCACGTTTTCCACTCAATGCTTTGCAATCACACCCTCCACCCCCCCCCCCCCCCACATCCCACCCACACCCACCCTCCAACCCCCACCCCCCCAACCACCCCACCCCCCCACTCCTCCCATCGTCGACTCACCTTCCCACCTACCCACACATACACCCACCCACGCGCACACCCACACACCCACTCCCCTCCCGACTTACACTCACCAAGTGACAAGCAATCACCCCTCCCCCCATCCCATGTCTCCTGCTATCCCTAGTCCTGTAGTGTTTGTTCCCTACCACCCCGGTGTCCAGACAAGTGTCGAGTTGCTTTTACTGCCCATGTCTGACCCAGGGGTTTGCTGTCCCCGGAGAGCATGGCCGGTGTAGCGATATAAAACAGCCCCCGCTGATCCCTGCCCCGGTGTTGCAGTTTCCACGGCACACCAGTTTGCGAGGGACATATCGCTTCTGCGCATGCATCAAAATCGAACAGCATCGTCACTCACTTTATAAATTTAATATAATGTTTTGGTAAAGATGTTTTCTATATGTGTACCAAGCGATTTGTTTCTAGGTGGTGTGGTTTTAGAGATACGTCACTTTTTCTGTATTTTCTGTATGAAGATTGCTCACGACCATTGACAATGCCTTGAGTTTGACGGTACGCGCAGTGCAAATCATTAGTTTTATTCAAAATTAATAGAAGTGCAGAACCCTAACCTTATAAATTTAATATAATCTATTCAATGAATATGTTTTCTATATGTGTTCTAAGTGGGTTGCTTCTAGGTGGTGTAAATTGAGAGACATTTGACTTTTTCTGTATGAAGATTGGCTCACGGCCATTGACAATGCATTTGAATGTATGTGTCCCTCGCAAACTGGTGTGCCGCGGAAACTGCAACACTGGGACATTAATTAACCGCAATGAACCTGGCAGTGTGCGTGGACGGCGTGGGGGCGTGGGGGGGCGGTGGGGGTGAGGCATAGGGTGTGTGTTGTGGGGTGTGGGGCCGTGGGAGTGGGGTGTGGGGTGTGTGGCGTGGTGTGGGGTGTGGGGCGTGGGTCGTGGGGTGTGGGGCGTGTGGTGTGGGGCGTGGGGTGTGGGGTGTGTGGCGTGGGGTGTGGGGCGTGGGGTGTGGGGCGTGGGGCGTGGGGCGTGGGCAGGCACGAGGGGATGCGTGCAATAATATACCGGTAAAATGGTGTCCCATGAGGGGGCAATACTATACAGTAAAACCTCTCTATATCGACCGACCATGGGATCGACTTTAAATGGTCCATTTAGGGAAGTGATCGGTTTAGGGACTTTTTTTCATTGATGCAATGGTGTTGTATGGGCGATATTTGGGACCAAAATAAAGCGATTGATATAGGGGAGTGGTCGATCTGTGGAGGTTGTCGGTTAGATAGGCTTTACTGTACCTGTCTTATACTGTCCCCTCCACACTAAACCACACACACATATGTGTTGCTTGTCAGGGGAAAAAAACTATTCATGTTTTTTGTTGCTGTTAAATGTCAAAATATGCAGTGGAGAGTGTTCTGGGTGTAAATGGAGACTACGACTGCTTAGTGTGAAGATGGCGTGAAATCACCATCACAAATTTTAAAAGAACCACCAAAACAACGTCAGTTAATCCAAATTATCGGTTAATCCAAACAAATTGTCAGACCCCAGGCCACTTCCGGTATGGTTAAACCAAACTTTCATGTGGTTATAAGATCATCTGAGACCCCACCAATCTTTTATATGATAAATGGTATTATTTTGCCGGGACGCCGAAATATGCTTAGATTAACCGATCATTTGGTTTAACCAATTTTGGTTTAACGGGGTTATACTGTATGTTCATAAAAAAACTAAAATCAAAATGTCCACATACATTGTATATTACATTCATAATGCACCTCCATTTTTGCCAAAGCCAAGTCAAAGTCAAAGCCAAAGCTCAGTTAAACCAATGATCGGTTAATCCAAACAAATTTCTAGGGTCCCTTCAAGTTTGGTTTAACCGGGTAAAGCTAAGATTCCTTATATGTGGTATGCGGCATGCGAATGCGAATGCGAATGTGGCAAAAAATCTATAAGCATGTAATTGAATAGTGCTGCTTCCATACGTCCAAATGCGAATGCGAATGCAAATGCGGCAACTGAATCCGTCCATGGACCGATCGGTGCGGCATGCGAATGGGAATACTGGTGCGTTTCCATAGAAAACAGTTGTTGAGAAACCTGACACTATGTGTGTGTGTGGGTGTGGGTGTGGGTGAGGGAGGTGTTATGTCAGGGTGGGTGGCATGCCACTGGGACTGGAGTTAATTAGATATGTTCATGTAGTGTGGATTTCCAGCTAACTACTTGCATATGAGTGGGCTTTGTAAATGGTACTTTGAAGCACATTTTATACGAATATAATTAACATTGTTACTGTAAGGATCAAACCAAATCGCTGCATGCCACATGCCGCATGCCGCGTGGGTGGAATCAACCCATTCGGATTCCGCATGCTGCATGCCGCATTCGCATGCCGCATACCGCGTATAAGGAATCTTAGCTTTATACTGTAATACCCCTGTCACACTACGACGTAACGAGCCAACGTGAGCCTAACGTGATGATTTTTCGTCATTACGTTGCCGTACGTTGGGTCACGTTATGATGACGTCATAATGACGTTAGAGTGACGTCGAGCTACGTCATGTTACGTCGTGTTACGTCGGCGCGCGTCGAGGTTTTGAACCTGTTCAAAACTTTCAACGTATCTCAACGTGAAGCCGTTACGTTGGGATGACGTGACAATGACGTTAGGTTGACGTTCCGCGATCGTTATAGCAGCGTAAATGACGTTAGAGGTCACGTTATGTCACGTCAGACCGACGGCCCGGGTGGGGAAGCAACGTGTGGGCAGCGTTTTGCACGTTGACGGTCACGTTACGGTCACGTTTACGGTCACGTTACGGTCACGTTACGGTCACGGTTACGGTCACGTTACGGTCACGTTACGGTCACGTTACGGTCACGTTACGGTCACGTTACGGTCACGTTACGGTCAAGTTACGGTCACGTTACGTTCACGTCACACCCGTTACGGCGACGTTACGCTCACGTTACACTAATGCCCGGTCACGTCGCCAATTACCCCTCCCCTCTAACGTCACGACGTACACCCACGTTACTTTCACGTTACGCTCACGTCAACTACGTTGCATTCACGTCCACAATTTGCATATTACGCCGATAACTTCGACGTGATATCATTATTTTCACGTTGTGGTTACGCTGACGTAGTCACGTCGTAGTGTGACAGGGCCATAATGTGTTACCACAACTCACAACACCCTTATTATGGTTAGAGCTGTTCCAATAACAACAACTTATTTATATCTGATTGCGTTCCTGTAAATCATAATAATAAAAACAAGGTTAACTCATTTATTTAATACAATAAACAATGTTAACTAAACCTAATAAGATTACTTTTTATTTGCGGATTCCAATTTGCACTTGATCTAAATAAAGCCTCATCCGTTTCCTTTGAATAACCATTTATAACCAACGATGATGGAATGTTAATAACTTCTTACTTTTGAAATCGTCAGCATTATTTTCTAAGAAGGATAACACAGTCTGATGTTTAACTTGGCTCTCAGAGAACTACCGCATATGTCCCAATAGATGCGCACTGCACAAGTGCAGACACATGGATGCACGTCTATTCAAAGTTAAAGAATTTCATGGATTTATTTTTGTTGTGCCTCTGAAATAAAGTGTGATTGTCTTATTTTATGTGCATTCAGTCTGAATATGATCGTAAATTTTGATTTGTTTTTGTCGTGCTTCAGAAATAAAGTGGGATTGTCTCATCTTATGTGCATTCAGTCTGAATATGATCATACATTTATGCGTGTTTTCAATCTTGAAATGGGGGTTGTGCTTCTATTGGGTAGCGTGCTTCTATTGGTACATATACAGTATAACTGGGATGGGAACAATTTACAAATACTCATAGATATAAGACAAATTTCTTGCGGTGAGTAGTCATTGGAGGTTTGCACTTATAATAGGTACTGGCAGTATTTAGATAAAAGTGGAAGAAAGTATGAAAATAATGATAAAATCAAAGTGTCCACATACATAAATTCTTAAACAATCCTATTTGGGTTAGGTTTGAATTGAAAATACCCATAAAGTACTGTGAATGAACTAAATACGAACTCTTTATGTTGACACCAACATTACTTGGGCTGATCATTAAGACAAGACACCAAAAGGCACTTTATTACAGACACTCTTGCTAATTAGCACATTCTTTTGCATAACATTAATCAGAACAAATACCAAAGCATGCGGTGTTGTCTTGCTCGGCGCTGAATCCCCTTGGTTACACAGCCTATTAATAGATTCTATCAGAAAGACCACTAAATGAGCTATAATTTGGTATATGATAGATGGAATACTGCTTGCCCATGGTTCAGGATCTGCAACCATTTTGAAAGGTTTGACACGCCAAAACAATTAACAACATTGAGACCTTTGTCCAAAGTGAACCTTAAACCCTCGTACCTACCATTCCTGGGCGAACATTTAATCCGCTAAGCTATCTAGGGTCCCTGATGCAATCAACCTACCCACGCCTACCTGTGTATGAGGCATTTCACCTGGGGAGGCCAATGCGCCTCACTACACTCGTCGCCCTGGAAGAGTAAGTCTCACATATACACTTTCAAATAAGGCGGCATGCTTACATTAGTGTACAGCATGCCACAACATCCTGGTCGATCCCATGGGTTCGAACCCTGGTCGAGTCAAACCACTGACTTAAAAATTGATACTTTTTCGCTTCCTAGTCAGGTGCTCGGCATTATTAGGACAGCGCAAGGACTGGTTGGCTCAGTGTCAGAATAATGTGACTGAGTGGGATATCAGGTCATGGTGCTTGCATCCTGGTCTCCCAGTGGAGCAGCAGTATAACGCCACCATGAATGTGCACTGTCACAATTCGGTACCCATTATCCTGCCATTACCTTAGATGTTGCCAGGACGTAAACTCCAACAACCAACCAACCAACGATACATTTAGTAAATATAAGTATTTGTTGGGGTTTTACATCTTAGCAACATCAAATACCATATCATGATGGGCGCCAACTTGCAACGGTCCACATTCACGATGACTTCATAGTGCTGGCCGACTGGGAAACCACGTGACTGGCACCATGACCTGATATCCCACTCAGTGAAAAAGGTACCATAGAAGAATTCCACCACCATCCCACCCTTTACTAGCAGTGTAAATAAACTACTGTTGTCGATAGCAGAGCAGGGTGCAGCATGCTCTGTGGACAAGGTATTACAGAGAATTTCCACCACCAATGCGCCCTCTGCCGGCGGTGTCAAGAACTAATTGTGTGGGTAATAATTGACTGCGCATGTTCCATGGACAGCGGCTATTGTTAGAAAAAACTATTTATTTAAAGGGCACCAATTTCCTCTGCTGCCTCGCTTTCACCGATTCAGTGATATAGATTGTGGTTGCCATGGTTACAGGTGGATCTGAGACACTGCCTTGCCTTGTCCCATCAATCTCATCCATGAATGTTATCTTCTCGTGAACATCGAATGTGTCGGTTGCTCGGACAGTAATCCATCCAGGCGGTTACTTTGCTGGCATGAGGATATATGTGAACATTACTATAATAAATTGCAAACTGTCTATATAATGGTAAATGGTGATATATAAAATCCAAAGGCATATGAGGGATATGTGGAATTGGTAAACTATTACTCATTAGGTATAGAAATTGTATAGTAAAATAGTAGTGAGGAGGAGTGTCACTTCTTAGATACAGTCTTTGGAGGAGTCACCTCACATACCACCTCCCCCCCATGGTGTTATTTATGGATCACTGGCCACTGCAAGGCACTGTAGCCAGCATGACAAGGCCTTGGATACAACAGATTGAACTCTGATTGGTAGATCAACCCATGTGACCACCACCATCTTGGATTCTAAAAGCTATATATATAATAAACTAAGCAAGCTCCTTCTGGTTCCTTCTGCACACTCTACCTCTTGCCTTCCTTCTCTATACTTGCCTGTAGTGATTTCCTATTTAACCTGCCTACACAACCACAGCTGCCGGCCGTCGCACTTTACAATAGGCTAGGTAATACTTACCACTAATTCATATAGCGCAAATTCTACTATCACTTCAACTCAATTTCAGGATTTTTGAGTATAAATTATGTCCTATGTAAGTATGTAAGTCCAGTCTTCACTTGCCTGTGTGACGCCACATAACTACTACTAATAGTCATGGAGTACTCAGGTAGTCATAGACTAAGGTCTTTTTCTTGTGGGTCTTTTGTGGGTTTAACTTTTTTTTTTACCATAACGAACTGGCATTAGAGGCTCAATAGGGCATAGATCAGCCAAAAGAGGATATGTATGTTAATCTATAAGTAAGTGGTGGGAAGACCAATTCTGACTTATGTAGGTCAAGGTTAAATGGTTCAATCTGGATCCTCCATTAAAGCTGTATAGTCCGATGAAATATCAAATCTTTTAAACCAAACCAATTATCTAGATTTGATTTTACATATCTCACTTAGATACTGATGCACTTATTAAGCATTTGTTTCTGCATAGAAAGCAGTACTGAGTCAACTTAACAGAACATGTACCTGCAGAAATCTATGGTGTCAGAGTTTTGGCAAGCCTGCCAAAACTAATTTTCCATGTTTGCACTCAAAATATCTCAAATGTTTACCATTTAAAATAAAAGTAACTTTGAAGTAATGTAAAGTAGAAACGAGTGATCGATCTAATATATTTATCTCAGAAAAAATACAGAAATTCAAAACTATCGGACTATGCAACGTTAAGATACATAGAACATTCATATAAAGCTACAGCTCATATAGCAGAGAGAATATATTATATAGGTAGTGCTATCTCTATATATATAGGGCGCAGTCCGTCTGGGTATGTGTACTGGTACAAACCAAAGCAGACCAGGCAGGCCACGGTCATGCATCCGAATCACCCTGAAATACAAAATGGCTAACCATACAACACAGCCATCCCACCGAGTCACAGTCCTGAAGGGTCCAGGGGTGTTCTGGCACACTGGTGTACTATCTAAGGACAGGCATGGGTGAAAGGATTCTGTAACAAACCACAATGGGATGGGATCCTCTCCCACAGGCCTATATGTCATCTGCGTAGATGTACATAGTAGGCTAAGTTATCATATACAGGTCAGGAAAAAACTTGAAAATTAAAAAAAAACTAATATAGAAACTACTAACACCCAAAACCGCAAAGGTTGGCCCGAGAAAGATCAGGTAAAGACTCCTGAGTATGGGACCAGACCAATCCAGTATCACAGCTGTCCAGCGTTGAAAACAAGCACCCTCACGGGAGCTTATACATTATGGGCAGAATAAAAAACTTGTCACAAAAAAAATATATATATTCATATGGAAGTAACACAGAGAGTTAATAAATGACAGACCCCTAGATCATGTGTGGCGAATGGATTATATTGCATTCATCAGTGGACTACATGGACCAAAGAATAAGTTTCCTCCACCTGTAAAGAAAATGTCCATGAGGCCAATTTCTTTTTTAATTGGTGATCGACCCCGGCCGTGCTTGACAAATTGCCCGCCCCTGATTTGATTTGATTTTATTAATTGTGTTAACTTTTACAAATGCGTCGGGATAACAGCAATTTATAAGTCATTAGTTTGACTCGGCCAAGGTTCAGGTTTTATATCCGAGCAACATCTAAAGTTATATAAGAACGGGATTCAAACTGGCCAATTGCTGATATATATATATAGAGATATAGATATATATATATATATATATATATATATATATATATATATATATATGTATATAAAGTTGGCTATGAATAACGGGGGCAAGGAAAGAGAGGCAAGACGAGGAGCGGTGGAAGCCTACCTTTATTTCCGGAGGCCCCATGGCCAAGCAATAAACAGTCCTACCTTAAAAATTAAAAAATCAGAGCTCATGTGATCCTGACGCACTCTTGCTGGCCTATGCCTAAACGGTGGTGGTGCCAGAGGCGAGCAGCGGGTTCCGCAGCACATAGGACAATAATAATAATAGTCAAATTTCTGGCCGACTAGTGGGAGCTGCGCCGCCCGAAAACGCCTTCCCCCGCAATTCTTCCTCCTGATTGGAGGATAGCCTGCGGCTCACCGGAGCAGCAGCTGGGGGAGTAAGGTGCCACAGCGCCCCCCCCCCCCCGGGGCGGCTGGCAACGGCTCACAGAGCAGCAGCCGAGGTAGCGCAGGCGACACAGCACCCACCCCCCGCTGGTGGCCATAGGTGAGGCCCTGCAGCCTAAATAATATGTGCATAACTAGTTATACTGTACATAATAAATTATATATCACATATATATATCCCAGTTATTTTGTGAATGTTAATCGGAGGATTATTCAAAATCGCGGAAATCCGCAAAATCGTGGAGATCTGTCATCACCTGTCCTACACACACCTACCTGTGTATGCGGTATTTCACCTGTGAAGATGAGTTCACCTAACAGGGTCACTTCCGTTGCGAGTTGCTACCATTGTTTATAATTATTATCAAGAACCCGGGGGGGAAACGTAACACAACTAATAGTCACTCTCTTAGTGTACCTGTCCTGATATGACCATACATGTTGCTAGGACCTAAGACAACAACAACAACTAGTCCTGCCATGACCATAGGTGTCTGCAAGAACGCACAGACAACCAAACAACAACTCTTATTTTAGTAATTTATAAATGAATCACTTATCCTTGGAAGAGTTCAATAATCACTGCATTAAATGACAAATCTAAACTAATTTACCACTCGCTTCCAAAGTTGCGCCACAACCCGATTTTCAGCTTAATACCCCAGTCACACTACAGCTTGCGACCACTTTGCGACCTACTTAGACCAAAGAACCCACACTCACCAGTGTCGCCCAGACATCGGCAGCCATTGATTTGGTTGCAAGGACATCAAGGGTGAGTGTGGGTTCTTTGGTCTAAGGTGGTCGCAAAGTGGTCGCAAGGTGTAGTGTGACTGGGGTATTAATAGTGTCTTTTGATTGTGATCCCTGCCAAGAAACCGCTAAGGAAGGACTTGGAGGGAGGGAACCGATGGCGCCTGTGTGGGGGGGGGGGTGTGAAATATGGGGGGGGGGGTATGTTGGTGGGAGTGTGGGGAGAAGGAGGGAGGCGGTGCTACTCTTATTATCACCAAATTGAAACGCGTCCCCGTCACATGCAGATCCAAATTTCCGGTTTGTGGTTGTGTGCAATGGGGGTGTTGGGGGGTAGGGGGTCTCGGGGGTGGACCTGTGGGCGGGCATAGGTTCGAGTGGCATTTAAAATATCAGGCTGACAGGTGGAATTAACAAACCCCCTAGTATTTTCAGTTTGATTGTTGTTTTTGTCACATTCATTGATTAAGCTGGGATGATTTCAATTATGGACAGTTGGTTCTTTGTGATTCGTTACCAAGGAGACGGAGACGGAGACGAGCCGGAGGCGGAAGTCCGGAGTTGCGGTGGCAGGATAGTGTCGTCTTGTTTATTGATGATAGCAGAAAGAGCCCTTAGGCCTTACAAAGGTGAAGGTCAAAGTGGTGCCGAGTAGTAGCGGCAGGTAAAGCCCCCAGTCACACTACAGATTGTGACCACTTAGCGACCACTTTGCGACTACAGTAACCCCTCTGTAACAGACCACCTCCACATATCAAGCACTCCCCTATGTTGATCGATTTATTTGGGTCCCAACAATACCATTGTAACTATATTATAACACCCTCAACTGCCCACCTCCCTAAATGGACCACTTAGAGTCATCCCCAAGGCCTGTCGATTTATAAAGGTGTTACTGTACTTTGGACCTAAGAACCTACCACCTCCTTGCGATCTCGTTGCAACCAAAGCAATGGTCGACGACCTCTGGGCGACGATTTTGGTCGCAAGGGTTTGGCGCAATAGCTCCAACTTCCTTGGGACCATTTTGGATGCAATGAGCTCGGCGACCATTGCGGACCACTCTGTGACCACTTTGCTAGATCTTGCGACCATTTTGCGACCATAAGCGACCATTTTGCATCTGAATCCCACAATTTGAAAACATGCGAAGTGGGGCACTCAACTTGTTTGTTTGGTGTTTGTTTTATGTCCTAGCAACATCTAAGGTCATATCAGGATGGGTATCGACTTGTGAGCGTGCACACTCATGGCAACTTTATAGTGCTGCCCCACTGGGAGACAAGTCTACCAGCACCATGACCTTATATTCCACTCAGTCACATTATCCTTACACTGAGCCGACCAGTCCTTGTCCTATCCTAATAAAGCCGAAAGCCTGGCTAGGAAGTGACAAGTGTCAATTTGTAAGTCATTGGTTTGACTCAACCAGGGATCGAACCCGTGGGTTCGAATCCCACGATCTAACAAAACGGGAGACGGACGCTCAACTCCATTCAGATAGTATTCTGCTGAATGAGCGAGGATCGGCGCATGCGCATTCGTCAAATCCGCTTGGCGCTTCCCTGACTTCCAGTCGCTATGACTGTGCCCTTTGCCCCTTTTAGCAGGAGCGAATATTGCATTATCACGTGAGATCCCGATAGGCTTAGCGCGCCGCGTCCCACCCGTCCACTTCCAGTATCCACTTTACAACACGACACAGTATAGGCACCATTTTTCTTTCCTCAATCCTCTTCCAATTACAGACCAGACGGGATGGCCAAATGAGTGAGAGCGTCAGGCTACCGTGTTGGTGGACCAAGGGATCGGGGGTTCGAACCATGGTCGGGTCAAACCAATGACTTAAAAATTGATACTTGTCACTTCCTAGCCAGGCGCTCGGCATTATTAGGATAGGGCAAGGACTGGTTGGCTCAGTGTCAGGATAATGTGACTGAGTGGGATATCAGGTCATGGTGCTGGTGGCCTGGTGTCCCAGTGGGGCAGCACTATTAAGTTAGCCATGAGTGCACACTGTCACAAGTCGGTACCCATCCTGATATGACCTTAGATGTTGCTAGGACATAAAACAAACAACAAACAAACAAACAAAAATCTCCCAATTACTTTTACAAGTGCCATGGGGGAGTGTTGGCAAACACGTGGAACATCCAAACAATGGCGGGGACTCCGAAGCCCACACTTCCTTCTGTCGTTGCAAAGATGAGTCCTGAGGACAAATGGGCGCATCATGCCTAGGCCTGCTCTCGAAGCCAAATATCTGCCATTCCAAGGCGAGCATCTCATTTTTTTAAATAATGTATAATTCTTCAGAATAATACATTTGTCAGTACCGAGGCACTGGTCTTCCGACCATAGCATTGCAAGTTATTTAGCGATTTACACACATAATTTTACTGGCGAATATACTAGGAAATGGGAATGTGATGATATGAGTGATGAAAGAAGATGAACATATATACATTGATACTTTTCGATTGACGATGGTAGCGAGGGAAGTTAGCCATGTGATGGGCTGCTTAGTATATATGCATATTGACAGTTAGTTTCATTGAGAATTAGTTTCATTGATTGGATTCTGAACCAGTGGTCCAAAACTGGTTCATCAAAGGATGTGGTATGTGATGTCCTGTCTGTGTGAAAGTGCATATAAAAGATCCCTTGCTGCTTATCGGAAAGAGTAGCCTATGTGGCGGCAGCGCGTTTCCTCCAAAGAAATATATGTCAAAATGACCATACACTTCATGTCGAATAGCCGATGATATGAAAATCAATGTGCTCTAGAAGCCTCGTTAAATAAAACAAACTTTCCTTTTTGATTGAATTCTGATGTTCTGCTATAATGGGTGAATGCAGAAACATTCAATCACGTTGGGGAACTGTGAGGTTTTGGTGATGGCTGGTAGGTAGGGAGTGGGGCGCACAGAGGAGGCAGGTGAAGGAGACCGAGGGTCTCTATACTAATGGTCTTGGAGGAGGGGGAAGGGTGCAGGGAGGGTGTGTGTGTGGAGGAGGGGGAGGGGGGTGACCGGGGGGGGGGGGGGAAGCCAGACCTAAAGGACGGCAAGATTGCTCTCATCAACTAGTCAGATAAAGAGCCTGTCCAGTAAGGTATATTCTGACAGCACTTAAATCCCAAGTATGCTGGAGTGGCTTTAGCTCTAGGGTTGGTGGCGGGCAGCAAGGTGAGCCATATTCTACATCTTCCTTCCTCATTTAGCTAGGATTCCATGTCTCCGGTTTGTAAAGGCGAATGCTACACAAAAATGGAAAAACATGTAAACGCACGGTGGTGCTTCCATATGTCCAGTTGCAAATGCAAATGCAAATGCAAATTGACCCATCAGTGTGAATGTGAATGCGAATGTGAATTCGAATGGGAATGCAAATGCGAATGCGGCAAAGTGGATTGCTCAGTGGACCCATCAGTGTGAATGTGAATGCGAATCCGAATGTGAATGTGAATGAGAATGTGAATGCGGCAAAGTGTATCGCTCAATGAACCCATGAGTGTGAAAGTGAATGCGAATGCGAATGTGAATGCGAATGTGAGTGCGAATGCAAATGCGAATGTGGCAAAGTAGATCACCCAATGGACCCATCAGTGTGAATGTGAAAGTGAATGTGAATGCAAATGTGAATGTGAATGCGAATGTGAATGCGAATGCGGCAAAGTGGATCGCTCAATGGACCCATCAGTGTGAATGTGAAAGTGAATGTGAATGCGAATGTGAATGTGAATGCGGCAAAGTGGATCGCTCAATGGCCCCATCAGTGTGAATGTGAAAGTGAATGCGAATGCGAATGCGAATGTGGTAAAGTGGATCGCTCAATGGACCCATCAGTGTGAATGTGAAAGTGAATGTGAATGCGAATGTGAATGTGAATGCGGCAAAGTGGATCGCTCAATGGCCCCATCAGTGTGAATGTGAAAGTGAATGCGAATGCGAATGCGAATGTGGTAAAGTGGATCGCTCAATGGACCCATCAGTGTGAATGTGAAAGTGAATGTGAATGTGAATGTGAATGTGAATGCGAATGCGGCAAAGTGGATTGCTCAATGGATCCATCAGTGTGAATGTGAATGCGAATCCAAATGTGAATGCGAATGTGAATGTGGCAAAGTACATCGCTCAATGGACCCATCAGTGTGAATGTGAATGTGAATGCAAATGTGAATGTGAATGCGAATGCAGCAAAGTGGATCATTCAATTGACCCATCAGTGTGAATGTGAATGCGAATGAAAATGTGAATGCAAATGGCTAGCTGCATACCGCGTATATGGAATCTTAGCTTTAGGCTGTCTAGATAAAAGATTGAGTAGGAGTGAATGACAACCCCGCCTAAATCCGAGAAAAAATTGTTTCGGTGTGAATTAACTGTGGAGGTGATGGATCCAGTGTGCAGTGTTTAACTATATTGGAACAAAGTTGAGAAATTAAGAGACAATAGTCTGCCTGTATATGTTGCATTTCACCTGAGGAGGTTGGTTGGTGTACCTCACTACGTATTCAACTACCTATTCAAAATTGACTTGTGTGTGAACCATTGACCGGTGAGGGGCGTGCAGCCCACTACACTCACTCCCATGCAATCTCAAGTTTTGTCAAATCTGGTCACATGATTCATTACGTTTCCTTTTCATGAATATTTGCAATATGGTAATAAAATATTGAAATCCTAGAATTAAAACAAAACCTCTCATACCAAACATGTAAACACAAACAACCATACAAAACACGCATCTAACACAATTACATAGAAACAAAACACTAACTAGGGACAGGGCACAAGTGAAAGGAAAGCTGCAAATCAAACACACAAACAAATTCTGGGAACACCTCCTCATCCACAAGCCTATGACCATCTCACTAGATGTACATACTAGGCTATGATATTAGTTATATTATAGGAAGTTATATGTTATACCCCCAAAACAAACAAAAACCACCAAAAACTAACATAGATACTAACTACTAAAATAAATGCTGGTGGATGTCCTCGATACCAACCTGGAACCAGAACCCAGGCATACAGCGTAACATTCCTCACAGCGTTGAAAACAAGCACCCTCATGGGAGCTTACATGCTATGGGCAGAATAAATACTGTATCAATAAAAAATAAATAAAAAAACAACAAAAACAACCAGACATTTACATTTTCATATACATATAAAACACCCAACTAAAATATACTTTTAAACAAAAAAACCTGTATTAAACACAGATCTAGCACATATAAATAGAACTAAAAATGTGCTACTTCATATACATATAAAACACAAAACAAACATATACATACTTTTAAACACAAACACCTATATAAAACACAGATCTAGCACATAATCAGGAAAGCTATCACCACATGGCACAGTCCACCCGGGTATGTGTAATGGCACAAACCAACACAGAAATGGACAGGCCACGGTCATGCAACTGATCCACCCTGAAATACAAAATGGCTAGGCAAACAACACAGTCATCCCACCTGGCCACAGTCCTAAAGGGTCCGAGTGTGTTCTAGCACACAAGTGCACTATCTAAGGACAGGGTTTAGGTGAAAGGATGCTGTAACAAATAAACAAATCTGAATGGAACGGGATCCTCTCCCGCAAGCCTGCATGTCACCCAAGTAGATGTACATAGTAGGCTAAGGTATCATACTCAGACTAGACAAAAGAAAACTGGAAAATTACAAAAAAACTAACATAGGCTATTACTAACAACCAAAATTGCAGAAGGCTGACTTGAGCAGACATAGGTAAACACTCCTTGGCAAAGGAACAGATCAAGACAGCGCCACAGCTGTCCAGCATTGAAAACAAGCACCCTGACGGGAGCTTATACGTTAAGGGCAGAGTAAATACTGCATCAATAAAAAAAACCACCATAAAACATGTACATAGAACTAGAAGAGGGCCACATCATACACATATTAAACACACAACCCACATCTGCAGTGATATACATACTCTTAAGCATAATTTTATACACAAACACCCATAGAAAACATACCTAATACATAGGCCTCCCCCCCTTATACATAGAAAAAACCCAGAGACACTTGCTTGTTCATGTACATATGAAACATACAGCTAACATAATTTCATACATACATATATATATACACACAAACATCCATACAAAACATACCTCTAACAAAAATAAACATAGAAACAAAACAGAGACACTGAGAAAACACACACAAGCTAACACATTCATACAAGGATAACAACGCAGACACAAACACACACAACACAACTACCACATGCACACATACAAATAAAACACACACATACACAAAAAAAACACAACCTACGACACAAAAATAAAAAGTTCCCTAGCTTAAGCCCTGGCAACACAGCCATTAGTGGACCTGGTTGAACATAGATGAACGTAGTGGAGGCTAACGTGGGTCAAACGTGGTGTAAGTTTGTTAAACTACATTGAAATACGTTAAGGTATGGCACCTTTTGCCACCGAATGATACAGATAAATATTTACGGTATGGATGATGATACGTTCAACTACATTCAACTACGTTCAACTACGTTCAACTATGTTCAACTACTTTCAACTACGTTAGCCTTCACTACATTCAACTACGTTCAACTACATTCAACTATGTCCACTAACGGCTATATGACCATGGCATGCGCGATGTGGAACGGCCATGGATTTGTGCGGGTCAAAGTACACTAGAGTATGCTAGAATATGCTAGAGTATGCTAGAGTATGCTAGAGTACATTTAGAGATACATTCTACTATGTTCTACTACATTCTATTATGTTCAAAATTCAGCCTCTAACGTACTGCTCTTTTAAACATGTCCACAAATTTAATCGGAGATCACGGCTCACCCACGTTATTACCAAGTTAACATCAAGGACAAGTATGGATGCCGGGACGTTCAACTATGTTCAACTACATTCAACTACGTTAGCCTCCACTACGTTCACCTACGTCCACAAACCGCTATGTGACCATGGCTTTAGACCCTTCTTTTGCTAAAGCCAATCTCTCCCAAATGAATTCCATCTCGAACTGTGCTGCGAATAGGGAAAGTAGCACACTGTGGAACGCGCTGCCAGTCACCACAAGAAGTCATCAGCGAGGCAGTGTCGCTAATGGCTCCAAATGAATTCCATCTCGAACTGTGCGCCGAATAGGGAAAGTAGCACACTGTGGAACGCGCTGCCAGTCACCACAAGAAGTCATCAGCGAGGCAGTGTCGCTAATGGCTCCTAATGAAGCCCCTGGTGAAGCACACTGCATATGCTCTCTATATGGGTGTTCACTTTTTGATTAAGCTATTCTCATAAATCACATTATTTCAACCCCCAAGTGAATATTTATAATTCTAAATAACAGAATTAGATCATAGCAGTGAATACATTTGTGCTTTTACTGGAATGAGGGCAAGAACTGTTTACCTCAATACATATATCAGGATAATGTGACTGAGTGGGACATCGAGTCATGTTGCCAGCGGCCTGGTGTCCTAGTGGAGTAGTACTGCACAGTCGCCAGGAATGCACACTGTCACACGTCAGTACCCGTACTGGTATGGCCTTAGATGTTGCCAGGATGAAAAACTCCAAAAAATATACAAAAACAAACCACGTCCTGTGTCATCGTGTTTGTGTATTCACCACTTCCCTCAACTTCCGTCATGTAAGCCGTAGCTGTGACCCGGCGTGCTGGGTCGCAGCTTTAGTCCTTCTGAGGGACCAGCGGAACTCAGAATTCCCATATTGAGACCCCCCCCCCCCGTCCCCGCCCCCCCCCCTCAGCTTCCGTCATGTAAGCCGTAGCTGTGACCCGGCGTGCTGGGTCGCGGCTTCAGTCCTTCTGAGGGACCAACGGAACTCGGAATGCCCGTATTGAGACCGCCCCCCCCCCATGCCTTTCATTGGTTGGTTGGTTGCTGGATTTTTACGCCCTGGCAATATCAAAGGTCATATCAGGACGGGTACCGACTTGTGACAGTGCACACTCAGTGCAACTTTATAGTGCTGCCCCACTGGTAGACCAGGCCACCATGACCTGATATCCCACTAAGTCACATTATCCTAACAATGAGCCAACCAGTCCTTGCCCTATCCTAATAATGCCGAGCGCCTGGCTAGGAAGCGACAAGTATCAATTTCTAAGTCATTGGTTTGGCATGACAACGGTTCGAATCCCACGATCTACCAAAACGGGAGACGGACGCTCAACTCTTTCAGCCATCCTGTTTGGTCACCTGCCTTGGATGATGCACACTTTATGCGCTTCTATACTGAACTTGATGCTACCAACATTCCCACCCCCAAACCCGCCTCCCCCACCGCCACTACTCAATAGTCACGCACCAAATCTAATACCCTGATGCATATATAGAGTGATACTATGGCACTATGATCATCGACCAGCATAGGCATAATGATGCTGGTGCCGCCTCTATTTACGAAGCCACAAGAATCGTCCCAGGTTGTTAGTCATCCAAAGAGGATACCATGTGGGATGTATCAACTCTGACTACGTTAGCCAAAAGTGCACATACATACTATGTTAATGTATATTTTCTTGAAGATATACAGCCTAACATGGATAAGTCTGAATAGACTTGTTTTCACCATTAACCTGTTTGTCGATAGAAAGCGTGAGCCTACACTTTTACCGACCCAAGGGAATTTCAACCTCCCACACCACATAGACATGGTATGAGAGCAACTGGCATTTGATGACGTTGTAAGTTATACACAGCAGTGGAAATCCAAATTGACAGAGGTAGGGGCACATGGAATGCAACCACTGATCTTCAGATTAGGAGTCCGACATAGAAGAAAGTCAGACACTCTAACCACTCCGCCATAGAGAACACCATATATATATATATATATATGATATTGTCATGGGAGTGATGAAAATGGGAAATATTGCACCTAGAGGGAGACTCGAACCCACATCTCTTTGCATTCCGGCCAGTGTGCTAACCATTAGACCACCTAGGCTCCCTGATATCATCACACTACCCATGCCTACATGTCTATGCGGCTCCTTGACTGAGAGGTCAGTGCAGACCACTACACTCTTCCCCCTGGAATTGTAAGTCTTTTAATGCTGACAATTACATACGTACAGGCAATGCACTTAGCCACAAATTATGTAACTGTGAGCTTTATAAATCCACAGTGTACTGACGCAAACTTGATTCTCTGCTTTTGCATTCTGTAAAAGCAATGGTTGAATAAAAACAAAACAATTCTCGCCGTGAATATGGCCTATGCTGCCGACACGGTGTAAAGAAACCACCAATCAATCAATCAATCAATACACAGGGCAGGTTCAAGAACTATACAGCGCGTAGCTTGTACAGGATCATGGTCACGGAAACCAGTGTCATGGGGGTGATGACACTGGTCAATATGGTACCTAGAGCAGGATTCTAACCCGCATCTCTTTGCATTCCGGGCCACTGTGCTAACCATTACACCAACTAGGCTCCCTGATATGACCACACTACCCACGCCTACCTGTCTAGACCCCTTTTAATGTTTCTAAGCATCGTGTATTTGCACGCACCTTGGCTGCAGAACCAAGGGACACAACCATTGAGTTTGCCGATATGCTCAGTGCAAAACATAAATTTTATTCAAAATTAATAGAAATTCAGACACCTAATAAATTTAATATAATCTGTTTGTTAAACATGTTATCTGTTTGTGTGCCAAGCGGTTTGTTTCTAGGTGGTGTGGTTTTAGATATATTTCACTTTTTCTGTAGGAAGATTGCTCATAGCCATTGAGTTTTCAGTGTGACCGTGTGTTGTCCTGCAGCCAAGCTGCATGCGCACTGACCTAAATACCTATGCTGACGTCATATGAAATAGGTCTCTACAGATATGCAAACTTGATGTAAAGTGTAACAGCTTTCTGAGGGCAGCTTCTGGTCCTTATCCAGTCAAAGCCAGCAGTCTCGTCTGGGCGTAAAACTGTCAAGAGCTAAGCCCATTGGAATAGACTACATCACCATTCCAGCCATGCGGTGTATTGAGGGATACGTAGAAGAAAAACAAACCTGCGAGAAGCACATGGCACATACTAATACACTGGGTGCAGCTATGAAATGTACTAGTTTCAGCTCATCTCAGCTCTTGTTTGAAACATAGAATACCAACTAAAAAATATATATATAATAAATTAAGATATTAATCTTTTATCCACCATTGCATTTACATCAATATAATCAGGGCATCTTATGCTATGTGCATTTACATTTAGACAAATCTGGGCACTCAGACTAGTGTTAGAGCCATAGCCAGTCAGTTTTACTTATTTTATTAATGTTTTTATTTATATCCTCTGGTTAATGACATCTGTAGAACTAGAAAATGAGTAGGGTTAATCAGATATTGCTTATATATTTCTCTGAAACAAGTTTATGTTGACACATTTGGCATTTTAATATTTAGAACAGGAATTAATAACGGTGATGTGGATATCACTGATTGTTTTGTGTGGAATTGTATGTTTCTTACCTCAAAATGTTTAACTATGGCTATTTTTTTCTTAGCTATATTCATCAGATCACTATATTGCATGTGTGCATACATGTTTATGCCAAATTGTTATCTATTTCTATTCATTTTTGAATAAAATCGGAGTTTTGCCCTACGCGTATCGGCAAACTCAATGGCCAGACACATTTGCTTTGCTGCCAACGCCGTTTTCAGCACACGCGCAGTCGGAACGGTGATCTCGTCTATAGGTTTGGTTTGGACATGGTATTTGTAGTGGTCCGCACGGACCTTTCCGGGAAGTAGCCACATAGACATGTGGGCACAGATAGAATGACTGCATCAGGGAGTCAAGGTAGTGTAAAGGCTAGCACGTATATAATGATTCCATCAGGGAGCCAAGATAGTGCTTTACTGCAATATTAATGGTAACGTTTGATTGCTTCAATTATTGTAAGATCTGAACAATTCTGAACTCCGAAAGATGATTGGGCACAAGAATTTCGGATAATGGATTGCGGACTTGTATAATAATATAGTCGTTGGGAACTGGTATGAAACAGTGTTCTCATCTGTATTAACCCAATTGACATGATTCCATTGTATGGCATTCACTCAGATAACGCTGTCGTAACGCAATAGTGATGTGCAGCGAAGGAGGAAGTCAAGGCAGGAAGTGGGAAAAAAAAGCACTTTATTATATATAAAGTGTGTGTGTGTGGGGGGGGGGGGGGGGGGGGGGGCAAGGACAATGAAGGTATAAGGATATAAGCAATGTACAGAGGGTAATGATATAATAAAGTGAATGATAAAATGAGGATAAATGTCAGTGTCATGTCAGGGGAGGGGCTAGCCCTCTGCCCTGTAAGGTAAGAGCAGAAAGTAAGGGTGGTGGGTGGAGAAAATAACCAGGGAGTTCATCTGGCTGGGGGTGGAGGCATAGTGGCTGGAGGAGCGAAGGGAGCCGCTTATAAGGCAGAGGAGAGTGGTGGTGGTGGTGGTGGGGGGGGGTATGTAACCCAACGGTCGGCGACGGGCGGGAAAAGGGCCGGGGGGTGGGGGGGTGGCACTCCTCCTTCACTGCGAATCAAATGCAATGCAAGCATCACGACCAATGCAATCGTAGCGCAATCGGAACGCAATCGGAACGCAATCATAACCCAATCGCAATACCATAATAGCACCATCTCAACATCATCCTGACGCTATCGTAGCGCCATCGTAACGCAATCGTAGCGAAATCGCAATGCAATTGTAACGCCATTGTAACGCAATCATAAATCAATCGTAACGCCATCATATCTCCATCGCAACACCATCGCAATATCATCCTGACGCTATCATAACGCCACCGCAACATCATCATAACATCATCGTAACCCCATCTCAACACCATCGTAATGCCGCGGTAACGCCATCGTATCAGCATCATAACACCATCGGAGCAACATCCAGCGGCTATCGTACCACCATCATAACGCTATCGGAATACAATCGAACCACAATCGTAACACCATCCCAAATGATCCTATCACAACGCCATTGCAACGACATCGCAACGACATCGTAACGCCATCATTACCTCGTCTCCCCACCACCCAGCAGGTCGTCAGGAAGCCATTTACAATGCACTCTGTCGATGCGGCTTGTACGCCTACCGATCGGAAGTATGCTAATAGAGAGACGCACGTCAACTATGACGTCATTGGCGCACTTCCGGTTGCGTTGACTGGCACCTGACAAAAGGCGGCACTGAGGAGGTCAGGTTGTGATTGTGATGCACGAGGGAGGGCAGACACCAAGGTTCTGCATAGCAGAGATCTACCCCCGCCACCCAGAATCTGGACAAAGACACAACACCTCACCCCCCCCCCCCCCCCCCTACACACACGCCACACACACCCAGCGCACACAAAACCCTGACACATCAACCCCCGCCACACACACACAGTCAACACAGATGCCTACACACACAATATCCACACACAATATCCCCACACAGCTCTCACACCTCAACCTCCTAAACACGCACAATCCTCACACAGCCCTCACACCTCAACCTCATAAAGACACACACTATCCCCACACACTCACCAACTCCTCACACACTCCCAACACCCTCACACCTCAACCTCCTAACACACACAATCCCCACACAGCCCTCACACCTCAACCTCCTGAACACACACAATGCCCACACAACCCTGACACCTCAACCTCCTAAACACACACAATCCCCACATATCCCTCACACCTCAACCTCCTAAACACACAAAATCCCCCACAGCCCTCACACCTCACCCTCCTAAACACACACAATCCCCACACAACCCTAACACCTCAACCTCCTAAACACACACAATCCTCACACAACCCTCACACCTCAACCTCCTAAACACACACAATCCCCACACAGCCCTCACACCTCAACCTCCTAAATACACACAATCCCCACACAGCCCTCACACCTCAACCTCCTGAACACACACAATGCCCACACAACCCTACACGTCAACCTCCTAAACACACAAAATCCCCCACAGCCCTCACACCTCACCCTCCTAAACACACACAATCCCCACACAACCCTCATACCTCAACCTCCTAAACACACACAATCCTCACACAACCCTCACACCTCAACCTCCTAAACACACACAATCCCCACACAGCCCTCACACCTCAACCTCCTAAACACACACAATCCCCACACAGCCCCCACACCTCAACCTCCTGAACACACACAATGCCCACACAACCCTGACACCTCAACCTCCTAAACACACACAATCCCCACATATCCCTCACACCTCAACCTCCTAAACACACAAAATCCCCGACAGCCCTCACACCTCACCCTCCTAAACACACACAATCCCCACACAACCCTAACACCTCAACCTCCTAAACACACACAATCCTCACACAACCCTCACACCTCAACCTCCTAAACACACACAATCCCCACACAGCCCTCACACCTCAACCTCCTAAACACACACAATCCCCACACAGCCCTCACACCTCAACCTCCTGAACACACACAATGCCCACACAACCCTACACCTCAACCTCCTAAACACACAAAATCCCCCACAGCCCTCACACCTCACCCTCCTAAACACACACAATCCCCACACAGCCCTCACACCTCAACTTCCTAAAGACACACAATCCCCACACAGACCTCACACCTCAACCGCCTCGACACACACAATCGCAACACAGCCCTCACACCTCAACCTCCTAAACACACACAATCCCCACGCAGCCCTCACACCTCACCCTCCTAAATGCACACAATCCCCACACATCCCTCACACCTCAACCTCCTAAACACACACAATCCCCACACAGTCCTCACACCTCAACCTCCTAAACACACACAATCCCCACACACTCAACCTCCTAATCACACACAATCCCCACACAACCATCACACCTCAACCTCCTAAACACACACAATCCCCACCACCTCAACCTCCTAAACACACACAATCCCCACGCAGCCCTCACACGTCACCCTTCTAAACACACACAATCCCCACGCAGCCCTCACACCTCAACCTCCTAAACACACAAAATCCTCACACAGCCCTCACACCTCAACCTCCTAAACACACCCAATCCCCACACAGCCCTCACACCTCAGCCTCCTAAACACGCAAATCCCCATGCAACCCTCAAACCTCAACATCCTAAAGACACACAATCCATATGCAGCCCTCACACCTCAACCTCCTAAACACACAATCCATACACAGCCCTCACACCTCAACCTCCTAAACACACACAATCCATATGCAGCCCTCACACCTCAACCTCCTAAACACACACAATCCATATGCAGCCCTCACACCTCAACCTCCTAAACACACAATCCATACACAGCCCTCACACCTCAACGTCCTAAACACACACAATCCCCATGCAGCCCTCACACCTCAACCTCCTAAACACACACAATCCATATGCAGCCCTCACACCTCAACCTCCTAAACACACACAATCCCCATATGGCCCTCACACCTCAACCTCTTAAACACATACAATCTCCATGCAGCCCTCACACCTCAACCTCCTAAAGACACACAATCCTTACACAGCCCTCACACCTCAACCTCCTAAACACACAATCCATATGCAGCCCTCACACCTCAACCTCCTAAAGACACACAATCCATACACAACCCTCACACCTCAACCTCCTAAACACACAATCCATATGCAGCCCTCACACCTCAACCTCCTAAACACACACAAACCCCACGCAGCCCTCATACCTCAACCTCCTAAACACACACAATCCATATGCAGCCCTCACACCTCAACCTCCTAAACAAACACAATCCATATGCAGCCCTCATACCTCAACCTCCTAAACACACACAATCCCCACGCGGCCCTCATACCTCAACCTCCTAAGCACATACAATCCCCACAGAGCCCTCACACCTCAACCTCCTAAACACACACAAACCCCAACAGCCCTCACACCTCAACCTCCTAAACACACACAAACCCCAACAGCCCTCACACCTCAACCTCCTAAACACACACAGTCCCCACACAGCCCTCACACCTCAACCTCCTAAACACACACAATCCCCACACAGCCCTTACACCTCAGCCTCCTAAACACACACAATCCCCACACAGCCCTCACACCTCAACCTCCTGAACACACACAATCCAGACGCAGCCCTGACACCTGAACCTCCTAAACACACACAATCCCCACGCAGCCCTCACACCTCAACCTCCTAAACACACACAATCGCCATGCAGCCCTCACACCTCAACCTCCTAAACACACACCATCCCCCACAGCCCTCACACCTCAACTGCCTAAACACACACGTCCTGATATGACCTTAGATGTTGCTAGGACGTAAAACAACAACAAACAAACAAACAAACAAACCTCAACCTCCTAAGCACACACAATCCCCACATAGCCCTCACACCTCAACTTCCTAAAGACACACAATCCCCACACAGCCCTCACACCTCAACCAGAGACACACCCGAATCACTACTCGCCACCTCCTTCTTTTTGCTGGATTTCTTTTCCTTCCTTTTCGTCTTTTTTCCCAAAGAAATATGTCGGGTTGACCATATGTTTGACGTCCACTAGCCGATGATAAATATCTATGTGCTCTAGAGCCGTCGTTAAATAAAATAAGCTTTTACTTTAGATGAACAACCCAATTCTCCCATCTAACTTAAACCTCCTATACCTCCCACTTTCAATAGTGTCTACACCCTCCCCTGTTCGGTAATCCTCCCTACACAGGCTCTCCCTGGTAGGTGTTACCTCCACTGATCTCCCTGAGTGGTCAACCCTGCCCCCTCCCACCTGCACACTCAGCAAGAGCTGTAATGGCTTGTAGACTAGGTCATATTCCTAAATATTTTCCGGAAGGAGCATTTCTGAGTAGAATTTGGTATCCAGACTTTTTAGACTTACTTGTTGTGTGCTGATTATGAAAGAAATGGATACCAGGCTGAATTTTGAGTTTTTGATACCCAAATCGAACAAAAGCAAAATGGCCACCAACATGTCATTTTTTCAACCGAATAATGTCAAACATATGCCTTATGACAGGACATGTTCATGTATATGTTGCAACCATGCTTGGACATGGTAGGAAATGTACCATTGTGTATATTAACCTGAATACATACATTCCTGTACCCGAAATCTCGACTACACACCATGAAATTGAACCGTTTTCACGGTAAACGGTAGTAATGCAAAACACATGGCTTAAATTATATGTTTGGTATATTTCAATCAAATTTCAAGATATAATACATTTAATTAGAGCTGAAACAGTATAATGATACATTCATTGTTATTATGCAACGTTATTTACATATTCATGCATGCTAATGAAGGTCTTCGTTGGTGACACCAAAGCAAATGACGTATATGCTACGTGTACATCCTTTTAAATTTCATGCAATAACTTTTTTCTTTTTTCTTTCAGAGCCGAGATGGATCCTGTAGTTAGTTTGAATAGAGCCTCGTCCGTCGACTTGAGATTGTGTAATCTATGCCAAACAGAAGGTGGTGTGTTACGGAATGGAAGCACACAAGGATTAGACACTCACCAAATCAGCAGAATGCAGGAACAAGCTACAAGATTCTAAGAACCTTGGTATGATTGATCGTTTAAATGAGGTGTTGAGTTCAGAATCTCCAGAAACTCTCCTCTGGGACAATAACTGTTATTCGCTATTTGCAGACAAGAACCCAATCCAAAGGCTGGAGATATCCCCTCACCAACCAAAGGAGCATACTGCAACTTGCAGCACAGCAACCATATCTACACGACGCAGGTCTGTGGATGCAATAGACTGGACTATATGTATGTTTTGTCAACATGTTAATCATAAAGAACATTTGTGTTCAGTTATGACATTCAACACAAGCAATGATATTCTGAAAGCTGCTAAGTTAGATCACAAAATGTGCTTTCACCTGCCAAGTGTGAGTGATCTCATTGCAGCAGAAGGCAAATATCATCTTACGTGTTATAGGTCGTTCAAAAGATCCACTGCCAAAGTCGATGAGCACTACGAATGTCGTCCAGACCTACCCTTGATATGGTTATCTTCTGAGATATGCGATTCAGCTCAAAGGGGTCATGTACTCAGGTTAAGTGATATCTGGGATCGTTAAGTTAAACTTGCTGAAGATTCCAACACAGTAATTCCAAACTCCTTCATGAGCCATCAGACGACTTTCAGAGAAAATTTACATTCCCGAGTCTCTGATAATATTATTTTTGTTCAGCCCACAGGAGGTCCGTGTGAAAGAGATACTTTGCTTATACCATCCAAATATACTGCAAATGGTATATCTCAACTGGTCGATAACACAGATTGTTTCTGCAAACATCACATGATCAAGGTGCAATCTTATTCATGTTATTTAGATGCGAATCAAACATTTCTTTAATTGCATCCATAGGAATAACATCATCAGCACTCTTGTCTGTTCTCCTATGCTTAGTCTGCACACTTTTGTCCTCCATATCGATACTTGTTGAGTTGTTTGTTGTTGTTTTATGTCCTAGCAACATCTATAGTCATATCAGGAAGGGTACCGACCTATGACAGTGCACACTTATGGCAACGTTATAGTGCTACCCCATTTGGAAATCAGGCCGCCGGCACCATGACCCGATGTCCCACTCAGTTACATTATCCTGATGCTGGCTAACCAGTCCTTGCCCTATCCTATTAATGCCGAGCTCCTGGCCAGGAAACGACAAGTACCAATTTTCAAGTCATTAGTTTGACTCGCCCGAGAACCGAACTCCTGACTTTCCGCATGCGACGTCTGCGCTCTATTGATTAGGCCACCGCGCCTGGTAATACTCGTTGATGGACGCACTGTTATGTGATTGGACATAATTGCTGTCCGAGTGACTACTTTCTTCTTAATTTTATTTCGCATCATAATTGAATAACACAAACCCAATCTCAATTAAAAGTGGTATTTATTTGTCCCCCTGGCACACTAATTACAGTAAGATAGTCAGGTCTGTCTTATCATATGAGGCCTAATATGTGGGCCCTAAAGGGGCTGTCACATTACGACGCATCGTGCCAATGTACACCGACGTATGTGATTGTTGGGCACTACGTCGGGATACGTTGTTATGCGTTATGCATGTGTACAATATTCTGATAAAACGCATTGGAGGGGGAATGCAAGTGGTCTATTGTAGTCAAAGGTATATAGGTCCAGGTGCATGATTGTATTTATGTAGTTTCTGGTGATACTTTACTCATGGTCAATAGTCATTGTGTGTTAGTCAGATAGTGTGTAAGGGGCACTTGGAGCTCTACTCACTACCCCCTTCCCCCCTCTGTTAGTCACGGATCACCACACACTCAGTTCATGGCAGGTGGTGGCGAAAGCAGCCACGCTGCATGGCGGTGGTGGGCAGAGCACTGTAGCCATCGGAACCCAGGAATGCTTGATGTTCATTGGTCGAGCTTTAGATGCTTGATTCTCATTGGAGAATAAGGGCAGGTGGTGTGCCATACCAAATCCATGTACCACTATAAATAATAAACCTGAGGGCTTGGCTCTCTCTCTACTTTCACTCTTTATACTCTTCCTTTCTCTTCTTGCCTGTATTGATTTCACCATAGCCTGACTACACAAACACAGAGTCCAGCCGTGGACTTTACACGTACATTAGGCGCTCGTTGTTATAGGTCAATGTACGTCGACGTTCGTCGAGATATGTTGTCGTTCGACAATGTGTGGATTTTACGTCGGCGGTACGTTATGTATACGTTAGGTGTACATCAATGTACATTAGACATACGTTAGACAAACATTGTTCACTATGTTGCACTATGTTGACCTACATTAAAGGCAATGGGAATGTACAGTCTGCGTACTGACAACGTATGGATAACGTACCTCTAACATACGTCTAACATACATCTAATGTACGTTTAGCATTACTACAGCATGTCTTGATGTATGTAATGTACGAGGCATAGTTCTGGTGATCGAATAATGTATATAAAGTTCACCTGCATTCTGTGAACGTAAAATGAGTGTAATTTGAGCGTTTTTCGCCCAGAAGCATGTTAGCCATACGTTGGTCATACATTGGCCATGCGCTATGTTTACATCCAACTTTGCCCCCTGCGCGGAAAACTTTGACGCTTCTCGACATGAAAAAGTAATTTTACGCATTGGCCGCGCGCTTGCGAGATGCGTCGTAATGTGACAGGGCCTTAAGTTACAAATGTGGGGTGGGTGGGATGGCAAATCAAAGTCCTTAGCCGGTCCTGTCCAAGTTGTGTCCCTTCCTGCTACTGTGTCCAAAGTGAGCAAACATCTGCTGGTTGCAGGGGAGATAAGACACTGGCAAGCTTAGTTCCAAAAGACTCGAGGGGGGCACTAGTGTTGTAACTATTCAGTAGTAATGGACTTTTCCATAATGACAATTAAATATGCTAATTCAGGAAGCAATTGCCTCGGTTACAGAAGTCAACAAGGAGCTGCTAGATGGCGTATGAGTAAACCAGAATGATAGTCGATGGCAGAGGGCAACATTAGTCATCAACAATGAAGGACATAAGAGCAAGCGGTGACAATATGAAATGTAATAGCATAAAAGTCAATCACGGTCAAGCATTGTCCATCACAAGTAAGAACAATTCATAGAAATACATGGAGTTAGTTAATAAGATAATCAGCAAAAGTTTGGTCTGGCGTCAGTATGTAGTATATGCAAAGAGTCCTATGATTCAGGAGGCCCAAGGGGGAAAGCGGGTTCAAGCAGTCAATTATGCGTGTTGTGGCCAACAGGAACAATGTATATAAGGAACTTGACCGTGGAACCGTTGAGTATGGACTTAAAGGAGGTTAAACTATAAAGACGATGTTATTAACTCTACAAGATCAACACTGTACATGACAGTTAAAGAGGGTGTAGATCAGAAATGTCACCTTAAGTTACTAGGATACTGAATTATTTCTAGTGATGGTTTCATTAATTACTACAGTTACTAAATCAGTGGTTACACTTGTATATATTCCTGACGCACTACCAAGCTAGTTACCGTTAGTGATTTTGTAGCGATGGATATGTTATTACTGTAGTTACACATTACGTGGTTACACTGTGTTGTCATGAATTATTCAAGTTATGTCATAACATGTACAATTAGTTATCAGATATGTGGTGGGGGAGGAGAACATGGAAACTTCATCTAGATAATCATTAGACTCACAGTGAAGGCGCTGACAGGGTTGGAGCTCAACTATATTCATTGTGTGAGGTCGCAAAGGACACATTAAAAAAATTGTTTATAAATGATAGATTTCCAGCACATGCGCATTGTCTGTTTGCTAGAGTAGCCATTGAATGTTGTCAATGGTACTAGTAGATAGGTTATAGTTAATTATGAGGCCTTTACTAGTTATTTGTTTAATTATCTTGTTATATATTCACCACTTCTGCCTTAGCTTCCACTAGAAGTGCCTCTAAAGCTTCCACTGTTGCTTCCATTACAGCTTCCACTACAACTTCCAGTATAACTTCCAACATAACTTCCATTATAACTCACTCCCACCACAGCTTCCACTGCAACTTCCACTACAACTTCCAAAATAACTTCCACTACAACTTCCACTACAACTTCCAAAATAACTTCCTTGACAACTTCCATTACAGCTTCCACTACAGCTTTCGGCACAACTTCCAAAACAAATTCCAGTAGAACTTCCGTTGGAACGTCTACTACAGCTTCCACCACAGCTCCCACTACAACTTCAACTACAACTTCCACTACAACTTCCACCATATCTTCCATTACAGCTTCTACTACGAATTCCACCACAACTTCCACTACAGCTTCCACTACAGCTTCAACTACAGCTTCAACTACAGCTTTCACTATGACTTCCACCACAACTTCCACTACACCTTCCGCTACAGCTTCCATTACAGCTTCCACTACAACTTCCACTACAACTTCCACTACAACTTCCACTACAACTCCCACTACAACTCCCACTACAACTTCCAGTATGACTTCCACTACATCATTCACTACAGCTCCCACTACAAATTCCACTACACCTTTCACTACAAATTTCACTACAGCTTCCACTGCAGCTTCCACTACAGATTCCACTACAGCTTCCACTACAACTTCCATCACAGCTTCCACTACAGCTTCCAATACAACTTCCACTACAGCTTCCATTATAATGTCTACTACAGCTGTTATTACAGCTTCCACTACAACTTCCACCACAGCTTCCACTAGAGCTTCCACCACAGCTTCCACTACAGCTTCCACAACAGCCTTCTGTTCAGTAACATATCATTCATACCACATGATGCTAATATATTTTGATAGCGAATAACAAAATAACACAGGTCATGCTCAACGAAAAAATGAAATCACGATTTTACATATTCATAGGCAACATGCCCATTGGAAACCATCGCATCGAAACGGGAAAGTGGGAAGAATGATTTAAAATGGGTGTCAGCATTTGCATTTTCATGCATTTGTTTTAAAGGTTTTTGTGGGACAGGTAGGGTGAACAAATAGGAAATAATATACTAGAGAAGTATTAGAAACCCAGACACTTCTTGTCAAAGGGGAGCTAATGCCATAAGCATTACACCACCTAGGCTCCCTGATGTCACCACCATATCCACGCCTACATGTCTATGTCCTGAGAGGTCAGTGCAGACTCCAACAATATCTTGCTAATTTGAAACTACCGCACCCACTGACATGAATTACCACAAAAGGCATGATCTTTTAAATTGTTATATTATCTGGATTAATAATTGACCAATTTCATATGACGTCAGCACATGTATTTAGGTCAGTGCGCGCACTGGTTGGCTGCAGGACAACATCCGTTCACACTGCAAACTCAATGGCTATGGGCAATCTTCATAGAAAAAAGGTGAAATATCTCTAAAACCACAACACCTATAAACAAACTGATTGGAATAAACATAGAAAACATGTTTACCAAAAATATTATATTAAATTGATATGGTTAGGGTTCTGGATTTCTATTAATTTTGAATAAAACTGACGTTTTGTACTGCGCGTACTGCAAACACAATCACAATGCGTTGTCAATGGCAGTGAGCAATCTTCATAGAGAAAAAGTTAAATATCTCTAAAACAACAACACCTAGAAACAAACTGATTGGAAAACACATAGAAAACATGTTTACCAAAAAGATTATATAAATTGATACCGTTAGGGTTCTGGATTTCTATTAATTTTGAATAAAACTGATGTTTTGCTCTACGCGTACGGCAAACTCAATGCATTGTCAATGGCGGTGATCAATCTTCATACAGAAAAAGTAAAATATCTCTAAAACCACAACACCTAGAAACAAACAGATTGGAATACACATAGAAAACATGTTTACCAAAAAGATTATATTAAATTGATACGGTCAGGGTTCTGGATTTCTATTAATTTTGAATAAAACTGAGGTTTTGCACTGCGCGTACGGGCAAAATCAGTGGCAGTGTGCATTCGTTCTGCAGCCAAGCTGCGCGCGCATACACAATATTTACAAACATTGAAAGGGTCTATAGCGTGGTGCATTAGCCCCGTATCACTTTGACATGGGATATATACATTAAATAGCTTTATGCGAAGTGATAACCTAATCAGACACGTGTGTCTGAAAAAAGGAGTTGGAGGTAGAAAGCTTGGTCATCTCCAAAGATAGAGGTGGCATGTAACCCAACCTGAATCCATCAACAATTTGATAGGCTCACGTGGAAAGTCTTCAGGTGGGTTAATACAGAGCCTGCGCAATGTTGTGTGATCCACACAGCGATGGTGCTCACTACAGCTTCCGGCATAACTTCCGCTACAGCTTCCGCTACAGCTTTCACTACAGCTACCATTACAGATTCAACCACAACTTTCACTACAACTCCCACTACAACTTCCACTATAGATTCCACTAACCTTCCACTACAACTTCCACTACAACTGCCACTACAGCTTCCACTACAGCTTCCACTACAACTTCCACTACAACTTCCACTACAACTTCTACTACAACTTCCACTACAAAAACAAACAAACAAACAAGGATTCAGGTAAGGGGAAATAAACTCTTCCCATAGATTATAATCTTTCTCAATCCACGGCAACGTTTGTTCTCCCGGACCCAATTTTACATTATTGTCAGACCCGACGTGGTGGACGAATCGCTAATACCCCCAACACACCATACTAGTTCTCACTACATTCTTGAAAATGTTGCTGAACGGGCTCAAAGTATGTGCGAACGGAATGGATGTAGTAGCAACTTTTTACGGTCTTTTTACGAATGGAATGGAAGGTGCTCCAGAACTTTGAGCATGCCCAAACCTTTCTTGCAGCCACATTCTACCCTGACCACACTCCGTTTTAGAATGGGGTCAGACGTTTTGAGGACTACTTTGGTGTGATGGGGGTGTCAGAGTGATGGTTTCCCATGCAGAAAGTTGGGGATTCGAACTCTGGCCAAGTCAGTCCAATGACTTATCAAATTTATACTTGTCACTACCTAGCCTTAATATGATAGGACAAGGACTGGTGTGCATAGCGTGAGGATAATGTGACTGAGCGGGATATCAGGTTTTGGTGCTGGCATCCCAGTCTTCCAGTGGGGCAGCACTATTATATTGCCATGAGTGTATGCTATCACAAGTCAGCACTTGTCCTGACATTACCTTAGATGTTGCCAGGATGTAATCCCCAAACAAACCTAATGTATTTCGTACATAGCATACATTAATCCATGAGTACCTCGCCGCTAGTACAACTTCTATCACTCCGTCCTAGATGTATTACCCATAATCCTCTAGTAATCCGCACGTCACGTGACATCAATTGTGATGCAGAGCACCCACGTGACTACAGCTAAGTGAAGAACCCCCCCCTCCTTCCACCCTTCACTAATCCAAGCCCCCCCCCCCCCCCACACTCCCCTCTAGCTACTCAGCTCCACATATAATGGGCCTGTCACACAATGACGTAACGACGTCAGCGTAGGGACAACATGAAAATAAATTCTACATGTCAAACTTCTCGGCGTAATATGCAAATTCGTGACATCAATGCTGCGTAGTTTGACGTGAGCTGAACATCGGTAAAGCGTTGTGCCAACGAGAGAGGTCAAAGGAATTATTTATTATGTAAACGTGAGACTTGCGAAACCCCGGCGCGCGACGTCAGCCTAGCGTGACAGTAGTGGTGGCTTAGCATCGCTTAACGTTGTCATGATGTGAGTCGACGTAGACCAACCGAAAGGCTGGCGTCAGTCCAACATCGCTGGAGTGAGCCACAAAGTCCTCCTCCCTGTGTGTCACTATGACGTAACACAACGTTGATCTCACCTAGCCGACGCAGCCCACCCGCACGCCTAACATCGGCGTAGCATGAGTGTGACGTCACTCGAACGTCAGATCATCATGTCGAGCTACGTCAAAAGTTTTGGACATGTTGAAAACCTTGATGCGCACCAACGTAACACGACGAAACGTGACATAGCTCGACATCAGTCTAACGTCAGCATAACATAATCCAACGTACCTCAATGTAATGACGAAATATGAGCTACATCAGGGTTACATTGGCTCGTTACGTCGTAGTGTGACAGCCCTTTTAAGCTATCCACCCTTCAGTATGCCTACCACAATGACGTCAGTCACAATGTGTCACACTGTATGGAACAGGAACCAATCTCCGTAAGGGCTTGCCCTACATTAATTATGTCTCGGCAATTATATTATGTTGACCTGCAATTCATGAATAATAATGACAATAATAATTTATTAAAGTAGTCCCATGAGATGGCTGGAGCTATTATGAGGCACTGTACAATCAAACCCATGATATGACATATTCCACAACTGGGTTAAAATAGTCGAAGGATACCCGTCCTGATATTACCTTAGATGTTGCTAGGACGTAAAACACCAACAAACAGACATCAATATCTTTCCGCTCTTCCATCTGCTGCGAAAGGTGGATGATTTGATTGAGTAAGGATGCAAGCTATCGATAACGTCACCCAGGATGTAATGCTACCAATGCTTGTGGGGTTGTTTGTAACCATATGACGGTTACTGGTTGCAGAACTGCAACATTTTAGAGAGGCTCCGATAAATCGGCCCAATCTTTGGTTGAAGATTAATCTTCAGTTGGGACGGTCTACAACATTGAAACGGCGAAGCGTTGGGGCAGCCGCGAAACTCTTCGGTCCGGCAGTAGTAGAGCACTTGTATCCAGTCGACAGCAGCGAGGGTTTAGGAGAAAGGGACGGGCAAAATAGGGTACAGCAATGAGAACAAGAGAGAGAAGATAAGGTACAGGGTCCCACCCAAGCACACAACTCCCCTGGTCATGGAGAGAAGTATGCCTGGGAGAAATAGAAGGGTAGAGTCTAGGAAAGAGAAATGAGGAGAGTTGAGTCAAAGGACCATGTCTATTAGCTCTATGGTGACCAACCAGCGAGCTAAAGACACAGACAGAGTAAGAATAGAAAGTGAAATACTGGTGGGCTCCCTCTCCTGGAACTCTTTTCAGACATATCAAGGAGGAGCAAGGCCAGCGGAGAGGAGATAGGAGGTGTGGATTAAGTGCGGTCCAGATAGCAAGTCCAACAATGGGGGGCTCTGTGTTTTTATACTACTCCAGTTGGATATATATTGAGGGGGAGTTGTCACCTCTACCTGCAAGAGTGCTGGACAGTGTGGGACAGTGCTATATATGATATTGCACATAATTGAGCAACACAAACACAGCACATATGTATATATCTTTTTCTCTTCTTTGTTACAGTTTCGGATGTCCTCATATAATGTCTTTAAGTAAGGCTAGAGACGCTAACGTCAACCTTTATCATCACTATAATTTTGTCTATTAGGGTGGGTGGGATGGAAAAGTATGTCTTGTTGGTTAGTTGTCGCTCTTCCCGCGCTCAGGTTGAAGTGATTGAAAGCACAGCTGTGCAGTATGTTATATAGTGATGAGAGGAGATGCCACTAGATGGCGGGGGAGGGAATTAGGTCAGATAATAAAACATAGGGGTTGACATGTAGCATCCATAGTTACTTGGACTGCCAGAGCTCAGTGTTAAGCCCCGGTCACATAGCCGTTAGGGACGCAGTTGAACCTAGTAGAGGCTAACGTAGTTGTATGTAGTTGAACGTAGTTGAACGTAGTTGAAAGTAGTTGAACGTAGTTGAACATACCAACATCTGTACTTGTCCATGATGTTAACTTGGTAATAATGTGGGTGAGCCATGATCTCCGATTTAATTTTTGGACATGTCAAAAGAGCGGTACGTTAGAGGCTGAATTTGCATCCATGATGCTAACATACTCTAGCATATTCTAGGATACTCTAGAATACTCATCCATACTATAGTGTGCTCTAGCGTACTCTAGCATACTTGGACGAAGCCCTGGTCACATATCAGTTAGTGGACGTAGGTGAATGTAGTGGAGGCTAACATAGTTGAACGTAGTTGAATGTAGTTGAACGTAGTTGAACATACCATCATCCGTACCATAACATATTTATCCTTACCCTAACGTATTTATTCATACCATCACATATTTATCAGTACCGTAACGTATTTATCCATACCGTAACGTATTTATCCATACCGTAACGTATTTATCCATACCAAAAACCTGCCATACCTTAATGTATTTCAACGTAGTTTAACATACTTACACCACGTTTGACTGACGTTAATCTATCGTACGGATCACTACATACATGAACAGCTATGTGACCGGGCCTTTAATGCTGAAGAACCCGCTAAGAGGCATCAAGTAAACAAGGCTAACTTTAGTACAGCTATGGCTGATATGTGGCACCAACGTTGTGCGTCCTTAGTTACGGGAGAAGTGTGCTGATTCAGTGTGCCCAATTACTCGTGTTTCGGACAATATGAACAATTCACCTCACTTGAACAAGTCACCTCACTTAATAAGAATTGTTCGCAGTGACACATACTTGGTAGAATACCATGAGTTGTTTCCCTGGGATAATAATGAGAGACAACCTCGAGGTAAATAATCACTCTCCGCCTTGCACATATTGCCTCCATTCCACACCTCCTGCGGTGAGTACATTCCATAGATATGCCACAACATTTTAGATAGTGAATGATCCGTTGCCATGGCTACCAAAGTCAATCTGTGTAAAACACATCGCCCAGTCAATCACTAGCACAGTGATGTGCATTTAGTTTCTACTATGCATGAAGTTCAGAAAAGGTAAATCACCAACATCATCATCATCAACATTATCAGGATGAGCAATTGTGTTGATTTGTGGGACAATCTGTGATTTTGAAATGTTGATTCATAAATATTCCCATCCTGCATCCTTTAATGGTCATCTTTCACATATCTGATTGGGTGATTGAAAGTTGAGTTAAAAGATAACTTGTGTGTGTTGTTTCATAGTTTCAAAACACATGTGAATATTTAACAGTGATTAGGTGGCATATTCTGCAACACAAATTGACATTTGTCTTTTATCACCTCAATGGTAACAATATAATTCAATATAAGTGTTAACCACATGAATCAGCAAATCAGAAATTGCTTTGCTATTCTTCTCGACTACAGATAAGCTGATAACATATTTTGTGGATTGTTGTAAAGTGAATTTTTATTCACATGAACAGATCCTTTCATAACGTTGTGGCACTGTTCTTTCTGTGCTGCTTTGGTAAATTATCTACCCATAATTATATTTTAGACATCATCATCACCATCATGCTGTCGGTCGTGATGCAACAAAGACTGCTTTTATTACTTGACTGTCACTCTCCATTTAGCTCTCTGCTGTGATAGTGATGTTTTCATGAAAGCTGCCTGCAAAAGTGTTGAAGTGCTGCTGGCTTTTGCAAGTTACCAGTGGCACTCTCTCGGGGAGCAAATAGAGGTCTCACACTGGCAAGAACATGTCCATGCAGGCGCAAAACTATTTGTCCTTGCAGTGGCTGGTCGGGAGAGGTTGGGAGTTCCATACATCAACCGCCCTTGATGCTGCGATAGTGACATTGTTTTCTGTTTAGGGTTTGCTCCCTTAGCCTTCGGTTCTGTCAAGAACCTGTACCACAAGGCAGTGGTTTACAACTCTGCAGGGCAGGGGCATCAAACTCCCTGAGGTATTGCAATACCTGCATACATACAATACCTGCATACATTTTAGACATATATGGTAATTATCATTCTTATGATGTATAGGTACATTTAACAAAGTACAGGATGTAAACTTTAGTTATACAACTATTTCTCGTTTTTGATTATATTCACTGGTCATATCTTTGTATACACTTACTTAGATTACTTTCATTACTTAATAGTAAATTACCATAAAGAAATGCTATAGAATTATTGTCTTATTACCAATAAAACAATAATTTACAATGATGTTGCGACTAAATCAATATGGGTTAGAGTATTTGCAGTTTCACAACTCATTCTTGTATTGATGGTTGTGTAATTGGGTGAAGTTCTGCTACATACGATTGGAGTGTAATGCAAATAATTGTATCTGAATCAACAGCGGAGGACGTCGTCAGTTGCCCTTCCTTCCACCTCCTACTGGACTCTCTCCTCCTAGGCCTACGCTCACCAATCAGAGCTCTCCGCTAAGGCGCCATCTACCGCCTCCTCCCAGAACTCCTCACTGACACCAGCGTTTCTCAACCAGTCGAGTGGGCAACACAAGACAAGACAACACACACGTCTCTGCCCTTGCAAAATCAATTGTACACCGAGTTTTGAGTGCAAAGAGTTATTGTGGCAATAAACTGCCAACATTCAGATCATGTGATATTAGTTATGTCCCTACGGGTCTTGTGAAGGGAGGCAACCGATGAAACACATAATATGCCTACACCACATGCAACTCTCCACTTGGTAGTAGGACATATCACACCATTAAATGGGACGGTGTTGAACACAAATCTACTCTTAAACTGTGATATCATTGCTGTCGCGTAGACAGAATGTGGAAGCATGAGTAGGAAAAAGATTGGATTGGTTGGTTGTTGGAGTTTTACATCCTGGCAACATCTACGGTCATATCAGTACAGGTACCGACTTGTGACAGTGCACACTCATGGTGACTTCATAGTGCTACCCCACTTGGATACCAGGCTCCCAACACCATGAACTGATATCCCACTCAGTCACATTAACCTGCCACCAAGCCAACCAGTCTTTGCCGACAATGACGATGAGGCTACTGGTGATAATGGTGATGCTGATGATGATGAGGAAGAGGATCGTTCGTTGTTGTCTTACGTCCTAACAACACCTAAGGTCATATCAGGGCGCAGAGAATGAGGATGTTGAGGAGGAGGATTGAGAGGAGGTAGATTTAGAGGAGGATGGTGATAATGATTATGATAATAATAATGATGACAATGGTGATGATGATGATGGTGATGATGATGATGATGATGATGAGGATGACAACTATTATCATGATAATGATGATGACAATGGTGATGATGGTGACAATGGTGATGATGATAATGATGAAGATGATGATGGCGATGAGATATGATGGTTGACCATCACGTCAGTAAGAAAGGTTGCACTGCGGGCGACATAGTCACATTAAAGGAACCGCATGACTGCATGTTCCCAGGTGGTCTCCCACCAAGTCACTGATGAGGCTCAACTTCACATCAATTATCTCAACGAGCATTGAGCTGGCACTAACGAACCCCTGGTGTGAACGAGGCGGGCGTTCATCCAGACAACACGGCTATTATTTTCATTCAATTAATCTAATTTGCATTGGATATCTAAAACAAACAAAAAAGAGAATGATATGCCGACACTTTGAAAGGTCACTGTTGTATCAATATTACATCCATGTGTAATCTTGGAGAAGAAAACACCTGACTCAAAGAAATATATACATAAATATATATGTATATATACATATATATATATATATGAAGAGTTCAGGCGCAAAACCAAGTAAATGCAAATTCAAAAAATTAAATAAAATACAAGATTTTTAATTCTCATTAATTCCACTTTTCTTGAGAATGAATTGATTATGGAGCAATGTTTATATCAATTTGTGGATTGACGTTTATGGGGCTTTCCGCGTAAACTCTTCCTATATAAATATATCTATATATAAATATATATATAATATATATATAATATATATATATAAATATATATATAATATATATGATATATATATATAAATATATATATATATATAATATATATGTCTTTATTAAAGTTGCATATTCTCACGAAAGTAAAACATTTGTTGAAACGAAGGAACTTGTCTACATTTGATCCTATTTTTCCTACGTAGATACTAGGCACAATGTAAACATGCATTGCTGCATATATTGAGCAATAAGTAAGATTTAATAGAACACCCAAGTTATTTAGAATATTTTAATTTCAAATATTTCTAGCTTCCCAAAAGGAAAGGCTCATCAAAACAAAAGTAGATTGTGATCTTCAACCTGTGATATTTATTGTACACATACAACAGAACCTCTAAACCATCAGATTAGCCAAACTTAAAAATTGCAAATCCAGTGAAAACTTTCAATTTTCTAAACTAAAACACTCATTTAAATTTGGTTATACATGTCTAACTAAAATGACGGTGCACTTATTACACCTATATTGCCGCATAGACGAAAACACCAAGTCAATTTAGTAGAACTTGATATAGCTGAAGCCTATTTTTTTTTTTTTTTTGGGGGTACATTAGTTGTTTTTAAGCAGGGGAAATTTCAGTCACAGACAACTGGTCTTCCTCATTCCACTGCTCCTTGCCCTATCCTAATAATGCCAAGCGCCTGGCTAGGAAGCGACAAGTATCAATTTTTAAGTCATTGGTTTGACTCGCCTAGGATTCAAACCCATGATCCCATGATCTACCAACACGGGAGACAGACACTCTACCTCATTCGGCCATCCCGTCTGGTCATGGTATTTGAATTTGGATGCGCAAGTCAAAGTTAATTGTGCATGCTTTCACTTCAAATATCTCCAAATGTCGCAATTTAATATAAGAGTTACTTAAAAATATAGTAAAGTAGATTGCAATGAACAATCTATTATTCATAGCTAAAAGAATTGGCAGAAACTCAAATATATTGGATTACCATATATGTCCCAATAGACGTGTACTGCGCGAGTGCAGACACATGGATGCGCATCTATTCAAAGTTTAAGATTTTCATGGATTTGTTTTTGTCGTGCTTCTGAAATAAAGTGGGATTGTCGTATTTTATGTGCATTCAGTCGTAATATGATCGTCAATTTTTATTTGTTTTTGTTGTGCCTCTGCAATAAAGTGGGTTTGTCTTATTTTATGTGCATTCAGTCTGAATATGATCGTAAATGTGTGCGTGCTTTCGATCTTGAAATGGGGTGTGTGCTTCTATTGGGTAGCGTGCTTCTATTGGGATATATACGGTAAGTAATTTTAAGTAGTTGGCCATACTTTAGCCTCACCACCACACGGTGGTGGCAGGAACTATGCTGACCTCTTGTAAAGTCGCCGGCTGGTGGTGTGGGTGGTGTGGACAAGCCAAGGGAAATCAATACAGGTAATGAAGTAAAGTAGGTGAAGAGTGAAAGTAGGAGAGTGAGACTCCTTCATTTATTACTTTATATAGGTTTTCTAGAATCCAAGATGGCAGTGGTCACATGGTTCAATCCACCAATCAGAGTACAATCTGCTGTATCCAAGGCCTTGTTATGCTGGCTACAGTGCCATGGGGGGAGGGGGTATGTGAGGTGACTCTTCCAAAGAGTATTTCTAGGAAGTGACACTCCTCCAAAGACTATTTTACTATACAATTTCTATACCTAATGAGTAATAGGTTACCAACTCCACATATCCCTCATATGCCTTTGAATTTTATATATTTACCATTTATCATTATATAGACAGTTTGCAATTTATTATAGTAATTTCACATAGGTCCTCATGCATTATATCGGGAAATTTTACACTCTGTTATTAGTTCATGGTGACAGCTAGCAGCAGGCTTGCCAGAGGTGGGGTGCCTGGGTGGACCCCCCCCCCCCCTTGCCCCCTCCTCAATGACTGACTAGCGCCCAGCTCCCACCATCGGAGGCTATTTGTGACCGGGCTGGTCAGGAGGCAGGTCACATGGATCTGTGACGCCGCAGTGGATGGAGTAAGGATTACACCTGTGAAGCATTATGTTTCTCTCCTTTTCTTCTCCTTGTGCTGTGTCAGCTACAGTAAGACACAGCTTATCACACAAGTGTTGTCCTCCTCAGAGAATGTGTTGATTCAGGTTCTGTCCTCATTAAGCAACATCACACTGACCCAGACAAATTCGCTCTTTTTTTCGCCTATTTTGTATCTTAGTACTAGGAAGTATTTTAGAGTTTTTGAAAATGTCTTTTGACTGGTTGTAAAAATATACGGATTTTCGGTTCGGATTTATATATTGGCAAAGAATATTATTATTCTCAGGTGACAGAGTGGGGACCAGGATTATGTAACAGAGAAGCAATGGGTGCCAAACTCGCTTTGTGATATAAGCACCTATGTGGAAATGTGATAACACATAGCGACCAAGATTGTGATGTGATGTTCATACTTAAGAGACGGTTAATAATTATTGAAATGTTCCCTTCCTGCACCAGAAAGAGTGCATTGAGGGAGAGAAGCATTGATATATGTTTGTTGTAACTGTCTGCAACTCCTGTTACCTGTTACCACGGGGCCGATGAACAAGCACACACAGCCATCCTGTATACATTATGGACACCACCTGCAGCTGGGGGTTGAGTGACAGCTGCCCCCTATTAAGGCATTGCCCCCCCCCCCCCCCTAGGCTGTATAGGGTGTCTGATTGGCTGGCTGTGTGAGCCCAGTCACCTGCATTCCTTATACCTGACACACAGATCCCACTCTAGGCACTCTTGGCTAGACACTCTAGCAGGAGACTTTCTACACTCAAACGAGCCACATCCATTCAAAAGACACTGGGCTGGGTGCAACAACCATTGGACTCAGGTTCAATGGGCTGTAGGCACTGATTCTAATATACACCAGCAATAGTCATGAGGATCTGTGTGGGCAGTTGGTAAGGAGTGAGGGTGATAGGTCGCCAGTAGGTGAACAGGGGTTGATGCCAATAAAGCACAACCTCTTCACTGTCAATCTTGCGCGACTTGTCTTCCTTTATTTCTTATGAGTTGTTGATAGTAATGCCAGGTGGGAACTGACAGACAAATGTCAGAACACACTTGTGGAGACTAGTAATGTTTGGGGTTCAGACGGCTGAGTCCCGACATATTACATGGTGTTAACTGCTGAAGTCATTTAACAATTCTCAGCTCAAATCTTCCTCTATTACTTCCCGAGTCCACCCACTCCCCTTTTTTTCTCTTGAAGATTTATACTGTTCATCATGGATAAGTCTGAATAGACTTGTTTTCACCATTAGACAGTTGGTCGATAGAAAGCCCGAGCCTACACTTGTACCGACCCAAGGGATTTTTAACCTCCCACACAACATAGACATGGTATGAGAGCAACCGGCCTTTGATGACGCTGTAAGTTATACACAGCGGTGGAAATCCAAATTGGCAGAGGTGGGGGGGGGGGGGGCATAGGGAATCGAACCACTGACCTAGAAAAAAGTCAGACACTCTAACCACCCTGCCACAGAGAACACCACGTCCCCTCATCCAGTACTTTAGTCTATTTAGTGTTTCCCCCTAGGGGAACTCCATATATGGTTGAAATTGTTCATTTCTATTTATAAACCAGCTGCTACTGACTGGGCTGAGGTTCGAAACCTCAAGGCCCAAACCCCTGATGGGGGATGTGGGGTCGCTCATCACATATTTAGCAACTATTTAGTAATTTGGCGAAGTAGAGGTGAAATATATTATAATATACTTGAATAGGCTTGTAAGATCAGCAGCAGTGACATGTTCTATTAAATGGAATATTCTTTCAAAAGTATAAATCAACTTCTACTGGTGATACCTGCATAACTACTGCCAAGGTTCAAAGGCTAAAATAGCACCAGGCGGGATGGCCGAATGAGTTACATCGTGGGCTCGTGGGTTCGAACCCTGGTCGAGTCAAGCCAATGACTTAACAATTTATACTTGTTGTTTCCTAGCCCGGCGCTCGGCATTATTAGGATAGGGCAATGACTTGTTGGCTCAGTCTGAGGATAATGTGACTGAGTGGGGTATTATGTCATGGTGCTGGTGGACTGATCTCCACTATAAAGTCGCCATGAGTGCGCACTGTCACAAGTTGGTACCCGTCTTGATATGACCTTATATGCTGTTAGGACATAAAACAACAACAAACAAACACTCAAAGGCTAAATAAAGCTTGGTGACACTGCTCAATTCAAATCTTTCTCATGTTGACCCCTGACACGCCTTACCCCCATCCTCCTTCGCTCGCTATTCTCCACCATTCATTTGTCATTCCTTGTATTTAGCATTTTGCTACCTGAACTCTCAATCCTTAAATGAAAATTGTTTCCGATTTGAAACCAGCTTGTGCTGAAGATAATTGCTCAGCTTTGAGAGGAGTTAAAGTGATTAAACAATGCTCAACTACAAACCTACTCCCCCCCCCCCCCCCCAATTTGTCTCCACCCCCGTACACCGCTCCCATTCCCCAAAATAGACACAGCCTCTCCAACTACCACCCCCCCCCTCCCTTAATCTCCCCCGTTATTCTGGGCCCCCTCATATCCGCCCCATCCTCCAGTTGTCCAGCCCCACTACCCCCCACTCCACAATTCTGCCCCATCCTCACAGCCCCTCCATCGTTCAGTTTTGTAGCCCCGCACCCTCCCCCAACCTCTGCCCACCCTCCCACCACCCTCCCTCCACCTTCCCTCCACCCTCCTCCATCCTCCCTCGCTCCACCCTTCCCCACCCTCCCTCCACCCTCCCCAACCCTCCCCCATCCTCTTCAACCCTCCCCCACCCATCCCACACGGTCCCCCATCCTCCTTCCACCCTCTCCCCAACCCTCGCTCACCCTCCTCCACCCATCCCCTACCCTCCCCCCTCCCCCTCCACCCTCCCCCCCCCCCCAACCCTCTCCCCACTCTCACTCCACCCTCCATCACCCTCCCCTCACCACTTCTCTCCTCATCGCTCTGCACCACCTCGTGACGTCACTGCCCCACCGCGCGAGACGGGGCTCGACCCCCCACCGTGGACAAGAATCGGCGATTCGAGTTCTTGTCAGGCTGTTACGGTCGGCAGCGCCGCGATGCGGGTATCATTGTCACTACTCTCCTCCTCCCTGTTATGTATTGTACCCGGCTGGGGCGCCGGGCACCAGCGAGCGCTGCGAGGTACCAGTGTAGCAGCGGTTGAGATAAATAAAGCATTGAGTAACTAGACGTCGATACGTGCAGTTGTGTTACACTCATTCCATCACATGGTGTCAGAGGCGGAACCTTTGGCGGGCATGTCGTTACCAGGATTGAAGCCTCCCGGGCCGTTGAGCTTGGAGGACAACTTGTCTGCAAATTGGAAGACGTGGATTCACGCTTTCAACATATACGCTACCGCTGCAGGAGTACAGAGCCGAAGTGAAAAGGTTCAATGTTGCGTGTTCCTGCACATGGCCGGTGCAGAGGCACAAAAAGTGCATCAGGCTATGAGATTCGCCGCGGGAGACGTTGACAAACTTCGGCCGTTGAAGGAAGCATTCAGAGAATACTGCGAGGGTAAAACGAACATTACCGTGACTCGTTACAAGTTCAATACCTTCAACCAAGGCCAGGAAAGCATGGACACGTATGTGCGGGAGCTGAGACATCGCGTAGGTCAGTGTGAGTACGGCGAGTTGGAAGAATCGTTGTTATGTGACAGGCTCGTCAGTGGCATAAAGTGTGACAAACTAAGAGATCGGTTGCTCCAGACGCCTAAACTGACTTTGAGAGGATGTGAGGAGATGTGTCGCATGAGTGAACATCATACTAAACAGCTCTCCAGTGGTACCGTCGAGTGTGCTTTGGATTCGTTACGGCAGCGGGAGCCGGGCCGACCGGCGGCACGGGCGGCGTCAACACAGCGGCCGAGAGACGGACGGCCGGCAGCAGGTGCCAGCCGTGAGTACCGAGGAAAGCCTGGCGTCGCTCAGGTCAAGTGTAGCTGGTGTGGATATGCGCATCGGCGGGACCGTGAGGCATGCCCCGCCAAAGGCAAGGCGTGCGACGTGTGCAGTAAAATTGGACATTTTGCAAAAGTGTGTCGGAGCAAAATGACATCAGTAAATGAGATTGCGCTTGACGACGATGAGGGCTGGGATGACGAGCAGGCCGAGACCGAAACCGATTTGTTTGTGGGAGCAGTATCAACAGATCGGGAGGGCGACGCCGAGTTGTGGTATGCAACCATACCTGTGGATGGGTTTGAAGTGCAGTTCAAACTTGACACAGGGTCCGAGGCCAACATCATTCCAGTAGGAATATTCAAGCGGATGAAATCTGCGGAGATGTCGAAATCGCAGTGCCGGTTGGTGACGTATTCGGGGCAGCGGATTAAAGCCACTGGGTGAGACGAATCTTCAAGTGCGTGGCCAGTGGCTACGTTTCCAGATCACGGACACGGGATGTCCGATTCTGGGAAAGGACGCTTGCGTACGGATGCGCATACTGTCCCGCATTGATAGTGTGCAGAAGGAGGCGACCGACAACAAGTGCGACAGTGCCCACAGGCAAGCTACGGACATGGTAACTAAATTTCATGATGTATTTAGTGGTTTGGGCACTATTAAAGTGGAGGCAAAAATTCATGTAGATGACACTGTGCCGCCAGTAGTGGATCCTCCCAGACGAGTGCCTCATGCTATTGAGGATAAAGTACGAAGCGAACTTGATAGAATGCTTGAGCTAGGTGTGATCGTTGAGGAGACTGAGCCAACCCCATGGGTGAATTCGATTACGATAGTAAAAAAGAATGATAAAATCCGCATTTGTTTAGATCCAACTAAACTTAACAAAGCTATTAAGGGGGGCCATATCCTACTAGAACGATTGAGGAGGTCGTTGCCAAGCTAGACGGTGCTAAGTATTTTTCGGTGGTAGACGCGAAAAGTGGATATTGGCAAATTCAGCTCGATACTGACAGTTCAAAGTTGTGTACGTTCAACACGCCGTGGGGCCGTTTTCGGTACACTAGGTTGCCGTTCGGGATAAAAACCGCCGGCGACATATTCATATACGAGATGAACAGAATTCTGCATGACTTAAAGGGCGTCAATGTAATAACTGATGATATTCTTGTATATGGTAACTCACTGCATGAACATAATGAAAATTTGAAAGCAGTTCTCGAGCGGGCGAGAAAAGTAAATTTGCGCTTAAACCCAGCTAAATCGAATATATGTAAGCGGAGTGTTGAATATGTAGGTCATGTAATTTCTGAACACGGTATTACGCCTAACAAGGAAAGAGTACAAGCCATTACTGACATGCCCACACCCACAGATAAGCAATCCGTTCAACGGTTTCTCGGAATGATAGCATATGTCGCAAAATTTCTTCCCAATCTGGCGGAAATCACTAAACCCTTACGCGTATTAACTAACAAAGAGACCGCTTGGCACTGGGAAGCCGAGCAAGTAAAGGCATTTGAAATGTTAAAAAGAATGATAACACGGGCTCCCGTTCTCCGTTTCTATGATGTGAACAAAGTAATCACTCTACAAGTAGATGCGTCCAAGTCGGGACTCGGCGCAGCTTTGATGCAGGAAGGGCATCCGATTGCCATGGCTTCTAAGGCTCTGGATGCTACACAAAGTAGCTATGCTGTGATTGAGAAAGAGCTTTTGGCCATATGTTTTGGGTGCACTAAATTTCACAATTACATTTTTGGCAAGAAAGTACGCATTGAAACGGATCATAAGCCCTTGGTATCAATTGTAGATAAGCCTCTCCATCAATTGTCGGCCCGTATGCAACGCATGCGGATGCGTCTGCAAAACTATGATCTAGAGTTGGTACATATCAAAGGATGTAATATGTTCGTTGCAGACGCCCTCTCCCGAGACCACAGCACCAAGACCGGACCCGGCGACCTGTTTGACAACGAGATAAGCGTGGCAGCGATAGGGGTCGTGCAGGGGTGTATGCAGCAGATCAGATCTGAAACGGGACGGGATACTGAGTTGATTGGGGTGGCCGACATGGTTGACAATGGGTGGCCGGAAGATAAACATAAAGTGCCAGCCGTAGCACTACCATACCACACATTCCGGCACGAAATTACAAGGCAAGGGGATGTGTTGCTGAAAGGTAGTCGTATAATCATACCAAAGCAAGTGCGAAAATCAGTGCTTGACAAGCTACACGAGACCCATCAGGGTATCATGAAAAGTAAAACATTAGCGAGAGAACATGTGTTTTGGCCAGGGATGCAGACTCAGTTGGAAGATTTGATTCAGAGGTGTAGTTTATGCCAGCAGTATAGAAACAGGCAACATAAGGAACCATTGCAACCCCATGACATACCATGCATTCCATATAACAAGGTAGGAGCTGATTTATTTCAGTTAGGGGACCAGCATTACTTAATATTGGTTGACTATTTTTCCAAATATCCGGAAGTAGTAGAGTTGCAAACTACCACTAGCAAGGCAGTTATAGGCATGATGAAACAGGTGTTTGGCAGACACGGTATTCCAGCGGTAGTGGTTTCTGATAATGGACCACAGTTGCAAGCGTAGAATATAGGGAATTTGCAGCTGAATATGATTTTCAGGTTGTATTTTCCAGCCCGCATTATCCACAAAGCAATGGTCAAGCGGAGCGACACATCCAGACAGTCAAAACTATGATGAAAAAGGCCAGAAAAGAATCAAAAGATTACAATCTAGCATTGCTCAACTTCCGGAACACTCCGGTAATAGGCTTGGATGCCTCACCGGCTCAATTATTAATGAGTCGGAAACTTAGATCGAAACTACCAATATTGAGCACACATCTAAAAGCCAAGACAGTAACTATAAGACACAGGCAAATACAGAAAGTACAAGCTACCCAGAAGGGATTCTATGACCGACACGCAGGACGACCGTACAGACAACTACAGGCAGGGGAGCAGGTACAATACCTGACACACAAGGGAGATTGGGCACCTGGGGTTGTCGTAAAAGAGAAGGGGAAAGACTCAGGTAGCTATGGGATATTGAATAGCAAAGGACTCACAGTAAAAAGAAATAGAAAACACATTTTTACGACACGTGGGAACGTGAGTCCGATTCGTCAGGGTATCAACACGCCTGTGCCACAGTCTGATAGCGGTAATGGAAAAACCAAAACACAGTCCACGCCTTATCGCACTCGGCGTGGAAGAGAGATTAGGCCGGTGGAAAGGCTAGGCTATCGCTAGTGGAATTAAAGTTTGACATACTTATCAGCAAGCTGTCGGGTTTAAGACCAATTAAAAGGCTGAGAAACAAATTGAAGGAGTAGGGTAAGTTCTGTAGTCAGATAAGTTAATCAGTAGTATGTGGAACCGGTCCAGATAAGGGCAGTGCCGAACTGGGAACTCGGGGTGAAGTCTATTCTGAGAGAATACATCTGTTGTCTCAGAAATTGTTTGACGGTATGTGCATGCGGGAATGAAAACCCACCCGAGTGCCTGATAAAAGCTGCCCATTGACTATTTGTGCAAGTTATAAACTGACACATATATGTATATTGCATTGTGTTTTTTTTGTTTTGTGTTTTGTGTATCGGTATACTCAAACTGTAGTTTTTTTTTCTCGTTTTTTTTTCACACAAAGAGGAGATAAGAGTGTGTATGTGTGATTTGACGCAATGGACAAAAGGCGGTTTTGAGAACTGCGCGTCAACATAGTCCAAGGACGAGTATGGTAAATACAAAGGACTCATTGGGTGATTATCACCGTGTTAAACCGTACATGCCATTTGTGTTTATTCCAGCTCCATCTTATATTGTTTATAAAAGGAAACACTAGGACTGAACTCTGAGGCACGAGGGTTAAAATCCTAGCGGTGCGAGGCGGACGCATTGGGTGATTGTCACCGTGTTAAACCATACATGCCATTTGTGTTTATTCAAGTTCATCTTATATTGTTTATATAAAGGGAGATGTTATGTATTGTACCCGGCTGGGGCGCCGGGCACCAGCGAGCGCTGCGAGGTACCAGTGTAGCAGCGGTTGAGATAAATAAAGCATTGAGTAACTAGACGTCGATACGTGCAGTTGTGTTACACTCATTCCATCACACTCCCCATCCCTCCGTCCCTCCCTCACTCACCCTTCAACTCAATCCCGGCCTCTCCTCTAATTCCACCCCCATCATACCTCCACCTCCCCTCTCCCTCCACCCTGTCCTACTACCATCTCCACTCTCTCTTTTCCCCTTTCTCTCTATCTCCATCCTACCACCATCTCCACTCTCTCTTTTCCTCTTTCTCTCTATCTCCATCCTACTACCATCTCCACTCTCTCTTTTCCCCTTTCTCTCTATCTCCATCCTACAACCACCTCCACTCTCTCTTTTCCCCTTTCTCTCTATCTCCATCCTACCACCATCTCCACTCTCTCTTTTCCTCTTTCTCTCTATCTCCATCCTACCACCCCCTCCACTCTCTCTTTTCCCCTTTCTCTCTATCTCCATCCTACCACCACCTCCCTTCTCTCCTTTCCACCCCTCTCCATTTCCCTTCCACACCCGCCTCCCCTCTGCCCTCTCCCGTCTCCATCCATCTCCCTCCTACCACCGCCTCCCCACCGCCTCCCCTCTCCCCACTCCTTCCATCTCCCCTACCATCACTTCCCCTCCCATCTCCCACTACCTCCGTCCTATCACCGCCTCTCACCCCTCTCCCTCCACATCCCTCCTACTACCACCTGCCCTCTCCTTCTCTCTCCATCTCCCTCCTCCCACAATCTCCCCTCTCTCCTCTCCCCTCTCTCTCCACCACTCTTTTACCACCACGTCCCATCTTCTCTCTCCGACCTGACACCGCATTCTTTTCTCCTCTCCCTCAAAATGTTGGAAACCTCTATCTGCCCCTCCGAGGTTTTTTAAATGTTTAGTTCCCACTTGTTGGTGTTGATTCGTTAACACTACTGCCAGTGCCACCTGGCTCCTCAAGCCCTCTCACCAAGACCTATGATCCCCTCCCCCCACCCCCACCTCACCTTACCCCCACCCCCACATCTACCTCACCCCCACCCACTCCAACACCCCACCCTCAACTCACCCCCACCCCAACCACACCCCCTTCAACTCACCCACACCATGACTTCTACCTCACCCCCAACTCCACCCCCACCTCACCCGCACCACAACCTCACCCCTACCCCAACCTCTACCTCACTCCCCACCCCACGCCTTTCAAATCACCCACACCCTCACCCCTCACCCACCTCCACCTCCAACTCACCCCCACACCACCCTCACCTCACCCCCACCCCAACCTCTACCTCACCCCCACCCCCACCTCTACCTCAGCCCCACCTCTACCTCACCCCAACCTTCAACTGACCCACACCCCCACCCTCACCCCTCACCCACCCCCATCCCCACCCCACCCCCAACTCACCCACCCCACCTCCACCCCATCCCACCTCATCCCCTCCACCTCACCCACCCCACCACACACCCCTCTCCTCATAGGCCGTTCCTTATCTAACTCAAACACGCGGGGAACCAGCTTCACTAATCTAACCCGGAAGTGGATGCAGCTAGTTCCGATGCGTCCCGCACGGTGGCGTCACAGGAGTGATGGCTGATATGGTAATGTGCCAACCATGTTAGTTCCTACTTGGGAAGGCAGGTACTGGTTCATCAATAGTCCATCGACCACACTCCTCGCCAACATTATTCTGATGACCCTTGGTTGGTTTATTCATGAATCATGTCATCACCCACCGTCCTGATATGACCTTAGATGTTGCTAGGACGTAAAACAACAACAAACAAACAAACTGTCATCACCCTATTCCTTCCTCCACCCACTAAACCACACAAGTAATCACAATAAGCACTTATATAATATACAAACATGAGAAGGTAGCGGAGTGTTTGGGATCATGCGCGAAGATTGTCGGGTTTGTTTTTCTCCTCCTAAATCTAGTTTATTTATTGAATAATTTCTTGTATCAGTGCCAGAGCAATGGTCTTCCAGCAGTAAAATTGCTTCATACATAAATGAAGCAAACAGTTGCAATAGCAAACTGCATGCAATAGCAGTTCGATAACAGAAGTATTATACTTGTGATGAATATGTGTCATGCAATGCTTGGTTCCAGTATTTTCATGTTTCGCCCATTTTTGTTCCCCCCCCCTACCTTTTTTCCTTCCCTTTTTTCCTTTTCTTTCTCTCCTCCTTTCTTTCTTTCACTATATATGTATTTCTTCTTCTTAATACACAGATACATATAGAGTAAATATGTAATTTAGTGGACATAATCACAAGAAATACGCTGGTATCTAGTAAGCAGGTACCCCAATTTGCCCATGAATGTAATTTATTGTACACTGACGGGGAAGAAGTTATGATAAAAACAGTAGGATAGCTAAGTGATGTTGAATTAATTAATTAATTATCTTTATGGAAAGACACTGGTGCATCACTTCAGATATCATTCAGATATCATTTGGCATGGTAGCTGAGAGCTCATCCTCATGAATTGCTTACTATGTACCAGCCAAAAACCAGCCACAAGGGATTGTGAGCCGCGATGTGATGAATGATTCTGAATGGAACAAACACATCAGTGTTGTGCCACTGAAACAGCCTCCTGTGGAGAAGGGTTGCGAAGGCGGGGTTAAGTCAACAAAAAATGGGCCCGAGTCTGTCCAGTTGGTCCCGTCTCAATCCATCATCACACATTACTGCACACATTTTAGCGACTGGTTTGTTGCTGGTGCATGTGATCTCTCATAGATGAGGTCCTTAGAACCGAACCTAAAGATAAGCATGATAGCGTGTTCTCATGAAGATAATCATAATACCCGATGATTGCCTTGGGGTCTCGTTAAGTGAAGCAGGTGGCAGTACCAGGTCAGCAGCGTGCGGCCAACATAAGCGCTTGAGGCTTCGCTGACGGCTTCTTTGTTATTTTAGCGGGGAGTGTCTTCATGAGTCGGGGATTGGGGAAAAGATTAGATAACAGGCGGACAGTGGATATCATTGAGAGGCTGGGACTGGCAAGGCGCAGCCGATATAATGGAGGAGGGGTTTTATGCACTGGACCAGCGGGAATCCATCTAAGTAGGCTACTCCGGAAGCAATAGATCACTGCAACAGCACTGACCAAGATCCCTGGCAACAGGAGTGGGCCATCGGGGCAGCAGAATGAGACACCAGGACAGCAGTTATGAGACACTGGGGCAGCAGTTATGAGACACTGGGGCAGCAGTATGAGACACCAGGACAGCAGTTATGAGACACTGGGGCAGCAGTATGAGACACCAGGACAGCAGTTATGAGACACTGGGGCAGCAGTTATGAGACACTGGGGCAGCAGTGTGAGACACCAGGACAGCAGCTATGAAACACTGGGGCAGCAGTATGAGACACCAGGACAGCAGCTATGAGACACTGGGGCAGCAGTTATGAGACACTGGGGCAGCAGTTATGAGACACTGGGGAAGCAGTTATGAGACACTGGGGCAGCAGTATGAGACACCAGGGCAGCAGTTATGAGACACTGGGGCAGTAGTATGAGACACCAGGGCAGCAGTTATGAGACACTGGGGCAGCAGTATGAGACACCAGGCCAGCAGTTATGAGACACTGGGGTAGCAGTTATGAGACACTAGGGCAGCAGTTATGAGACACTGGGGAAGCAGTTATGAGGCACTAGGGTAGCAGTTATGATACACTGGATAGCAGTTATGAGGTCATGGGGTAGCAGTTATATGTCACCATGGTAGCAGTTATGAGACAATGGGGCAGCAGTTATGAGACACTGGAGCAGCAGTTTTGAGACATTGAGGCAGCAGTTATGATGTACTAGGGTAGCAGTTATGAGTCACTGGGCAGCAGTTTTGAGGCACTAGAGTAGCAGTTATGATACACTGGGGCAGCAGTTATGAGACACTGGGGCAGCAGGTATGAGGCACTAGGGTAGCAGTTATGAGACACTGGGGCAGCAGCTATGATACACCAGGGCAGCAGGTATGAGACACTGGGGCAGCAGTCTTGAGGCACTAGAGCAGCAGTTATGAGGCGCTGTGGCAGCAGTTATGAGACACTGTGCAGCAGTCATGATGCACAAGGGTAGCAGTTATGAGACACTGAGGCAGCAGTTATGAGACACTGTGGCAGCAGTTATGAGGCAGTAGGGTAGCAGTTATGAGACACTAGGGCAGCAGTTATGAGGAAGTAGGGTAACAGTTATGAGACACTGGGCAGCACTTATGAGACACTGGGGCAGCAGTTATGAGGCACTAGCGTAGCAGATATGATACACTGGGTAGCAGTTATGAGGCAGTAGGGTGGCATTTATGAGACACTGGGGCAGCAGCTATGAGGCACCAAGGTAGCAGTTATGAGACACTGGGGCAGCAGTTATGAGGCACTAGGGTGGCATTTATGAGACACTGGGGCAGAAGTTATGAGACACCAGGACAGCAGTTATGAGACACTGGGGCAGCAGTTATGAGACACTAGGGTAGCAGTTATGAGACACTGGGACAGCAGTTTTGAGGCACTAGGGGAGCAGTTATGAGACACTGGGACAGAAGTTATGAGACACCAGGACAGCAGTTATGAGACACTGGGGCAGGAGTTATGAGGCACTAGGGTAGCAGTTATGAGACACTGGGACAGCAGTTTTGAGGCACTAGGGGAGCAGTTATGAGACACTGGGACAGCAGTTTTGAGGCACTAGGGCAGCAGTTATGAGACACTGGGGCAGCAGTTATGAAGCGCCAGGGAATCAGTTTAGTGAGAGTGAGGGCGGCACAGTAAAATCACCATGAGTGCACACTGTCACAAGTTGGTACCAATCCTGATATGACCTTAGATGTTGCTAGGACATAAAACAATGACTAAGAAATGAACCCTTGGGTTGGTGCTGACAGATTGAACTATGCACATTTCAGCTTTTCTCCGTTGCGGTCCAGGTTCAACATATTAGTACCGTATATCTCTGCTTTGGCAGCCAATATCCATAACGGAGTTTCCACCATCTCGTCTCCATATGCAGCTAGTGCTGGATTGGCTGGCTGGGCAGTTGCAAAACTCACACAACTCACCCGACTTGATATGCAGACGGCTTTCTGAACGTGCAGCCAATTCGCAGAGTGTTCAGTGGCAGGCGCTTTTCGTTAAATTGAATCTACCACCAGACAGGATGACCGACTCGGTAAGACTAAGAGCGAGCACTGGCTGGTTTCTCTTGCAGGAGATTATGGTATTCCAACCCCGACCGAATCCAACCAACGGCTTACCAAATTTATACTTGTCGCTAGCTAACCTAGCGCTTGGTATTAATAGCATAGGGCAATGACAGTTTTGCACAATATCGGGATAATTGGGCAGAGTGGGATATTGGGTCATGTTGCCATCTGCCAAGTCTTCCAGTGGGGAAGCACTATGAAGTTGCCATCAGTGTGCACTGTCAAAAGAGTTTACCCGCTCTGATATTACCATAGATGCTGCTAGGACGTAAAGCACCAACAAATATACAGCTCCATAGGCTCAATGCAAATGTAGTGGTGTGCACTGACCTCTCAGGCAAGGAGCCACATAGACAGGTAGGCATGGGTAGTGTGTTGAGATCAGGAAGACTAGGTGGTGTAATGGTTAGCACACTGGCCCGGAATGCAAAGAGATGTGGGTTCGAGTCCAGCTCTAGGCGCAATATTATCCATTTTCATCACCCCCATGACCTGGTGGTAGCCTCATTGTGGGTAAGAGACATTATGTGTGTAATAAAGTGTGGAACAAAGGAGATGCTGTTTGACATGTGAAGTGATTTGATGTACCTCATTCTCATTATTTATTGCCTAATGTGCACTTGAATTTCAGAATGTACTGTCATAGGTTATGCATAGGTTGGGCATATGTTATATACGCTTTTCATAGGTCGTCAGAGGTCGGCTAAGGTCGAGCCACCAAACATTTTTTGTGCATGTTCAAATTTTTTTAAACCTGTGCCGGCGTGTGGCTAATAGGTTTCTCATAAGCTAGACGTATGCTAGACGTATGCTGGCATAAGTTACGCATAGGTTAGGGGTAGGTCAGCATAGGTTAGCTGTGCATTGAACCAGCGTCCTCCGCGTATCTCTGGCAAACATAGTGTACGCCTAGCGTCCAGGTAAAGGGGCTGTTACACTATGATGTATAGCGTTAGTGTATGCTGTCGTATGTGCTTTTCGACTAACGCGTTGGCATACGCCCTCATAGGGTACGCATAGGTTGGGCATAGGTCGTATACAATTTTCATAGGTCGTCATAGGTCAGTGTAGGTCGAGCCGCCAACAATTGTTTGTGCATGGTCAAAATGTTAAACCACTGCTGGCATGTGTCTCATATGCTAGATGTACGCTAGACGTACACCAGCATAGGTTACGCATATGCTGGCCACAGGTCGGTGTAGGTTACTCATAGGCTAGACCTGTCACCTGTAACCATCAACAAACGTCCCAGTATGCCGTGTCACACGCTTTGCATACGCCATCATAGGTTAGGCATAGGTTAGGCATAGACTACGCGTACACTTTATACATCGCTGGGACCTCCCACAGTGCAAAAATGTCACCGTATCTCGACCTATTCATTATTTTGCCACGTTACGCATACGCAGCATAGGCTGACTCATTATAAGGGATTAGACATAATAGGAGCCTCATTATATGGGATGAGTAGTTTAGCACGATTCATTATATGGGATGAGTAGTATAGGGTGACTCATTATAAGGGATAAGTAGGATATGATGACTCAATTTAAGGAATGAGTAGCATAGGACGCTAGATAAATGATTCACCCGGTACTTGTAGTACACGGGTGAACGACAACATAGTGTAAATACAGGCGAAAATAGGTTTAGTATGGAACATGACCTAGAAACTGTGGCTCCAGTATCAAATGGCTACCCATATAGGCACAGAGTTGGTGAAATGGGCGAGAATGCAAAAAGACAAGATGGTGGCCGCAGAACGCCGTCGATTTCACTTTTAAATCTTATTAAACTAGATATTATATTATATTTTTCAACTCAAAGGTAGCGGGCTATCAATAAGACATATGTAAAGAATAATTGTTGCTTCTTAGATTGTGAAATTAGGCTCTCAATTCTTTGACCCGCATTTTCGACAGCTTTTACATAGGGTTTGCACCCCTACTGCAGCAGTACGGGGTGAATCTTGTATCTAAGGACGCTCATGACCGCCTCACCATTTGGATGCTATACACATGCCATGCTGGCCTTTTGCTCTCACTGCTGTTGACATCAGGCTTAGCACACTGAGATAAATACTGAGAGCCTAAGGCATTGCCAAAACCTTATCGGTAATTAATTATGTTTATCTAGCATTTGTCCAAACATGTGATGCATGTACTTATTTAAGATGTAGTCTGCACACCATACTGCCTACCTATGTACTATAGGTAGAACTACATGTATTGGTCTCAAAAAGAAATTGGTTGTTGTACTAAAAAATCAATGTCATATAGAAGTTTAGCTTTGGAACCCCTCAATGACCTTTACCCGATATGTTGTCATTGGATAGCATTTGACTATACTGCAACACAATCCAACGCCAATGAAGTGATGAATTATTAGTTCATTGTCATTTTTCAATACTACATATAAATGAACATGTTATAATATAGATCAATCTGCTGAGAAAATAACTCATAGTGTGGTGGAGAAGATTAAATGTAATATGTGATGCAAAATCTACAATTCTATAAACGCAGTTAATACAAGCAAAAGTAGCGTAGCTAATCTTCCCAGAACCAGATCCTATCGCCCCATAAGCCACTGTATAGGAAGTAGCCTCTACAAACTCGTGGGGAATTGTGCTCACAACTTGACCATATAATCACTCGAGGAGTTGCATGTTGCACATTGTACTCGCCAGGGGTCATATGTTGCACATTGTACTCACCAGTGGTCGCATGTTGCACATTGTACTCATCAGGTGTCACATGTTTCACATTGTACTCACCAGGGGTCGCATATTGCACATTGTACTCACCAGGGGTTGCACATTGCAGATTGTACTCATCAGGTGTCACATGTTTCACATTGTACTCACCAGGAGTCTCATGTTGCACATTATACTCACCAGGTGTCACATCTTGCACATTGTACTCACCAGGGGTCGTATATTGCACATTGTACTCATCAGGGGTCGCATATTGCACATTGTATTCACTGGGGGTCGCATGTTGCACATTGTACTCGCCAGGAGTCACGTGTTGCACATTGTACTCACCAGGGGTCGCGTGTTGCACATTGTACTCACCAGGGGTCGTATATTGCACATTGTACTCATCAGGGGTCGCATATTGCACATTGTATTCACTGGGTTTCGCATGTTGCACATTGTACTCGCCAGGAGTCACGTGTTGCACATTGTACTCACCAGGGGTCGCGTGTTGCACATTGTACTCACCAGGGGTCACATGTTGTACACTGTACTCATCAGGAGTCACATGTTGCACATTATACTCATCAGGAGTCGCATGTTGCACATTGTACTCATCAGGTGTCGCATGTTGCACACTGTACTCACTAGGAGTCGCATGTTGCACTTTATTCTCACTAGGAGTCACACATTGCACTTTCTACTCACCAGGAGTCGCATGTTGCACATTGTACTCACGAGGAGTCACATCTTGCACATACTACATACCAGGAGGTTGCCTGGTTAAGGCCCTGTCACACTACGACGTAACGACGTCAACATAGGGAGAACGTGAAGAACGTTGAACTTCTCGGCATAGTATGCAAATTTGGGCACAAGTTGAACGTGGATGCAGCGTAGTGGACGAGAGCGTAACGTCGGTAAAGCATTGTGATACCGTCATTCAACGAGAGAGGACAACATCATTACGCTCACGGAACGTTATGAACGTTATTCCATTGCCAGAAGAATGTTACGTGACGTTACATACGTCATGAGACGTTGAACGTATGTTGAATGCACGTTCTCCTGACGTTCTCCTGACGTTCTCCTGATGTTCTCCTGATGTTCTCCTGATGTTCTCCTGACGTTCTCCTGACATTCCCATTACGCCGTGTGGCCATTTCCACCCGGTTTAATGTGGGTCAACGTAGTGGAACGTAGTTGAACATAGTGAGCAGCGTTTGCCTGACGTCCGTTTAACGTCATTGACGTTCGCTGAACGTGAACAGAATGTACGGCGAACGTAACCCTTATGTTCGAGCTACGTCGAAAGTTTTGAACATGTCCAAAACCTTGACGTAACTCAATGTAACACGACGTAATATGATGTAGCTCGACGTCAGTCTAACGTCATTCTGACGTCATCATAACGTAATCCAACGTACGTCAACGTAATGACGAAAAATCACCACGTTAGGCTCACGTTCGCTCGTTATGTCGTAGTGTGACAGGGGTATAAATTACGCCCCCAATAGCCGATGTCTATTTTTTGTGCTGGGGGGGGGGGGGGGTCATTAAACAAACAGACAAAAGCTCAATTACAACACACTAATGTTGCAGGTAGAAGCTCACTGTGCAGCATGCTCTGTGAAAAGGTCTTATAGATGATATCCACCACCAACCTTCCCTCTGGTGGCAGTGTGGAGAACTAATGTTGTGGGTAGAAGTTCACTGTGCAGTATGCTATGTGAAAAGGTCCTATATGTGATATCCACCACCAACCTTCCCTCTGGTGGCAGTGGTGAGAACTAATGTTGTGCAGCGCTCTCTGTGCAAATGGTATTATAAAGGATCCTGACCGTCAATCTGCCATCTGGTGGTAGTGGCAGGAACTAACGATGTGGATGGCAGTTTACTTACTTACTTGCACACCACTCCACTGCCCTGTGGTAATCCCATTATAGTGGATTTCCACCACCTCCACGTACCCTCTGGTGCACACCGAAGAACTAATGTTATGCACAGCAGTTCACTATGAAGCGTTGTCTTATAGAAGATTTCCAATGCCAGTCTGCCTCCTGACGGCAGTGGTAATAATCAGTATTCTGGTCGGCAACTCAATGCGCTGAAAATGTCTATTCATCACCCACTGGGCTAGCGGGACTTTTGCTTTATCGAATTATTTTTTCATGCGTTTATTTATCTGTTGAATGTCTTGCAATAAATAAGATCTGTGCTGGAAGATCTGCGGGGTCTAGGCGATCCATAGCTAGGGTCGATACAGCGGTATACCTTCTCTCCCCCTCTCTCTCTTTCTCTCTCTCCATCTCTCTCTTTCTCTCCCTCTCTCTCTCTCTCTCTGCACTCACACCGGCGTCTACACCTCCGTCTCGATGTGGTTTATTTATAGAAGGGGTCTATTTATAGAATTATTACAAGGCGGGACTGCCATTGTTCATTGGGTATCGTCTGGCTTACATCCATACAGCCATCCGGGCAACAGTTGGTGTGTCTGAAACAGTGAACGCGGGGTCGAATCTTCGCAATATGTGCTTTCCAGTCAAAATTCAAACTGTCGCATTATAACACAGTGCAGGCCTCCCTTGTGGAAGGTCAGGAGTTTGAATCCTGGCCGAGTCAAACTAATGACTTACAAAATTGATGCATGTTGCTATCTAGATACAAGATTCACCCCGTACTGCTGCAGTAGGGGTGCAAACCAACCCTATGTAAAAGCTGTCGAAAAAACGGGTTAATGAATTGAGAGCCTAATTTCACAATCTAAGAAGCAACATTTATTCTTTACATATATCTTATTGATAGCCCGCTATCTTTGAGTTGAAAAATATAATATAATATCTAGTTTAATAAGATTTAAAAGTGAAATCGACGGCGTTCTGCGGCTGCCATCTTGTCTTTTTGCATTCTCTCCCATTTCACAAAATATGTGCCGATATAAGTAGCCATTTGATACTGGAGCCACAGTTTCTAGTTCAGGTTCCATACTAAACCTATTTTCGCCCGTATTTACACTACGTTGTCATTCACCCATGTACTACAAGTACCAGGTGAATCTTTTATCTAGTTGCTATCTAGTCTTGCACTTGGCATTAGTAGGTTAGGGCAAGGACTGGTTAGCTTAGTATCAGAATTATGTGAGTGAGTGGGAATTGGGTCATGATGCCTGCAGCCTAGTCTCCCAGTGGGGCAGCACTATAAAGGTGTCATGAGTGTACACTGTCACAAGTCGGTACCTATCCTGATATGACATTAGCTGTTACCAAAGTGCAGGGGTAATCGTCTGCGATTAATGTGTGTACGAATGTATCTATTTCTTTTAAAGACTGGTCTCAAACTGATATCGCAGTTATTACTCTTACACAGGCCCCTTTTATGTTGTGGCCAATCATGTTGCGTGCTTCACATTTGAAATTCCTAAATCGATTGCGTATTCATCATTACACACCATTACATATCATTACAATATAATATATATATGTGTATTGGAGATATGTTATATCTTTTTGAAAAAAAGAAGAGAGAAAGCAAAGGAAGAAAGAAATGTTTAAAGACAATTCTAGAATCATCTTGTACATTTATTGATGCATGCTCACCAAGTGCATAATACATATGTTGAAGCGGAATTGTATGCAGTTACTATTACAACGAATAGTCAATTTATATTATGCTTCTATTATCGAAGAGGTTTTTCATGTGGTTATTATTGCAACTGATATTGTCATTTATGTACCAACAAACTGTAATGCACGGCCGGAAGACCAGTGCTCTGGCGCTGACAAAAGACATTATTCGCTGAATAAAAAACAGAAGCCTGGTCAATTTTTCTTAGATGTTTTAATTGATTCTTAAAAAGAGCTGCTGATTTGTTTAAACAAGAAATCGGCTGGGAGTGTCTCCAACTGAATGTTTTACTTCTTTAAAAAAATGTTTTAATGGATTCTTATTAGAGTGAAAGGCCGGCTGTGTGGTGTAGGTGTGGTGGGGTGTAGGGGTGTGGTGTGGGTGTGTGGTGGGGGGGTAGGTGTGTGGTGGTGTATAGGTGTGTGGTGGGGGTGTAGATGCGTGGTGAGGGTTTAGGGGTGTAGTGGGGTGTAGGTGTGTGGTGTGGGTGTAGGTGTGTGGTGTGGGTGTAGGTGTATGGTGGGGGTGTAGGTGTGTGGTGGGGGTGCAGGTGGGTGGTGAGGGTTTAGGTGTGTGGTATGTGTTTTGGTGGTGTAGGTGTGTGGTGGTGTAGGTGTGTGGTGGGGGTGTAAGTGTGTGGTGGGGGGTTTAGGTGTGTGGTTGGGGTGTCAGGGGTACCAACCAAAGCATTACAGAGACCGGCATGAGTCGCCATCTGGCGAGAGATTCATGCAAACTGAAAGGTCCCCATTGGATTGGTTGGTTGGTTGTTGGAGTTTGACATCCTGCCAACATCTAAGGTAATATCAGGACAGGTAAGGACTTGTGACAGTGCACACTCGTGGTGTCTTTATAAACCTGCCCCACTGTGAGACCAGGCCACCAGCACCATGACCTGATATCCCACTCAGTCACATTATCCTGACACTGAGCAAACCAGTCCTTGCCCTATCCTAATATTACCGAGCGCCTGTCAAAGAAGCGACAAGTATCTATTCTTAACTCATTGGTTTGACTCGACCAAAGGTTCGAATCCCACTATCTGCCAAAACGGGAGACGGACGCTAAACTCATAAGCCAATTGGACCAATTGCTCCCAATGGGATCCCCGCGCCCAAGGGGGGCACTACGGTTGGGTACTCTACTCTAATCTTGTAAAACAGACCTGGGCTGTGAATCTGGGGACCCTGCCAAAACTATTTCCCATTGGGCCTCGCAGCTACTAAGACCGGCCCTGATCACGTGGCACAGAGGAAAGGTCATCGCTGTGTGAAGGGGGCATGCGGCACTGTTCTAGTTTGTACTCCCATAATTAATTACAGAACACATATATATCACCACGCGAAAGTACATCAGACTATGTCTACCATGCTTGGGGGGAGTATCTTAACCATTGGACCATCTAGGCTCCCTGATGCTAACAAATCTGCTGCTACCCGCCTCTGACTGGCAAATAATGACGGTGACCTGTTAGTGAAGTGATTACCAAAATGCTATATATATATATCTATATATACTGTATATGTATACTGTATATATATATATATATATATGGTTACTTCGAGAACAAACAAGCCATAAGACAACATCGGGCTGAGCACTTTAATCGAGTCTCGAGCAAGAATCAAGTAAGTAGCCTTACCGAATTCAACACACTAAGCAGATAATTCGGGGAGAAGTGAATCGACCCATGGTGTAGTCAGTTCGTCCAGGCCCCGATGGTGGCGCCACAATCACCAGGTCCGCAACGAAACCCAGAACATCCCCCGTGGTCATTGAGAAAGCCATCGGTTATCCTCCGACTCACGGAACTGAGGAAGTCTGGGACACATCCACTCGAGTACCAAGGACTGCATGCAGAGATTCAAGGCCAGTTTGCAGACCACTTCTCCATATACACTGATCGTTCGAAAGAACAAAGCCGGGTAGCTGCTGCGGCAGTCTGCCGACGGGAAAAATTTGGTGTACGTTTGCCCGATCAGAGCTTGATTTTCACTGCAGAAGCCCGAGCACTCCTTCTCGCATTGGAGTGTATCGAGGTATCCAACCACACTAACTATGTTATATACAGTGATTCGTTCTCTTGCCTCCTGGCTGTTGCTGGACTGAAAATGAATCACCCTATTCTAGCAACAGTCATTTATAAAATGAACCAACTGACAACGGATGGGTATGACATCCACCTGTGCTGGGTGTTTGGCCATGCCGGCATACAAGGAAACGAATGAGCTGATCGGGCTGCGAAGAAGGCCCTGAACTGTGATCTTGAACCATGTCTGATCCCTCACTCTGATCTGAAACCACTAATAGCCACCCACATAAAATCCAAATGGCAACATGAGTGGGATGAAAACAATAATAAACTTAAATAAATTAAACCATCTGTGGGAAAGCCACCACAGACTCATGCGGGAGGTCGGCGGGACCAAGTGGTCCTTAGCCGCTGCCGTATTGGCCACTCGTGGCTTACACATGCTTTTCTGCTCAAGGGGGAACCTCCCCCTGAATGTATTGGGTGTCAGTCCCTGCTGACACTCAAACACATTTTACTAAGTTGCGTTGATTTTTTGGCCCTGCGGCAATAGTTCTACACTGCAGACAGTATGCATGACCTTTTTACTAAGGTAAAACAGGAAAACATTTTAGCCTTTTTGAGGGAAGCTGGACTGTACCACCTCATATAGTTTACTGAATAGATTCTATCAATTATTAATAAAACTTTTCTTTTTCTATCGGAATTTGTTTCCCTTGACCACAAATATATGATTGTGAGCTTTCTAATTTAATGAGTGTCTATTGGCACATAATTGATTGTCTGCTTTTACATGTAAAAGCGATGGTTTGAACAAAAAACTAACATTTCTCGCCGTGAATATGGCCTATGCTGCCGACACGGCTTAAAGCAATCAATCACCCGCACCGAATCAATGCCGCTTCTCCATAGGATCACCCCAATTCTACCAACATGCCACCACTGCTGGACCACCCGCGGAAATACTCTCTCTATTATTTATACTTGCATAGTTCATTATGAATCATATATAGCATCATATATATAACATGCTCACTTAGGAGAGAGGAGGGGGGTAAATAACAATATTAATATTAAGTCCCCAATACTAATTCTACAAATGCGATACTGCATCCGAACGTGAACAAAAAAATCATAAGGCATAGCTTAAAAGGGGGCGGGCCCCTTTACTTCTAATTATTTTGTAATTAATTAAATAAATAAATAAATAAGAACTTCCCTAAAGCCCCTCCTCTCCTCTGCCACACACAAACCTCAATGTAAAGCCTTAGCGTTATGTAAAGACTAAGGCTCAAATATGTGGCCATGTAGGCAGGCTATGGCGAAATCAATACAGACAAAGAGAAAGGAAGAGTATAAAGTGTAAAGAAGAAGAGAGAGTCGAGCCCTCTGGTTCATTATTTATATGGTTACATGGGTTCATTGTAGAGTATCAGAATAACCCCACCCCTTTCCCCCAATGGGAAACAAACATTCTTGGTCCTACCAATAGGGATCCAGCATTCATGGTCCCCATGGATTCCAGTGGTCTGCCCACCACCACAAGCTGTATGGCCCCATGGCCACCACCAACCTTGACCTTTGAGTGTGTCGATCCCTCGCCCAGCAGAGGGGGTAGGCCCTGAGTGCACTCACACCCAGACCTGACAGCACCACTATGTCTATTTACATCCCACTCAGGCACCACCAACCCATACATATATATGTGATATATAATTTATTACTATGAGTATAAAGGGGCGGAGCTCTATCCTATATCCTTCAGGATCCTTGCATTTAATGCGCCCTTTTTATTATAGCCCACAATATTTATTGTCATATTTGCTGCAGGCCGGTTCCCGCTGCGCTATCCTGGCACCACCACCATGTTGCCATAGGCCAGTCAGAGCTTGTTAGGCTCACATCGGCGCCAGTTTAAACTTTTCTGTGGTAGGGTGGTTATTGCTCAGCCAGATGGGCCTCAGCAAATAAACTAGGCTTCTACCACTTCTCGTCTTGTCTCTTATTCTCCTATGTTGTAGCCCAATTTATATATATATATAGATGTGCCTGGTCACATCCACCGATCACTCATAGAACATTTGCATTCCCCTCAATACCGAATATCGGAATATTTTACATCAAGACGTTCAATTAAAAAGATATGTTGTCCAAGTCATAAAATTGTTGTTTGTTTGTTGGTTGTTGGGGTTTTACGTCTTAGTAACACCTAAGGTCATATCAGCACAGATACTGACTTGTGAAAATGCGCACTCGTAGCAACTATATAGTGTTGCCCCACTGAGAGACCAGGCTGCCAGCACCATAATCTGATATCCCACTCAGTCACATTATCCTGACACTGAGCCAAACTGGTCCTTGCGATATCCTAACAATGCTGAGCACCTGATTAAGAAGGGAAAAGCATCAATCTTTAAGTCATGTTTGAGTCAACCCGGATTCGAATCCGTGGGTTCGAATCCAACGATCTACCAAAACAGGAGATGGACGCCAAACTCATGCGGCCCTCCCGTCTGGTCACAATCATAAGAATTTGGGAGTTGATTCAAATCGTTTCTTTCAGGCGACGACTGACTGGTCTTCTTAGTAATATCCATGCGTTTACTTTCCAGCGTCATAACATGTATTGTATTTCAAGCCAGGACATGGCTCTAGGAGCAGTGCCGCAGTGACAGCGACATCGACGTGGAAAACCAGCGCACTGCTTAAAGTCACACAGTCCGATGCATTTAGGTTTATGTCATTTTCTGAGATAAATATATCAAGTTGATCGATATAAAAATGTGAGGCCAATCATACAAATTTGCTAGTTAATTCAAATCGTTTCTTTTGGGCGACAACCAATGGGTGTTCTTGGAATATGTCCATATTTACTTTCCAGCATCATAACATGTATTGTATTTCATGCCAGGACATTGCGCTAGAAGCGGCAAAGCATCGGGTTAGCGCCGCAGTGACAGCGATGTGGAAAACAGGCGCACTGCTTAAAGTCGCATAGTCCGATGGCTTCAGGTTTCTGTCATTTTCTGAGATAAATATATCAAGTTGATCAGTATAAAAATGTGAGGCCAATCATAAGAATTTGGTTAGTTAATTCAAATTGTTTCTATGCACAATCAAATATATCAAGTTGTTCACTATAATCTATCTTACTTTTGTTAGAATGACTACCGTAGGAGATATATTGCAAGCACGGGCACACACAAGGGGGAGACAGGAGATGGGATAAACATTACTTTATTACCATTCATGAACAGTCACCTGGGGCCAAATGTATGAACAACTTTTTATCGGCTCTGGTGTTAAGGGCAGCTGCCGGGTTAGCAAACGCCCATGTTGGGATATGTGTCACAGGAAATGTATGTGGCCAAACATGGCGGGGTTAGCTAACCCATGCATTATTTATAGATTTGGGGAACCCCTCTGAGCCTGTTGCCGGTGAGCACCGCTATTTACCAATATCGCCGCCGATGCGGCGGCGTTAATATCGTGTCGATTTTAGGGTTAATTGAATGAAAGTTCATGTTTTGAGTATGTAATTCTGTTAAATATGATCGCATTGAATAGATTTGGGCCTAATCGGTACTTAACACTGCAGGGCACCAGCGAGTCTTGTTATTGCTGAGCCTGTTCCCGGCGAGCACCGCTATTTCACAATATCGCCGCTGATCCGGCGCCGGCGTTAATATTAGTTTGACAATTGGTTTAATTTGACCAAAATTTGGCGGCAGCATTAATATCGCTTTGATTTTAGGGTTAATTTGATAAAATTTCACTTTTTGAGTTTGTAATTCTGTTAAATATGATAGCATTGAATAGATTTGGTCCTAATATATCACCACCAATATGACGGCAGCGGCGGCGATGGCGATTTGTTCTGTTTACATTTGTCGATTCGACAATATGAATATCGCCGCCAAAATATGATCACATTGAATAGATTTGGGCCTAATCGGTACTTAACACTGATGTTAAACTTGATATCGCTTGGTGTTAGCGTAGGCAATGTTAAACTTGTGGCGTTTCGCTAACCCGGAGACATACATACCAACTTTTCGCCACTACCCTGGAGATCCCTGCTAACCACGGGTTTGGAGTACTAACCTTGCTTCATACATTTGGCCCCAGGGCCTGCTGGCCGCTCATATGCTCGGAGCAGCTCGGACATAGCAGTATCCGCCTACATCATGCTGAAGTATTGCCATTAGCAACTTACAAGGGCAGACACTGACAGACAAGACAATATTGCAATGACCGGTTCAGGTGCAAAACCATGTAAACGCCAATCCGAAAATGGTGATAAACATTGGGAATCAAACCTACAAAAAGTTTACTTTTTTATATTACTATTTTTGTTTGTTCATTACTCCATAACCATATGATCATATGAAAAGTGGAATTAATGAGAATTCCAATTATTTTGATGTAAAAATCTTGTATTTAAACTAGATTTTTAGATTGGTGTTTAAGTGGTTTTGCGCCTGAACTCTTTGCATAATACAATAATGATTCGGATTAGCTCGGCTGCATCTTTGATAATGTGTTATTCATAAATATTAATATTTTAAATTGTTAAATGAAAATACTTAACTTTAACTTGCATAATAAACTAATGATCCTGATTAACTCAGCTGCATCTTTGATAATGTGTTATTCATAAATATTCATATTTTAACTTGTTAAATTAAAATGCTTAACTTTAACTAATGCACTTATAATTGACTTGTTCCTTATTAATATTCAGTATGTTTTTTGTCTGATTGGTCAGACTCCTAATCTGAGGGTCGGTGGTTCGATTCCCCATGCCCCCAGCTCTGCCAATTTGGATTTCCACTGCTGAGTATAACTTACAGTGTCATCAAAGGCCGGTTGCTCTCATACCATGTCTATGTGGTGTGGGAGGTTAAAAATCCCTTGGGTCGGTAAAAGTGTAGGCTGGGGCTTTCTATCGACCAGCGGTGGAATGAGGAAGACCAGTCGTCTATGACTGAAATTTCCCCGGTTAAACAACTAATGGACCAACAACAAAAAAATAACAAAAAAATTGGTGTACTATATTTATGGCAGATTGGAGTATTATATTTACAGCAGAAGAAGGTGGATGGATAGAGAAGACCAGCAGTGACTAGCAGAAAGTCAGCGTGGGAGGACATGCATTGGGCTGAATGGGGACCTGTGATTGGTCTAAGTTAGGCGTTGGGCCAGTTGAAGGGCGGCTCATGATTGGGTGAAGGCTCAAGGAGGAGGGTAGCAGTGTGTGGGTGGCAGCGTAGAGTAGGCCTCCACCCTGGTGTCCATCCCCCCCCCCCCCTCCCCTCTCCTCCCACCCGCGGCGGTTTGGGGGCAGAGAAGAGGGGTGACCAGGTTGTGAAGGCATTTTTAACTAGATCTACTTTGACTAATATTGACTTTTTTAAATGCTTTGACTAAACCTTATAAACTATGTAATCCACCTATCCTTTTTCTTGATGACGTCACAGAACGCGCTATTTCAGCTACGTCCAGCCAGGTGGGGACTGATCTCTTCTGGAAACATCATATTGATTATCTTGTGGCTATTCTCAGTTGGGTGGTTGTTGGAGTTTTACGTCCTGGCAACATCTCAGGTCATAGCAGGACAGGTACTGACTTGTGACAGTGTGCATTCATGGCAATCTTATAGTGCTACCCCACTGGGAGACGAGGCCACCTGCACCATGACCCGATATCCCACTAAGTCACATTATCCTGACACTGATCTATCCAGTCCTTGCCCTATTCTAATAATGCCGAGAGCCTGGCTAGGAAGTGACAAGTATCAATGTTTAAGTCATCAGTTTGACTCGACCGGGAATGTGTTTCGAATCCCACGATCTACGAAAACGGGGACAGACGCTTAACTCACGGCTATCCCGTCTGGTCGCTATTCTTAGTAGATATATGTGCAACACGGTCAATATGTCTAGGATAATTGAATATAATATGTTGCTAAGGTATAGACAATATTCATGCAAATAATACATGTTAAATCAGATGACCAGCATCTTTAAGGACACTCTCCCAGGTTCAGTCATACACAAGTGAGATAAACGTGAAATGTTTGACTAATTCTGGGATTTATTTGAATTTGATTCTCATTCACAAAGATCCAGACTGAGAAGGAGGTGGACAAATATCATATCAAATGAGTAACCAGACGGGATGGCCGAATGAGTTAGAGCATCCGTCTCCCGTGTTGGTAGATCACGAGATCGTGGGTTCGAATTCTGGTCGAGTCAAACCAATGACTTAAAAATGTATACTTGTCGCTTCCTAGCCAGACGCTTGGCATTACTAGGATAGGGCAAGGAGCAGTGGAATGAGGAAGACTAGTCGTCTGCGATTGACATTGTCCCTGCTTAAACAACTACTGTACCAAAAAGCAAAAAAAAAACAACAAAAATGCTCAGATAGAGAAATTATGTGGGTTGGACACAATAATGAGGATCTGTCTGAAATATGCTAGCGCATCACTAATAATTTGTGTGTGTTTTTGTCTGATTGGTGTATTCTATTTACGCTAGGTTGGAGTATTATATTTACACCAGATCAGGCGGAGAAGAAGACGGGTGAGTAGAGCATTGTACGGCCAGAAAACCAGGTCTCTGTCGCTGACAAGAGATATTATTCGATGAATAAAATACACTTTAGAGAAGAAAAAAAAACGCTATATAATATGGTGTCATGGTGGTTATAAAAATAGGAAATAGCGCGCCTAGATCGGGATTCGAACCCACACTTCTTGCCATTCCATGGCTAGCACGATATGTCGGAAATGTCCCAGTACACAATGCTACATAAAGTATTGTCATGAGCATGATGAAAATGGGAAATATTATGCCTAGACCAGGATTCGATCCCACACTTCTTGCCATTCCTAGGCTAGCCATTACACTACCTACACTCCCTGGTGCAATCACCTATCCACTCCTACCTATCTATGAGGGTTCCTGGCTTGAGAGGTCAGTGCACACTACTAAAACGCCTCCCCACGTTAAGGCCCTGTCACACATCACCGGATTGGGGGAAACGGACAGAAACGGAACAAAGTCTGTTTTTTGTCCGTACAAGTTTTGAACATGCACAAAACTAGGAATGGATGCCGCCAGACTGACGTCTATTGTTCTTGTCCGGTTTGAGTTTGTTTCGTCCATTGGCTATCCGTTCATGTCCGTTTCATGTCCTTTTCATATCCGTTTCATATCCGTTTCATGTCCATTCATCTGGCGGCCTTCGTAAAACTTTGACACATTTTAATACATTTTGATACTTATCACCACCGGACTAGACAATTCTGTCCGTTGATCAATCGGGCGAGGTGTGACAGCCGCTTTAGACCTGTGTAATGAAAAAATATGCTTAATGTGTTAATTAAAGTTATTTGCCTTCTGATTTCCTGTACTTATGATGGTTAATTTGCACTTAATTCCCAGTATTCACAATTTGGTTTTATTAATCATATAAATAAGCTTCAAAGTAATAAAGCTGAGGGGGGGGGGAACCCATGAGAAATGGCTGACTGTTACTAAAAACATTGCTCAGCCTAGCTTTCAGAAAACACTTTTTTCCTGAGTAAATGATTCAGCTTCAGACATATTTGACAATTGCTAAGCTGAACATGAGTTGAAATTAGAGCCTGCGAGTTGAGAAAATACTGCACAAATTACACCATCGTCTGAAGAAAATTGTCTACACTTTTTTTCGGTTTATTTTCTCTTTGTTTTTCAATTTACTACACAGTGTCCATTCATATTCGGTAGGTAATGGGTCAATCCCCTGGATGAGTCAAACCCAAGCCATAACAAAATCAGCACTTGTCACTTCCTACCTTTGCCTGGTGTACTGGAAAATGGTAGGCTGGTACTAAACTAAAATGGCTAATAATGTGACTCAGTAGGATATTACATCCTGGTGGAGAACTATAAAGCCGCCACTAAGAAGCATGCGTGGCCACACATTTGGCACCTTTAAAAAGGTCAAGTCCTGAGAGATGTATAATGTAGTAGTCCGTAATGAGCCCCACTAACAAAAGGGCGGTAATCTTGACTGCGCTGACCTTTGCTGGTAAGAAGTATCGGCAGATGGCAGGCGGGGTACTTACTATCAGGGGCAGTCCCTATGGTGGACTGTTCCATGCATGGCTAGTGGCCACCTCCCAGACTGCAATGTGGCTGGGTAGCGACAGGTTACTTCTATTCTGACCTCGGTGGAATAAACTGGGGAAGGCCCCCCCGTTTGAAGCAACTATGGAGTTATTTCTTTATTCATCAGGCAGATCAGAAAGTGGCCCATCGCAACAATAAACTAAACACATTTTAAACATAACATCATTTTAACATCAAACATTCTTCTTTAACCTGAATTGGGCCGCATTCAGGGTATGTCTCGGAGACGTCTCGGCGACGTCGCGGCGATGCTCTTTGGCCTATTTGTGTTCAGGGTGCATCGCGGAGACGTCTTGGCGACGCCTCCCTTTTCAGATAGGAGACAAAAAGCGCCTCGAAAATGGCTGCCGTATCCAGTGGTTTCAGCCTATCACAGCACAGCTTTCCCATTGCAAATGGCCGCTGCCTATGGGGGCCGCCATTTTCGAGACAACCAACTGCTTTTGCCGTTCAGACTGGCGTGACGTCATGCCCGTCGCCGAGGCGCCGCCGAGACGGACTCTGAATGCAGCCCTGATCACGTGGGTTAAGGAAAATATGCAGCCACTGTCCAAATAATGGATTGATATGTGTGTCTGCTTCACAGTAGCAGATAAATACACTGGACCTGGAATGTCTTTATTTGAGTATATCTAATTCGTGTCTTTCCTTGCTTATCGGGGTTTACATCCTAGCAACATATAAAGCCAGGACTGGTACGAACTTATGGCGGTGCGTTTTCATAGTGTTGCTCTCACTGAGGTTCCTCGCCGCTGTCACCACCCGGACCCGATATCTCACCCAGTCGCACATATCTTGATGCTAAGCAAACCAGCCCTTTCCATTTACTAGTATTTGTTACACCAAGCACAAGGTATGGTCGTGGTAAATGTGCATATTGTGTAAATCTTTGTTTTGACACACACCGAAATCGAACCCACAACCTCACGAATAGGAAGCTGGCGCTCTTACCGATTCGTCCATCCGGGCCCATATGGATGTATTCGACAAATGAATTGAATAACACAAATTGTGAAGTGATAGAATTAATTAATGAATAAGTTATGAATATATATGCATAGATGGGCTTACATCAAAGATCGTGCGCTTCTGGCTTTAAAAACTGTCAACTTCCCGTTCCTGATTAATGCGATTCGCGTCCTATTGCCGAATAATTGTAGGCTGGCTGTTGCGGTTTTACGTCCTGGCAACATGTAAGGTCATATCAGGACGGTGCCGAATAACGTGAATTTGTGTTAAATGCATACATCCGAGAAACGTTGTGGCAGTCTGTTCTTAGCCCGTCCTGCAATGACCTTAAATGGTGCTAGAACGTATAAAAGAAAACTCCCAAAACAGTCTTTTCTTAGCCGTCATCAATTGGAACCCACAGTAAAGCAATGTGGTTGTGTTGAGTGACATCTGTGCGCATGGTTTCACTTCAGCGATGTGGCTTCCCAACCGGAAATGGCCTTTACTGTTGCGCCAATACGACGCACAGCTAATATGAATAAGCAATGCTTAGGACCGAGCCCCCGCTCGAAAACGGCGTCGAGAGCAAAACAAATGCCCGCGGCCATTGTCATTGAAAGAAATTGTCAGTAATAGAAATATAGAACAATTTGGCATAAACATGGAAGTTTGGAATTACAAACTAGTCTATTGACATATACATATAAAGTTTGACGAGCTATTTCCGTTTCCGTTTGCTGGATGTTGGTTCAACACGAGTATACAAATGGCGGCCCCCATATGGCTGTTTCCGGTTGCTGGATTTTGGTGAATCCATTTTCCACCTCTATGAGTACATGTATTGTTTATGTATATATGTACACCTGTTAGTCCTTAGCCTCCCCCTTGGGGGTTGAGGGTCGGTATCATATTCAGAGACGGCATTATGTCCTGGAGATAACACTGGTTCCTAAAGATACAAGTAATTCACAAAGATAACATTATCTCCTGCAAATAGCACGAGTTAATAGAACAAAATCACTATTTTGTTGTTGTTAAAACAAAATAAGTTTTATTGAGGCTGTATTTATACTGTCCATAGCATATAAGCTCGAGTAATCAGGCTTGTTTTCAATGCTGGCCAGTTGTAGTGGTGGAGTTATCTTATCACACAGTAGCAGCTGACGAGGTGCTTGATTTCCTACATTACAGTAGCAGGTAGATAGTTGCTTAGTATGGTTAGTAGTCTATGTTAGGTATTTTTTATTTTCTTGGTATATATCTATATATATATATATATTTGTTGCTACGCTTATTACTAGACGCGCCTACTCTTATTTACATATCACAGGCTTACACTTGGTTGGTATGGGTATTATCTGGTTAATTTAGACAATTTTAGTTATCTAGAGATAACACTAGTTCCTAGAGATAGCATTAGGTCCTGGAGGTAACACTAGTTCCTGGCGATAACACTAATTCCTAGAGATAACAATAGTTCCTGGATATTACACTAGTTCCTAGACATAACACTAGTTCATGGATCTAACACTAATTCCTGGATATAACATTAGTTCCTAGAAATAACTGATTCGTAGAGAAAGAACTCCTGGATATTACACTAGTTCCTAGAGATAACAGATAACTAGAGATACCAGATAACACACCACACAGCTACGTAAAAGCCTATGATATGTAAATAGGAGTAGGCTAGTCTAGTAATAAGAGTAGAAAAATAAATACATATATACCAAGAAAATCCAAAAAAACTAACAACCATACCAACCAATTATCTATCTGCTACTGAAATGCAGGCAATCAAATACCTTATCAGCAGCCACCGTGTGGGAAGATAACACCAACACTACAACTGGCCAACATTGAAAACAAGCCTGGGTACCCGGGCTTATATGCCATGGACAGTATAAATACAGCCTCAATAAAAAAATATAAATAAAATATAAAAAAATTAGTTCCTGGAAATAACGCAACTTCTGGGAAATGACATTAGTTCCAAGAGGTAATACTAGTTCCTAGAGATAACATTAGTTCCTGGAAATAACACAACTTCTGGGAAATGACATTAGTTCCAAGAGGTAACACTAGTTCCTAGAGATAACATTAGCTCCTGGAAATAACACAACTTCTGGGAAATGACATTAGTTCCAAGAGGTAATACTAGTTCCTAGAAATGATACTAGTTTGTGGAGATAATACTAGTTTCTGGAGATAACATTAGTTTGTGAAGATAACACTAGTTCCTGGGCAATGGCGGAATCGATAGAGCGCAGGCTTCCCGTGCGGAAGGTCGGAAGATTGAAACAGCCAACTCAAAACCGATGACTTACAAAATTGATACTTGTCATTTCCTAGCCTGTTGCTCGGAATGACTAGGATAGGGCAAGTACAAGTTAGCTCACTATCAGGATAATGTGACTCAGTGGAATATCAGCTCATGGTGATGGTGGCCTGGTCTCCCAGTGGAACAGAACTTCAAAGTCGCCATGAGTGCACACTGTCACAAGTCGGTACCCATCCCGATACAACCTTAAATGTTGCCAGGATGTAAAACCCCAACAAACAAGTAATATCGTTACGTACATACATAGTGTGTTCATATATATGTACACAATTATATATAATATATATACAGTCAAACCTCTCTAAATCGACAGACCTTGGGACCAACTTTAAATGGTCAATTTAGAGAGGTGGTCGGTTTAGGGATTGTTGTTATCGTTACAATGATATTGTATGGGTGATCGTTTGGGACCCAAATAAAGCAATCAATATAGGGGAGTGGTGAATCTGGGGAGGTGGTCAGTTAGAGAGGTTTTACTGTACACATATTCACACATATATACATACACATGTGCTACATATATACATATTTCTATATGTGAATATATATTTACTATGATTGATTGATTGTAGGTTGTTTTACGCAGTGTCGGCAGCATAGGCCATATTCACGGCGATATTTACTATGTGTACACATGTATCCATATATATGTGTACACGTATACATATAGGTATGTACAGATGAATTTGACGGATGGTGATTTGAGCCAATGTTATAACACAGTAAAACCTCTCTAACGGACCACCTCCATAGATCGACCACTCCCCTATATCGATCGCTTTATTTCGGTCCCAAACGATCGCCCTTGCAACACCATTGCACTGATTTTAAAAAACTCCCTAAACAGACCACCTCCCTAAATGGATCATTTAAAGTCGGCCCCACAGTCGGTCGATTTAGAGAGGTTTTCCCGTACAGGAAAACCTCTCTAACAAAACACCTCCACAGATCGACCACTCTCCTATATCGATCGCTTTATTTGGGTCCCATATGATCGCCCATAGAATACCATTGCAATGATTTAAAAAAACTCCCTAAGCAGCCAACCTCCCTAAATGGACCATTTAAAGTCGCTCCCATGGTCGGTCGATTTAGAGAGGTTTTACTGTATTGCCATGTATGTTGTTGACCAAACTAACCACCTCCTTCCTTCCAGACCCAACCATGAATACACCTAACTCCCCTGTACAGTAATAATGTGCATAGTAAGTGGCACACTCACCTCTCACCCGACTCCCACTGAGGGTGTTGCAGAGCAGAGTAAATACTGCCCAGACGCAGGGACTGGAGTGTGGACAGAAAAGCCGTATTCGAGTAACACGACCCGGGCGACTCGGGTCACCCGAGTTGCTAGAATTAAAAATCTAACAGCGTGAGTGGAGTTGACAAAAACACGTGCCGAGTGCAAAAAGTCCCGATCCCAGTAACCCACGTCTTGGCTGGGGGTGGCTAGGAACGATAACGTCACATTTGTGCTGGAACCATCCTGCAGGATAACAGCTACCAGTACCAGTCCTACATGTTGTTGTTTTGGTAATAACCCAGATTATTGCAATGGAAATATAACTAAGCTATGCCATCATAAAATACTTTAAATCCTATTTTGCTGTAGTTATTATGGTTATTAAAAAAAAAAAAAGGTTTGGGATTAAGCCACCATTTTCCCCACCCCAAGCGTGGAGAAGCATATTTGATTATTCAACCAGAGTCTGTAGGATGTGCGCATGCGCCAAAAAGTGGGTCGGGTGACCCGAGTTGATTAATCGATTATGCCCTAGGATGGGCTGAGGGTAGTGGCATAACAACACAACCCCCACTCCCTCCCACCAAGTGAGGGGGATCCTGGATTATCCTGGTTCCACTGACACCAAATTCATCATATATGAACCTTCAATGTATTAAATTTGCACAGATATGTTGGGTTCGAATTTATTTTGTCAACAATCACGATTTCAGTTCATTTTAAGTGCTATGATAATTAGCTAATTTGGAAAATAAATCTTGGATTCCAATTTATTTTGGCAACAATCACTATTTCAGTTCAGAGTAACTGTTATGCTCATTGCTCACGGACACAGCTGACTCAGAGGCATGAGTGGGTTAATCAACGCTTTTATTTGGGCGCTGCCCACCCAGCGGCATGTACATTGACTGTGTATCATCGGGCAAGAAGCGAACGAGTGAAGGCCGCGATATATTGAAATGTGATGAAGGCATATGAGTCATGTGAATGATTTAACAAACGAGTAATCAATTACGTTAAAGTACAATAGCAATAGTTAATGATAAAAAGATGGCTTCCCCCCCCTCCCCCCCTCATCACTCACTCCCCCCCCCCCCACCACAGTAGTGGCAGGGGGCAAGGGCTTCAGCCTTGAGCCTGCCATGTCCAGCAATGACACCGAATGAGCGACCTCGCTCATTCAAGACAATTAGCTAATTTTTAAAAGAAATCTTGGATTCCAATTTATTTTGTGGCAACAATCACTATTTCAGTTCAGAGTAACTGCTATAATAATTAACTAATTTGGAAAATCTGTTGAATTTGAATTTATTTTATTGGCTCAGATGTTATGATAATTAGCTATTTGGGAAATTGGTTGGATTCGAAATTATGTTGTCAGCAATGACTACTTTAGATCAGAGTAACTGTTGTGATAATTTGGACATATTTTAAATGCGAAGAGGTAGCATAATTTCTATGCGCATGTCATAAAGGACATGCATCCTTTCTACATTCACTAAGTCAGTCCCCAACCTGTCATAGGCAGTAAGTATTAATGTTAGTAGGGGGGGAAACCCTCAAAGAAACATTTAATGAGTGCATCAGCATCTAAATTAGATTCGTCCTGATATGACCTTAGATGTTGCCAGGACGTAAAACTCCAACAACCAACCAATCTAAACTAGATTATGTGGAGTAAAATCTAGGCAAGTGCGTTGGTTTTGTAAATATTATGCTTTAATCAGATTATAAAAATTCAAATAAGGATATAAAAAAAAAGAATCACAACTCAAATTATCTATTAAAACCCATTTCCAGCAAATGCCTCACGTCTTAGAGTGTTTTCTTGGGAGGTCTGGTATTTATTAAGGCGGCCCTGTCCCAGGTCCCCCCATCTCAGACATATGCAAACACCGTCGCCGGCTTTGCCATTCTGGCAGGTCTATTTATAGCAGCCAATGTTTGTGTGGGTTATGGGCCCCATGCCAATCCCATCACACGCCGTGCGCAGCGCCCCCATCGACCCAGCCGGCGGCCGCAGGAACTACTACCTGCCGCGCAGCCAGGGATGTGGATCGCCCAACCATTGGTAGTTCAGCTTTGTTATTACTATTACAGATGTTTGTTTGTTTGTTGTTGTCTTACGTCCTAGCAACATCTAAGGTCATATCATGACCGATGTAACTGCATGACTGTTATCATCAAGGTGACTGTACGATATGTGTTCAACATTCTACCGTTGTTATTATTATTACAGATTTAACTGCATTACTGTTATCATCAAGGTGACTGTACGATATGTGTTCAACATTCTACCGTTGTTATTATTATTACAGATGTAACTGCATGACTGTTATCATCAAGGTGACTGTACGATATGTGTTCAACATTCTACCGTTGTTATTATTATTACAGATTTAACTGCATTACTGTTATCATCAAGTTAACTGTACGATATGTGTTCAACATTCTACCATTGTTATTATTATTACAGATTTAACTGCATTACTGTTATCATGAAGGTGACTGTACGATATGTGTTCAACATTCTACCGTTGTTATTACTATTACAGATTTAACTGCATTACTGTTATCATCAAGTTAACTGTACGATATGTGTTCAGCATTCTACCATTGTTATTATATTACAGATTTAACTCCATTACTGTTATCATGAAGTTAACTGTACGATATGTGTTCAGCATTCTACCATTGATATTATATTACAGAATTAACTGCATTACTGTTATCATCAGGCTTACTGTACGATATTACATATTTAACTGCATTGTTCATGTTGCTCAACATGGGTAATTTGGCACGCGGGGCAGATGGCATTCTGTTTCTAAGGACGCACAAGGCTGTAGTGTTAGAAATGAACAATTAAATGGCTGCCGATTGAGGCGCGACCTACCCTTAAAACACATTAAAACCTCATGACGAATAACTAAGACATTATCACTTTGTCCTTAGCTTTCAAATCGACAACACATATTTCTTCAAGCTCTTAATTTGCTCGGACGTTTGCCGAACGTCCAAGATGCCGGCTACCAGGAATGCGACCAAACACTGTCACTGATCGCCATTAAGGACACCGAGAGGGACGAGGCTGTCATACGAACTGCTCATGGCGGCCGGCTCTGCGCTCGGCAAAAGAAATAGTTTTTTTGTTGTTTTACGTCCTAGCAAGATCTAAGGTCATATCAGGAGGGCCGGCAAAAGAAAAGGTGCCAATATCCTTGCTCTGCCTAAGTACGTTATTAGGGGTAGCAAAAATGACAAATTGGTATGGAAGAGGCCACATGACCAGACTATTTTACTGCATTATGCAGGATGACAGAGGATAAGAAGCTTCCTCATGCCTGGTCAAAACGTGTCAGCACCCAAATGCACCAGCCTGCAACTATGGCGTCGAACTGGGACTGACACACCTGCCGCCAATGTTCGGAAACCATTTTCACTATGATTTCTGACAGTCGTCTCCCCTACGGATCGAGCGATACATATGCCATAAAGGATGTCCAGCATGACATCTGCGCCCTAGGCACCAGAATAGAAAAGGCCAGAGGGAGCAACAAAGGCAACCGGTGGACGGAAAATGTGGCAGCGGCTTCTGGCTCAAACAACGCCAACGCGAACAAAACAGCTAGCAACGACGCATGTGTGGATTGTGGAGAGCCTTGCAGCCTTTGGAACTGGGGCAATCACTGTGGGTTTGGAACTTCGCACGGCCTACAGCCGGTGTTGCAGTTTCAGCGGCACACTAGTTTGCGAGGGACACATCGCTTCTGCGCATGCATCAAAATTGAACAGCATCGTCACTAACCTTATAAATTTAATATAATGTTTTTGGTAAAGATGTTTTCTATATGTGTACCAAACGATTTGTTTCTAGGTGGTGTTTTTTTTTTATAGATATTTCACTTCTTCTGTATGAAGATTTGCTCACTGCCATTGGCAATGCATTTGAATGGAAGTGTCCCTCGCAAACTGGTGTGCCGCGGAAACTGCAACAGCGGACCGTCAGTGCCACTTGTGCTGCTGCTCTACTCTCTACACTATGTCTAGCTCTGTCCGTGGCGGGACACCCATCACCATGTCCCGTGAACCTTCACAGCATGCGCCGTGGCACAGCACAGGCTTGCACAAAACTTGGAACCTCCCTGGATGACATAATGACACTAGGTGACTGGAAGTCACAAGCGGCACATACTTATATACCCAAAAATGCTGTTGCATCAGCTGTGAAGACAATTGCAGAAAACTTTGGTTAAGTGTCTTTAAAACATGATATATAGACCTAAATGACAAAACTTGTGATTAAACTGAAAAATAAATGCCACCTTATGCATATGTCATGGGGGGGTGATGAAAATGGGAAATATTGCGCCTAGAGCGGGACTCGAACCCATATATTTTTGCATTCCAGGCCGGTGTGCTAACCATTACACCGCCTAGGCTCTCTGATTGTGCATGGTTGCATTTCAAATATCTCAAAAGATAACCATTTAAAATAAAAGTTACTTTAAACTAAAGTAAGGTAGATTTATAGCCATCAACCTATTATATTTATCTCAGAAAATGATAGAAACTCAAAACCATCGGACTATGCACCTTTAATACACGTGTAAGTCTTCATTGAGACTACGCCGAATAGATCCTGTTATATGGGTCGTTTCATGGTAAATGGGGCCAAAGTGTGACATGAGGGTCAAAAATGGATATTGTGTATTTTCCTAATTTTTTCACTGAGTCGCCGACTCTTGTCCATATATATCCTGGCAATGTGAAGGAAAAGATAGTTGAGGTTACCGTTTTGTCAGAAAAACAAGAACTAATTGAGTAGCCAGCCACAAGTGTGGACTTATTAATCACCAAGTGTGGTTTTATTAATCAAATCAATTATTTAATCAAATGTATTGCATGAAACAATTAATGTTTACATTGTGGTCCCCTAAGTATAGAAATGCCCTGTAAAGAAATCTGCATAGAATGATTATATTTTTCCCAATTTTGAGTTGAGGATTTACCACAATAGAAGGGTACACCAAAAATAATATGGAACTTCAATTTCAATCTTTTTTCATAATGCTTTTTAGAAAGGTTATATTACTAGCCATGGTACAAGAAAATACCATTACACATGCAACAATAGCAACTGTTTTTTTACTGAAGCACTGGGATTCCCAGGATAACATATTTCATAATTTAACAAGCATGGGACAAGCAGGGGACACGACAGTTACATCCAGAACCAGTTTAATCAGCCTGGAATATTAGATATAAAAAAAATATATATCCTTCCAAAATGAATATATATTTCAAGTAAGAATCTTCTTGTATTATTTCATTGACTAACAAGTAATATTCTATGCAAAATAAAGGTAGAGCAGGCTGTATAAAAGTCTAAATGTCTCAACGTCACAAATTTATGTCTTTAAACCACAATATTTTTGGAATGAAAATGTTGGCTTTTTTTTTTACTAAGTCACATTAAGCCTTAATTTGTTCATATCTATCTCTCCAAAGTGTAAGAATACCAGTTCTATAAAGAAAATACCTCCACTACTCTTTCCATAATTGATTTTGACCATTATATTCTGAAAAGTACATTGGCCCCATTTACCATGAAACGACCCATATCCTAGTAATTCTGAGCGCCATGCTGGGATCAATCCCATGACATGTTGCATCCGAAGCTTATGCTTTATCTACTAGGACATCACATCTGGTAATGATGCTGGTTAGTGGAGGCTTTAGTTGAAATGCGCATGTGTAGTGGAAAGGGCAGGACGCGGATTGAGACCAAGATGTCATTTAGATGCAGACAACAGTAGTTTGTCCCCTGCCGTCAGGGGGCGGATTGGGTGTGCTAAATACTACGTAAGACCTTTTCCATGGAATGTAGAATGCTACAGAGTGAGGAGCTACCCACAACATTAGTTTTCATCACTGCTACCAGAGGGCAGGTTTGTAGTGAAGATTATGTATAAGACCTTTATCGCAGAGCATGCTGTACAGTGATCTTACATCATCATCATCATGCTGTCGGTCGTGATGTGACAAAGACTGCTTTCATTACTTGACTGCCGCTCTCCATTTAGCTCTCTGCTCTGAGAGTTGCATCCATGAGTCTGTGGTAACCCGGACGAGGACCGAGCTGGTATGGTGTTATGTGCGGTTGTACAATTCATGAAAGCTGCCTGCAAAAGTGTTGAAGTGCTGCTGGCTTCTGCAAGTTACCAGCGGCACTCTCTCGGGGAGCAAATAGAGGTTTCACAACGGCAAGAACATGTCAAGACAGGCACAAAACTATTTGCGCCTGCAGTGGCTGGTCGGGAGATGTTGGGAATTCCATACATCAACCGCCCTTAATGCTGCCACAGTGACATGGTTTTCTGTTTAGGGTTTGCTCCCTTAGCCTTCGGTTCTGTCAAGAACCTGTACCACAAGGCAGTGGTTTACAACTCTGCAGGGCAGGGGCGTCAAACTCCCTGAGGTATTGCTATACCTGCAGTACCTGCATACCACACCCAGATTAGTTCTCGCCACTGCCATCAGAGGGTGGGTCGGTGGTGGACATCATCTTCTCCCCCTACTCCACCCCTACTACACCTTCTTTCAAAACCTATTACCTAACATTTTCCCTTAATTTGACATAAAACCTGTCTGATGTAAGTCCCCACTGCAATCTCAGACTTCCGATCCCATCATTAGGCCACACAATACGGAACACTTGTGATGGGATTAAAAAATGGGCAGGTTTCTGGCATTTGGTATTGGTGATTGGATCCACTTATTTGCATATTTACAATACAATATATATATATATGTGTATTGGAGATATGTTATATCCTTTTGAAAAAAGAAGAGAGAAAGCAAAGGAAGAAAGAAGTGTCTAAAGACAATTCTAGAATCATGCAATACCATGTGATGCATGCTCACCATGTGCATAATACATATGTTGAACATGAATTGTGTGCAGTTACTATTACAACTAATAGTCAATTTATATTATGCTTCTATTATCGAACATGTACCAACAAATTGTAATGAATGGCCGGAAGACCAGTGCTCTGGTGCTGACAAAAGACATTATTCAATGAATAAAATACATTAAGTGTAAAAAAAAGACCTTTTCCACATATTATACTCACAATGAACATCGATGCACGATATTGGTTCTTGCCACTGCCATCAGAGGGCGGGTTGGTATTGGACATCATCTATGAGAGCTTTTCCACAGAGCATGTTGCACATTGAGCAGATACCCACAACATTTGTTTTCACCACTGCCACCAGAGGGAAAGTTCATAGTGGATATCACCTATAACACCTTTTCCACAGAGCATGCTGCACAGTCAGCTGATATCCACAACATTACAACCAGATCTTTAAGGCTATACACCTTATCTACATATGAAGTTTGACAGGAGTGGATTTACTTTATTCAGATTGTTGTTGTACCCTTTTGTAAAAAGGTTAAAGCTCGAATCTGTGGCTGTGTAGGCAGGCTATAGTGAAATCAATACAAACAAAGCGAAAGGAAGAGTATAAAGTGTAAAGAAGAAGAGAGAGTCGAGCCCTCTGGTTTATTATTTATATGGTTACATGGGTTCATTGTAGAGTATCACCCCACCCCTTTCCCCCAATGTAAAACAAGCATTCTTGGCCCTACCAATAGGGATCCAGCATTCCTGGTCCCCATGGCTACCAGTGGTCTGCCCACCACCACCAAGCTGTATGGCCCCATGGCCACCACCAACCTTGACCTTTGAGTGTGGTGATCATTATCCCAGCAGACAGGGTAGGTCCTGAGTGGTGCACCCACACCCAAACCTGCCAGCACCATTATGTATATTTACGTCCCACTCAGGCACCACCAGCCCATACAAATATATATATATACATACATGCGCCTGGTCACGTACACCGATCAGTAATAGAATATTTGCATTCCCCCTATGCCGTATATCGGAATAATTTACACTTTTAAGTGCTTGCGCATGCTGAGAAGGATGGGTCTAGTTTGAGCTTCCTTCAAGATAAATGTTGACCCACAACAAAAAGGATCTACGTCAGTTCATTTTTAAGGCTGTTCTATACAACCCTCAGTGTTTGTACAGTGGATTCTTAGTTAAATGTTTACAACATTTTGCTAATGGTCAGACTCATTTAAATTATGTCAAACCTCTCTATTTCAGTCACACTGCATTCTCCATCTAGCCACACAACTTCCATCTTATGGTGCTGTCACATTACGCGCAAAAAAGTCGAGAAATGTCAAACTTTTCGGCGCGATGGGAAAAAAATTGACGTCAGCGCAACATGTTGGTAGCATCTGGCCGACGTTGTGGTAACCGTCCTGTTATGACCTTAGATGTTGCTATGATGTAAAACAACAACAAACAAACAAAGCAACACTTTTGGCACAACGAGCCTCACGCGCGCGTGGCACATGCCTAGCGTTCACATAACGTTATTCCACCGCGTTCAACGTATCTCGACGCGCCCCTAACGTTGCCATAATGTTGGCACCCGCGCATTGTCGCACGTCGAAAGTTTTGTGCAAGCACAAAACTTTGCCGATACCCTGACACGCGCCGCCGACCATCGCCGTAGATCAACGAATACCAATGCGCACCTAATGCGCGAGTAACGCTTCCAGACGTATCCCGACAGTGGGCCAAAAAATCACATACGTCGATGCGCGTTGGCGAGAAGCATGGTAATGTGACAGCGCCATTAGTATGAGAGGCAATAATGCGGGGGATTTAAATGTCGTAAGCATGCTTGTCAGGTGCAGTCCATGTTGACTATAACGGGGGTAAAAAAACAACGAAATTCTTTCCTGATGTAAAAACCCATGGTGTGAGTGCTACCAGTGTATTCCGTATCGTTTAACCGAAACCAATAGTTTATCGACGACTCTTATTACTGGTAACATTCAGTACCCGTAGTTTTTATAGCTAAATTTATTCGATTTATTTATATATATTCTATATAATGGTATATGTACATATGTATACATATATTAATATATAATTCCAGGGTACGAATGACTATGGGAACGCCCATAGTTAAGGTCGGGGCCGAAGGTGGCGCCACCAGTAGCAGTATGTAGCATAGGAGGTGAATGCGTCGAGGATAATGGTTGGTAGATAATGAAATAGAACAATAATAATAATAATTCCCTTCCGAGCCTTTATACTCACATAATGCTTATACATCACATATACTATATATATATACTATATGTACTTTGTGCATGGTATATATTTAAAGGTAACTCACATTAAGCCCTGGGATATTGTAGTGTGTCATATAGAATTATAGGGTGTGGGCTGTGAGGGGTGTGGGGTGTGTGGGGTGTGGGGTGTGAGGGTGTGAGGCGTGTGGGTGTGTGGGGTGTGAGGCGTGTGGGGGTGTGAGGGGTGTGGGAGTATGAGGGGTGTGGGGTGTGAGGGTGTGAGGCCTGTGGGTGTGAGGGGTGTGAGGGTGTGAGGCGTGTGGGGGTGTGCGCGGTGTGGGAGTATGAGGGGTGTGGGTTGTGAGGGGGTGGGCGTGTGAGGGGTGTGGGGTGCGAGGGATGCGGGGGCGTGGGGGGGTGGGGGGTGTGGGGTGAGTTATAGGCGTGGTTGTGTGGCGAGAGAGGTGTGGTGTTTGTGGTGGGTGTGGATGGAAGTGTGGCGCCTTTTGAGAGAAGTGTGCGTTGTAGGTGTGAGTGCTGGTTGTGGGTGGTGGTATTGAGTGGTGGATGTGGAGGTTGGGTGTGGGTGGTGGGTGATGGGTGTGGATATGGCGCCTTATTCACACTATTCATGCGTGACCTAATTCGGCATCAGAACGAGGCTGAGTATGCATCGGGTATTGGAAATTGCCAGAAGACACTGCTGTGTGCCGATGTGTATGAACTACTACAGAAATTAAAGGAGTAAAATTTTAAGATATTCACTTATGAAACTATCATATTCATTTTTGCATACCTTTTTCTATTTATTCGTCAATTTTCATGAAGATTGACTGATGATCAGATGCATTTCAGTAGGCAATGTCAACAAAGTCACTCACCTTGGCTGCCAATCTTTTCTTAAATTCAAAATTTAATGGTGGAGTTCTCTGTGGTGGAGTGGTTAGAGTGTCTGACTTTTTTCTAGGTCAGACTCCTAATTTGCGGTTTGGCGGTTCGATTCCCTGTGCCCCCAGCTCTGCCAATTTGGATTTCCACCGCTGTGCATAACTTACAGAGTCATCAAAGGCCGGTTGCTCTCATACCATGTCTATGTGGTGTGGGAGGTTAAAAATCCCTTGGGTCGGTAAAAGTGTAGGCTCGGGCTTTCTATCGACCAGCAGTGGAATGAGGAAGACCAGTCGTCTATGACTGAAATTTCCCCTGCTTAAACAACTAATGGAGCAAAAAAAATTAATTGCATAACTTTCTTAATATAGATATATTTTTTTAATGTATTTTAACCCTTTTAAAGCTTTTATTAATTTGTAATTGCTAAGACTAGTTGCTTAACTGTGTTACACATATAACTATGCAGACAGTGTTGCATGGGACATGATACCACCATAACTATGCAGACTTGAAGTTGACAGTCACATTGTAGTTAAAGAATGGGAAAATCACCATGCAAGGGTCACCCAATTTTCATGAAAATTGGCCAATTAATAGAAAACAGGTATGCAAAGATGAATATGGTAGTTTAAAAAATGAATACCTTCAAACTTGAGTGATTTCGAGAGGTTTTTGTTGACAAAAAAGTATTCGCATGACTTTTCACACAGTGCCATCTCGCAGACGCATATGTGGCCTCGGTCTGGTTTCAACATGGCCGCGGCGTGAATAGTGTGAATGAAGGGAAGTGTGGGTGGCAGGTCTGAGTGGTAAGTGTGGGTGGTGAGTGTGGGTGTGGTGTCGGTGAAGCACATGTGAGGAGGTCAGAGACTTCTTACACGTCACTAACACCTACCCTTACAACTCATACACAAACACCGCACACCCCACACACCCCACACACCACTAACACAAGAAACATCACACACATCACTAACACCACTAACATCACACACACCACACACACCACACACCACAAACACCATTAAAATCACACACATCACACACCCCACACACACACCCCACACACCACAAACACCATTAAAATCACACACATCACACACCCCACACACACCCCATTACTAACACCACTAACATCACACACACACTCCACATACCACTAACACCACTAACACCACACACATCACTTACAGCACACACATCACAGACCCCACACACACCTAACACCACTAATATCACACACATCACGCACCACACAAATCACACACCCCACACACCACTAAGACCACTAACATCACACACATCACACACACACACTACACACACACCACTAACATCACACACATCAACCACCACTAACACCACTAACACCACTAACATCACACCCACCACCTACATCACTCACGCCACACACACACCACACACACCACATACATCACACACAACACACACCATGCACACATCACACACCCCACACCCCACTAACACCACCAACATCACCCACATCACACACACGATACACACCACACACATCACACACCACACACACTCCACACACCACACACACCACTAACATCACACACACCACACAGACCACACAGACTACACCCACCACACCCACCACACACCACACACACCACACACACCACATACATCACCCACACAACACACACCATGCACACCCACACACCCCACCCACCACTAACAAGTAACATCACACACACCACACAGACCACGCAGACCACACACACCTCACGTATCACACACATCACACACACCACATACACCACACACATCACGCACACCACACATCACAAACCACATATATCACACACCACACACGTCATGCACCACACACACACCATGCACCACACACACACCACACACATCACACACCATACCACCCATACCAAACACACCACACACTACACACACCACGCACTGTTGGAATTTTACATCCTGTCAAAATCTAAGGTCATATCAGGACCGGTACCAACTTGTGACAGTGCGCACTCTGTATTGTGCTGCCTCACTGGGAAATCATGATCTGACATTCCACTCAGTCACATTATCCCAACCATTGAGCTAACCAGTCCTTGTCCTATCCTATTATTGCTGAGTCCCAGACTAGGAAGCGGCAAGTAACAATTGTTAAGTCATTGGTTTAACTCAACCGGGAACCGAACTCCCGATCTACCCGCGCTCTACCGATTCGGCCACCGCGCCCGGTGGCGAGATCAAATTGACGAGTGCATATTATACGCATACTTCCATTACGTTGCGGATAAATGAACAAACCCTTCACAAGCCTCGTTTTCGATTACTCTCATTTATCGTCAGCATGGCTCCAGCCCGTGGTGCTCCGAGCATCATGGTAAGGAGACCGCCATCTTCCCCTCCCCTCCACCTCCCTTCCACATCCCCCGCCATCTACCCCTCCACCTCCCCCCCCCTCCTACTCCACGTCCACCTCCCCCTCCACCTCCCCTTCCACCTCCTCCTCCCCTCCAACTACCCCTCCACCTCCCCCTCCAACTACCCCTCCACTTCCCACTCCACCTCCTCCCCTCCACCTCCCCTTCCACCTCCCCATCCCCCTCCCACTCCAACTCCCACTCCACCCCCCTCCATGTCCACCGCAGCTTCCCCTCCACCTCCCACCCACCTCCCCCCCCCCCACCCCCCCCCCCATCTCCCCACCCCCCCCCCCCCCCCCCCCCCACCCCCCTCCACCTCCCCCCACCTCCCTGCATCCACCCCCCACCCCCCCACCCACCTCCCATCCCCCCCCCCCCCTCCCCCTCCCCTCCCCCCACCCCCACCCCCCCCCCCCCTCCCGCACCCCACCCGCCCCACCCCCCCCCCCACCCTCCCCGCCACCGCCCCCCCCCCCCCCACCCCATCGCCCCACCCTCCTCCCCTCCCCTCCCACCCCCCCACACCCCCCCCCCCTCCCCCTCCGCCACCCGCTCCACCTCCTCCGCCACCTCACCCTCCATTTCCTCTCCAACCACCCCTCCACCTCCCACTCCACCTCCCCCTCCACCTCCCCCTCCACCTCCCGTTCCACCTCAACCTCCACCTACCCCCCTCCACCTCCCACTCTACCCCCCCTCCACCTCCACCTCCACTCTACCTCCCGCTACACGTCCCACCTCCCCCTCCACCTCCCCCTCCACCTCCCCATCAACCTCACTATCAACCTCCCCCCCTCCCCTCCCAACTCCACCTCCACCTCCCCATCCACCTCCCATTCCACCTCCCATTCCACCTCCCCCTCCACCTCCCCCTCTACCTCCCCCTCCCCCGCCTCCACCTCCCCCTCCGCCTCCCTGTCCACCTCCCCTCCACCTCCCCCACGACATCCCACTCAACTCCCCCTCCACCTCCCGCTCCACCTCCCCATCCCATCCACCTCCGACTCCCCCTCCCCTCCCCCCTCCCCCACACACACGACATTCACCTGACACGGGTATTTACTCTCGGCTTCCCAGTGTGCAAATCACTAGTGTAGTTTGTACGTCTCCATCCCTGTACACACAGCCCCCAAATCCCCCACATCCATCCCCCACACACACCCACTTCCACTCTCACACACAACCACTGTTCCTAACAAAAGCAATGCAAGGGACCCTGACCCTCGCTAATGGCCCTGTCACACTACGACGTAACGACGTCGACGTAGGGAGAACGTGAAGAACGTTGAACTTCTCGGCGTAGTATGCAAATTTGGGCAGAAGTTGAACGTGGATGCAGCGTAGTGGACGAGAGCGTAACGTCGGTAAAGCGTAGTGATACCGTCATTCAACGAGAGAGGTCAACGTAATGAAGCTCACGGAACGTTATGAACGTTATTCCATCGCCAGAAGAACGTTACATGACGTTAGCTATGACATGAGACTTGAACGTACGTTGAATGCACGTTCTCCTGACGTTCTCCTGACGTTCTCCTGACGTTCTCCTGACGTTCTCCTGACGTTCTCCTGACGTTCCCATTACGCCCCGTGGGCATTTGCACTCGGTTTAATGGGGGTCAACGTAGTGGAACGTAGTTGAACGTAGTGACGAGCGTTGGAATAACGTCCGTTTAACGTCATTGACGTTCGCTGAACGTGAACAGAACGTACGGTGAACGTAAACCCTTACGTTCGTCCTACGTCGAAACTTTTGAACATGTCCAAAACCTCGACGTAACTCGACGTAACACGACGTAATGTGACGTAGCTCGACGTCACTCTAACGTCATTATGACGTCATCATAACGTAATCCAACGTCCATCAACGTAATGACGAAATATCACCACGTTAGGCTCACGTTTGCTCATTACGTTGTAGTGTGACAGGGGTATAACCTCAACAAAATCAGCAATATCACACATCACCAATTGTTATACAGCATCCGTTCTGAAAAGCATTTCCTAATGTATTCCTAGTGAGGTTATAACTATTAGCGATGTAAGTAGATATAATTTCAGATACAGAACATAGTGTATTATTAATAATATTAAATGAACATGTATTGATGTTGTAAATGAGTTATGCAGATATTATTTTAGAGGCCAATATAGTTTATTATTAATTATATTGAATGGGCACATATTTACGTTATAAATGATTTATGCAGATATTCGTTTAGAAGCAAACATAGTTTATTATTAATTATATTGAATGGGCACATATTGACGTTATACATGATTTATGTAGATATTAGTTTAGAAGCAAACATAGTTTATTATTAATTATATTGAATGGGCACATATTTACGTTATAAATGATTTATTCAGATATTCGTTTAGAAGCAAACATAGTTTATTATTAATTATATTGAATGATCACATATTGATGCTATAAGTGATTTATGCATATATTATTTTAGAAGCAGAACAGAGTTTATTTATTATTGAAGGTGCTGAATGAGTGGGGCAAGGTCATTCAAGGTCATACCTGGGGCACAGAGAGCCGCAAAGCATGTATCGCATCTCCCAGTTACACCTATTATTTCCTCGCCCTTCACCCATTGGCTCCCCATCCATCCAATCAGCGCTCAGGAAATCACCCCGCAAACCTCACCCGCTCCCTTCCTGTCTTATGAGCGCGCACTCCTTGGTCACCCTCCTCTGGACAGCCAACCTCGGCAAGTCTCCTTTTTCACCTACCCACCCACACCTACCTTGATTGCTTTTAATACATTAACTGCTTTATATAACAGGCATAGGGTACAGAAATAGCCTAGTTTTTGGGGGTTTTCTTTGGTACATTATTTGCTTAAGGAAGGGACATTTCAATCGTGGGCACTTGGTCTTCCTCATTCAACTGCTCCTTGCCCTATCCTAGTAATCCCGAGTGCCAGGCTATGAACCGACAAGTATACATTTTAAAGTCATTAGTTTAACTCGGCTAGGGTACAAACCCACAAGTTCATATCCCACGACCTACCAGAATGGGAGGCAGATGCTCAGCTCATTCAGCCATTGCTATATAGGTATATAAAGATACATATAGATATACCTATAAAGATACATATATCTAGCTAAAAAGATACACATAAATATACCTATAAAGATAAAGGTACATGTAGATATCCCTATAAAGATAAAGATACATATAGATATACCTATACCGATAAAGATACATATAGATATACCTATAAAGATACATATATCTAGCTATAAAGATACACATAGATATACCTATAAAGATAAAGGTACATGTAGATATCCCTATAAAGATAAAGATACATATAGATATACCTATACAGATAACGATACATATAGATATACCTATACAGATAAAGATACATATAGATATACCTATACAGATAACGATACATATAGATATACCTATATATATATATATATAGTAAATATATAGATATATACGAATATATATATATATATATATCGCTATGAAGTAAATCGATATCAATATATAAATATATGTGTATAGATATAGTGGTGAGAATTCCTCTTCTGTGTTGATATCCGTTGCAATGCTTGATAACCTGTGGTGTTCAGCGCGATAAATCCCATATATTGGACTCGCATAGTCTGATGAAAACATTAAATTTGCAAAGCCGAGCACTCATCTAACTTTGATCGTAGATAGCAAACTTAAATAATGGTTATTATGCCAACATTAGTTTTGCTTGTTTTCACTCTAAATATATTTTGTTGTACATTAGCTGTTTAATCAGGGGAAATTTCAATCGTGGACGATTGGTCTTCGTCATTCCAGTGCTCTTTGTCCGATCCTAATAATGCTGAGCACCATGCTAGGAAGTGACAAGTATACATTTTTAAGTCATTGGTTTGACTCGACCAGAGTTCAAACTCACGATCCCATGATCTACCAGAATGGGAGACGGACGCTCAACTCATTCGGCCATCCCGTCGGCCATAAATTAAGTTATGCTAAAAGTTACTAACCCTGGTTGAGTCAAACCAATGACTTAAAATTTATACTTGTCACTTCCATAGCTAGACGTTCGGTATTATTAGGATAGGGCAAGGACTGGTTGGCTTAGTGTCGGGATAATGTGACTGAGTGGGAAATCACGTCATGGTGCTGGTGGTCTGGCCTCCCAGTGGGGCAGCACTATAAAGCCACCATGAGTGCACAGGATGTACAACTGATTAGTTGGTTGTTGGAGTACGCGCATCATCATACTCCACTGATGCTTAGCCATGTAAGGTGTGTGTATAACGTACACATTTCATATTAATTTAAAATTTAAATAAATTTCATATTAACTTAGTTTTGTTTACTAACTTTGTTCACTTCGACCAGACTGTCATTGTGACAAGGGATTGGACAATATTGGTCGAAGGATTGGTGTAGAGCCTAGCTTTAACCCGTGCACAGCATGGGTTGTGTTAACGGAATAAGAAAATAGATCTATATATAATACCAAACGGTGGTTAAGTTTTAGCATCGTTCTGATCACTACTCCTTTGTTAATCTGCACTGCCAACGGGTATCAACATAATCCACTGATGCTTCACCATGTATGGGTTGTTAATTGACCAATTTCATATGATGTCAGCACATGTATTTAGGTCAGTGCACGTACAACTTGGCTGCAGGACAACATCCGGTCATACTGCAAAATCAATGGCTATGAGGAATCTTCATAGAGAAAAGGTGAAATATCTCTAAAACCACACCACCTAGAACTTAGAAGCAACCCACCTGGAACATATATACAGAAAAAATATTGAACAAAAGGATTATATTCAATTCATGAGGTTAGGGTTCTGTATTTCTATTAATTTTGAATAAAATCGACGTGTTGCACTGCGCGTACCGGCAAACTCAATGCATTGTCAATGGCCGTGAGCAATCTAATGAATCTTCATACAAAAAGAGTTAAATATCTCTAAAACCACACCACCTAGAAACAAACTGATTCGAATACACATAGAAAACATGTTTAACAAAAAGATTATATTAAATTAATGAAGTTAGGGTTCTGGATTTCTATTAATTTTGAATAAAACTGACTTTTTACACTGCGCATACCAGCAAACTCAATGCATTGTCAATGGCCGTGAGCAATCTTCATACAGAAAAAGTTAAATATCTCTAAAACCACAACACCTAAAAACAAACTGATTGGAGTACACATAGAAAACATGTTTACCAAAATGATTATATTAAATTGATATGGTTAGGGTTCTGGATTTCTATTAATTTTGAATAAAACTGACGTTTTGCATTGCGCGTACGGCAAACTCAATCAATTCAATGCATTGTCAATGGTGGTGAGCAATCTTCATACAGAAAAAGTGAAATACCTCTAAAACCACACCACCTAGAAGCAAACTGATTGGAATACACAGAAAACATGTTTACCAAAAGGATTATATTAAATTGATATGGTTAGGGTTCTGGATTTCTATTAATTTTGAATAAAACTGACGTTTTGCACTGCGCGTACTGGCAAACTCAGTGGCAGTGTGCATTCTTTCTGCAGCCAAGCTGCACATGCATACACAATGTTAACAAACATTGAAAGGGGTCTATAGCATGTATGGTGTGTGCCTACCATACACATTCCATATTAATTTTGATGTGTTTTTTTTTACCTAACTTTGGTCATTGGGCAAAGATTGGCTTACTGTGTACCAGAGACTGGGTGGGGTATCGAGTCATGGTACTGGTGGGCACCATGAGTGGCACACTGTCACGAACCAGTACCCATCCTGATATGACCTTAGATGTTGCCAGGACATAACATTCCAATAGCCAACCTTCGATGTTGCTAAGACATGAAACCTAAACAGACTCTCTACTGATTTCTGAGTCTACAACTCCCCCCCCCCCTCCTATCCTCACCACACACACTGGTAGAGCTGATTGCTGAGGTTCACAACATCCCCAGGGTGGATGCTTAGCAGGGATCTGTGACAGGCGGGCATGGCTGTTTAGTTCCACAAGTCAACACCAGGGGTTGGAACGTGTTTTTCTCATTAGGGGCCGACTTGCCAAAAAGTAATGCACAGAAGTGAACAGAAACGTGAACAAATAAATATAAATAAAAAGTAATTCTTTAATACTGACAATTAGACTGCAACATTATTTAATTATGTCGTGGGGGTGATGAAAATGGGAAATACTGCGCCTAGAGCGGGACTCGAACCCACATCTCTTTGCATTCCGGGCCAGTGTGCTAACCATTACACCACCTAGGCTCCCTGATATCAATACACTCCCCACGCCTACCTGTCTATGTGGTTACTTGCCTGAGAGGTCAGTGCAGACCACTACACTCGTCCCCCTGGAATTGTAAGTCTTGTAATGCTTACAATTACATACATACAGGCAATGCACTAACACATACATACACAGGGTAGGTTCAACAACCATACAGCGCAAAGCTTGTACAGGATCCTGATCACGGCAACCAGTGTCGTGGGGGTGATGAAAATGGGAAATACTGCGCCTAGAGCGGGACTCGAACCCACATCTCTTTGCATTCCGGGCCAGTGTGCTAACCATTACACCACCTAGGCTCCCTGATATCAATACACTCCCCACGCCTACCTGTCTATGTGGTTACTTGCCTGAGAGGTCAGTGCAGACCACTACAATTATATATATATATATAGGTGATGTATAAAACTTATGCGAGTATAAAGGTGCATAAGGGAATATTCCTTAGTGGCCACCCTGATGTTGCGTACTACTTTATGGGTGACCCCTCTTCACTGTGGGACAGGTGGTGCCACCCCCCCCCCCCCACCGCTACCAGTGCCGCGAATACTGTCACTCACGCACTGAAAATGTATGTTATAATTCATGTTATAATTACATCATTTGTTCTACTGTTCAGTTATCGGTATAAATAGATCTATGCATTTCTATATGACATGTGCATCGTAGTTGAATTGTTTTTAGTCTTTACACACCTGCGATTCAATCCAAACTGTAGAGTGATTTATTTAAACAGAACAAATCCCCGATTTTCGCCCAAAGCTATCCGATAACTGGTAGCAAAGTGTCACTTGAACTGGAGTCAAATATAACCAACTGGTGATTGCATATTAATCAGTAGACTCCAGATGTAGGCTTGTGGTTTTCAGTCCTAGCAACATGTGAGGTTATATCAAACTGTCACTCCCGACCTGGGGCAGTTCACACTCCTGGCAGCTCCATAGTGGTTCCCTAATGGAAGCTTCATACCACAACCGTCATCATCATGCGATATCACACTCAGTCACATTATACTGATACTGATCCATCTAGTCCTTAGCCAAATCCAAATTGTCCATGTCACGCGTCAATCGAGTTATTGAAATGCCAACATTTGCAGCAGCCACGCTAGGATAGATCATTCCGCAAGGAACCATGACCCGCTATGCCACTGAGTCGCAGTATCCTGACACTGAGCCAACCGCACAGTTTCCCTATCCTAGTAACCCATAGAGACGCAGCAAGCGAAGTATAGCTTATAATAACTTTAAACCATTTTGTTATGTGGACGTTTTCAGCATTTCTACCTTAATACAAAGTGCATGACAGAAGGCAGGGGTGTCAGTCAAGTAAGAATTTTATCGTTTAATAAAATGTTAATATTTTTCGGCGTACACTATGGTCTGTATTAACAAATGTTGACGTGATGTGTACTACTTTCAATCAATCAATAGGATACAGCTATAATAGGCCTTGGACCTGTTAGCCGCTCTTAATTAATAGAAATGGAGACAGTTCTTCACATGTGGTCGATCGTAGCAACTGTCACTGGCTCCAAGATATATGTAATGCTTGACCAGTATGCATCCAGTCGGGACTTGAAACAGTTCACCGACTCTGCTGCTACAACACTCTCCGGTAGGTCATTCCACAGGTCAACCACCCTAAAGCCAAAAAAGTTGTGTCGCAGGTAGAGTCTGGAGTACTGCTTCCTCAGCTTCAGGGAGTGCCCTCTGGTCCTGGTGTTGGAGTCTCTGATAAGGGGGGCCGCCTGTCTTGTAGATACCATGGAGATATTTGAATACTTCAATCATATCCCCCCGGGCCCGTCTGTAGTACATGCTTGGGATCTTCAAATGATGCATACGTTGTTCATAGGGTATTGCATCGAATCCATGTACAAGCTTCGTTGCCCTTCTTTGGATCCTCTCAATTGACTCAGCATCCTTCCTGTAGGGGGGGGGGGGGGGGGAGGCCATGAGGGGTCTGGAAAAGTAGAACAGTATGTACGCGTTTGGGAGATCGGGAGTTAGATTTCCAGTCGAGTCAAACCACGACTTACAAAATTTATGGTTATCGCTTCCTAGCTCGCATTAATAGGATAGAGCAAGTACTGGTTGGCTCAGTGTCAGGATAATGTGACTGAGTGGGATATCAAATCATGGTGCTTGCAGCCTGATTTCCCAACGGGACAGCGCTATAAAGTCGTCATGTCTATGTGGTGTGGGAGGTAAATCCCTTGGGTCGGTAAAAGTGTAGGCTCAGGCTTTCTATCGACAAATTGTCTAATGGTGAAAACAAGCCTATCCAGGCTTATCCATGATAGGCAGTATAAATCTTCAACAACAAAAAACAGTGTGCACTGACGTAAAATTCCAACGAGCAACTGACACTTGATACGACCATGTTTAAATGCTGGATGATCTCTTAGCAGCTTAGCGCACACACGGAGCTAAGCATAGAAAGGGATGCACCAACAGCCATATATAGTTACCGACAGTGAGGTACAGAAAACAACAAGGCGTCAGTTTGTGTCAGTTTTAGAATTCCCACATTAGAAGTAGGCCCTCTAATGCACTAATGGCTCCCCGGTACCGTTATAATAGTGCAAGTGTTTTGATGTGAGGGTTGGGGGGGGGGGGGGGTGAGGGGTAGCTGGAGGCTTTTGTTTGTTTGTTGTTTTATATCCTAGCAACATCTAAGGTCATATTATGATGGGTACTGACTTGTGACAGTGCGCACTCATGGCGACTTTATAGTGCTACCCCACCTGAAGACCAGGCTGCCAGCACCATGACCTGATATCCCACTCAGTCACATTATCCTGACACTGAGCCAACCAGTCCTTGCCCTAGCCTAATAATACTGAGCGCCAGGCTAGGAAGCAACACGGATCAATTTTTAAGTCTTTGGTTTGACTCGACTGGGGTTCGAACCCACGACCCCACGATCTACCAACACGGGAGACGGACGCTCTAACTCATTCGGCCATCCCGTCTGGTTCCTCATTCGATACGATATTTGTCCACCACCTTCTCAGTCTGGATCTTTGTGAATGAGAATCTGCAGAGCTGTATTGCGCATTACCCTCGAGCCTAGACACACCATGCACATCCCGCTCTGCCCACACCCCGCCCAGAGCCCGCCCACAGCCCGCTCACACCCCGCCCTCACCGCAACCACACCCCGCCCACACCCCGCCCACACCCCGCTCACAATCCGCCCATACCCCGCCCACACCACGCCCACACTCCGCCCTCACACCTCGCCCACACCACGCCCACACCCCTCCCACACTCCGCTCAAACTCCGCCCACACCCCGCCCACACCCCGCCCACACCCGACCCTCACACCGCACCCACATCTCGCCCACACCACGCCAACACTCCGCCCACACCCCGCCCACACCACGCCCACACACGACCCTCACACCGCACCCACACCTCGCCCACACCACGCCCACACCCCGCTCACACTCCGCCCACACCCCGCGCACACCCCGCTCACAATCCGCCACCCACACCCCTCCCACACCATGCCCACACTCCGCCCACACCGCGCCCACACCACACCCACACACTGCCCTCACACCTTGCCCACACCTTGCCCACACCATGCCCACACCCCGCTCACACTCCGCCCACCCCCCCCCACCCCCCCGCCCACCCCACCGCCCCACCCCGCCCCACCCCGCCCACACCCCCCCACACCCCGCCCCCACCCCCCCCACCACCCCCCCACCCCCCGCCCACACCCCCCCCCCACCCCGCCCACACCCCCCCCCCACCCCGCCCCCCACCCCCCCACACCCCCCACCCCGCCCCACACCCCCCCACCCCCCCCCCCCACCCCGCCCCCCCCCCGCCCACCCCCCCCCCCCCCCACCCCCGCCCCACCCCCCCACCCCCCCACCCCCCCCCCCCCACCCCGCCCACCCCCCCCCCCACCCCCCCCCCCCCACCCGCCCCCACCCCTCCCCCACCCCCCCCCCCACCCCCCCCACCCCCGCCACCCACACCGCACCCCCACCCCCCCCACCCTGCCCCCACCCCCCCCACACCCCGCCCACCCCACGCCCACCCCCCCCCACACCCCCCCACCCCGCCCACCACCCCCCCCGCCCCCCCCCACCCCCACCCCGCCCACACCACGCCCACACCCCGCTCACTCCACCCAAACCCCGCCCACACCCCACCCTCACCCCGCCCTCACCGCGCCCACACCCCGCTCACACCCCGCCCATACTCTGCCCACACCCCACCCTAACTGCACCCACACCCCACCCACACCACGCACACACCCCATCCACACCCCGCCCTCACACCACCCACACCCCGCCCCACACCCCCGCCCTCACACCGCACCCACACCCCGCCCACATCCCGCCCTCACAACCGCACCCACACCGCACCCACACCGCGCCCACACCCCGCGCACATCCCGCCCTCACACCGCACCCACACCCCGCCCATACTCTGCCCACTCTCCACCCTAACCACACCCACACCACGCGCACACCCCGCCCACACCACTCTCACACTCCGCCCACACCCCCGCCCACACACCCCCCACACACCCGCCCTCACACCCCGCCCACACCACGCCCACACCGCACCCAAACCCCGCCCTCAGCCCGCCCACAACATAGGCTTATGCAGTAACAGGCTCTATTAACTTGCCTCAAGAACTCCTTCTATGTGGTGACAAATGTTTAATAAGCGCACCAGTCTCTAATTCTAAGTTACAAAATGGTGAATAAAATCTAGATACTTGTTTTGGTTTAGAAAAGTCGCTGCTTTCATTGGACGATGTAGCTTTAAGTAATGGCGGCAGGGAGTGAATAAATCATACTGTGGTATGCTGGTCCGCCTGAGCGCATGCGCAGTTAGACCGGAAGCAGGTGGTTATGAGGAGCCACAGGCAATTTCCGGAATGCATAAGCAGTGCGAGCACTTCGGAGAAGCAGTGGATCGAGATTGCCTCCGCTCACAGAATCATATCTGATTTTGCTAAGTTTCCTGTCAACAAATATTAAAGTTGCATAGTCCGATGGTTTTGAGTGTCTGTCATTTTTTCTGAGATAAATAGATTTGATTGATCATTAGTATCTACTTTACTACAGTTTGAAGTGACTTTTATTTTAAATGGATAACTTTTGAGATATTTGAAGTACAAGCTTAATACGAATACAAAACCATGGGTATGATAGTCTGAGATACCAATGGAATGCGGTTGGTTTTACCAACTCAAACCTCGGAGCCGAAAGAAAGAAAGAAAGAAAGAAAGAAAGAAAGAAAGAAGGAAGTTCTCTGTGGCGGAGTGGTTAGAGTGTCTGACTTTTTCTAGGTCAGACTCCTAATCTGAGGGTCGGCGGTTCGATTCCCCGTGCCCCCAGCTCTGCCAATTTGAATTTCGAAAATTTGATGTTTCATCGGACTATGCAGTTTTAAGCTTAATACGAATACAAAACCATGGATATGATAGTCTGAGATACCAATGGAATGTGGTTGGGTTTAGCAACTCAAACCTCGGAGCCGGGAGGAAGGAAGGAAAAAAGATACAACCACTGCAGCATCAATACAGACTTGTATCCCCTCCACCCATCCTGATATGGCCTTAGATGTTGCCAGGATGTAAAACTCCAACAAACAAATCTTGAGCCCCAGGCACACCTCACCGGATTGGGGGAAACAGACAGAAAGTGAACAATGTCCATTTTGTGTCCGTACAAGTTTTGAACATGCACAAAACTAGGAATGGATGCCGCCGGACTGACGTTTACGGTTCTTGTCCGGTTTGATTTTGTTTCGTCCACTGGCTATCCATTCATGTCTCTTTCCTGTCCATTTCCTGTCTGTTCGTCCAGTGGCCATTTACCCGATAGTGCAACATTTTGACACATTTGAATACATTTTGATACTTATCACCACCAGACTAGACAATTCTGTCCGTTGCTCAATCCGGTGAGGTGTGACTGGGCCTTTATTCCCATCCACATATTTGGGAATTGGTCATTGAGTGACCTTGAGGCTTACGTCAGTTGATTCTAAATACCCAAGCCTAGTAAGAAGGGATGGGAGATATTGAACCTAGACAGGATTCAAAGCCACACCTCTTGTAACTAGGGGGTTACCATGCTAACCTTTACAGTACATAGGCTCCCTGGTGCAATCACCTTATCCACGCCCCACTGTCTATGTATCTCCTTGCCTGAGTGGTCAGTACAGACTACTACTACACTCCCCCCCCCCCCACACTGGACTTGTAAGTCTTTTAAATGGTTTACATCCATTACAGTTGTTTAATGCTTACAATTACATACCGTCCTGATATGACCTTAGATGTTACCAGGACGTAAAACTCCAACAACCAACCAATGACCGATCATTCAGCATGTACCTTGAACAGGATTCGGGTCATGGCAACCAGTGTCATGAGGGAGATGAAATTGGGAAATATTGTGCCTAGAGCAGTATTTAAACCGACACTTCTTTCCATTCAGACCAGACGGGATGGCCGAATGAGTTGAGCATCCTTCCCCTGCTTTGGGAGATCGTGGGATCCGAACCCATGGGTTCATGGGTACGAATACTGATCGAGTCAAACCAATGACTTAAAAATTGATACTTGTCGCTTCCTACTAACCTAGCCAGGCCCTCGGCATTATTAGGATAGTGCAAGGACTGGTTTGCTCAGTGTCAGGATAATGTGACTGAGTGGGATATCAGGTCATGGTACTGGTGGCAAGCACTATAAAGTCGCCTGAGTGCGCACTGTCACAAGTCGGTACCCGTCCTGATGTGACCTTAGATGTTGCTAGGACGTAAAACAACAACAAACAAACAAATCTTGCCATTCTGGGCCTAGTATGCTAACCATTACACTACCTAGGCTCACCGTTGCAATCACTCTATAGACATATTTTCTATGTGTCTCCTTGCCTGAGAGGTCAGTGCAGACGACTACGCTTTCACCGGCGAGGTTTGATATAAGTGAACCGCTGTAATCTGCTTAAAACCAGAATATTTTATCAAGCAAAAACATTTTAAGGCACTGTCACACTATGCCATATTGCATCAGCGTATGCCGACATATGTGATATATGCTGTCATATGGCGGAATTTTGAACATGCTCAAAAATACTACTCATGCGAAACTTACCAATAACTTATCTCAAAACTACTTATGCCAAACGTACCCATAACTTGTCTCAGCTTACACGAGCGTACACCAATGTACACCAGCATACACCAACGTACACCAGCATACACCAGCGCACACCAATGTGTTGGTGCAAAATCATATAAGTTAGCATGCGCTGATGCAATATGACATAGTGTGACAGGGGCTTTACCTAGATTTGATTCTACATAGTCAACTCAGATATCGGTGCACTCATTAAATATGTGTTTTCGCACAGAACGACTAGTAAATCAATTTAATAACCCTGTCACTTCTAAATCCTATGAAGTCCAACATTTTTAATATGCATACCAACATTAATGTGGCATGTTTTCACTTCAAATATGTCCATACGATTAAAATCAATGGGAAGAACTCAACACCAGTGGATTATCCAAAATTAATTTATTATTAGTTTAATGACAACAGGATGTCGTTAGTTCGAGCGTTCGCTATAACTGTGCTGGGTGCGGTGCAGTGAAATTGAGTTAATTGGTTGTGGTGATTTTTTTTCTGTTGTCGCTGTGAAATGGGGCAAATGATCAAAGTCACCCATAATTGGGTTAGTTTACTGGGGTTGTACGCCCTAGCTGTAAAGGACGTCCAAACTGCTTGAGATCTGGTTGACAAGTGGTTTTATTATCGGCGACCCCAACTCGCCTCGGTGGGCGTTTCCACCGGTCTTTCCTTTGTGCGTACATCGATACCGATATATATATATATGACATCCCCCTTTCATGTACAATATGGACAGCCGTGATGACACATATGCATTTCATGTACATTTGCTACAGAGTGTTCAGGATATTTTACTGATAACTCTTATTGCACTGTAATGTCCACTCGCTATGATCTGTCTTTTCATGTTTTACCTTATGACAACTTTCCCTTATCCCAATGTGGCTTACCACATTGTGTGATCTAAACAGGCAGGACATCGAGACGGGAGCAGATTTTTGATGGCGAATACTCACGGCTGCCCCAGTTGAATCTCATACCGCCGATATCTCAATCCGTCATATTATCCTAGCACTGCATAGACCAGTCCTGGTCCTCTCCTAGCAATTCAATAAGGAAAAACTCGACGAGGAAGTGTAGGTAACCAAAGGTTTTATTCAAACAGCGGCTGGACAGATGTGTCTGAGCCCACCCTATTGACACCCTATTGACACCCTATTGGCCTTGCCATGAATATGGCCATAGTTGCCCACATGGCATAATACCCCCGAGTCACTCACGTACACTCACTCACTCAGCAGTATCGCCCAGAATGTATCCATTTTCGAACCTCCAGGGTTGTCTGTATGGATGGTGATAAGCCCGTTATCGCATGTAATAATACCTGGGGTGGGTGGCACTACCTCCCCCCCCTCCCCAGGGGGGGGGGGCGTACCAGCATGCACCTCTCCGCCTCCTGCGCGGGGACTCTCCTCCACTATCTCGGAGGATATATATATATATATATATACATATATATTTATATATATATATATGTATATATACATATATATAAAGTTAGGCTATGTAATAGAGGAAGGAAGAGACGAGTGTTGGGTCGGACACTTTATTGAGCGTCTAGGGCATGCACAATAAAAAAGGGCATACTGGTAAAAGTTTGAAATCAGGAGACAGAGTGACTGCCCAGGGCAGATATCGCCCGGTGGTGGCGCTCGGGCCCGGCTAGCCAGGGCAAATCCCGGGCAGGTCACCGATTGGACAATAATATAACTAACAAAGTATAAGAAATAATAAATAATAATGAAACTCCGCCTGTTTTTATATCTGCATAATTCATTATACATCCTATATCACTCACAGGTGGCACCCTAGTGGAGGAGGCAGGAACTAACTCCTATGGCAGTAGTACAGTAGGTAATAACTAATATAGGGAGAACTGATAAGTGATAGTGTCCTTGTTTATATTCCCATAATAGATTATAGAGCATATATATATATATATATATATATATATATATATATATATATATATATATATACTGAATCGCCAAGAGCAGCCATCTTTGGTTCGAGCCTCGTTTTCGATACTTTTCGCACTGGGTGCGGTGGCCGAATCAGTAGAGTGCAGGCCTCCCTTCAATTCCCGGTCGCGTCAAACCAATGACTTACAAAATTGATACTTGTCACTTTCTAGTTTGGCGCTCGGCATTAATATGATAGGGCAAGGACTGGATAGCATGCACAGCATTCTGGTCACGGTACCAATATTGTTGGTTTTTGTTGTTTTTTATGCATCCTGGCCACATCTAAGGTCATATTAGAATGAGTACCGACTTGCAACAGTCCGCACTCAGGGCAACTTTATAGTGCTGCCCTACTGGGAGACCATGCTACCAGCACTATGACCTGATTTCCAACTCAGTCACATTATCCTGATACTGTGCTAACCAGTCCTTACCCTATCCTATTAAAGGCGAGCGCAAGGCTAGGAAGTGACAAGCATACATTTTGTAAGTCATTGGATTGACTCGACTGGGAATTGAACTCCCGATCTCCCGCACATGAGACCTGCGCTCTACCGATTCAGTCACCGCGTCCTGTGCATGCTTAGTTGGTCGGTTGGTTGTTGGAGTTTTACATCCTACCAACATCTAAGATCATATCAGGATGCCTGCTTAGTTGCTCGGTCGGTTATTGAAGTTTTACATGCTACCATTATATACATAAGGTAGGTTGAACACAGTGTATTACTCAGGATCCACAGCATTCTGGTCACGGCATCAATATTGTTTTTTTTGTGGGAATATGTATTTGTTACAGAGTTTTACATCCTACCAACATCTAAGGTCATATCAGGATGCATGCTTAGTAGACTGAATCAGAAACGCTCCTACCCATCGTGGCGTAAATTGTGCACATCCCCTCATACAGATACACGCACAGTGGATTCACCGAGCTGCTTTTAACTGCTGCGTAGAATCTAATGGCCCTGCCACACTATGATGTAATGAGGTAGCGTAAGCCAAGGTAGGTGAAATTTGGCCATTACGTCAAGATACGTCGAGATACCTTACTCGTTCGTTAAGCCTACTTCGAGCCTACGTCAAGATACGGTGACACACATCAAGGTTTTGGACATACTCAAAACTTTTGACGTAGATCGACGTAAAGGCCATTATGTTGGGTTACATTGGGCTTACATTGCACTCACATTAGGCGTATATCGAGATATTTTAGACGTCCATTAGAGCTACATCAGTCTATGTTGATGTACGTTGACTTATGGTGGACTGACGGAGAGCTGGATGGAAGGTGCAGCCTGCGTGTTCACAATGTGGTGTTAACATATCTCGACGTAGGTCTAATGTGTCTCTTACATGTGTCTAACGTTAGTCTAACGTAAGTCTAACATGTCTTGACGTATTCGACGTAGTTGACGAACGGCTGGCATGCGAGCAACATATGCACTGTGCACCAACATTCTTCGAACGTAAGCGAATGTCCTGTTAACGTGGTGTGAATGTTTTGCCTCAGTGTCCGAATGCTGAGCATGCTGGACTGTCGTTAGACTGACTGTGCTCACTCGTGGGCCTGACGTTGACTCACGTTATGAATTACGCCAGAGTCACACGTAGCTATGTTAGGGCGGGCGTAATTATGCGAGTCCTACGCTAAGCCATCGCTAGGGTTTCGGTAGGCTGATGCCATGCACTTTGGACGCTCGTTAGCCTTACATTGGGCCTTTTTTTTTATGTTCTAACTCGTTGAGACATGTTACAACTACGTTGGACCAATGTTTCGCCTACGTCCACTACATTGCACTGACGTCCAATTTGGCCCTGAAACGCTGAGAATTCCTACGTATCTCAATGCAAAAAAAAGTGATTTTAATGTTGTTCACTCACTGGCCTGTTACGTCGTAGTGTGACAGGTGTATTATCAGCCAATATCATTTAGCATTGGCACATATCACAAACCCAACGCTGTAATTACGGCGCTAGCAGTAGCAGCAAAGTAAATCACAGGATATAATTAGAAATTATTCCCGTCGTATCCATGGTGACATAGGGGGGAAATGATATAGATGTGATGAGCGTCATGCCCACCTAATCTTCACATTATGTAGTATCGGGTTCATCCGCAATAATGGACCGGATGCGGGTGGCCGAATCGGCAAGAATGATGGCTTCCCCTGTGGAAGGTCGGGAGTTTGAAAATCGGCCGAGTCAAACTGATGACTTACGAAATTGATACTTGTCGCCACCTAGCCTGGCACCAGGCATTAATACAACACGGCAAGGATTGGTTTGCTCAGTATGAGGATAATGTGACTGAGTGGGATATCAGATCATGGTGCCAGTGACCGCGTCTCCGAGTGGGACAACATTAGGAAAAATTGCCATAAGTGTGTACTGCCACAACACATTTCTGCTAGATAATTAAAGCCACAGAACAAAATGAAGAAATTTGGAAATATCCGGGGGGTCAAATGATACATGGATAATAATCACAGAATATATCAATTAATTAAGAATAGCCAAGCCTTCTGGTTGGGGGACGGGAGGCGGGGGAGAGGTATATTCCATCAATGATATTACCACTGTGACCTATCTGATTAAGAGTGTATTTACTCTTTCCCTCACAGAAATGCGCTATGCATTATGGGTGTCACGTGTTCAGATGGAGATCTGCGTTACAGTTAAAGCTGCATAGTCCGAAAAAAACGAACGCGGTTCCCGAATTGGTAGAGCAAATACTTCCCCTATGGAGAAACTTGGGAGTTCGAATACCAGCCGAGTCAAACCAATGACTTATGATTGATTTTGATTGATTGGTGGCAGCATAGGCCATATTCACGGTGAGAAATGTTTGTTTTTTGTTCAAACCATCGCTTTTAGATGTAAAGGCAGACAATCAATTATGTGCCAATAGACACTCATTAAATTAGAAAGCTCACAATCATATATTTGTGGTCAAGGGAAACAAATTCCCATAGAAAAAGAAAAGTTTTATTAATAATTGATAGAATCTATTTAGTAAACAATATGAGGTGGTACAGTCCAGCTGCCCTCAAAAAGGCTAAAATGTTTTCCTGTTTTACCTTAGTAAAAAGGTCATGCATACTGTCTGCAGTGTAGAACTGTTGGCGCAGGGCCAACAGTTCTACACTGCAGACAGTATACCTGTCGCTGACGAGCCTGGCAGTCAGCATTGGTCGTAATGCGAAGCATTACGTTTGATGCGAGGAGAGGAAGAGACCCTCCCCCCGCCCCGTGCTGTCGCGCTGCTTTCTCACCTCGGCAGACGGCGCGGCGTGCCGCCCCCTCTCCCCCCGCCCTCCGCGTCGCGCGGCGCTCACCAGCCTCACCCGACGCCGCTGCTCGCCACCTCTCGCCCTCCCCCGCCCCGGCCGGCAGCTTTTCACACTCACCTGCTGTCGCCCCTCCCTCCTCCCCTTATAAGGTCGCCCCCCGGCCTCCCTCAGGCACTCGCCCTCCTGCCGTCTCCCAGCTCTTCCTTTTTCACCACCCATCCACCCTACACTCCTCCTACTTGCTCTTCCACCGGTGGAGGGCTCCTCGGCACCCCCTCACTCCACTGACACTTGATCTCTGTTTTTCTATTTTTACTCCGCTCCTCATGAGATTCCTTATTTTTATCACATTATTCACTATTTACCTCTACCTCCTCTTTTACCCTGTATGCCCTGTATGCTTGTCTGAGGCGAAAATAAAAACGCTTTATTTCCACCCCAGCCTCCTCTCTTCCTTTTCGCGCATCAAGAGGATAGGGATATTAGGTCATGATGCTGTTGGCCTTGCCTCCTAAAAGCGCAGTACTATAAAGTTGCCCTTAGTGTGCACTCTCACAAGTCGGTAGTCGTCCTGATATGATCTTAGATGTTGCCAGGATGCAACACTCCGTAACAAATAAATATTCCCAGAAAAAAAACCAATATTGGTGCCGTGACCAGAATGCTGTGGATGCTGAGTAAAAAAACTGTGTTGAACCTATCTTATGTATATAATGGAAATGTGCTAACTAGATAATTTGCAATCGCATATGAGACTGTCTCAAAAGGTGCTAAGTAATATGGGACAAAACTTTGTCCATTGTAACAATCAACATACTATCTGCTTATGCATTTGCTCAGGATAAACTGATTTGTTTTTTACATGGTGTTTCATAATCCCAATAGAATACATTTTGATTTGAAGCAAATGTCCTTGTGTTTTCAGTGTAACCATTTCTGTACTGTTTTGTGTCAATCGTTACAACGAACAAAAAAAATTACCAGTTATCACCTTTTGAGACAGGCTCATATATATGAAACTATTAATTTGAGGGTGAAAAGTGTAATATATTTGTTGCCTGCCACATACACAGGTGGCTTTGTGTAGGTTGGTTGCCCGGACAGCCTGAATTGTTCACTTGATACGATGCTTGCACCGGAATGGCAGGCATGTGGGTTCGAGTACCGCCCTAAACTATCGGGTTCCGCTTGTGTGCATGGCATACGGTGGTGTGCATGGCATACGGTGGTGTGCATGGCATACGGTGGTGTGCATGGCATACGGTGGTGTGCATGGCATATGTATATTTATAATTACAATCCAACCAAACAACAAGGGAGAGTGAACTCCACGCGCACGTAAACACCTCCAGTTTCTCCCCGTCCTGAAATGACCTCATACCCCTGTCACACTACAACGTAATGAGTGAACGTGAGCCTAACGTGGTGATATTTCGTCATTACGTTGATGGACGTTGGATTACGTTATGATGACGTCATAATGACGTTAGAGTGACGTCGAGCTACGTCACATTACGTCGTGTAACGTCGATTAACGTCGAGGTTTTGGACATGTTCAAAAGTTTCGACGTAGGACGAACGTAATGGTTTACGTTCACCGTACGTTCTGTTCACGTTCAGCGAACGTCAATGACGTTAAACGGACGTTATTCCAACGCTCCTCACTACGTTCAACTACGTTCCACTACGTTGACCCCCATTAAACCGAGTGCAAATGCCCACGGGGCGTAATGGGAACGTCAGGAGAACGTCAGGAGAACGTCAGGAGAACGTCAGGAGAACGTCAGGAGAACGTCAGGAGAACGTATTATGACATAGCTAACGTCACGTAACGTTCTTCTCGCGATGGAATAACGTTCATAACGTTCCGTGAGCGTCATTACGTTGACCTCTCTCGTTGAATGACGGTATCACTACGCTTTACCGACGTTACGCTCTCGTCCACTACGCTGCATCCACGTTCAACTTCTGCCCAAATTTGCATACTACGCCGAGAAGTTCAACGTTCTTCACGTTCTCCCTACGGCGACGTCGTTACGTCGTAGTGTGACAGGGCCATTAGATGTTAATAATATAACCCTTTGATGATATCAAATTGGACCCCTCCTAATCATATTATGCAACTGCCAGTTTATTATAAAACAGCCTTAATTGTACTTGCTTCCTATGATGGTCATATTTCGCTGTTCTGAAAAATTGGTTGAAATCTGAATTACAAAATATATTTATCTACATGTTTGTTAAACACAAATATGAAGACTTAGCAGTGTAAGGGTTATATATCTGCAACAAAAAGTATCCTTCGCCCCCAACTTCATTAGCAGAATATAATATGAATAAAGAAATCTATGATTATGGGACTGCCCTCTGCATAAATAACTGCAACAAGACATGACCTTAGATGTGGCCAGGACGTACAACTCCAACACCAAACCAAGATATTGGGAGCTGGGAACCTGCCCTTTGTTAGAGCTGTTTACTGGCAATATTGCAAAGCCATTGTGAAGACCCGCTGAACAAATATAATGTGTTTTTTTTTGGTACGTTAGTTGTGTAGTGGTCTGCACTGACCTCTCAGGCAAGTAACCACATAGACAGGTAGGCGTGGGTAGTGTAGTGATATCAGGGAGCCTAGGTGGTGTAATGGTTAGCACACTGGCCCGGAATAGAAAGAGATGTGGGTTCGAGTCCCCCTCTAGGCACAATATTTCCCCGTTTTCATCACCCCCATGACACTGGTGCCGTGATCACGATCCTGTACAAGCTTTGCGCTGTATGGTTGTTGAACCTACCCTGTGTATGTGTTAATGCATTGCCTGTATGTATGTAATTGTAAGCATTAAAAGACTTACAATTCCAGGGGGACGAGTGTAGTGGTCTGCACTGACCTCTCAGGCAAGTAACCACATAGACAGGTAAGCGTGGGTAGTGTGGTGATATCAGGGAGCCTAGGTGGTGTAATGGTTAGCACACTGGCCCGGAATACAAAGAGATGTGGGTTCGAGTCCCGCTCTAGGCACAATATTTCCCATTTTCATCACCCCCAGGACAGTTGTTTAAGCAGGGGAAATTTCAGACACGGACGATTGGTCTTCCTCATTCCACTGCTCCTTGCCCTATCCTAATAATGCCAAGCGCCTGGCTAGGAAGTGACAAGTATCAATTTTTAAGTCATTGGTTTGACTCGACCAGGATTCGAACCCACGATCCCATGATCTACCAACACGGGAGATGGATGCTCTAACTCATTCGGCCATCCTGTCTGGTTAATGTTAAAAAGACAAAAAGCCATAATTATAGTGTACTGACTTAATTTTTAATGGTTGAAGTGCATTTCAAGAGACTTATTGTGATTTGTTGCTTGAAGTTTATTTTGCTTTTGCTTCCTGCAATGGTAACATTGTATTGCACTTTAACTGTTAATATAATGAAATAGCTGACTTTAAAATGTATATTTATCACTACTATGGTTGAATTTGGCATTACTAGGATAGGGCAAGGATCAGTGGAATGGAGGAAGACTACTTTTCCAATATTGAAATTTCCTCTGGCTTAATAAATTAATCTAACAAGCAAACAAACAAAAACAAACAAACAAATCTGCTTTCAGATTTTTGAGAGGTGGAATTTCGTGGGATTTTTATTAGATTTTAAAAATAATTTCACGATGGTGAGGAGCTTCCATGTTGCTACTTACAACAAAAAAAAAGATTTGAAAAATATAGATAGACAGTCACAAGAAACTACGGAGAAAAGCATTAATATGAATTGAAGATTGAAGAGTGAGATAAAGGTGGAAATGTGTGTGTGTGGGGGGGGGGGGGGGGGGGGGGGTGAGCTAAGTTAAAATAACATGATTATGTTTATTTGTAGGATGTAGTTGGACATCGTTCGAGAAGTGAAGGGTGGTGGTGGTGGTCGGGGGAAGGTCATAAAGTGGGACTTTGATGTTGAAGCAATATTCAAGGCATTCTCAAGTTAAGCCCACCGCACGCATTGGCCGAATCGGTAAAGCGCATGCCTCCTGTGCGGAAGGTCGGGAGTTTGAAAGCTGGCCGCATCAAACCGATGACTTACAAAATTGACACTATCACTACTGTAATATATGCTAATGAGACACGTGGCCATGACGGGAGCCCGTGACGTCACTAAGTATCAACAAACACTCGTTAACCAGATCTTACTCTGTTGGTAGACCAAGGGATCGTGTGCTCGAACCCTGGTCGAGTCAAACCAATGACTTAAAAATTGATACCTGTTGCTTACTAGCCAGGCGCTCAGCATTATTAGGATAGGGCAAGGACTGGTTGGCTTAGTGTCAGGATAAAGTGACTGAGTGGGATATCAGGTCATGGTGCTGGCAGCCTGGTCTCCCAGAGGGGCAGCACTATAAAGTTGCCATGAGTGTACACTGTCAAAAGTCGGTACCCGTCCTGATATGACCTTATGTGTTGCTAGGACATAAAACAACACACAAAACCTATCCTGGCGCTCAGCATTGCTAGGATGAGGCAAGGACTGGTTAGCTCAGTATCAGGATCATGTGACTGAGTAGGAAATCAGGTCAAGGTGCCAACGGCCTGGTCTCCCAGTGAGGCAACACTATACAGTCGCCATGATTGTGCACTGTCACAAGTCTCCCAATGGGGCATCTCTATTAAGCTGCCATGAGTGTGCACTGTCACAAGTTGGCAACCACCCTGATATGATATGATGTTGCGAGGATATAAAACCCCAACAAACAAAACAAACAAAAAAGTTGAGCCTAGAGCAGGTGCAAGTAGGTTTGCATCACAACAATCAAAGCATTAGCATGGGGTTGTTTGTTTGTTGTTGTTTTAAGTCCTAGCAACATCTAAGATAATATCAGGACGGAAACCGACTTGTGACAGCATGCACTCATGGTGACTTTATAGTATAGTGCTGTCCCACTGGGAGACCAGGCCGCTGGCACCATGACTCGATATCCCACACAATCACATTATCCCGACACTGTGCTAAGCAGTCCTTGTCCTATCCTATTAATGCCGAGCGCCAGGCTAGGTAGCGACACATATCAATTTGATAAGTCATTGGCTTGACTCGGTTGGGATTCGAACGCCCTAACTCCCGCACGAGAGGCCTGTGCTCTACCGATTCGGCCACCGCGTCCAGTGCCAGCATGAGTGAAAGGTGGTGTGGGTGGTGTTTGATTGGACATTATTGACGGAATAGAAAGCCATGTGGAGCGATCAATATCACCAGCCGGGAAATATGGGGATTGCTCATAGAATATGCTACCATAACAAAAGGACATGCTTGGTTTAGCCATATATAATGGTGCCAGAGCGGTTTCAAATGGGTCCTAGACCAGACACTATTATGCAAACTCACAAATATATGGAATCAACTCATTGATATTTTTACAAGACATGATGGTCGAATCAGTAAGAGGCCTAGCTTCTTTCCCATATGGGAAAGTCATGGGTTCGACCCTTGACCGAGTGAAACCAATGATTTATTAAATCGATACTCGTCACTACCTAGGGTGGGGCTCGGCATCTATACTCGTCATTACCTGGGGTGGGGCTCGGCATTACTAGGATATGCCAAGGACTGGCTTGCACAGCATCAGGGTAATGTGACTGAGTGGAATAATAGGTTATGGTTCCATGGGCAGGTCTTCCAGTCATCTGACTAGCACTATAAAGTTGCCATGAATGCAGTGTTACAAGTCCTGATATGACAATGATGCCGTGGTCCAATCGATAGAGCGTAGGCTTACCATGCGGAAGGTAGGGAGTTTAAATTCCGGCCGAGTCAAACCAATGAGCAACAAAATTGATACCTGTCCCTAACTAATCTATTGCTCGGCATTACTAGGATAGGGCAAGGACTGGATAGTTCAGTATCAGGATAATGTGACTGAGTGGGATATCAGGTCATGGTGCTGGTGGTTCGGTCTCCCAGTGGGGTAGCATTATAAAGTGGCCATAAATGCGCACTGGCACAAGTTGGTACCTGAGATGTTGGCAGGACGCGAAACTCCAACAACCAACTAACCAACAAAGGACATCTATATTATATACCTCGTCAGCCAGTCTTGGTATGTCGGGCCAGTTAACGCCGGGCATAAGAAGCTCACTATAAATGGGAGCTGCCCCCACACCACGTGGTCTCACTTACGGTGCACCTGGTCACGTGGCCGGTCAACAGCTGGATTATTCCAGACTTTGACCCAGATTCCAGGTCCACTGCGTCAGAGGCAAGTTCGATATTGTTGTTGTTGGGTTGTTGTTGGGTTGTTGTTGGGTTGTTTTTTTTTGGGGGGGGAGAGGGTTGGTTTTCTTTTAAAAGTACATTGGGGTTTCACGTTCGAGCAACATCTAAGGTCATATCAGGACGGGTACCGACTGGTCATAGTTCGGCACTCATGGTGAGTTTATAGTGTTGCCCCACTTGGAGACCACAGCCAATTTACTATAATTTACTTCAATTTACTATATAAACCATGTACACAAAATAGTGCAAATACCTATATAGGCCTACCATAACACTTACTGTTTGAATACCAGCGCTACGGCACTGACAAAAGATATATATGAATACAATTCATTTACTCCCCCCCCCCCCTCACTACCCCTCGTCACTCAATTACTTACCTCAGGTGGTCTCTGTGGCGGAGTGGTTAGAGTGTCTGACTTTTTTCTAGGTCGGACTCCTAATCTGAAGGTCAGTGGTTCGATTCCCTGTGCCCCCACCTCTTCCAATTTGGATTTCCACCACTGTGTATAACTTACAGCGTCATCAAAGGCCAGTTGCTCTCATACTATGTCTATATGGTGTGGGAGGTAAAAAATCCCTTGGGTCGGTAAAAGTGTAGGCTCGGGCTTTCTATCGACAAACTGGTGAAAACAAGCCTATTCAGGCTTATCCATGATAGGCAGTATAAATCTTCAACAACAACAAGCTATACCGTAATAGCAGTACAGGTTTTGCAGCGACCCACCATCTTACTATTCTTAGCCCATAACACTGAACTTATTCTGGCTAACTCACTAACACACTAACCCCCTTCATGATCCACTAATAACCAAACAGGATGGCCGAATGAGTTAGAGCATCCATCTCCCATGTAGGTAGATCGTGGGATCATGGGTTCGAGTCCTGGTTGAGTCAAACCAATGACTTAAAAATTGATACTTGTCGCTTCCTAGCCAGACGCTTGGCATAACTAGGACAGGGCAAGGAGCAGTGGAATGAGGAAGACAAGTCGTCTGCGACTGAAATTTCCCCTGCTTAAACAACTAATGTACCCACAAAAAATAATAAATAAATATGCCATATCTAAGTATCCGCTGATTTTGGCTATTTACAAATGTAATGTAAACGGCAGTGCCTCGGCGCTGAACAAATGTATATTCTGATGAATAAACTGTTTTACAAAAAAATATATATATCCAACTCAGTCACGTTATCCTGGCATTTGACCGACCAGTCTTCGCCCAGTCAGGCTAGGTGGTGACAAGTTAAGAGTTGGCTCTTCTCAATGTTTCCAAAACTGAACTAGTTCACTAGGAGTACAATGGCGAGCTCCCTGAGCGGGATTTCTGGATTGGAATGGTGATTTATGGTTCGAGATCGATGGGTGATTCTTGGTTCGCGGTTGGCGTGTGGATTCTAGAATGTTTGCGGTTGTTCTACAAGCAATATGTCCGCATGTGGATGCAGTGTGGATAGGACTACTTTATGTTGTCCCGACATAAATAAACAAACGGTAATCAAGTGACTGCGAGGCTATACTTTTTTTTTTCTTTTTCCTTTTTGTGTGTGTGTCCGGTGATTTTTGGTTTGTTTACTGTATCGGACGTTGCTAGGACGTATAACCCCAGTAGCGCATCCATTATTACAATGGAGCCAGCTCATGTTGCTCAGGAGGGGTGTCAGGTAAGCACCGCTTCGGGATGGCTCCTCAGTCACCTGACTGCCACGTGACTAGACGGAATATCTTCAATCTCCACACGCAGCCCTCCCTCCCCCGCTACAATATCCACCCGCAACCCTCCCCCAAACCCCGCTTCAATCTCCATCTGCAGACTCCCTCCCCCAAACACTGCTTCAATCTCCACCCAAATCACACTTCAATCTCCACCCACAGCCTTGCCTCCCCATCCCCATTCAATCTCCATCCATAGCCCTCTCTCCCAGAAACCCCACTTCAATCTCCACTCGCAGCCCTCCTTCCTCCAAACCCCACGTCTATCTTCCCCCGCAGCCCTCGCTCTCGAAACCTCATTTCAATCTCCGCCTGCAGCCCTCCCTCCCCCAAACCCAGATTCAATCTCCACCTGCAGCCCTCCCTCCCCAAACCTCGCTTCAATCTCCACCTGCAGCCCTCCCCCCCCCCAAACCCCGCTTCAATCTCCATCTGCAGCCTCCGTCCCCCGAACACTGCTTCAATCTCCACTCAAACCCCCACTTCAATCTCCACCCGCAGCCCTCCATCCCCCAAACCCCACTTCAATCTCCACCCACAGCCCTCCCTTCCCCAAACCCCGTTTCAATCTCCACCCACAGCCCTCCCTCCCCCAAACCCCGCTGCCCTCCCTCCCCAAACCTCGCCTAAATCTCCATGTGCAGCCTCCCTCCCCCAAACACTGCTTCAATCTCCACCTGCAGCCTTCCCTCCCCCAAACCTCACTTCAATCTCCACCTGCAGCCCTCCCTCCCCCAAACCCGCTTCAATCTCCACTCACTGTCCTCCCTCCCCAAACCCTACTTCAATCTCCACCCGCAGTCCTGCCTCCCCAACCCCCTTCAATCTCCACCCACAGCCCTCTCTCCCATCAACCCCGCTTCAATCTCCACCCACATACCTCCCTCCCCCAAACCCCACTTCAATCTCCACCCTCAGCCCTCCCTCCCCCAAACGTCGCCTCAATCTCCACCCACAGCCTTCCCTCCCCCAAACACTGCTTCAATCTCCACCAGCAGCCCTCCCTCCCCCAAACCTCGCCTCAATCTCCACCTGCATACTTCCCTCCTCCAAACCCCGCTTCAATCTCCACCCGCAGTCTTCCCTCCCCCAAACACTGCTTCAATCTCCACCAACAGCCATTCCTCCCACAAACCTCGCCTCAATCTCCACCTGAAGCCCTACCTCCCCCAAAACGCTGCTTCAATCTCCACCCGCAGCCCTCTATCTTCCAAACCCTCTTCCAATCTCCACTTGTAGCCATCCCTTTCCCCAAACCCAGCTATCTCAGAAATAAATCAAACCATTTTTTGTCTGCGTTATCTTGGTGTTCATGTATATTTCTTTAAAACAATACTCTGCATTTGGATCGATATGCACCTGGCCTTTTCAGCCAAATCACGTCGTCATCCAGAGTTACTACTTGTGTGCTTAAAGAGACATGAGGGTTGGACACCACTGTAATTTCAGATTAAGTACATGTAAAGGATGAAGACTACCTTCGGCAGGAGTGTTGTCGGAGACAAAGAAGGTACTCACCTAGAAGAAACAAAAGAAGAGACATCAGTAAGCATATATACATTTCTCAATATCTCTCTGTGCATAAATATATATATTTATATGTTACATATATATATATATATGTGTGTGTTAACATGGCTTAAACTAAATGTTGACAAATGCATATTAAAGGAACTATTTCTAGCATACGATACATGCAATATTGCCATCGATACTGTACAGTACTAGCTATCTTTGTGTAAATAATTATGATTTAAACAGAGGCCAGAAGAGCAGTACCTCAGGACTGAATAAAAAGAACTTATTCAGGAGAATAAAGATACGTACTCCTTACTTCCCTCCCCCCTCCCCAAAATAAAACATGGTATGCATCATTGATAAAAGGTAGGAATTAAATATAGCTAAATTATGATCGAAAGAAATCATGAAAATGATATTACTCATTAAGCATATAGTAAGGATGGAATGATTAATGCAGGCAGTCAGGATGCATTTACGCAGGCCTATATGTTCCAAAGGATCAACTGCCTTCATCTAAAGAGAATTCAGATGATGAATTCGCGGACAATCTGAAAGAATGGGTTTCCAAAAAGCAATCAGTGAATACCAGGCACGGTGAAGGACATGTCACATTTCACAAGATCCTACTTGTTCTATTATTAGGCGGTTTTGTTTGTTTTCATTTGTTTATACCCTCCAGCACAACAAGTAGACACCGGCTATTGGGGGGTTCTATTATTACACGTTTTTGTTTGTTTTTGTTTGTTTAACGACCCTCCAGCACAACAAAGTGACAAATAAGGAAATACTCGAACGGTCGGGGCTGCCCTCTATGGACAATCTTCTGATCAAAAAGAATCTCCGGTGGACTGGACACCTCATGAGGATGTCATCAGACAGGCTACCAAAGCAGATCCTCTATTCTCAACTGTCTTCTGGTTACAGAAAGAGAGGGTGCCATCGTCTCCGGTTCAAGGATACCATCAAGAGAAACCTGAAGCTGAGAGACATTAAGACCGACTCATGGACATCACTCTCACAGCAGAGAGCTAAATGGAGAGTGGCAGTCAAGTAAAGAAAGCAGTCTTTGTCGCATCGCGACCGACAGCATGATGATGATGATGAGCACAATAAGTAGACATCGGCTATTGGGGGGTTCTATCATTACATGTTTTTGTTTGTTTTCGTTTGTTTAACGACCCCCCAGCACAACAAGTAGACATCGGCTATTGGGGGGTTCTATTATTACAATTGCGTTCCTTTGCTACCGGGGTGCTTCCGGTGTCCGGCCCACGGCGTTCACCTCATTTCCGGTTTAGAGAATGTTACCAATAATGCGGCAAGAGATGTAGTTTCCAATATAAAGCGTTACAAACATGCCTCTTTTTTTTAATAGCACAATCCTAACTGCTACATAATCCGATGAAAGAATATCCATTTTAAAACCAATACACTTTACCTAGATTTGATGTTACATATCTTAGATAGTGGTACATGCATTAAACATTTGTTGCTGAAAGGCTAAGTCCATTTAATAGCGCCTGTTACAGTTGATTTGCACACCAAAATTAATTGTGTGTGTTTTGATTTTCAAATATCTCTAAAGGTAATCCTCTAAAATAAATGTTAGTTCAAACTATCCAGATGGGTGGGTCGAATAAGTTAAGGGTCTGCGTCCCATTTTGGTAGGTCGTGACACTCGCAAGGTTTCGAATCCTGGCCGAGTCAAACCAATTAATTGAAAATTGATACTGCCTGCCGCTCAACATTACTAGGATAGGGCAAGGAGCAATGGAATTAAGACCAGCAGTACGTGATTTAAATTCCCTCCACTTACCCAACTATCCTACACCAAAAAAAAGAAATTTAAAAAAAGAAATAAAGTAGATTATAATGATAAACGTGATATGTGTATTATAATGTATTATATATAATATAAAATAGAGAGCAAGACAGGAGCAGGTGTTGCCCGGTCGTTGCCCGATGCTACAGGGAGGCGGCACCCACCCTGCTATAGGTGCGCGATGGTGGCGCCAACTGTCTGATTGGAAGACCCCAAACGGTCATCGTTACAAGCGCAACTTACGACAGGGAACTCTGTGATCCCTCTTGCCTAGTAGTTATATCTATATATGTATAGATATATATATATATATATATGAATCATCGGGTCCGACTGACACTGGTCAACATCTGGTAGACGTAAGGTGGGCAGAGATACAGGTATAGTGTTGCTTCTTATGGAGTATAACAACAATAATAAGTAACATTCCCTTCCGTATCGCTATACTCGCACAATACGTTATACATCACATATTAATTATTATATGTATTATACATATTATATATACCGTATACATCCCAATAGACACGCACTGCATGAGTGCAGACACATGGATGCGCGTCTATTCCAAGTTAAAGAATCTCATGGATTTGTTTTTGTTGTGCCTCTGAAATAAAGTAGGATTGTCTCATTTTATGTGCATTCAATCTGAATATGATCGAAATTTGGTATTTGTTTTTGTTGTTCCTCTGAAATAAAATGGGATTGTCTTATTTTATGTGCATTCAGTCTGAATGTGATCGTAAATTTGTGCGTGCTTTCAATCTTGGTGCTTCTATTGGGTAGCGTGTTTCTATTGGGACATATGAGGTATATGAGACTGTGTCAAAAGGTGATAAGCAATATGGGACAAAACTTTGTCCATTGTAACGATCAACATACTATCTGCTTTTGCATTTGCTCAGGATAAACTGATTTGTTTTTTACATGGTGTTTCATAATCCCAATAGAATACATATTGATTTGAAGCAAATGTCCTTGTGTTTTCAGTGTAACCATTTCTGTGCTGTTTTTTGTGTCAATCATTACAATGGTAACAAAAAATAGAAGAGTTATCACCTTTTGAGACAGGCTCATATATATAACGCATCTGGCTGAAGCTGAAAACCATCAGATTATAGGCCGCTTTAATATTGAATCCGTAGTCCTTCCATAACAACACTTTTCATTGGTCGACAGATGTCACTCCTTAATTCAGAAAGAATAATCTATCTGGCAGATGGCACAAGTGGACTTGAGAACCAATATTAGCCGGTAACAAAAATAAAATACTGTGCACAAGCCGTGTATTTATTCTTTGCAGAACTGTCACACTCTCAAAGGTAAATGCACAGCTTTTCCTGGTACAACCTTTCCATCAGAGATTCCCTTTTGAGTTGTTATTGAAACTGGTCGAATTACCTCGCAAAGCAAATTGTCTGCCTAATCCGGACCTCGGCGCTGATTGGTCAATTTTGATGCCGCCACAAATAAGGCCATATCCATCATGACCGACTCTCCGGTTATTCTGAACCTTTTTGTTGTTGTTGTAAATATAGTTTATTCATTGAATAAAGTATTTTATCGGTGCCATGGCACTGTACTTCCAGCCATGTGACAATGTAGTTATTTACAATATATGTATAATTATGCGTAATGCTTTGGCATTACGGGTAATCAGGATCACGGAGACAGTACAAGGCGTGCCAGTAGCCAGGACGTCTTTGCGCCGACTAGCGGAATTCTTCAGAACTACGTATTTAACTCAGTCGCCGGCTAGCGGTGTGTTCTTTAGCCTCGCCACCGTGGATCTCAGGTTCTGATGACGTAGCAGGCAGTGTGCTTAAACTGTCGACGCGCTGCTTTGTGGGTACAAATTAGCTATATAAGGCGACGCAGCAGTGGGTTCTGTCATTACGACCGGAGGAGCCAGGAGACTTTGACCAGACTTTAAATTGGCCTCCCACCCACCCCACGTATGATATTCGTAGGGCCATAGCATCTCTAGCCTCGTTTATAAGCATTTGTGAGCTGACATTGTGTAACCGGACGTTTCAACCTTACCTTGATTAAAGTTACCATAATTATACTTGCTGTCTTCGTGTTTTTCCTGATTATGTAGTCCGGTATTCTCATCAGTAGCTAGCTCAAGTCAGCTGAAATAACAATATTAATCATTCCAAGACTTAGATATGGTACAGTTTGACAATTGAAAACACGAAAGACCAACAGACTTTAATATTGGTATTTATTATTGTCTTGTTTTTATCGTCAAATATCAGAGTTTAGTGTAATGATTTCAAGGCTTACAGAACTTGACCCTACCGAATATAACAGCATGGGTGGGTGGGATGGCTTAAAACGAAAGGCTTAGGAGACGACGTTGAACGAACTGCAGTCAAGGCGAAAGTGAATCAAATCGGCGGCTATTTGGTTAATATGTAATTCTTACGCTAGGTGGCGGCGATGGTGCAGCGCCCGGCCTTGGTCTATAAATAGAATAGATGCTTTGTATCCAAGCGAAATAAGACGTCGGTCATACGTATTCAATTACCCATGTTCTCGTAACATGCACAATTCATATATGAGATAGCAAGTATATGTTGTTTACATACATACATAGTTTTGTTTGTTTGTTGTTGTTTTACGTCCTAGCAACATCTGAGGTCATATCATGACGGGTACATACATAGTTACATACATACATCTGTACTGATTAGACCATTAAGTTATGGAGTGGTTAGGTGCATGGTTTCCCTTCACACGTTTGTATGCCTGTTGTGTGGTGTTTTGTGTTTTGGTAAAGAATTCTGACGGTATGAGCGAATTATCTACAGTGTTCATCTGCATGCAGGTCACCCCGATATAGCGGTCACCCCATCACTTTTCTTTAGTATTTTTTCTGTTGGTGTAAATATTGATTCTTCTGAAATAAAATGCTGCAAGCACCAACACACGAGTCTTCCAGTCATAAATAGTAGTTGTTTTTACGGTAGCATTGACAGGTCACTTCCAGGTCATTGCTTTAACTGGGTCCTGCGGCACAGCACTCCAGGAGCGGGAACTCAGGCGGTAGCGTATCTACCTATGAAGGTGTGGGTCGTCCGATCGATCCTGCTCAGTGGACCCATTTGTAGTTTGGGCTATTTTCCGTTCCACCCCGTGGTCCACAACTGGTTCATCAAAGGCTGTGGTATGTGCTGTCCTGGCTGCGGGAAGGTGCATATAAAAGAACCCGTGCTGCTTATCGGAAAGAGTAACCTATGTGGTGGCAGCGGGTTTCCTCCAAAGAAACATGTCAGGATGACCATATGTTTGACGTCCAATAGCCGATGATAAAAATCAATGTGCTCTAGAGGCATCGTTAAATATAACAAACTTTCCAACACAGCACTCGGGTTAGGACTCTTATCGATCCGGTCATCACGTGACTACTTCTGCTAGGGTTGTTTGTATGTGAATGAAAATTTGCCATCTATTTGCTATATATTTGCTTTCCACTTCCTATTTGTTATCTACTTGCCATCCATTTGCTATATATTTGCCATCTATTTGCCCTCTCTACCCACGTGTTATCTATTCTCATTCTATTTGCTATTCATTTGCTATTTCAAATTGCTATCCATCTGCTATGCATTTTCTATCCATTTTCTATCCATTTGGTGTCCAGTTTTCAACCATGTTCTACTCATGGTCTATCCATTTGCCATATATTTCCTATTCGTTTCTATCAACTTGTTATCAATGTGTTATCTATTTGCCATATATTTGCTATATATTTGCTATATATTTGCTATATATTTGCTATCTATTTGCGATCTAATTATTATCTCCTTTCGATATATTTGCTATGTATTTGCTATGTATTTGCTATGTATTTGCTTTGTATTTGCTATCCATTTGCCATCTATTTGCTATTAATTTGCTATCAATTGGTTATATAGTTGCTATCTAGTTTCTATCTAGCTGTTATGTTTTTCTATACCTTACCTTCTCCGCATTGCCCCTGTTAAGTCCTACAGGTGCTCTGTTCACCTTACAACTTACCGTTTGCGAGTTCGGTTCCCGGTTGAGTCAAACCAACGACTTAAAAATTGATACTTGTTGCTTCCTAGACTGGTGCTCAGCATTATTAGGATAGGGCAAGGGCTGGTTAGCTCGGTGTCAGGATAATGTGACTGAGTGGGATATTGGGTCATGGGGCGGCAGCCTGATTTCCCAGATGGGGCAGCACTATAAAATCGCCATGAGTGTGTACTGTCAGAAGTCGGTACCCATCCTGATATGACCTTAGCTGTTGCTAGGTCATAAAACAACAAACAAACAAACAAACATACAACTTACCTAAGGCTGACACAGAGCGGCCTGAGCATCAGCTCACCTGCCATCGGCATGGCAAACACTGCTCGTGAGCTCACGTGCACACGTACACACGTGCACACGCGCATCCTTCTGGCTGACTTCAGTCACGTGACTAAAGGGAAGGCCCCTTTCAAAAAGGTACCCGTCAGAGTTGGCTCTTCCAAATAATTTACTTTCATTTCACTGAAGTGGAAGAATATAAATAATATACACAGCGGCTCCATCGAAGCGAAGACTACCTTGATTGGATTCAGCTGTAGATCCTGAGAATCCTGAAGAAATCATCATCATCATCATCATCACCATTAGCAACATCATCACCATTTCAACCACCATCATTACCATCATCTACATCACTACTACCACCACCACTAACATTGCCACAATCATCGTCGTCACCATCATCACCATTACCACAAATTACCACCATCATCACTGTATCCATCATCACTACCACCATCATCATCACCATTATGATAATCATCACCACCACCCCATGTCCATGTTCAGCATCACCACCACCATCATCATCATCACAATCTCTATATTCACCATTACCATCATCATCACCAACATCAATATGTCATCATCACCATTATCACCATTATCACCATCATCACTGTCATCATCATTACCATCATCATTACAATTATCATTACCATCATCATCATCGCCACCATCATCAGCATCATCACCACCATCATCACTAGTAGCAAATGTGTTGTTTTAAAGATTAGCAACCATGAATAATTCATATTCATAATCATATTCGATTAATATTAAGTACAACATTCCCCTAACCTTGACACTGATAAAATAAAATGTACACCCTGTTATCTCCCAATGCTGTTGGGTAATAGCACTTTTCTTCTTTTTTCGCCCTTTGTATCAAACTGTTGTTGATTTGTTAGACTCTTGTATACATGTGAATGAATGTAACATGATATGGCCTGAAGACCAGTGCCTCGGCGCTGGAAAAAGCTGAATAATATGATCGCTAAATAAATTGATCATTTATCAACAACTTCAAAAAGTTGAGTTGGTCATGTTGCTGCCCCTTTACACCCCCATCACACCAAAATACTTCTCAAAATGCCCGACCCCGTTCTAAAATGGGGTAGAACGTGGCCGCTGACAATTGTGAGCATGCTCAAAATTGGAGAGCACCGTTCCGTCCTTGCCTGTCCATGCAGTTCATAAAAAGTTTGTAAAGCATCGCTACTATGTTCTCTCCGTTCACACACAGTTTGAGTCCGTTCGGCAACATTTTCAAGAATGTAGTAAGAACTGCGTTGGTGTGATGGTGGTATTACTGACTCATGTATTTCTCACTTGGCTCATACAAGTGGACAAGCCCTATTTCAGCTGATAATATAAGTATACAGAGACATAGTATGCTTGGTGCATATTTCACTTCACTGTATCCTATTGAATTCAACAAAGGAGATACCGAGCAAATCCACCCCAGATTTATTTGATGGTAAACAACAATTGGTTGGTTGTTGGAGTTTCACATGCTGGCAACATCTAAGGTTATATCAGGACGGGTACTGATTTGTGACAGTGCGCATGCATGAAGAATTTATAATGCTGTCCCACTGGGAAATCAGGCCTCTGACACCATGACCCAATATCCCACCCAGTCACATTATCCTGACACTGATCTAACCAGTCCTTGCCCTATCCTAATAATGCCGAGTGCCAGGTTGAGGAAGCTACAAGTATCAATTTGGTTCGTCATTGGTTTGACTCGACCGGGAATCAAACTCCCGACCTTCCGCAGGGGGAAGCTGGCACTCGACTAATTCAGCCACCACGTTCAGAAAATAAAATTGAATTCTATTCCATCTGCTGACAGCTGGTCGGATTAACGGGGTCCCACTGTACGTGACGATATTTACCGACGCCTTAGTGGGAGGAACCTCCGAATGCCCGCCGGGGTGCCCTCGCCTAGATCGATAGGGCGCCGTGTCAGAGCGCGGCCAAAGACTCCATTCAGGGCCTAGTAATAGCAGCCCCTCATCAGTTTCAACCCAGCTCTCCCTTGCATTTTAAAAGGAGGCGCAAAAACACTCTTACCGAGGTGACGCCGAGTGGTTGAGTAAGGTAAGGATGTGGAGGATGTGGAGGATGTGGAGGATGCGGAGGATGTGGAGAATGCGGAGGGTGTGGAGGGTGTGGAGGATGTGGAGGATGTGGAGGATGCGAAGGGTGCGGGGGATGCGGAGGATGTGGAGGATGTGGAGGATGCGGAGGATGTGGAGGATGTGGAGGATGCGGAGGATGTGGAGGATGGGGAGGATGTGGAGGATGTGGAGGATGTGGAGGAGGCGGAGGATGTGGAGGATGGGGAGGATGGGGAGGATGTGGAGGATGTGGAGGATGCAGAGGATGCGGAGAATGTGGAGGATGTGGAGTGTGGAGGATGTGGAGGATGTTGAGGATGTGGAGGATGTTGAAGATGTGGAGGATGTGGAGGATGCAGAGGATGCGGAGGGTGTGGAGGATGTGGAGGATGTGGAGGATGCGGACGATGCGCGGAGGATGTGGAGGATGTGGAGGGTGGTGGTGGTGGCAGTGGTGGTGGTGCGGGTGGTGGTGGCGATAGTGGGGATAGTGGTGGGGGGGGGTGTGGTGGTGATGATGTCGATTGTTGGAGTTTTACATCCTGGCAACATCTAAGGTCATATCAGGACGGGTACCGACTTGTGACAGTGTGCACTCATGGTGACTTCATAGTGTTGCCCCACTGGGAGACCAGGCTGGCAGCATGGTGACCTGATAATAGTGATATCCCACCCAGTCACATTATCCCGACACTGAGCCAACCAGTCCTTGCCCTATCCTAATAATGCTGAGCGCATGGCTAGGAAGTGACAAGTATTCATTTTGAAGTCATTGGTTTGACTCGATCAGGGTTTGAATCCGTGGGTTCGAATCCCCACGATCTCCCGAACGGGAGAGGGACACTCAACTCATTCGGCCATCCCGTCTGGTTTGGATGATGGTGGCGGTGGTGGTGGTGTGGTGGTGTGGTGTGGTGGTGTGGTGGTGTGGTGGTGGTGCTGGTGGTTGTGCTCTTAGTGATGGTGGCACTGGTGATGTGGTGGTGGTGATGACGATGAAGAAGACGACAACAATGATGTCAACAACAACGACCATGATGATGACGGTGATGATGACGATGACAACAATAATAATATAGCATGTTTGCACTTCAAATATCTCAAAAGATACCCATCTAAATTGAAAGTTGTTTCAAACTGAAGCACGCAGATTATAATACCAACATAAGCTACTTTCATAATGTAATTTGTTTACAGGATAGACACTGAAAACCATCGAAAAACCAAAATCAACGTTAATCAAAGAATGATATATAAATAAACAAATATGCATATATATATATATATATATATATATATATATATATATATATAGTGACAGTCTGCACTGACATACACAGGTAGGCGTGGGTAAGTGCGGACTCGAAAGCACATTACTGCCATTCCTGAGCGAGCATTCGAACCATTATCATACCAGCTCCCTGATAGAACCTACGTTAACGCATGCCTGGCTGACATATGAACTGGGGAGATCGGATCACCTCACCATACTCACCCCCCCCCCCCTTAGATATCTTTGTCTCATCCCTTGCAATTACAAATATCCAGGTATCCCATTTACATTACATACACAAGGACAGTTCAACAGGAATGCAATGCGTAGCTTGTACAGTATGTGTTATGGGTTGTTTTTTGTGTGTGTTTTCTTTGCAAACAAAGAAACATTGCTGACAAAGTGGGACCTGAACCACTTTTTAAAATATTTATTTTACCATAAGGAGCTGGCATTAGAGGCTCAATAGGGCCTAGATCAGCCAGAAGAGGATCTGTAAGTTAATCTCTAAAGCCCCACTCAGACCTCACCGGATTGAGGAACCGGACAGAAAGCAGACACTGTCCGGTGAAATATGGCAATGTACGGTTTATATACGGTACCCATCCGGCATGTCCGTTCTATCTCTGGTGGTGTCCAGCGGTGTCCGGTACAAGTTTTGAACATGCACAAAACTTGTGCCGGACACCGCCGAACTGACGTGTACGGTTGATGTCTGGTTTAAGTATGTTTTGTCTGTTTTGTCCGTTTCATGTCTGGTACCCATCCGTTACGTCTCCGGTTTGCTTCCTGCCGTGTCCGTTGACGGTGCTGCGGGAATTCGGTCCATCGGTTTTCGGCACATCTGTGATCAGTCAGGCAGGTGTCCGGTTGGTGTCCGGTTGGTGTCCGTTCCGTCCGTTAGACATTCGGTTGTCGTCCGGTTATCATCCATTTATCGTCCGGTGGCTATTCGTTAATGTATGTTCCTTGTCCGTTTAGCGTTCATTTCGTCCAGTACATTTTGGTACATTTCGGTACATTTTGATACCGAACACCACCGGACTAGACAATTCTTTGTCCGGTACTCAGTCCGGTACTCAGTCCGGTAAAGTCTGATTGGGCCTTAAGTTAATTATTTCTGCCAAAACCAGAGCTATCGGTTTAACCATTAGCCTGTCAAGGTTTCCTGGTGCAATCAAGCATGCAGTGTGCAGCTTGTGCAGTGACTATCCTGGTCATGACACCAGTGCCATGGGTGGTATTTTTTCTTTTGCAAACAAAGATAAATAATGCTCACAGAGCGGGAGCTGAACCATAAGTTCTGCCATTCTGGGGCAGGGTCTTACCAATTAACCTTTCTAGGCTTCCTGGTGCAATCAAGCATGCAGTGTGTAGCTTGTGCAGTAACTATCCTGGTCACGGCACCAGTGTGATGAGTGGTGGTGATTTTTTGTTGGCAAACAAATAGAAACATTGGGCATAAAGCGGGACCTGAACCCTACAGTTCTGCCAATTCCTGTCCTGGGGTCTTAACCGTTAGCCCGTTTAGGCTTCCTGATGCAATCAGACTTGCAGTGTGTAGCTGGTACAGTGATCATCCTGGTCACGGCGCCAGTGTCATGGGTGGGTTTTGTTTTGGTGTTGCAAACAAAGAGAAACATTGCGCAACAAGCGGAATCTGAACCATCATTTCTGCCATCCTGAGGCAAGGGCCTTAACCATTAGCCTACCTAGGGTTCCTCGTGCAATCAACCTAACTGGTGTATGACGAATTTCACCCTGGAGACATGCGTGAAACTCAGCGTTGCGGATGGTATTTCCGCCAGCGTTTCGCCAGTACCCACGCTCTATCCAACACGCCACCTAGCGGGCACCAATCCAATAAGGCCTCCCTCGTTTATCTGGTCCCGCACAGTAATTACCTGCCCATTTCTAGTCCGATGAGATGCGATGGCCGATTGCCGATTAACCAGATTACCGGTTAACCAGGCGCAATGGCTGAATGAGTTGAGCGTCCGCCTCCCATTCTGATAGGTCGTGGGATCTGAACGTGTGGGTTCGAACCATAGCCAAGTCAAAGCAATGACTTAAAAATTGATACTTGCCGCTACCTAGCCTGGCGCTCAGCATTCCTAGGATAGGGCAAGGAGCAGTGGGATGGGGAAGACCAATTGTGTGATATGGTGATATTGAAAGTTACCCTAGGGCAAGGAGTGGTTAGCTCGGTGACAGGATAATATGACTGAGTGGGATATTGAGTCATGGTGATGGCAGCCTGATTTCCCAGTGGGGGGTAGCACTATAAAAGTGACCATGAGTGTGCACTGTCACAAGTCGGTGCCCATCCTCATATGACCTTAGATGGTACAACTCCAACAACCATCCAACCAACCAATCCACAACCATCCAACCAACCAATCCACACTGCTTCCCAATCAATCCCCCCAACCCCCGACTCCACACACACACACATAAACACACACATACACACACATACACATACACCGGGCTCTGGGAGACTCTTTTATGTTTGTTGTTGTTGTTTTACATCATAGCAACATCTAAGGTCATATCAGGACGGGTACCGACTTGTGACAGTGCGCACTGATGGTGACTTTATAGTGCTGCCCCACTGAAAGATCAGTCTGCCAGCACCATGACCTAATATCCCACTCAGTCACATTATCCTGACACTGAGCCAACCAGTCCTTGCCCTATCCTAATAATGTCAAGCGCCAGGCTCGGAAGCAACAAGTATCAATCTTTAAGTCATTGGTTTGACTCGACCAGGGTTCGAACCCACGACCCTATGGGAGACGGACGCTCTAACTCATTCGGCCATCCCGTCTGGTGGGAGACTCTTTGAACTGTGAAGCCCGACATTATATAATTAAAAGAAGGCTGCGCAGGCGCAGATTGCTCGTGAAGTAGCAATCATCTACAGGCGCCGGTAACAAGCCGGGTTTGGCTAGGACCAATCTGTCAGTGCCAGGCTCCATAAGACCCCCGGATGCTTCAGGTCTGCCAGCGCCAGGACTAGGAAGGGCCCGCATTAAGCCATTCGCAGCGCCACCTATCCATTCTCAACTGCAGTAGAGCCGCAGCGCTCTACTCTCACTCTACCGCATTCCGGGGTGGATGAAAGTGGTCTCCGGCAAAACAAAAAATGGTGAAAAGATGATGAAAAAATGGTGACAAAATCGATGGTTGTGTTATCTATAAATAATGGTGTTCCAAGAATAACATACTATCCTAGCAATTATTATGGTGAAGTTATATGTTAATAAGGTTGCTCCATTAATACATAACATGCTATCCTAGCAATTATTATGGTCAGGTTATCTGTTAATAATGTTGCTCCACTAATAAATAACATCCTATCCTAGCAATTATTATGGTAAGGTTATCTGTTAATAATGTTGCTCCACTAATAAATAAGATCCTATCCTAGCAATTATTATTATAATTATCACTAAAAGAAGGGACATTGGTGGTGCCTTTCCAATGAAACCCCACCTATCCTCGTATAGACTTCAGGGAATCGCGGAAAATTCTTGGATGAAAGTGGTCTCGGGGAAAGAAACCCCACAGAAACACAAGCGGAAATCTATTGTGAGCTTATAGCATCTTTTCCTAGCAATTATTATTATTACCATTAGAAAAAGGGAAATTGATGGTGAATTTCGGTGAAAATGCATATATTCTCCTACAGATTTAGCACCGTCAGGGAATGGCGGAAATTCCCAGATGTCAGGTTTCATACATTGTTCTACTAGTACTATGAACCGGGCGCGTTGGTCGAATCGGTAGAGCGCAGGCCTCGCGTGCGAGGGATCGGGAGTTCGGTTTCCGGTCGAGTCAAACCAATGACTTATAAAATTGATACTTGTCACTTCCTAGACAGGTGCTCGGCATTAATAGGATAGGACAAGGATTGGTTAGCTCAATGTCAGGATAATGTGACCAAGTGGGATACTGGGTCATGGCGCTGGCGGCTGATTTCCCAGTGGGGAAGCACTATAAAGTCACCATGAGTGTGCAGTATCACAAGTCGGTACCCGTCATGATATGAAGTTAGATGTTGCCAGGACATAAAACTACAACAACCAAACAACCTAGCATTATCTTAGCTGCATTCCACTGGATGCCCCGGCCGTCAGAGCCCCAGAGATACCACACAACTCTCCCAATGTGCGTTCTGACAATGGTCTGTCAGTTCACACCGGGTGCCCCTCTCAAACAAACTCATAAGGAAGAAAGGGAAGACAAGTCACACAAGATTGACAGTGAAGAAGTTGTGCTTTATTGGGACTACTCCTGTTAACCTGCTAGTGACCTATCACCCTCACCCCTTACCTTCTGTCCACACAGAGTCTCGTTACCTCTTTAGTATGTCTATGAATCAGTGCCTACAGCCCATTGAACTGGAGTCCCATGGTTGTTGACCACACAGCTCAGTTTGTATATATGAAAGGTGGATCATCAGACAGAGTGTCTGGGTTCCTGCCCAAGAGATAATGTGTCTCAATCAAGAGTCAGGAGTAGAGTGTGCTGCCCAGTGTGTCTGGAGCAGTGTCTAGAAAAATCAATATCAAAGTGAGGCTAGTCTGGTCAGGTGGGGCAAGGAGGTGCAGGGGATATGTCCATATATGGGGATATGTCCATAATGTATGCAGTGTGGCTGGTGTGCTTGCCCATCGGCCCTGTGGTAACAGATAGTTGCAGATAGTTACAATAAAGATATATATTAAAAATGTCCTTTTCCTCCACTTGCACCGTTACTGGTGCATAGAGGGAACATTTTACCAAACAGTCACTGTCTCTTATATAGGAAGATCTCATCACAATCTCAGTCACCATGTATTAATGTATATTTCCCATAGCTAAATATGTCACACAGCGAGTGGGGCACCCATTGCTTTTCCATTACATAACCTTGGTCCTCACTCCGACGCCTGAGGATAACAATGCTCTCTGCCAATATATAATTCCAAACCGAAAATCTGTATATTTGTACACACTGATTAGTTAGTACATACTATTCTTATAGATAACAAATTAACAGTAAACCTGAACAAAACATGCTACACAATATTTAAAAGCAGAAGTACAACCATTCCTGATTACCTAAACAACATAAAGATAAACAATAACACAATAAAGAGAGTCCCTTCTGTGAAATACCTAGGTATAATTCTAGATGAGAACCTCAACTGGGATGAACATATTGATGACTTAAATAATTCAATAATTAAAATGGCTAACTCATTTAAAATAATCAGACGACGGGTACATGAGGACAATAAAGAATTACTATACTATGCATACGTGTACTCCAAAATCCAGTATGGTATAGAGGTGTATGGGAGAGCCAAATCATCAACCCTAAAAAAGATACAGACACAACAAAACAGAGCCTTGAAAATACTGTATAGCAAAGACTATCTCACCCCAACTAAATCACTTCATAAAGACCTGGACTTACTTATGGTAACTGACATTTATAAAATATACATTGCAAAATTTGTTTACAAGCAAAAGAATGGCCTCCTCCCTGAAATATTTGATAATCTCTTCAAAGAAAACAATCAGGTCCATTCCCATAACACACGACAGATAAATAACATACATCACAAACACACTAGAAACAAATATGGCAAAATAACAACTGAAAACCAAGGAACCAATATCTGGAACTCAATACCAGTAGAGATTAGAAACCTTCAAACTTTGAAAAACTTCTGTAAAAAACTAAAGATAAGCTATCTCAATGCATACTAAATCGATTACCAGTAAAGAATATATATAATACCCCTATTAACATACATGCAAAATAACTACTGATACTGCATGTGAGTACATGAATCCATGACACAATATCCATATAATATTCCTATCATTACTTTGTTTCTTACTAACTGTGAAGAGACGCATCAGTAGCTCATCATAATCATTAGTTAAAAATGTAGCTTAGGTTTAATAATTTGTTATTGTCATCACTTATTCATTCACATCATGGAGACCAGCTAGATAAGCATCGCTTTTCTGGGATCCTTTCTGTCTGTAAGGAATTTGTATGCATTTATTGTATCACCTCAATTTATTGTAAACATACCTTGCAGAGAGTTAAAATAAAAGAATTGAATTGAATTGAATAGAGCTAGCCAACGTTGCCTTAATCATAGTAAAACCAGGTACCCGTGAATGGCAGCTCCCGGTACTAATTATGTAGGATATCGATAGTGTAGTGGTCTGCACTGACCTCTCAGGCAAGGAGCCGCACAGACAGGTAGGTGTGGGTAGTATGGTGATATCAGGGAGCCTAGGTGGTGTAATGGTTAGCACACCGGCCCAGAATGCAAAGAGATGTGGGTTTGAGTCCCGCTCTCGGCGCAATATTTCGCATTTTCATCACCCCCACGACACTGGTTGCCGTGACTAGGATCCTGTACAAGCTACGCGCTGTATAGTTGTTGAACCTACCCTGTGTATGTAAGTGTGTTGCATTGCCTGTATGTATGTAATTGTCAGTATTAATAGACTTACAATTCCAGGGGGAAAAGTGTAGTGGTCTGCACTGACCTCTCAGGCAAGGAGCCGCACAGACAGGTAGGCGTGGGTAGTATGGTGATATCAGTGGGGCTAGGTGGTGTAATGGTTAGCACACCGGCCCGGAATGCAAAGAGATGTGGGTTCGAGTCCCACTCTAGGCACAATATTTCCCATTTTCATCACCCCCACGACAATAGCATAAGATGTGCCAACTAGCATAAGGGTAGTAAATGTTTGGTTAAACTCGGTCGGGTATCGATCCCATGACCTGCCACATGGGAGGTGGACACTCAGACGACTCACTTATTCCACCCGACTCACAACATACAGTGATAGTTGCGAACATATATGAGGAGTTCATTATGTTAAACAGTGACATTTGTGGAAATAAAAATGGTTGCCATACCTATTACACTGAGCTCAGGCAAGGAGCCACATAGACAGCTAGGTGTGGGTAGGGTGATGACATCAGGGAGCCTAGGTAATTTAATGGTTAGCCTGTTAGCCCCAGAATCGCAAGACGTGTGGGTAAGAATCCTGGTGTGTGTGAAATATTTCCCATTTTCATCACCTCGAGGACACTACCATATATACTTTATATGCTAAGTCTTCAGTAAATACTCCTAACATGAGTAAACACCAGAAAACCAGTGCCTCGGCGTTAAAAAAAAGAACTTCTTCAGCAGAATATTTTACCAGCAAATATATATAAATAGGAGATCTACCTTCCAATGGTTCGGTTAAAGGACGATAACATTGAGGAAGTGTAGGTATAACGGAAGTTTATTTACATGATGGCAGCATTCGGGCCCAGATCTAAAGGCGTGTGTGTAACGTGTCGAAATAATTTGAAAATAAAAATAGGTCGAGATACGGCGACCTACGCGACCTACGCCGACCTATGCTGAGCGTACTTGACCTATGCCCAACCTATATGTAACCTATGACACCATATGCCGATGTGTTGGTAAAAATAGGTTGGCATATGATAAGGCCATACGTCGTAGTCTGACAGACAGCCAACACGCTGGGCATACACTCGCCATACACTCGCAATACACTAGGGGTATGCCAGCAAATGCTAGAGGCACTTATAGACTAAGCTAGGCGTATGCTATATACGCCATAGATATGTGGAGGACGCAGGTTCAACGTACGGCTACCCTATGCTGACCTACCCCTAACTTATGCATAACCTATGTCAGCGTACGTCCAGCATACGTCCAGAGTATGAGAAACGTATGAGCCACACGCCGGCATAGGCTTAAAATGTTGAACATGCACACACATTTTTTGGTGGCTCGACCTACGCCGACCTATGACGACCTATGAAAAGTGTATACAACATATGCCCAACCTATGCATAACCTATGACGGCCTATGCCGATGTGTTGGTCGAAAAGCGCATACGTCGGCATACGCTAATGCCATAGGTCATAGTGTGACAGCCCCTTAAGAAATACAAGAGTAAAATAGTAGGGCAAATGGAAACCTAGCCAGACAATGATCGTGGGTCAGCGGGATGTGGGTGTCAGTGTGGAACATGTGAAAAGAGCTTTGGCCAATCAGGTGAGCGGAGAGATAAACTGATCTGATCACCGTGTAAAATATTCCGATATAAAGCATTGGTGGGGGAATGCAAATGTTCTATTGTGAAACAGGTATACATGGCCAGGTGCATAGATGTGTGTATGCAGTTGCTGGTGGTGCTTGATTGATAGGTAAATAGACATAGTGGTGCTGGCAGGACTGTGTGCAAGGGGCACTCAGAGCCCTACACACTACCCCCCCCCCCCCCCTCTCTGCTGGTCAGGATCACCACATTCAACCTCAAGGCAGGTGGTGGCCGGGGGAGCCACACAGCTTGGTGGTGGTGCGCAGGTCACTGGTAACCATGGGGACCGGGAATGCTGGATCCCTATTGGTAGAGCTAAGAATGCTTGTTTCTCATTGGGAGAATGGGGTGGGGTGATACTCTGTACTCAATCCATGTACCATATAAATAATAAACCAAAGGGATTGACTCTTGTCTCTTCTTTCACCCTTTATACTCTTCCTCTCTCTTTGCCTGCATTGATTTCACTATAGCATGCATACACAACCACAGATTCGAGCAGTAAACTTTACAGCCGGAAGGAGAGTCCAAGGCACAGTGGGCAGGGGAGGAGGGTCGTGTGTTATTCCTACAGAATTGACAGGTAATGTCACCATTGCAAAGATTGCAAAGATTGCAAAGATTGTGAAAATTGTGGACATTGCAATCATCACGAACATTGTGGTGAACAGTGCAAGCATTGCGGACATTGTGGTGAACATTGCAATCATTGCGAACGTTGCAAACTTTCCGAATATTGCAAACATTGCAAACATTACAAACATTGCGAAAATTACAAACATTGCAAACATTACGAACATTGCAAAAATTGCAAACTTGGCAGACATTGTCAACATTGTCAACATTACAAACCTTGCAAACATTATGAACATCACAAACACTGCAATCATTGTGAACATTGCAAACATTGCAAGCATTGTGAACGTTGCAAACATTGCAAACAGTACAAATATTTCAAACATTACAAACATTGCACAAATTGCAAAGATGGCAAACATTGTGAATGGTGTGAACATTGTGAACATTGCAAACCTTGCAAACATTATAAACATCGTGAACATTGTGAACATTGTGGGCATTGCACACATTGTGAACATTGCAAATATTGCAAGCATTGTGAACATTGCAAACATTGCAAACATTACACACATTGCGAAAATTGCAAACATGGCAAACATAGTACTCACAGCAGTTACAGTGCAGACTCATGGCAGTGACACTGTGCACTCATGACAGTTACAGTGTGTACTCATGAGATACAGTGCGCACCCACAACAGTTACAGTGCGCACTCATGGCTGGTACAGTGCACACTCATGGCAGTGACAGTGCAAATTCATGGCTGGTACAGTGCACACTCATGGCAGTGACAGTGCACACTAATGGCAGTTACAGTGCACACTCACGGCAGTTACAGTTCACATGCATGACAGTTACCGTGCACACTCACGACAGTTACAGTGCGCACTCATGGCAGTTACAGTGCGCACTCATGGTAGTTACAGTGCACAGTCATGAGAGTTACAATTTGCACTCATGGCAGTGACAGTGTGCACTCATGACAGTTACAGTGCACACTCATCAGAGTTACAATTCGCACTCATGGCAGTTACAGTGTACACTCATGACAGTTACAGTGTGCACTCATGCCAGTGACAGTGCACATTCACGACGGTTACAGTGCGCACTCATGGCAGTGACAGTGCACATTCCTGGCAGTTACAGTGTGCACTCATGGCAGTCACAGTGCGCACTCACGACAGTTACAGTGCACACTCATGGCAGTGACAGTGCGCATTCCTGGCAGTTACAGTGCGCACTCACGGCAGTTACAGTGCGCATTCATGACAGTTACAGTGCACCCTCATGGCAGTGACAGTGCGCACTCATGACAGGTACAGTTGACACTCACGGCAGTTACAGTTGACACTCATGACAGTTACAGTTTGCACTCATGACAGTTACAGTGCGCACCCACGACAGTTACAGTGCACACTCATGGCAGTGACAGTGCACACTGATGACATTTACAGTGCGCCCTCACGGCAGTTACAGTTCACACGCATGATTTACAGCGCGCACTCATGGCAGTAACAGTGTGCACTTATGGTAGTTACAGTGCACACTCATGAGAGTTGTAATTTGCATTCATGACAGTTACAGTGCACAATCATAGCAGTGACAGTGCGCACTCATGGCAGTTACAGTGCACACTCATAAGAGTTACAATTAGCACTCATGAGTGCAGTGACAGTGCACACTCATGGCAGTGACAATACGTACTCACGGGAGTTACAGTGCACACTCATGGCAGTTACAGTGCACACTCATGGCAGTGATAGTGCGCATTCATGGCAACATTCTAGTGCTGCCTGACTGGGAGACCAAAGTAAAGGTTGTTTTATTTAACGACGCCTCTTTAGCGCATTGATTTTCGTAGCGTCGGCTATTGGACTTTTTCTTTCTTGAAGATTTATACTGCCTATCATGGATAACTCTGAATAGACTTGTTTTCACCATTAGACAGTTTGTCGATAGAAAGCCCGAGCCTACACTTTTACCGACCCAAGGGATTTTCAACCTCCCACACCACATAGACATGGTATGAGAGCAACTGGCCTTTGATGACGCTGGAAGTTATACACAGCGGTTGAAATCCAAATTGGCAGAGGTGGGGGGCACGGGGAATCGAACCACTGACCTTCAGATTAGAAGTCTGACCTAGAAAAATGTCAGACACTCTAACCACTCGCCCACAGAGAACACCATGTTAAAAGAACCAAGACCAGGCACCATGTGCTGATGTCCCATTCAGTCACATTATCCTGATACCAGTCCTTTCCCTATCCTAATAATGCAGAGTACTAGGCTAGGTAATGACAAGTATCAATTTTGTAAGTCAGTAGTTTGAATTGACCAGGAATCGGACTCCCAACCTTCTTCATCGGAAGACTACACTCTACCGATTTGGCCGCTGCATCCAGTCTCATTACAATAACATTTCAGTTCCCAGTCGAGTCAAACCAGTGACTTAAAAATTTATACTTATCGCTTCTTAGCCTGGCGATCGGCATTAATAGGATAGGACAAGGACTGGTTAGCTGAGTGTCAGGATAATGTGACTGAGTGGGATATCAGGTCATAGTGCCACCAGCCTGATCTCCCAGTGGGGCAGCACTATAAAGTTACAATGTGTGCGCACTGTCACAAGTTGGCGTCCATCCAGATATGACCTTAGATATTGCCAGGACGTAGAACTCCAACAACCAACCAACCATTACAATAATGACAAAAACATACTGTATAACTAGTTACAAGCAAATTACCACTAATCAATCAAGGGAACTAAATGAGGCTGCTGGCACCAGGCAGGCATCTGAATCGATCAGCGGAGGTCTGTTACCTGCTTCCACTTCCCCTTCAGTTGTGTTAGAATAGGCTGTGCCTTCAGATGACTGATTATGGATGAGCTGGTCTCCCCCCCCCCCCCCCCCCCACCTTCTATATCCCACTGCGCATGACCGTCACGTTGTAATCTATGGGCTAATCCCTTTTAAAAGGTGGTCGCCAGATCTTTATAAATGAAAGTGAGCTATAATAAAAATGCAAGTTAACCATAAAGTTCCAGAGGGTGTAGTATAGGAAATGGTGTGGTGTAGCTGAGTCCTATAGTTGCCTGTCTATAATAGTGAAGTGGCTATGGTGGGTGTAGCACAGAATGTAACACTGACACAACAGCACCTCTTGTCATGTGAAAGGCCCAGTCGTGACTGCCAGCTCTCCCACACTTTTAATCTCTCCAACACTCCTACAGACATGTCATTGAAGGTAGATGATGTTATTGAAGGTACACAATATTATTGAAGGTACATGATATTATTGAAGGTGCATGATGTCATTGATCCATGGCATATTGCTACTTTACTTTTCTCGGCGGCCATCTTGAGGTTCCAGGACAGTAGAGATGGGTGCAGTTTGGGTCCACCCATCATTCCCACATCCCAGCTACCGCCAGGTCACAGCAACTTGACCGGACACCCTTATCATATTCGATGCACTCCATACAGATGCAATCCGGATCCAATACACTTTAAACATTAAATACCAAACATGACTGTCTCCCAGCCTATCAGGCTGGGTTCAGTAATGAGTTACACATTCTTCAATCTATTAAATAAAACATATGGGTACTTTATATGGAATCTATTTTATAATGTAACTATGTGTAGAAAGTCGAAATATTTTACAACGTGATTTGATCAGCCGGCCACGTAGGGGCAAAGTGGGAGGAGTAGGGGTGGGGGCAGGGGACAGAGGAAGGGGCAGTCACGTGATCTTTGCCTTACAATACTTTTTTTCCCACCGGACTCTTTCAGCGGGGATTGGGTAAGTGTTGTTTGTGTGTTATTGTTTTACATCCTAACAACATTTAAGGTCAAAACAGGACGAGTACTAACTTGTCACAGTGTGCACTTCATGCTGAATTTATGGTGCTGCCCCACTGGGAGACCAGGCTTTTGGCACCATGACACAATATCCCACAGAGTCACATTATCCTGACACTGAGGTAACCAGTTCATGCCCTATCCTATTAATACCGAGTGCTAAGCTAGGTAGCGCCAATTATCTATTTTATAAGTTCTTGGTTTGACTCGACTGAGATTCGAACTCCCCATCTTCCAAACGGGAAACCGATTCAGCCACCGCGTCGGGTTTGGGTAAGTGTAGGTGTGTCAGATGAGGGGAGGGGGGAGGCATTGACTCTTGGACTGAATGGTTGGTGGCGCCACCAACGGAAACCACCGTCAACTCAGGTAGCCAAACATTTAAACTATCACTCAATAATATGCGCACATTTAAGGAAGTTTTTTATTTATTTTGTTATGGGGTGTTTATGCTGTCCATAAAGTGCCTGTCACACCTTATCGGATTAGTGGAGCAATGGACATAACCTGACAAAGAATTTTCTAGTCCGGTGGTGTTCGGTATCAGAATTTATCGAAATGTGGTGAAATGTTGCGCTATCGGGTCAAAGGCTGCCGGACGAAACCAACACTTAATGGACAACAAACGTACGTTTACTAATAGCCAACAAACAAGAACCGGACGAGAACCGGATGAGAGAACCGGACGAGAACCGGACGAGACCGGATAACAACCGAATGTCTAACGGACGGACCAAACATCAAACAAACATGTATGGGACTGTAACAGACGCGCTGAAAACATATACTGACCGAATTCCTGCAACACCATCAACGGACTATGCAGGAAGCAAACCGGAGACGTAACGGATGGGTAATGGACATGAACCGGACAAAACGGACTTAAACCGGACACCAACCATACACATCAGTCCAGCGGTGTCCAGTACAAATTTTGTGCATTTTCAAAACTTGACACCGTACACACCGGACACCACCGGACAGAGAAGGGAAACGCCGGATGCCTACCGTATATAAACCGGACATTGACGTATTTCACTGGACAGTGTCCAGTTTCTATCCGTTTACCCAATCCGGGATGGTGTGACTGAGCCTTCACATGTAAGCCCGGATGATCGGGTTGTTTTCAATGCTGGGCAGTTTTCGGCTTTTTTCTTTTTCTTATAGTTTCTTATGGTTAGTAAATCTATGTTAGTTTTTTGGCGTTTTCTTGACAATTGTTTTCCTTCTACTCTTATCCCTAGACTAGCCTACGGTATCTACATAATATAGGATTGTACGTAATAGATGGTTGGTATGTGTTTGGTGTGTGGTTTTGTTGATATCTGCTTCATTTTTTTGGCCTGGGCACCTCCCAAGAGCTGTCCAGCTGGCGGGACATGACATATCACATGCCCCGCTAGGAAGTAATCTGTATTCAAAAGCAAGACTTGTATGTTTGGGTTCAGTGAATCATCATTTTATATCCGTCCTATTTCTGGATCACCAGATGCGGTAGCACAATCGGTACAGCGCAGATTCCCCGTGTGAAAGGTCGGGAACTTGAATCCTGGTCAAATCAAACCAATGACTTATCAAATGTATACTTGTCATCACTTAGCCTGGCGATTGGCATTACTAGGATAGGAAAAGAACTGGTTAGCTCAGTATCAGGATAATGTCACGGTATGGGTTATTATTAGGTCATGGGTGCCGACGGCCTGATCTCCTAGTGGGGCAGCACTATAAAATTGCCATGAGTGCGCACTGTAACAAGTCAGTACCTGTCCGGATATGTCCCATATATGTTGCTAGGATGTAAAACCCCAACAAACAAACAGAAGCTAGTTTCCAATTCCAGTATTATTCCTAAGTATAACCTGGTATAAAACAGCCCCTCTGGTTCACGGCCCCTCGCACAATAAATCCACCGGAAAGCGCAGGCTGGGGGGTGTGTGGCTTCTTTGATTGGCTCCTAAGGTCGACAGCGTCACCAATCCCCCCTCCCACCCACTTGGCACGTGTCATCCACACATCGACCCATCTGACCGGAAGTGACCTGATTGGCGGCCATTACGTAGTTAGCCCAGATCATAAATCGAGGCTCGTAGAGGAGCTGGTTGAAAGGAATAAGCTTGGTTGTCTACATGGGGTTTTATGTCCTGCCAACATCTAAGCTCATAACCATGGGCGGTGGTCGAATAGGTAGAGTGCAGGCCTCCCGTGCGGGAGATCGGGAGTTCAATTCTTGGTCGAGTCAAAGCAATGACTTACACAATTTATACTTGTCACTTCCTAGCTTGGCGCTCGGCATTAATAGGATAGGGTAAGGACTGGTTAGCTCAGTGTCAGGATAATGTGACTGAGTTGGATATCGGCCATGGTGCTGGCAGCCTGGTATCCTAGTGGGGCAGCACTAGAAAGTCACCATGAATGTGCACTGTCACAAGTCGGTACACGTCCTGATATGACCTCAGTTGTTGCCAGGACATAAAACTCCAACAACCAACCAAAGTTAGGTTGACCATCCTACTGCTTATTTAAGCAGGGGCAATTTAAATCGCTGACAATTAGTCTTCCTCATTTCTCGTCCTGATATGACCTTAGATGTTGCTAGGACGTAAACACCAACAAGAAAATACAGACACACACTTCCTCATTTCGCACCAGTTATTTAATCCTCAGCGAGTTCTCATTTCCACCATCTTTTCCGCAGTGAAATTCTCACTTTCAGGGAAACTTCAAAGTAAGATCCGTTCCTCTTCTTCCACTTCTTTAATTCCGGAATATGCCCTTATATTATCGCCGTCTGTTCACCTCTTGTCTATGCGATCCATTCACTCTCACATCGCCGGACCAGACGGCTGGCCGAATGATTCATTGATTGATTGATTGGTGGTTGCTTTACGCTGTGTCGGCAGCACAGGCCATATTCACGGCAAGAAATGTTTGTTTTTTGTTCAAACCATTGCTTTTACATGTAAAAGCAGACAATCAATTATGTACGAATAGACACTCATTAGATTAGAAAGCTCACAATCATATATTTTTGGTCAAGGGAAACAAATTCCCATAGAAAAGGAAAAGTTGTGTTAATAATTGATAGAATTTATTTAGTAAACTATATGAGGTGGTACAGTCCAGCTGCCCTCAAAAAGGCTAAATGTTTTCTTGTTTTACTTTAGTAAAAAGGTCATGCATACTGTCTGCAGTGTAGAATTGTTGGCGCAGGGCCAAAAAATCAACGCAACTTAGTCAAATGTGTTTGAGGGTCAGCGGGGACTGACACCCAATACATTCAGGGGGAGGTTCTCCCTTGAGCAGAAAAGCATGTGTAAGCTACGAGTGGCCAATACGGCAGCGGCTAAGGACCACTTGGTCCCGCCGACCTCCCGCATGAGTCTGTGGTGGTTTTCCCACAGATGGTTCAATTTCTTTAAGTTTATTAATGTTTTCATCCCACTCATGTTGCCATTTGGATTTTATGTGGGTGGCTATTAGTGGTTTCAGATCAGAGTGAGGGATCAGACACGGTTCAAGATCACAGTTCAGGGCCTTCTTCGCAGCCCGATCAGCTCGTTCGTTTCCTTGTATGCTGGCATGGCCAGGCACCCAGCACAGGTGGATGTCATACCCATCCATTGCCAGTTGGTTCATTTTATAAATGACCATTGCTAGAATAGGGTGATTCGTTTTCAGTCCAGCAACAGCCAGGAGGCAAGAGAACGAATCACTGTATATAACATAGTTAGTGTGGTTGGATACCTCGATACACTCCAACGCGAGAAGGAGTGCTCGCACCTCAGCAGTGAAAATCGAACTCTGATCGGGCAAGCATACGCCAAATTTTTCCCATCGACAGACTGCCACAGCAGCTACCCGGCTTTGGTCTTTCGAACCATCAGTGTATATGGAGAGGTGGTCTGCAAACTGGCCTTGAATCTCTGCATGCTGTCCTTGGTACCCGAGTGGATGTGTCCAAGACTTCCTCAGTTCCGTGAGTCGGAGGATAACCGATGGCTTCCTCAACGACCATGGGGGATGTTCTAGGACTTTGGCATCTCCAACAAGTCCAAATCCACGCCCATGGCCTCCAAATGAGGTTTCATTCGGAGCCTCAGTGGTCGAATGTAATTCGGCTGGGCTTCATATCTGGATTCGTCATGTTGCTCGAATAGACAATTGTGTGCAGGATTCAATGCATTAGGTTTTATCTTGACTACATATTGCATGGCCAGTTTGATTCTCCTGTTGTTAAGTGATGGTTCATTGGCTTCGATGTAGAGGCGCTGAACCCGTTAGGTACGGAAGGCCCCAAGGGCCAGGCGCAGTCCCTGGTGGTGGATCGGGTCTAGCAGCCCAATATATGATTTCCTTGCGGAACTGTATACTATGCTGCCATAATCCACTCGTATACTATGGTGCCGTAATCCACTCTTATATATAAAGAGCTCTTCGGGATGGCTGAATGAGTTAGAGCATCCGTCTCCCGTGTTGGTAGATCGTGGGTTCGAACCCTGGTTGAGTCAAAGCAATGACTTAAAAATTTATACTTCTCGCTTCCTAGCCTGGCACTCAGCATTATTAGGATAGGGCAAGGACTGGTTGGCTCAATGTCAGGATAATGTGACTGAGTGGGATATCAGGTCAAGGTGTTGGTGGCCTGGTCTTCCAGAGCGGCAGCACTGAAAGGTCACCATGAGTGCGCACTGTCACAAGTCGGTTCCCGTCCTGATATGACCTTAGATGTTGCTAGGACATAAAACAACAAACAAACAATCTCACATCGCCTACACGCATAACCACTGACAATGCAGTCAAGCCAGACCTACTTAGATGCGGTCCAAAGTTGTCCAAATTTTCAAGAGTACTACTTTTCCAGATCCTCCCCCCCCCCCCCCCAGAAAAGTAGTACACATCATTTTACCACAGACCTAGATGTGGTAGCTGATAGGAGTTGAGTGCCCGCCTCCCATTTTTGGAAGTCATGAGATTCAAATCCCCGTATTTGAACAGTGGTTGAGTCAAACCAATAACTTAAAAATGTACATGGTGTACTATCTTGGGGCTGATGAAAATGGGAAATATGATGCCTAACACAGGATTCGAACCCACATTTCCTGCTATTTTAGGGCTAGTGTGCTAACTATTACACTACCTAGGCACCCTGATGCAATCACCCTATCCACACCTACCTCTCTATGTGGCTATTTGCCAGAAGCCAGTGCAGTCCACTACCGTGCCCCAAAATAAAAATCGCCGAAGAAGTCATAATTTTATTCAACGCTAAAAGTCATACATTACTGACATCCCCCCCTCCTCCTCCCTGTCGTATGCTTTGCACAACCGTGAACATGTTGACAACTTTGGACGACCCACAATAGATCTTAATCCAAGTGTAACTTTTCTGTGATGTATAGCGGCATTGTTATTGTACGTTATGTCTATTTATAGCATCCCCTATAATTACTGTACCACCTTTGTGTGCATCAGGAAATATAGATCGTAATATTTTAATGTTGCATGGTTGTAAGGTCAGTGCCCCGGGATTGACTAAATAACTTTGTTTGATGAACCAATTTACATTTACATAAGGCAACTCTCATAAGACAAATGATATTTTATATACTACTACCTCCTTTCGGGATGGCCAAATCGGTAAGAGTGTTGGCTACCTATACCAGACATGGTGGGTTCAAACCCTGATTGAGTCAAACAAACGACTTACAAAATTTACATTTGTCGGTAGCTAACCTGTCGATTGGCATTACTAGAACAGCGGAAAGACTTGTTTGCTCAGTAACAGGATAATATGACTGAGTGTGATATCGGGTCATGGTGTTGACAACCCGGTGTTCTAGTGAGACAGCACTATAAAGTCGCCAAGAATATACACTTCCACAAGACGGTCCTTAGATGTTGCCTGGAGATAAAGCACCAACAAACAATACTGGGAAATAGACCATTTCCACCTCCAACCAACCCGCTGATAAACGTGACAGGACTAGTGGTCTGGGAACAGCTTACTGCGCAAAATGCTCTGTGAAAAGGGCCTTATATATTTCCACCACCAACTCGCCCTCTGATGGCAGTGGTAAGAACTAGTGTTGTGGGTAGGAGCTCACGGCCTAAAAAGCTCTGTGGAAAGGGTCTAATAGAGGGTTGTCCATCACGAAACTGCCCTCTGATGGATAGCTGCTTAGAGTCTAGCATGCTCTGAGAAAAGGGCCTTGTAGAGGATTTCCCCCACTAACTCACATTCTGACGGAAATGGTATAACTAGTGTTCTGGGTAACAAAAACAGCTAAGTCCACTGTGCAGCAAGGTCTGTGTAACGGGCCTTATAGGGGATTTCCATCAGGGTGGTTGGTTATAGGATTGATTGATTGATTGATTGGTGGTTGCTTTACGCCGTGTCGGCAGCATAGGCCATATTCACGGCGAGAAATGTTTGTTTTTTGTTCAAACCATCGCTTTTACATGTAAAAGCAGACAATCAATTATGTGCCAATAGACACTCATTAAATTACAAAGTTCACAATCATATATTTGTGGTCAAGGGAAACAAATTCCCATAGAAAAAGAAAACTTTGATTAATAATTGATAGAATCTATTTAGTAAACTATAATGGTTATAGGAAGTTTTACATCCTGGCAACATATAAGGTCATATCAGGACGGGTAGCGACTTGTGACAGTGCACACTCAGGATAAACTGATTTGTTTTTTACATGGTGTTTCATAATCCCAATAGAATACATATTGACTTGAAGCAAATGTCCTTGTGTTTTTATTGTAACCGTTTCTGTGCTGTTTTGTGTCAATCGTTACAATGGACAACAAAAATGAGTGATCACCTTTTGAGACAGGCTCATATACATGTAATGCATTTACATACACATAAATGCAGTAGGTTCAACAACCATACTGCGCACATCTTGGGCATGATCCAGGTCACCGGAAGCAGTGTCATGGAGGTGATGAACATGGGAAATATTGTGCCTAGAGCAGGATTCGAACCCACACTTCTTGCCATTCTGGGGCTAGCATGCTAACATTACACAACCTAGGCTCCTTGATGCGATCACCCAATCCATGCCTACCTGTCTATATGGGTTTTTGCCTGAAAGGTCAGTGCAGACTACTACAATCTGATGAATTCACCAAATTTTCAAAACCAAAATCCTTACTAATATTTTATGCTACACACCCAACTTAGACACTGGTGTATTTATTAAACATTATTTGCTGAAATGATGTCCATTATTTCTACATAAACACTAAAATATATGATGCATGTTTTCACTTCAAATTCCTCCCAAGTTAACCCTTTAAAACACATGTCCTTTCAACCTAAAGTAAAGTAGCAGAATAATTAATCAAAGTGTACGGCAAAATTGATTTAATATGCTTTGACTTCAAGTATCTCCAAAATTAACCTTTTAAAATTGTTCATGTTCTTTGTCAGCATGGGTAATTTGCGCGCGAACAAGGAGCTGCTACCATGGTGCCACCTGGCTTCGATCCTGCCAACTTCCACGCCCCCTGCTGGAATTCCCGCGAACCACTCTCGCCTGCGAGATCTGTGACATCACCTCCGGTCGATGACAGCCCGCCAGGTCCTGCTTCCATCACTACGCCTCCAGACGCCAGACCGACAACAACCACCAATTTCCTCGGCCGCCCACCCATCCATAGAATAAGATGCAGATAAAGCGATAGGGTTGAGCACCTAAATCGATAACTTTGACCGTTGATTTTGTACGAACACTACCATTATACTTGACCTAATTGAATAAAGTCCATGTCATATAGCTCCTTGTTCATGTTGTAAATTAAGGTTGCTTTGTCCTAAAGTAAAGTGGGATTGTCGATGTTGCTCGCAACATGGGTAATTGAACAAGCTGGAGTCGGATTCTTATTCAAACGCCCGGTGGCGCCGCCTATACTCAAACTTTAATATTAAATATGTACATCGATGTCTTCCACGCCTAGCGGGTCTTTTGGAACTACGCTGAGTAACCACACAGTAATGGCAGACGTGCATATGTAAATTAAATATGACGTCGATAGACAAAATCTGTTACAAAGTTACGGGAATTTGGCGCGCTCTTTACTTTTCGGCCCGGCTAGCTGCTATATAAAGCGATCAAAACCCAAACTTGGCCACTACAACTTGGCGGCGGACGGCAACGGACATTCTACTCTGCCATCCCACCCACCCCACAATAAAAGACTAGAACTATAGGGCTTAAGCATCTCGGGGCCTTCTCTCATTATACTCACGCATGTACGATTACCATTCTAGTGCATTAAAAAGTCCAAATATATACCATTCATCCGAGTCTGCGTAGTTCAATTATGTAGATAATGAAGCTAAGTTATTTATCTGAACAAAAATGGCAATAACAAACAAATATCGGATTATGCACCTTTAAAGTTGGCTGCTGTCTTCAAGTTCAAAGGCACACCAAGTTCCTATAGCAACGCAGCACCATGACTACACTACGCCGCTATGCCATTATCTGAATGTTCTTCTTCATGTACTTCAGACCTTACATGGTAGCTGAATCGATAGAACGCATGCTTCCCATGCGGCAGGTCAGGAGTTTGAAACCTAGCCGAGTCAACCAATGACTTATAAAATTTATACTTTTCACTCCTATCCTGCTGCTTGGTATTAATAGGATATGGCAAGAACCAGTTAGCTCAGTGTCAGGATAATGTGACTGAGTGAGATATTGGGTTATGATGCCACTGACCTGGTCTCCCAGTGGGACAGCACTATTAAGTTGCCATGAGAGTGCACTGTCACAGGTTGGTACCCGTCCTGATATGACCCTATGTGTTGCTAGGATGTAAAATCCCAACAAACAAACAAACACTCATGGTTTTCAGCTGAGGGTTCACCATCAAAGGACTGAATCTCCTATTCCCAGATCTCGGTCCTTCGTCGCATTGGCTAACTTGATTGAAGTACTTCAGTGAAATATACCTTAGAAGCAAGTGTAATAAAAAGCCCATAGCTCAACCACATAATTAGTTCCTTGTATCTGAAAACCCATTAGGCTTCTAAAACGACATCATTAATGTCTATGTATTCAAACTTCAAATATTTCCATATGGCAAGATTCAATCCCTAATGGGGCTGTCACATTACGACGCATCTCGCAAACGCATGGTGACGTATGTGATATTTTGCCGCTACGTCGAGATACTTTGTTATGCGCTATGCACGCGTTAGGCACACGTTGGTTTACATCAATGTACGTTGACATTGGTCGACATATGGCGGTGCGCATCAGGCGGTCGGCAAAGTTTTGTGCATGCACAAAACTTTTGACGTACGACAACGCATGGGTGCTTATGTTACGCCTACGTTAGGCATACATTGAGATATGGTAGACGCGCATTGGAGGAATGTTGTTCTTATGTTGTCCTATGCTGACTTTTGTTCCTCTGACGGAGAGCGTTCAGGCCGTGTGTTGGCAACGCAATGCCAACATATGACAATGTTGTTCTAATGTATGCGTAACGTATGGCCGGCACATGGTTGGCGTTTCTCCACCGTGTCTCGACGTATTTGATATATAGGGCGTGCGCCTGGTGCTCGCTTAATGTACAGCCGGAGGTGTATGACGCATGAGGAATGCATCTTCAACTACAGGATTTCCCAAGCTAGGAGAGTCATGGAGAATGTGTTTGGTAACCTGGCAAACCGATTCCAGGTTCTGCTCACCACGATGCAGCACCCCCCTTCCACCGTGAAGCTGATCCACATCATTGCAAGTTACCATGTCTGTAAAATATATATTACTTACAGTTCTGCAGGGCTCAGGCTGGTGCCTGACGACTGAACTCAGGAAGCCAAACTTATCCAAGATCCACTGCTCCCTCTCGGTGTGCAGGGGAGGCCCGTCACCGCTCTTCTTCTTGTGCAGCCTCGTGTTGCAGTCACGTAGGGACTTGAACCAGCCCTGGAGATGCCCCGCAGTTTTGCCCATCCTTTTGCCCTGGTCCTTCCCTGGCATGCTGGAGGTGTTGTGAGGAGAGAGCCAGACTGCAGCCTTATTTATACCCAAGGCACCGGTGGGTCGAGTGCCTGGCGCACGTTGGCATGTGTTACTCATGCGTTACGATAATGTCGAATGCGCTGGGTGTATGCTGGCGCAATGCCAAAATGTGCTGGACTGTCATTGGACATGCGTCGCTCATGCACTGGCACTACGCTCTCATACGTTGTGCAACACGTTTAACGGTCGCTACCGGAACGTAGGGAGCGCGTTATGCCAATGCTAAGTAAACGGCACACAGGCAAGAGGCACATTAGACACACATTGCGGCAAACTTTTAAAGGTTTTTTTCTCATGCGTCGACATAGGTTACCACTACATCGGACCGACGCTACGCTTACATCCACTACGTTGTGCTGACGTCCAACTTTCCCCCCATGCTGACAAGTTTGACGCATCTCGACATAAAAAAGTGATTTTATGCATTGGCAGCATGCTTGCGAGATGCATCATAATGTGACAGGAGCTTTAAAAGAAAATATACCTAGAACTAAGATAAGGTAAAGTGTAATAATGAATCTAATATGCTCACATGAAAAAAACATTCCCAAACTCAAAACCATCAGACTATGCAAACTTTGAAGCTGCCTACTACGATGAAGGCATCAACTTTGCACATCTGAAGCACTTTACCTACATTTGATTCTATGTATCCACCTTAGATACTGGGGCACTTATTCAGCATTTGTTGCTGCCTGGAAGAGAAAAAATACTAAGTCAATTTAATATGAAACTCTCCCTCATGAAGCCTCCGGTGAAAGGATTGTGACGTGCGTACCAACATTAATTTAGTTTATTTTCACTTCAAAGATGACCAAAGTTATCCAGTTAAAATAAATATTATTATAAACTGAAGTTAGTTAGATTATAATGATCAATCTAATGCATTGTTCTTAAAAAACAAATAAAACACATCATCATCATCATGCTGTCGGTGACGATACGACAAAGACTGCTTTCATTACTTGACTGCCGCTCTCCATTTAGCTCTCTGCTGTGAGAGTTGCGTCCATGAGTCAGTCTTAATGTCTCTCAGCTTCAGGTTTCTCTTGATGGTATCCTTGAACTGGAGACGAGGGCGCCCTCTCTTTCTGTAACCAGAAGACAGTTGAGAATAGAGGATCTGCTTTGGTAGCCTGTCTGATGACATCCTCATGAGGTGTCCAGTCCACCGGAGATTCTTTTTGATCAGAAGATCTTCCATAGAGGACAGCCCCGCCCGTTCGAGTATTTCCTTATTTGTCACTTTGTCCTTCCAGGTTAGCCTCATGATTGAACGCAGATGTCGCATCATGAAGGCATGCAGCTTTTTCACCTGTCACCTCTACACTGTCCAGGCCTCGGCTCTGTATAGTAGGGTGGATAGCATGAGTGCACGGTAGATCTTGCCTTTGACCCGAATGGACACATGGTGGTTGTTCCAGAGTACCTGGCGTAGTCAGCTGAAAGATGCGCTAGCCTTGGCCATCCTCCTCTGTATTTCAGCATCAATGTGTCCATCACTTGATATAGTGCTTCCGAGGTAGGTGAATTATGGGACAGAGTTCAGCTTGTTTCCGTCAACCATGATCTCCATTTCATGAAAGCTGCCTGCAAAAGTGTTGAAGTGCTGCTGGCTTTTGCAAGTTACCAGCGGCACTCTCTCGGGGAGCAAATATAGGTTTCACACCGGCAAGAACATGTCAAGACAGGCGCAAAACTATTTGTCCCTGCAGTGGCTGGTCGGGAGATGTTGGGAGTTCCATACATCAACCGTCCTTAATGCTGCCACAGTGACATGGTTTTCTGTTTAGGGTTTGCTCCCTTAGACTTCGGTTCTGTCAAGAACCTGTACCAAAAGACAGTGGTTTACAACTCTGCAGGGCAGGGGCATCAAACTCCCTGAGGTATTGCTATACCTGCATACAGTTAAACAATATTAAAACACATAATGATCAATATATATTGTTTGTTTTGTTTTCACCCAAAACCATGATCAATCTAATATATTTTTATTTAAAAAAAGAAACCACCACATAATGATCAATCTAATATATTTGTCTTTTTAAAAGATAACACACAAAAAGCCGGCAGAAACTCAAAGCCGTCGGACTGTGCAACTTTAATGCAGTAACTAATTGGACTATTCACTGTTGCCACAGCGCATACAAAAGCTATGGAAATTACTAACATTCAAATGCACGTATGTCAGTCGAATTTTGGGATATTTTTGAAAATTCCAAAAGTATATTGCTTTTGGATCATTGGAGCTTCCAAGAAAAATTAAATTTTCATGTTTGAACCCTTTTGAAAATTTTAGGAGGGTACCAAACTAGTCAGTCACTATTAATACACAATATCCACAATGCATGTGACATCTGTCGGCGACGATGAACACTACGGTTGTGAGACTTGTTTGCTTGTTGGAGTTTTACATCCTAGAAACACCTACGGTCAATCATATCAGACCGGGAACCGACTTGTGACAGTGCTCACTCATGGCGACTTAATAGTGCTGCCCCACTGGGAAATCAGGCTGCCAACACCATGACCTGACATCCCACTCATTCACATTATCCTGATACCCAGACCTTTTTTTTTTTATTTGGTCATTAGTTGTTTAAGCAGGGGAAATTTCTGTCGCAAACGACTGCTCTTCCTCATTCCACTGCTCCTTGCCCTATCCTAGTAATACCGAGTGTCTGGCTAGGAAGCGACAAGTATCAATTTTTAAGTCATCGGTTTCACTCGACCTCGACCTTGCCCTATCCTATTAGTGCCGAGCGCCAGGCTAGGAAGCAACAAGCATCAATTTTTTAGTCATTGGTTTGACTCGACCAGGAACCGAACTCTCGCCCTTCCGCACGCTAGGCCCACGCTCTACCGATTAGGCCACCGCGCCCGGTAGAATGATAGTGAGTAACAATTGTAGGAAGCTCTCCTAATTATAAACAAACAAACACCACACTTTCTGTGAATCCATTAAGAAATAGCCCAATCAGTTCAGGCACTACGAGAGTATTAGGAACGGGCAATAACATACTGTACAGTATCAATGTTATTTAATATAATCTGTCTGAGACGCACTCTGAACAAATATCGAGGTTCGACTGCAAATTATATATGTAAGCTGCATTATCCGATGAAGGAATCGGATTTTCAAAACCAAAGCACTTGGCTAGATTTGATTCCACATATTCATATTCAATTAAACATTTATTGTATTTTGGACGGTATGCGATGGCGGAATCAGTAGAGCACAGGTTTGCTGTGTGGAAGGTCGGGACTTCGAAGACCAGTCGAGTCAAACCAACGATTTATCGAATTGATACTTGTCGCTACTTAGCCTGGTGCTTGGCATTATTAGGATAGGACATGGATTGGTTAGCAAAGTGTCAGGATAATGTGACTGGAGGGAAAATGGTAGCACTGTGCAGGCAACCTGGTCGCCCAGTGTGGCACCACTATAAAGCCACCATGAGTGTGCACTGTCACAAGTCGGTACCCACCCTGATATGACTTTACATGTTTCCAGGATGTAAAAGTGTGTGTGCTACCTACACACACCGAAATAAATTCAGCATATTTTCACTTCAAGAAATAACCCTCTGAAATCAAAGATATTACAAACTGAAGTAAAGTAGACTGGAATCACAAACCCAATATATCTATTTTAAAATATAACAGAAACTCAAGACCATCGGATTATGCAACTGATGTTAAAGTTGCATAGATATTTTCTGAGATAAATATATTAGGTTGATCGCTATAATCTACCTTACTTTAATTTGAAGTAACGTATATTTTAAATGGCTAACTTTTGAGATATTTGAAGTGTAAGCATGCAAAATTACTAACACTGTGACACTATAGGCTTCTACAGTAAGAAGTTCTATTAAATTGACTCAATCTTCCCTTCTATGTAGCAACAAATATTTAATAAATACACCATTATCTAAGTTATATATGTAGAATCAAATCTAGATAATTCTTTTGGTTTTGAAAATTTGATCTTTTCATCGGATTATGCAGCGTTAAGCTGTCGCAATCCTGTCGCAACTGTGTCATTGATAACAGCAGAAGATTGGTACTACGATCCGATTACGATTAGTTGTATACACGGAGATGTTATTCAAACAATTTACATGCTTTTTGGATTGTTTTTTAGGTAAACATTTATTCATCAGAATTAATTGGTGTTCAGTGCCAAGCCACTGGTTTTCGAGCCATATCCGTTGCAGATATTTATATTAGTGGTGTTCTCTGTGGGGGAGTGGTTAGAGTGGCTGACTTTTTTCTAGGTCGGACTCCTAATCTAAAGGTCGGTGGTTCGATTCCCCGTGCCCCCACCTCTGCCAATTTGGATTTCCACCGCTGTGTATAACTTACAGCGTCATCAAAGGCTATTTGCTCTCATACCATGTCTATGTGGTGTGGGAGGTTAAACATCCCTTGGGTCGGTAAAAGTGTAGGCTCGGGCTTTCTATCGACAAACTGTCTAATGGTGAAAACAAGTCTATTCAGACTTATCCATGAGAGGCAGTATAAATCCCCAAGAAAAATGTTGTTATATATTTTGTTGTCTTTCTTTCAATATTTTGACTGAAAGATTCCAGAATGAAACAGCCGATTAAATAAGCACCTCCATCGTGTACTAGTGAACTGGGTATGTTACACAACTACACAGATCTGTTTATGTGTAATTGCCACCGTAAAGAATCAATCTTCCGTCTTGGGGTTTTACGTCCAACTTGTGATACTACACACTCATAGTGACTTTATAGTGCTGGTCCACTGGGAGACCAGGCCACCATCACCATGACCTGATATCCCACTCAGTCACATTATCCTGACACTGAGCCAACCAGTTCTTGTCCTATCCTAATAATGTTGAGCACCTGGCTAGGAAGAAACATTTATTAAGTCATTGGTTTGACTCGACCAGGGTTCGAAACCGTGGATTCGAATCCCACGATCTACCAACACGGGAGACGTACCCTCAACTGATTCGGCCATCCTGTCTGGTCTTCGAGTGATACCAGAAATTCTAGACTGTCCATATAATGGAAACTGCCGAGTAAAATACCATAATGTGTGGGTAGGGTGACTGCATCAGGAAGCACAAAACATCAGAACACCAAAGTTAAAGTTGCATAGTCCGATGAAAACATCCAATCTTCAAAACCAAAGCACTTATCTAGATTGTATTCTACATATTCAAATTAGATGCTAGTGCACTTATTATGCATTTATCGACACATAGAAGGGAGTAAGTAATAAGTCAATTAAATAGAACATGTTACTACTTAAGTCTATGTGTCAGAGTTTTGGCGTGCATGCCAAAATTAAGTTGGCATGTTTTTTACCTCAAATATCTCCAAAGTTAGCCATTTAAAATAAAATTACTTCAAAATAAAGTAAAGTAGATTATACGGATTAGCATAATGTATTTATCTCAGAAAATGGCAGAAACTCAAAAGAATCAGACTATGCACCTCTAAGCAATGCTGAGCCTCATCAGTCAGTACCTGGATGTGGGGGCAACGTGGTGTTTTCTGAGGCGGAGTGGTTAGAGTATCTGACTTATTTCTAGGTTAAACTCCTAATTTGAAGGTTGCTGATTCGATTCCCCATGCCGTCACCTCTGCCAATTTGGATTTCCACTGCTGTGTATAACTTACAGTGTCATCAAAGGCCAGTTGTTCTCATACCATGTCTATGTGGTGTCGTAGGTTAGAAATCGCTTGGGTCGGTAAAAGTGTAGGCTCAGGCTTTTTATCGATCAACTGTCTAATGGTGAAAACAAGACTATTCAGACTTATCCATGATAGGCAGTATAAATCCTCAATACAAAAATATACATAAAAAAACGTGGGAATATGGGATGCTATAGACATTCTAATATAGGCTAATAAACAGCCTGCTGAACCAATGGAGAGTGATTGAATAAATAGTAGCATATAAAAAACACATTTGAAATCAAATATAAATAATTGCTGTGTGCTGCTAAGACAGTCTCCATCGAACACATTTCTTGTCACATACTATCATACGCATATCAGAAGCCACTAAACCACTCCTTCAGCAACCAATCACCAGTTTTCCAGCTCACCGTTATCAGCTCTTGTGAGCAGACACAAACCTAGATAAAAGATTCATCGCATTCTTACAGTACAGGGGTGAAAACCAACCCATTAGAAAAGCTGGCGAAGAATTTCGACATGCTGGGTGACTTAACTGAGCTGGTAAATTCTTAATTTAAGAAGCACAATATATTCTTTATGTACGTCTTCATATTTACCCGCTACTTTTGAGTTGGAAAATATAATAAAACATATACTTTAATACAATTTAAAAGTGAAATTGATGGCGTTCTCTGGCCGCCATCTTGTCTTTTTGTATTCTCTCCCATTTCACTAACTCTGTGTTGATATAAGTAACCATTTGACACTGGTGCTAGGCATTCTACTTCCCGTTCCATACGAAAGCTATTTTCGCCCGTATTTAGACTACGTTGTCGTTCACCCCTGTACTGGAAGTACGGGGGTGAATCTTTTATCTAAAGGGGCTGTCACACTACGACGTCACGACGTCAACGTAGGGAGAACGTGAAGAACGTTGAACTTCTCGGCGTAGTATGCAAATTTGGGCACAAGTTGAACGTGGATGCAGCGTAGTGGACGAGAGAGTAACGTCGGTAAAGCGTAGTGATACCGTCGTTCGACGAGAGAGGTCAACGTAATGATGCTGACGGAACGTTATGAACGTTATTCCATCGTCAGAAGAACGTTACGTGACGTTAGCCACGTCATGAGACGTTGAACGTATGTTGAATGCACGTTCTCCTGACGTTCTCCTGACGTTCTCCTGACGTTGTCCTGACGTTCCCATTACGCCCCGTGGGCATTTGCACTTGGTTTAATGGGGGTCAACGTAGTGGAACGTAGTTGAACGTAGTGAGGAGCGTTGGAATAACGTCCGTTTAACGTCATTGACGTTCGCTGAACATGAACAGAACGTACGGCGAACGTAGACCCTTACGTTCGACCTACGTCGAAACTTTTGAACATGTCCAAAACCTCGACGTAACTTGACGTAACACGACGTAATGTGACGTAGCTCGACATCACTCTAACGTCATTATGACGTCATCATAACGTAATCCAACGTATATCAACGTAATGACGAAATATCACCACGTTAGGCTCACGTTGGCTCATTACGTCGTAGTGTGACAGGGGTATTACACAAACCCAGCGGTCACCTCTCTAATCTCCCACCTCATATTGTGCACACCGCCCAGCCGGCATACATTCAGTACCCCTGCTTTAAAGCTTTACTTTGAGCTCATGAGCTTTAACAACAATTAAGATTGTCTCCATCAAGTCTGTGGATTTCTTTGAGATGACACTAATCTTTTTAAACTTGTCTTACATACAGGTGTAAAATTGTCCGATATAATACATGTGAACCGAGGTGAAGTTACTATAATAAATTACAAACTGTCTATATAATGATAAATGTTAAACTATAAAAACCCAAAGGCATATGAGGGATGTGTGAAATTGGTAAACTATTATTCATTGAGTATAGAATTTGTATAATTGAATAGTCTTTAGAGGGAGTGTCACTTCCGAGTTTGACTAAGAACAGTCTTTGGAAGAGTCACCTCACATGCCCCCTCCCCCCCCACATGGTATTGTTATGATCATTGACCACTGCATTGTACTCTGATTGGAGGAGTGAGTCATGTGACCACTGCATTGTACTGTGATTGATGAATAGGATCATGTGACAACGGCCATCTTGAATCTTGAGAACCTATATAAGCAATAAACCAAAGAGTCTCATTCTCTTACTTTTCACTCTTACCCTGTTTTCCTTCATTACCTGTAGTGCTTTCACTTGACCTATTTACACCACCCACACCACCAGCCGGCACGTTTACACAGGGTTGACAACATCGGAACATGACAAACCGGAAGATCTTATAGGATGTTATATCGGTGGTTCTAGGGGTATACCCCCCCCCCCCTTCCCAGCAAAATGCTTAAATCTTACATGCGCTGTAGTGCATTTTGGACACAATAATCCGTAATATTATATTAATTGCATTGCAGGGACATTGGAAAATGAAAAAACCAGATGATCAGCGTAAGGTGATGGGGGCAATACATATTGTACACATTACAGCGAAACAGTAAGGGTTGGCAACCCTGTGCGTTGTAGGGATAGATATGCATTCCTTTCGGGATCACATAGAATTGCCTATGAATGACCTCTGCACTTTGACTGAAGAAACTGGACACAATAAAACTGAATCAACATTGACGAGGAATCATGAGTTTGTTGGTTACTGGAGTTTTACATCTCGGAACATGTAAGATCATATCAGGACGGGTATCGACTTGTGAAATGCGCACTCAGGGCGACTTTATAGTGCTGCCCTACTGGGAGACAAGGCTTTAATTAAAATTAGAACAGTGCATAATTGTCAACTTAATATGTATACCGTATATGTCACAATAGAAGCATGCTACGCAATTGCACCCCCCATGTCAAGATTGAAAGCACGCACAAATTTACGATCATATTCAGACTGAATGCACATAAAATACGACAATCCCACTTTATTTCAGAGGCATGACATGAACAAATCCATGAAATTCTTTAACTTTGAATAGACATGCATCCATGTGTCTGCACTCGCACAGTGCGCGTCTATTGGGACATATACGGTATATGGTGTGTTTTTTCCATTTAGAGAATTGAAGACCAATCGATTGAGATACTTTCCATAACGAGTTATTTGTTCTTATGGTGCATGGTGCATGGTGCAAATAACTTCTTGTTAAAGGGCCTGTCATATAGCCTTAGTGTAATAAAGAGAAGATGAACACACTGGCGCGGGCGTTTCTCATGCGGGCGTCGCGCGGGCGTCACGGATCGCTTTTGGAGCGATTTTTTATGCTTGACGCGTGGTGACGCTTGGCTTTTGACTTGATTTTGGGGGTGGTTTGTAACCTTACGACGGTTACTGGTTGCAGAACTGCAACATTAATAGAGAGGCTCCGATAAATCGGCCCAATCTTTGGTTGAAGACTTAACTTCAGTAGGGAGTGTTGTAGAAGCTGGGGACATCTTTACAACGTTGTAACGGCGAAGGGCTTTTGACCGAATTTGCCCGCTTTCATAGTGGTTAGAACACATGTTTGGACTGTCCTACATGTTTGGACCATCCCATTTTTTCATATATCATATGGAGACTGCTTCCTAACAGGTAGTTGCTTTTGATAGTGGTTGGAGCACATGCTTGGACCGTCCTACGCTTCCCATCTGTTGTTAGGTATGTTGTTTGTATGTATGTAGTGTGGATGTGTGTATACCACACAGTGTGTTATGTCTGTGGAACAGATGGTGTGTTCTGTGAGTACCACACAGTGTGTTATGTATGTAACACACAGTGTGTTATGTGTGTGTACCACCCCATGTCCTATCTGTGTGCAACACACAGTGTATTATGTGTGTGTACCACACAGTGTGTTATGTGTGTGTACCACACAGTGTGTTATGTGTGTGTACCACACAGTGTGTTATGTGTGTGTGTACCACACAGTGTGTTATGTGTGTGTACCACCCAGCAAGTTATGTGTGTGTACCACACAGTGTGTTATGTGTGTGTACCACACAGCAAGTTATGTGTGTACCACCCAGTGTGTTATGTGTGTGTACCACATAGCGTGTTATGTGTGTGTACCACACATCGTGTTATGTGTGTGTACCACACATCGTGTTATATGTGTGTACCACCCAGTGTGTTATGTGTGTGTACCACACATCGTGTTATGTGTGTGTGTACCACCCAGTGTGTTATGTGTGTGTACCACATAGCGTGTTATGTGTGTGTACCACACAGTGTGTTATGTGTGTGTACCACACATCGTGTTATGTGTGTGTACCACACAGCAAGTTATGTGTGTACCACCCAGTGTGTTATGTGTGTGTACCACATAGCATGTTATGTGTGTAAGAGACAGTGTGTTATGTATGTGTACCACACAGTGTGTTATGTGTGTACCACACATTGTGTTATGTGTGTGTATCACACAGTGTGTTATGTGTGTGTACCACACATTGTGTTATGTGTGTGTACCACACAGTGTGTTATGTGTGTCACACATTGTGTTATGTGTGTGTACCACACAGTGTGTTATGTGTGTGTACCACACATCCTGTTATGTGTGTGTACCACACAGTGTGTTATGTGTGTGTACCACACAGCAAGTTATGCGTGTACCACCCAGTGTGTTATGTGTGTGTACCACATAGTGTGTTATGTGTGTAAGAGACAGTGTGTTATGTATGTGTACCACACATTGTGTTATGTGTGTACCACACATTGTGTTATGTGTGTGTACCACACAGTGTGTTATGTGTGTGTACCACACATCGTGTTATGTGTGTGTACCACACAGTGTGTTATGTGTGTGTAACACACATTGTGTTATGTGTGTGTACCACACAGTGTGTTATGTGTGTGTACCACACATCGTGTTATGTGTGTGTACCACACAGTGTGTTATGTGTGTGTACCACACAGCAAGTTATGTGTGTACCACCCAGTGTGTTATGTGTGTGTACCACATAGCGTGTTATGTGTGTAAGAGACAGTGTGTTATGTATGTGTACCACACATTGTGTTATGTGTGTACCACACATTGTGTTATGTGTGTGTACCACACAGTGTGTTATGTGTGTGTACCACACAGTGTGTTATGTGTGTGTAACACACATTGTGGTATGTGTGTGTACCACACAGTGTGTTATGAGTGTGTACCACACAGTGTGGTATGTGTGTGTACCACACCTCGTGTTATGTGTGTGTACCACACAGCAAGTTATGTGTGTACCACCCAGTGTGTTATGTGTGTGTACCACACATCGTGTTATGTGTGTAAGAGACAGTGTGTTATGTGTGTGTACCACACATTGTGTTATGTGTGTGTACCACACAGTGTGTTATGTGTGTGTAACACACATTGTGTTATGTGTGTGTACCACACATTGTGTTATGTGTGTGTACCACACAGTGTGTTATGTGTGTGTACCACACAGTGTGTTATGAGTGTGTACCACACAGTCTGTTATGTTTGTGTACCACACATCGTGTTATGTGTGTGTAACACACATTGTGTTATGTGTGTGTAACACACAGTGTGTTATGTGTGTGTCCTGATATGACCTTTGACACGTGACAGATGCATCCGGTGTGTTCGCTATTTGTGTGTGAGAACCGCATGATGCCCGCTTGTACTTGACGCATGCGCGACACACGCATCCTGTCTGTCCGTAGCTTTAGGCAGCTCACTGACATAAGAAGGATGCCCGTGCTAATTGACCAATTTCATATGACGTCAGCATGGCTATTTAGGTTAGTGCGCGCGCTGCTTGGCTGCAGGACAACACTGGTCACACTGCAAACTCAATGGCTATGGGCAATCTTCATACAGAAAAAGTTAAATATCTTTAAAACCACAACACCTAGAAACTAACTGATTGGAATACAGATAGAAAACATGTTTACCAACAAGATTTTATTAAATTGATATGGTTAGGGTTCTGGATTTCTATAAATTTTGAATAAAATCGACGTTTTGCACTACGCGTGCCGGCAAACTCAATGCATTGTCAATGGCAGTGAGCAATCTTCATACAGAAAAAGTTAAATATCTCTAAGACCACAACACCTAGAAACAAACTGATTGGAATACAGATAGAAAACATCTTTACCAAAAAGATTATATTAAATTGATACAGTTAGGGTTCTGGATTTCTATCAATTTTGAATAAAATCGACGTTTTGCACTGCGCGTACCAGCAAACTGCCCGCGAAGGGTAAAATACGGCAATGCTATGTCTATGTGGAGCATTTATTTTGTCAAATAAATTTAAAAGCTTTCATTGGATCGATTAAAAATATCTTAATGCACGATTGAAGAGGAAGATCTGAAGTATTTAATGTAAGCTAAGAGCAATTTACGCTGAAAGTATTAAAAACAGAGATAATAGTGAAAGTTGGGATATTCTGAGTGTCAGTGCCAGTGCATTGTCAATGGCCGCGAGCAATCTTCAAGCAGAAAAAGTGAAATATCTCTAAAACTACACCACTTAGATACAAAATGCTTGGTACACATATAGAAAACATATTTAACGAATAGATTATATTAAATTTATACGGTTAGGGATGTGCATTTCTATTAATTTTTAATCAAATAAACGTTTTGCACTGCACGTACTGGCAAACTCAGTGGCAGTGTGCATTCGTTCTGCAGCTGAGCTGCGCGCGCATACACAATGTTTACAAACATTGAAATAGGTCTATGGGGACCTTTCATGAGCCATTTCTCTCGCTATACACTTGGTGGCAGCACCCGTTCCCTTTCCAAGTCGGCCATCATGGTTAGATAGAAGGGTGTAGGTGTGTGATGGTGGTGTAGGTGTGGGGTGGGGGCGGTGGTGTGAGGTGGGGGTGTAGGTATGTGAGGTGGAGGTGTAGGTATGTGTGGTGGGGTGTAGGTGTGTGTTAGGTGTGTGTGGTTGGGGTGTAGGTGTGTTGTGAGGGTTTAGGTGTGTGGCAAGGGTTTAGATGTGTGGTGAGGGTTTAGGTGTGGTGGGGGTGTAGGTGTGTGGTGGGGGTGTAGGTGTGTGTTGGGGTGTAGCTGTGTGGTGGGGGTGTAGGGATGTGGTGGGGGTCTAGGTGTGTCATGTGTATGGTGGTGTAGGTGTGTGGTGGTGGTGTAGGTGTGTGTGGTTGAGGTGTATGAGTGTGTGTGGTGAGGTTGTAGGTGTGTGTGTGTGGTGATGGTGTAGGTGTGATGGGGGTGTAAGTGTGTGGTGGGGGTTTAGGTGTGTGGTGGGGGTGTAAGGGGTACTAGAGGTATAGGTGTTTGTGGTGGTGTGTAGGGGGTATAGGTGTGTGTGGTGGGGTGTGTGGTGGTGGTATAGGTGTGTGTTGTGGGGTGTTTAGGGATGCTAAAGATTGTGAGGTGCCGCTCTGCAAGACACCCCTACACCTCCACCACAAACCATCTACACCCCCACAACACACACCGTCAACCCCCACCGCACACACGTACACCCCCACCACATCCTTAATCCCCCAACACACTCATACACTCCACCACACCCACACCACCATACCCACTCACCATACACCCCTACCACACACCCCTACATCCCCATGCACCCCCACCACACACACCAACATCCTCACCACAACCTACACCTCCACAACACATCCACCACACAAACAAACACCCCTACCACACCCACCACACCATACCCACTCACCACACACCCCTACACCCCCACCACATACCCTAAATCCACACACACACACCATACAAACCAAAATCCTCACCACACCCCTACACCTCCACCACACACAAATATGCCCCCACCACACACCCGCCATACACACCTACACCCCAACCACACCCACCCCACCATACACACTCACCAGACACCAAAGCACACAGAGCGGCATGGCGCGCCATCTGACGAGAGAGTCATGCAAACTGAAAGGTCCCCATTCAACAGGCGGGCGATCATGAATGCTGCCAATGAACAGACATCAATATTCCTGATAGGAAAAACATGTTCTGACCTTTTGTTTTTTGTTGTTTTACGTCCTAGCAACATTTAAGGTCATATCAGGACAGGTACCAACTTGTGACAGCGCACACTCATGGCGACTTTATAATGTTGCCCCACTGGGAAACAGGCCGGCAGTACCATGACCTGATATCCCACTCAGTCACATTATCCTGATACTAAGCAAACCAGTCAGCACCTCATGATATTACCGGGCGCGATGGCCTAAACGGTAGAGCGCAGGCCTCGCGTGCCGACGGTCGGGAATTCGGTTCCCGATTGAGTCAAACAGATGACTTTAAAATGTATACTTGTCGATTCCTAGCCTGGCGCTCAGCATTAATAGGATAGGGCAAGGACTGGTTCATCCACTTGAGAGTCGAATAGAGTACCTAGAACATTATTATATTGAAACATGCGTAACGCCATATTGGGCTATTTGTAGTATGTATAATATATATGTGTTGTATAATCATTATGCCAGTATAAAGGAAGGGAATTATATGTTTATTTACTACTTATTATTGATGGGGTGCCTTACTTGATGTTTGGTCCCTCCCTCCAACCACGAGACTGGTGGCGCCAACACTGGCACGATCCTAACCGGGACGCTACAGTGTTCACATATGTATCGTTTGTTTGTTGTTGTTTTACGTCCTAGCAACATCTAAGGTCATACCAGGACGGCATTGGGTTAGTTGCAGTATATATACATATCTGTATATATATATATATATCTGTAAATAATAATAATTATATGTAAATAATATATATATATAAATAAATGCATATAAGTATTTATATTATATATATATATATATATATATATATATATATAAAGAGTTCAGGTGCAAAACCACGTAAGCGCCAATCCAAAAATAGAGATAAACATTGGAATCAAACCTTCAAAAAGTTACTTGTGTTTATATTCCTCCTCCTTTGTTCATTGCCACTTCCGTGCACTCGATGTATGAATCGCTTTGCTCCAAAACCTGTTCCTCATAACAGCACAACGCCGGGGCAACGCCACACACCAGGGGCCATATGCAGGAGTGAGTGTTAGCGGCGTTTGGTGTTAGAGCCTTTTACCGTTTAGCTTTCACCGACGTCGGGAACTGTGTCAAGTCGTATGCAGGAGCGCGTAACACTTTCATTTTAGCTAAACCTGAATTTATTTATAGATTTGGGAAATCCCTTTGCATGTGTACCCATATTTTAGGCTTATATCTATTAAATGCTATCATATTTAACAGAATTAAATACACAATAAGTGAAATTTGAGGAAATTAATCATAAAATTCGAAGCAATATTAACGCTGCCCTCCGTAACGGCGGCGATATTAATATTATATTTTCGAATCGACGAGCGTAAAGTAAACAAATCGCTAATACATTGCCGCCAATGCGTAGAAGTCGGCCAGTATGGATGTCGACGTCGACGCGGTGGTCGCGACGGCGGCGATTTGTTTACTTTACGTTCGTCGATTCGAAAATATAAGTATTAATATCGCCGCCGTTACGGCCGTAGCGTTAATATTGCTTCGAATTTAGGGTTAATTTCATTAAATTTCACTTATTGCGTATTTAATTCTGTTAAATATGATAGCATTTAATAGATTTGGCTACAAGGTTACGCTAACACCGCACGTAAACGTCATATGAAACGTGGTTAGTGTCGCGGACCTTAAACGCGCGGTGTTAGGCCTATCCCTGACTCGTGCATACCGACTTTTCGGCGTTAAACCAGAAATCCCCTCTAAACGCGTTTTGGCTTGAAAACACTGACTCCTGCATATAGCCCCAGGATTCAACCGGTTGGTGTAAGACTATTAGTGTCATAGTATGGTACGGTAATAGTACTTATAGACTACATCACAGTTCCAGCGGCGCAGTGCATTGTGGGATGCGTCAGAGGAAAACATACCCACAAGAAACACATGGCTAATGCTAATACACTGGGTGCAGCTATGAAATGTGCTAGTTTCAGCTCATCTCAGCTATTCATTGAAACATAGAATACCAACTAAAAAAATATATATAATAAATTAAGATATTAATCTTTTATCCAGCATTGCATTTACATCAATATAATCAGCACATCTTATGCCATGCGCAATTAGATTGAGACAACTCTAGGCACTCAGACTAGTGTTAGAGCCATAGCCAGAGTCAGTTTTATTTATTTTATTTATTTTATTCATGTTTTTATTTACATCCTATGGTTAATGACATATGTAGAAATAGAAAATGAGTAGGGTTAATCAGATATTGTAATATATTTCATTGAAACAAGTTTTTGTTGACACATTTGACATTTTAATATTTAGAACAAGAATTACTTCTGGCTAATCAATGGTGATGTAAACATCAGCCTGTAAAGTGACTGAAGTTGTATGTTTCTTAGCTCAAAATGCTTAATTATGGAGAGTTGTGTCTTAAAGATATTCATTATATTATTATATTGCATCCTTCCATCCATGTTTGTGCCAAAGTGTTATGTATTTCTACTTATTTTGAATAAAATGCCAGTTTTGCCCTACGCGTATCGGTAAACTCAATGGCATTGCGCCTTTGCTTTTCTCCCAACGCCTTTTTCAGCGCATGCGCAGTCGGAACCGTGATGTAGTCTATTGTTGTGCGTTTGTTAGTCAATGCCGAAAACCAAGCCTTATTGCATGGATCATAGGCCATCAGGTGATGGGACGTGCCGTGTGCAAAATAGAGTGACAAGATTGGTGTACAGAAAAAAATGGCCATGGCTGCGCCCCTTATGGCGCAAAAAGATACGGCAGTATATGAGGAAACGGACGACGAAAGCCTCACAACAGAGTTTGGGGACCAGACGGGATGGCCGAATGAGTCCCGTGTGGTGGTGGGTTCGGTGGTGGGTTCAAACCCCGGTCGAGTCAAACCAATGACTTATAAATTGATACCTGTTGCTTCCTAGCCTGGCGCTCTGCATTATTAGGATAGGGCAAGGATTGGTTGGCTGAGTGTCAGGATAATGTGACTGAGTGGGATATCAGGTAATGGTGCTGGCGGCCTGGTGTTCCAGTGGGGCAGCACTATAAAGTCGCCATGAGCGTGCACTGTCACAAGTCGGTACCCGTCCTGATATGACTTTAGATGTTGCTAGGACGTAAAACAACAACAAACAAACAAACAGAGTTTGGGACCCTCTCACTGGACGAACAGGAGAGGGCAATAACGGCAGACATTGAGCGACTGCAGCAGGAAGACCGCATAGCACGGCTCTATGCGGAGAGGCAAAAGTTGCTGGGTCGACGAGTGAGGGGTACGGCAAAAGGGACGGCAGAAGGCAAGACGGCGGCCAACGGCGACACATATGACCTCCCCTCAAGGTCATTGGAGAAACAAGGACACGACCGCAGGAAGCTGACTGAAACGCAGGGGCATTCGTTGTATGGCACAGGGCGTTCCCGTTCAAAATGCCGGCATTTGCCGGGAGGAGGAGACGGTACAAATGTTCCCGTTCCTCAAGCAGCGACAGCAGAAGTACATCTTCAGTGACACAACATAAGTGGGTGTTAAAACGTTACATTGTCGGGTCGAAATCCTTAAAAAAATTAAATGCGCACAAAATCATTGGATACGCTGGATATTTGCACTCATAATGTTTTGTTGTGTCCCTGAGGATGGGGGGGGGGGGGGAGGGCAGGACGATAGTAGATTGTAGTTGCCCTAAGGAGGCTTCTGTAAATCAGTTTGTAGGCTCCACCTGCAAGAGGCTTAACAATAATTCTGTAGACTCAGTCACGGATTGTCTAGAGGAGGATGACCGGATGGTCACCCTCGATATTAAGGAGGCCTATTGGGCGGCCCCTATTCATCCTCGCGATAGATCTAGGCAGGGGCCTTCTCTGGGTCTTTTCAGGAATTCAGACATATTTAACTGATACCAGATTATGTAGGGGCTATCATCTAGCCCCTACATTTTTCACAAAATGTCGGACCTTATTGTTCGATGTGCGGCCAGAGAGGGGGTCCTAATGGTGATTAATTACATGGATGACTACTGCCTCATAGAGAACAGCCAAGAGAAAGCTGCCAGGTCTCAGAGGATAATTATAGCAATACTCAGACGACTGGGGTTTTATATCAGCTATGATAAATACACTAATTCATTCTGCAACGGCTATGAGGTTTCTAGGGATAATCATTAATTGCATTACATCAGAAATTACTCTTTCCAATGACAAACTAGAGAAATTAAATCAAATTGTCAAATTCTTCCTCCATAGAAGGGAGGCCACAAGGAAAGATCTGGAGCGTCTAAGAGGGTTATTAGCGCACTGCGCTAAAGTTGTTCGGGGTGGTAGAACATTCACCCGATGCATATATGACCTCATTGGAACAGTCAAGAACAGTTACTATAAAGTCACACTTAATAGGGGGTTTCGTGATGATGTCAAATGTTTTTGTTTTTTTGTTTTTTTAATTCAGGCTGTATTTATACTGTCCATAGCTTGTTTTCAATCTCTTGGATTTGAATTTTTGTTCTATTCTTATTACTATGTTAGTTGTTTTCTTAAGGTTCTATGTTAGTGTCTTGGGGTTTTCTTTGGAAGAGTTTTCCACTTTTTTCTGCTTAATTCTATACTAGCCTATTTTATTTACATGTCCATAGGCCTGTACGTAATAGGTGGTTGAGTTATGTTTGTTTGAATTTGATTTGATTTATATTGTTGTTGGATATGTTATCTGGCATTTATATTTCCGGTTATCCCGCCCTGGGCTGTCCAGTTGGTGGGCTGAACTTCGCCATTGTCTTTAACGGTACCGCACAAATGCTAGGAAAATTTGCCACGACCTATTCCGTCTATATGGATGAATCCCTCTGGGGTTTCGCGGCTGTCTACCAACACGATTGGCTAGCGGGCACCTTTAAAAGAGCTAGGGGTGATAGATCGAGAGAATTACTTGAATCACCACCACATTAATGCCCCTGGCACCTTCTGCAACGAACACATTAACACATTAGAGATGTGGGCTGTCCTCACGGCAATTGCCTGTTGGGTTGAGTATTGGCGTGATTCCAAAGTCCAGGGCCATATGCATGAAGCAGTGTTGGCGAGCCAAAACACGTTTAGACGGGATTTCTGGTTTAGCGCGAAAAAGTTGGTATGCATGGAGCAGTGTTAGGCCTAACACCGAGCGTTTAAACTCGGAAATTCTAACTCCGCTGATATCTGGTTTACAGCGGTGTTAGTGCTAGGTTAGTGTCAGGATGGACCCAAATCTACTCAATGCTATCATATTTAACAGAATTACATACGCAATAAGTGAAATTTAAGCAAATTAACCCTAAAAACGAAGCGATATTAACGCAGCAGCCGCATTGGTGGCGATATTAAAAGTTATATTTTCGAATCGACGAACGTAAAGTAAACAAATCGCCGCCAGCGCCGCATCGACGTCGCTTTCCATACTGGCGGCGGCGGCGGGATGTTTACTGTACCTTCGTCGATTCGAAAATATAACTAGTAATATCGCCGCCAATGCAGCGGTAGCCTTAATAACGCTTCGACTTTAGGGTTACATTGATAAAATTTCACTTATTGCGTATGTAATTCTGTTAAATATGATCGCATTCAATAGATTTGAGCCTAATATCTGGCTACAAACGCAGAGGGATTTCCCAAATCTATAAATACATTCACGTTTAGCTAACACTCACCGTTTAAGCGCTCATGCATACGGCTTGACATAGTTCTCGACGCCGCCGATAAACAGTGATAGCTACCCAGTGTTAGAGGGATAACACCACACGCCTCTAACACTGCTCCATGCATATGGCCCCTGCTGGTGATGACAGACAGCGCTACTGTCCTAGCGGCTATATGTACAGGGAGGTCGAGATCACCGCCCATATTGAGCCTCTTAAGAGAACTATTCTGGTTCTCGGTGGAATATAATTTCACAATCTCTGACACCTATATTAAAACCAAGGATAGCCCAGTTTGTGACTGTTTAAGGAGGCTAAATAATGAGAATAGTAGAGTTAGGCTCCGAGGAACTGGTATCCTAAGCGAGATTTGCTGCGACCTGAGGCTGACATAACCCTTTTCTACTTTCAGGGTCAAAACTACAAGAGGAACAGAAGGGGTTCCAGGCCATGTCCTACTCTCATAACTCCTTAGTTACTAGGCAAGTTCAAATTAAAAGATATTTCGAATTTGTAGGACAATTTTCTGGCTCTTTAGCCCCCATTTCCTTGCGACTCAACACAGGCTGCACGTTATGCTATGTGGCTAGCTGGGATTCTTAAATACAGGTCGATAATAAATTATCTTAGTGGCCTCAATAATTTCTTATGAGAGAACTTATGAGAGAACTCTTCCCCTCCTATAGACTACAACAATGGGGGACCTCCAACTATTTAGTTCAAATTCCTGCCGTTCACGTCGCCACTGAACGAGTGGGCCTAATTCGGCCCACTGTCACACTGCAAACTCAATGGCTATGAGCAATCTTCTTACTGAAAAAGTGAAATATCTTTAGAACCACACCACCTAGAGACAAACCGCTTGGTACACATATAGAAAACATATTCAACGAATAGATTATATTAAATTTATACGGTTAGGGTTCTGAATTTCTATTAATTTTGAATAAAATAAACGTTTTGCACTGCGCATACCGGCAAACTCAGTGCATTGTCAATGGCCGTGAGCAATCTTCATACAGAAAAAGTTAAATATCTCTAGAACCACACCACCTAGAGACAAACCGCTTGGTACAAATATAGAAAACATATTCAACAAATAGATTATATTAAATTTATACGGTTAGGGTTCTGTCTTTCTATTAATTTTGAATAAAATAGACATTTTGCACTGTGCGTACCGCAAACTCAATGCACTGTCAATGGCCATGAGCAATCTTGAATTATATTCATACAGAAGAAGTGAAATATCTCTAAAACCACACCACCTAAAGACAAACCGCTTGGTACACATATAGAAAACATATTCAACGAATAGATTATATTAAGTTTATAAGGTTAGGATTCTGCATTTCTATTAATTTTGAATAAAATAAGCGTTTTGCACTGCGCATACCGGAAAACTCAAAGCATTGTCAATGGCATTTAGGCCCACTAATACCGACGCGCCACCAAGTTTCGGAAAAACTAACTACGCCACAAGTCCCCCATTACATATGGTCTAGGACCCTAAAAGGGATTCATCGGGTTAAAGGGGATGAGGTTAGGCAGGCGCTACCAATGCTCTCAGATATGATCCTATCCATGTTGTCCCTTCTGACATTTAATCCTGGGCATGTAGTATGGAGAGTAGCACTGCTGTGTTGTTTTAGAGGATTGCTGAGAAAGTGCCAAGTCACCATGTCAGACTCTACATTAAGATGCCAGGATTTCGTTTGTAATACCTGGGGTATGATAATTAACATACGCAAAACAAAAACAATACAGTTTAGACAGAGGACACTACAAATCCCAATTGCCAGGTGCCAGGATAAGCACATTTGCGCTGTGTACTGGACCGATAGGCATTTTAGGGAGTTACCCGCTGTATCAGACTCCCTGGCTTTTCGTATTCCTCAGGGGTCAGATCCACTACTTTGACTTGTAATATTTACGAAAAAACATTAAAAGATTGCGTTGATACAGCGGGAATGAACCCAGCTGATTTGTCCTTCCATTCCCTCCGGAGGGGGTTGCACTTACCTGTCCATTTTCAGGGCTACCGTTGAAGAAATTAGAACGAGAGGTGATTGGTCTTCTGATACCATATTTTCCTATTTAAACACCCCTATTACTCACCGCATAGTGATTGATTGATTGATTGGTGATTGCTTTACGCCGTGTCGGCGGCATAGGCCATATTCATGGCGAGAAATGTTTGTTTTTTGTTCAAACCATCGCTTTTACATGTAAAAGCAGACAAGCAATTATGTGCCAATAGACACTCATTAAATTAGAAAACTCACAATCATATATTTGTGGTCAAGGGTAACAAATTCCCATAGAAAAAGAAAAGTTTTATTAATAATTGATAGAATTTATTTAGTAAACTATATGAGGTGGTAGTGTCCAGCTGCCCTCAAAAAGGCTAAAATGTTTTCTTGTTTTACTTTATCATGCATACTGTCTGCAGTGTAGAATTTTTGGCGCAGGGCCAACAAATCAACGCAACTTAGTAGTCAAATGTGTTTGAGGGTCAGCGGGAACTGACACCCAATACATTCAGGGGGAAGTTCCCCCTTGAGCAGAAAAGCATGTGTAAGCATGTGTCCGTGGCCCTCATGTCATGCACCGCATAGTGCACAACACGAGAGTTGCCTCAGCGCTTGATTCTTATGAGAGCTATGTTGGATTGGTGGGCCGTGCCATAGGCGGTCTTGGCTATATTTCCTTGTCAAGAGAAAATAAAAACTCTCAATCCACTGAGCTCTCCTTCTTCTTTCCTTAGCCTTAGGTAGAACTCCGGTTTATAGGTAGTATATGAATATACGGTATAAATCTTCAGTATGAGGTTTATTATTATAATTATTACGTTATAATATTGTTTATTGTCCAATAAGGGACGAATATGATTTAGCTGCGGCCTGCTAGCTGACGGTGGCGCTGCCACCGGCAGCTCTTGGTACTTCCGTGCACTCGATGTATGAATCACTTTGCTCGAAAAAGTGTTATATATACGATAGGGTTGTATTTCCTTGTCAAGAGAAAATAAAAACTCTCAATCCATTTAGCTCTCCTTCATCTTTCCTTCGCCTCATGTAGAACTTCGGTTTATATGATAAATATTGGAATCAAACCTTGAAAAAGTTAATTGTGTTTATATTCCTCCTTTGTTCATTGCTCCATAATTATATGATCTTATGAAAAGTGGAATTAGTGAGCTTTAAAATTGTTTTCATGAAAAAAATCATTCATTTTTGGATTGGCGTTTAAGTGGTTTTGCACGATATATATACATATATATTCATATATATATTTATATATATATATATATATATATACATATATATATATATATATATATGTGTGTGTATACATGTATATATGTCGCAACATTCAAATTATTCATATCAAACCAGACAGGATGAATTTGAACCCTCCAACCAAGTCCAAACCCTGACTATCACAGTAAGTAGGCTCCTGCGTAAGCGCACATGACACACCCTAATGCAGGCGTTGCCTAGAACGGCCACCAGGAGGCCATATATTAGCTTCTAACACAGCCTCATTCTGATTTCACCGCAGCAACCGGCAACAGGCGAGTTCATTAATGAGGGTCTCTATATATCTTCTTTGGTGGCTTTTCTTTAATTCGTTTTTCCTTCCCACCTTCTTTTCCCTCAAGTGGCTGCCTACTACTACTAACGATCCCAATACCTCATTTCCCTGCCAGACTATGGTAAATTATCTGTCAAGTACTTCGACTGAGCAAACCCTCCAATCAGACCGACTGCGGTGATGCCAGATAGGGAGGCATAATAAATAGATTCATAGTTCTGATACCTTATTTCAGTTTTTTGGTGTTTTTTTTAAACATCCAATGGTGCATAGTTCAATGGTCGGTTGTTGGACTTTTACGTCCTGGCAACATCAACGGTCATATCAGGACAGGGACCGACTTGTGGCAGTGCACACTCATGGTGAATTCATAGTGCTGCCCCACTGGGAGACCAGGGGTGTTCTCTGTGGCGGAGTGGTTAGAGTGTCTGACTTTTTTCTAGGTCGGATGCCTGATCTGAGGGTTGGCGGTTCGATTCCCCGTGCCCCCGCCCACCTCTGCCAATTTGGATTTCCACCGCTGTGTATAACTTACGGTGTCATCAAAGGCCGGTTGCTCTCATACCATGTCTATGTGGTGTGGGAGGTTAAAAATCCCTTGGGTTGGTAAAAGTGTAGGCCCTTGAGATAACTGGTGGAAGGACACAATGAAGAAGAACTTGGAGACCAGGTCACCAGTCTAATGTATGTAATATGTGTCCACATCATTACAACCAGCACCATGACCTGATATCCCACTCAGTCACATTATCCTGACACTGAGCCAACCAGTCCTCGCCCTATCCTAATAATGCCATGCGCATGGCTAGGAAGCGACAACTATAAATCTTTAAGTCATTGGTTTGACTAGACCAGGGTTCGAACCCGTGGGTTCGAATCCCATGATGTACCAAAACAGACGCTCAACTCATTCGGCTAACCGTCTGGTCAGGCGCATAGTTCGACGGCTGCATCAGATTCTAAGAAATAAACCACTTCGATTTGATTCTAGCTAACGACACTAGATACTGGTCCACTCTCTCAATAATGACGTGTTGCTGCTTTAAAGAAGGTTACACCAATTAAATCTTTAAAAAGTGCTGCCGCTAAAGAATATCGCATTCAGTATTTCAGTGAGCGCTCCAATATTAATTAATGTTGCATGTTTTCACTTCAAGTATCTCCAAAGTTAATATTTTAAAACAAAAGTTGCTTCAAATTGAAGTGGAGTATATTATAATTATTAAATTCATATATTATCTCAATAACATGGCTGGAACGCAAAACCATCAGGTCATGCAATTTTAACATTTAACCAGACGGGATGGCCGAATGACTTAGAGCGTCCGTCTCCCATGATGGTAGATCGTGGGAACGTGGGTTCGAATCCTCATCGAGTCAAACCAATGACTTAAAAATTGTTACTTGTCATGTCCTAGCCAGACGCTCGGCATTATTAGGATAGGGCAAGGAGCAGTGGAATGAGGAAGACCAGTCGTCTGTGACTGAAATTTCCCCTCCGTAATCAACTAATGTACCAAGAAAAAGAAAAAGAAAAAAAGATGTGCATACTTTAATTTAGCCAATTAAAAACAAAGTTATTTCGAACTAATGTAATGTAGTTTATAATGATCAATTTATCTCAGAAAAATAACAGAAACTCAAAACTATCGGAGTATGAAACTTTAACATCCAGATCACATAAGAGCCATATTATTTTGTACTCAGTGGGCTTTCTCTTAATGTGAAGCTATGGGAATTTTATTTTTATTTCAGCATCAAATATAGCAGAGTAGATTTGATATTGGGGGTTTACATCTCTGCCTGGTACACTTATATGAATCTTTATGACCTATCTGAGCATTACTATGCCACATATCTAGGCACTCTAATCAAAACATCTTCCGCCTTACAAATCTCACTGGCTAACTTTAGAGATATTTGAAGTGCTTAAGCCCTGTAACACCTCGCCGGATTGAGGAAACGGAAAGAAACCAAACAAAGTCCATTGATATCTGGCAAAATCCGTTTCTTGTCCATTGCATATCCATTGAATATCCGTTGATATCCGGCCCGAACCGCTAACAGTGTTGAACATGCACAAAACTTGGAATGGATGCCACTGGATTGACGTCTACGGTTCTTGTCCGGTTTGAGTTTGTTTCATCCGTTGGCTATCCATTCATATCCGTTTCATGTCTGTTTCATGCCCGTTTCATGTCTCTTTCATGTCCGTTCGTCTGGCTGCCTTTGACTCGATATCGCAACATTTTGACACATTTTGATACTTATCACGCTAGAACACCAGCGGACTAGACAATTTGGTCCATTGCTCAATCCGGCGAGGTGTGACAGGGGCTTAACCATGTCAAATTACTTTTGGCAAGCACGAACAAACTCTAACACCATAGGCTTCTGCAGTACCAGGTTCTATTAAATTGGCTCATTCCCTTCTATGTGGAAACAAATGCTTAATAAGTACATCAGTATATAAGTTAGATATGAAAAGTTCATGCACAAAACCCCATAAAAGCCAATCCAGAAATTGAGATAAACATTTGAATCAACCCTTTAACAAATTCACCTTTTTATATTCCTATGTTTTTGTTCATTGCGCGATAATCACTTGATCACAAGTAAAATAGAATTAGTTAGAATTAAAATAACCTTCCTGTAAAAATCCTTTATTTTAATTAAAATGTTGGATTGGCGCTTACAGGGTTTTACGCCTGAACTTTTCATATGTAGAATGAATTCTAGATAATGGCTTTGGTTTTGACAATTTGCTGCTTCATCAGACTATGCAGCTTTAAGTGTTATTTTTTCTCTTATCCTCTTGGCTCTGTATAGAATCGCTATATGCTGGGGGTGAGACGTAATTACCAGATTAGAAGGCTGTGATTGGTTGATCACTAGCGTTCTGGAGACGGCATTGGTCCGAACTAATGGACCAACATTTAGCAAAGGCGACCAGACGGGATGGCCGAATGACTGCGTTCAACTACGTTCAACTGCGTTCAACCGCGTTCAACTGCGTTCAACTGCATTCAGCTGCGTTCAACTGCGTTCAGACACGTTCAAACACGTTCAAATACGTTCAAATACGTTCAAATACGTTAGCCTCCACTACGTTCAACTACGTCCACTAACGTGTATGTGACTGGGCCTTAAGTGCCTGTCACACTTTACCGGATTGAGCAACAGACATAACCAGACAAAAGATTTTCTAGTCCAGTGGTGTTCGGTATCGAAATGTGTCGAAATGTTGCACTATTGGGTCAAAGGCCGCCGGATGAAACGAAAGCTAAACGGACATGGAACAGTGAACCGACAGGTGAAAACAGAATGTCAAACGGACGGACCAAACATGAACCGGACACATACCGGACTAATCACATTACGTGATGGATGTGCCGAATACATATAAAAAAAAGCCGGTGGACCGAATTCCCGTCAACAAACTATTCAGGAAGCTAACCGGAGACGTTACAGGTGGGTTCTGGACATGAACCGTACAAAACGGACTAAACAAACTTAAACCGGACAACAACCATACACGTCTGTCCGGTGGCATCCATTCCAAATTTTGTGCATGTTCAAAACTTGCCACCATACATGCCGGACACCACTGGACAGAGAACGGAAACACCGGATGCTGACCGTATATAAACCGGACATTGACGTATTTCACCAGACTATGTCTGGTTTCTTTCCATTTCCCAAATCCAGTAAGGTGTGACTGGGCCTTTAAAGGTCTAATCTAAGCACTGATAGCTGGCCACAAGGGCGGCCTAGAAGCATCGACACGGGAGGCAGCAGTACCACGTGACCTCATAAAACAGAGCACCTTTCTCCAAATAAGGGCACAGAGAGTTAATTGGCCACCGACCGGAGTGAGCTGGCACTGATGAGGTGGCCTTTAATTGGGCCTTAATTGCTGATGTCCTATTAGATGGGTCTTTAAGAAAGGTCGTTATTTGTGTTCATAGTCCACGTAAGATCGATAAATCCTCCAGTAAAGGGCTTACATTTTAATTTTGAAAAATCTCAAACTTTAATTAATAAAAATAAAAATTTTAATATATTTGCATAAATAAATGATTATTTCTTGGGGTTATACATACTGGCCACATCCAAGGTCAAATCAGGACGGGTACTCGATTGTGACAGTGAGCGCTCATGGCGACTTTATAGTGCTGCCCCACTGGGAGACGAGGCCACCGCCAACATGACCAGATTTCCCACTCAGTCACGTTATCCTGATACTGAGCTAACCACTCCTTGCCCGATCCTAGTAATGCTGAGCGCCAGGCTAGGTAGCGAAAAGTATCAATTTTATAAGGCGTTACTTTGACTGAAACTCCCGACCTTCCGAATGGGAATCCTGCGCTCTTAGATTCGGCCACTGTCTCCGATCACAACTGACCACGAAGAAATATGAGTAGGCGGTATTGTATATACGCAATATTGAAAAAATATAAAAATAGAGATAATTAGCTGTATGTTCATATAAAAGGAATTCATCATTACAAACACGCACCTAGGGGGCGCCATGAGAACCCTGAATGGATGCGAAGCTAAGACATGATGAAAGAATAAACAAAAATGCGTCACTCACCCAGAAAAAAAAAAACTCAACCAGTGGTGCACAACTGGTTCATCAAAGGCTGTGGTATGTGATGTCCTGTCTGTGGGAAAGTGCATATAAAAGACCCCTTGCTGCTTATCGGAAAGAGTAGCCTATGTGGCGGAAGCAGGTTTCCTCCAATGAAATATGTCAGAATGACCATATGTTTGACGTCCAATAGCCGATGACAAAAATCAATGTGATCTAGAGGCGTCATTAAATTAAATAAGCTTTGCTTTACTTTTTTTAAACACAACTAAACATGGTATCGGTATAATAACGTTAACTTTGTTATTCTCTTAAATAAATTACAATACAGGAAGGTCACGTGACAGATATGATGGCTGCTAACAACACGGCGACGGCAGGCGTTCACGTCAGGCAGCGATTTGTCAAGTTTGCCTCATTCTGGTTCCAGATACCGTCAATAGATACTACACTCAACTACATTCAACTTCGTCTACTAATGGCTATGTGACCATGGCAGAACGGCCAAGGTTTTGTGCAGGTCAAAGTATGCTAAGGTATGCTAGAGTATGCTAGAGTATTCTAGAGTATGCTAGAGTATATTAAGAAGTATGCTAGAGTATGCTAGAGTATGCTAGAGTATGCTAGAGTATGCTAGAGTATGCTAGAGTGTGCTAGAGTATGCTAGATACCCCAAGCATGGAAGGATGCCAGCATTGTAACCATCTACAAGAAAGGTGATCGAACAGACTGTGGGAACTATAGAGGAATCTCTCTTTCCATAGCAGGCAAGATCTTCGCCAGGATCCTCCTCAACAGACTATCTATTCACATAACACCTGATGTAGTTCCTGAGTCACAGTGTGACTTCAGAGGTAAACGGAGCACTGTGGATATGATATTTTGTCTCCGAGAGCTACAAGAAAAGTGCATTGAGCAGGACCGATCACTGTACATGGTATTTGTCGATTTCACTAAGGCGTTTGATACAGTCGGGAGGACCGGGCTATGGCAGCTACTGAGGAAGTATGGATACCCAGAGAAGTTCACATCTATGATCGAGGCTCTACATACAAGAATGATGGCGAAAGTTAGTGTTAGAGGGGAAGTCTCGGAATCGTTTGGGGTTACCAATGAGGTCAAGCAAGGTTGTGTACTGGCCCCCACGCTCTTCTCCATCTTCCTATCAGCAATGCTCGATGAGGCTTTCCGAGACATGGGGGATGGCATCTATATTCAGTCCACACAGAGTGCTGGCCTATTCAATGTCGCACACTTCAGAGAGAAGACCAAGACTACTCGGATACTGGTGAGAGAGCTGCTATTTGCAGATGACAGTGCACTGGTTGCCCACTCTGCTGACGAGATCCAGAAAATAGTGGACGCTTTCTCCGATGCATCAAAGAAGTTCGGCCTGAAGATTGACATCAAGAAGACTTAGGTGCTGTACCAACCCAACTCTACAAGAACCCGACAGGAGGAGATCATGGTTGACGGAAACAAGCTGAACTCTGTTCCAGAATTCACCTACCTCGGAAGCACTGTATCAAGTGATGGACGCATTGATGCTGAAATACAGAGGACGATGGCCAAGGCTAGCGCATCTTTTGGCTGACTACGCCAGAGACTCTGGAACAACCACCATGTGTCCATTTGGGTCAAAGGCAAGATCTACCTTGCAATCATGCTATCCACCCTACTATATGGAGCCGAGGCCCGGACAGTGTACAGATGACAGGTGAAAAAGCTGCATGCTTTCATGATGCGACATCTGCGTTCAATCATGAGGCTAACCTGGAAGGACAAAGAGACAAATAAGGAAATACTCAAACGGACGGGGCTGCCCTCTATGGAAGATCTTCTGATCAAAAAGAATCTCCGGTGGACTGGACACCTCATGAGGATGTCATTAGAGAGGCTACCAAAGCAGATCCTCTATTCTCAACTGTCTTCTGGTTACAGAAAGAGAGGGCACCCTCGTCTTCGGTTCAAGGATACCATCAAGAGAAACCTGAAGCTGAGAGACATTAAGAGTGACTCATGGATGCAACTCTCACAGCAGAGAGCTAAATGGAGAGTGGCAGTCAAGTAATGAAAGCAGTCTTTGTCGCATCGCGACTGACAGCATGATGATGATGATGAGACGACAGCACAGGTGAGAGAGTACCTGATGGTCAGTTAGCTGAAGTAATAAACAACTATTTTGTAGACATTGGGGCATACCTCGCCAAATATTTAAAACAAAATACCAATTATCAACACAATTATCACCCAGTCGCAAATCAACATGAATACAATCTTGAGAAAACAACAAGAAAAGAAGTACTCGCCAAGATTGAGGAACTTTCATCACATAAATCATCTGGTATGAGGAATATAAATTCAGCCTTCACTGCCATTAGCATCCTAATAAATGAATTTATATATCTCTACAACCTTGTAATTGGAACAGGTGTATTCACAGATAAATGGAAAATAGCTACGTCACACCAATACAAAAAATAAGTAATCCTAAATCATGCAATGAACTGCGAAAAATATCAATACTGCCCCTCCCTGGCAAAGTTATCGAACAAATAATCAATGATCAAATAAAAACCTTCCTAGAAGACACCAACTACCTTGCCAAACAGCAAAATGGCTTCAGAAAAGAGAAATCAACCACAATAGCCCTAGCCACTCTATTAGATGAACTGCTGACTAACATGCATAGAGATCTGACAATAACCATTTTTCTTGATAGTGTAGTAGTCTGAACATGAGCTCTACTATCACGCGGTAGCAGCGGAGACTACGCCGTACACCAGCGCAGTACCATTACACTGCGCTAGGTGGCGGCACGGGTAGCCACCGGTCAGACCCCAACTGGGCTGACCTCTACTGCGTGTGGCTGACCCCCCCTCCCCCACACACACACCTAGAGAGTCGATGTGGGATCTGGCGAGTCAGGGGGCGGGTCAGACAACTACTGACACCGCGAAGGGCAGATGGTTCAATAAACCAAGTTGAAGCGTACCTTGATTGAATCTTGGTGTTCCTTCTTGAGTAACTGCGAGAGTGGGAGTCGGAGGGCCGTGGGCCATTACATTGGTGCCGTGAACCAGCTCGCCTTCTGCGTAAGGGTTGAGTATTGGACCTGGGCCATGGACTCCGAAGGTAGGTTCTCTTTGTAATTTTTGATTATGGAGGGGGCGACGGCAGGTCAACTGTGCAGTGGGCGCCGGTACCAAACTGATGGTACAGGGCGTCCCGACGCGGATGGACCGCTGGTGAGCATGGACGCTTCTGTGGTGAATACACTGCACCACGCTCACTATTCACCTGTTGGGGATGTTGTTGTTGATACGTTCATTCCTAATGCAGGTGCCGGCATCATAGGGGAGCGCCGCCAGGTGTCAGTAGGTCGGGGGGGGGGGGGGGGGGGGTGGGGGGGCGTAGCCACTCCCGCGCTAGTGAGAGCCACTTGCACACCGCCCCTCTCTGGAGGTGCACCAGACCATTCAACGTGGTGAGTGGTGGTGAAGGCTGTCCGACGCTTAAAGCGACTGGACAGTACTTCACGACTGCTCGCCGCGGGGTAATGATCAAGCATCTGATGGAGGGCCACGGGCGTATGGGGGAAGACGTCGTGAAGGGGCTGAGTGAGATGCAATGGAATCCTCAGTCCGTGTCGAAGAGAGCTGTGTCCCACTACCAGCAAAACCTCCTGCAATACCTGCATACCGTTTGCATATTTACAATATAATATATATATATGTGTATTGGAGATATGTTATATCTTTTTGAAAAAAGAAGAGAGAAAGGTAAAGGAAGAAAGAAGTGCTTAAAGACAATTCTAGAATCATGCAATACCATGTGATGCATACTCACCAAGTGCATAATACATATGTTGAACTGGAATTGTATGCAGTTACTATTACAACTAATAATTCATTTATATTATGCTTCTATTATGGAACAGGATTTTCATGTGGGTATTATTGCAACTGATATTGTCATTTATGTACCAAGAACTTGTACTGAACGGCCAGAAGACCAGTGCTCTTGCAATGACAAAAGACATTATTCGCTGAACAAAATACATTTAGTAAAAAACTAAATAATGCTCTCATCGACAGGTAAGCATGAATAGGATGAATTCTGTCTGGTGATTGCAAATAACTACATTGTTAAATAACCAAATATGTTGTTTTGTTTGTTGTTGTTTTATGTCCTAGCAACATCTAAGGTCATATCAGATTGGGTACCGACTTGTGACAGTGCGCGCTCATGGCTACTTTATAGTGATGCCCCACTGGAATCCCACTCAGTCACAGTATCCTGACACTGAGCCAAGCAGTCCTTGTCCTATCCTCATAATGCTGAGCACCAGGCTAGGAAGCAACAAGTATCAATTTTAAAGTCATTGGTTTGACTCGACCAGGGTTCGAACCCACGACCCCACGATCTACCAACACGGGAGTCGGACGCTCTAACTCATTCGGCCATCCCGTCTGGTCCAAATAACCAAAGGTGATACTACATACTATTATTTACTGTCCTAGATTAGGCTATGGACATTATGTCCATGGTCAGGCACACAAACCGACAAATGCCATCCAGGCTGAAATGAAACCATGACTAAGCACTTTTGAACTGAAGCTGCCATCTTTCCAATAATCCAATCTGTTTGTTTGCAGAAGCTGCCACATCCACTAAATAATTCCCTACTCAATATAAAATTGACAGACCTTAACTGGAAAGCCCAACAATGAATTCCATTTTACAGAAGACAACTAAAAAATGGATTTGTCAGTTTTTGCACTTGAACCCTTCAAATGTACTATGTATTTGCTAGAATAATGTACATTATCCAAAAGGAGCTCATGCAATTGTATAAACCAGTTATGTGATATATAATTTATTATCTGAATATAAATGGGCAGAGCTTCTATTCTATATGGGTTTTATGAACTTTGCATTTAACAGGGATGAAAGTGGTCTCCGGCTAAAATCGCGGAAATCAGGCCGCCAACGGCAAATTTCCGCGATAACGCGGATCTTCCCCATAGACTTAGCACTGTCAGGGATTCGCGGAAAAATACCGGAAGTCAGTTTTCAACTAACCTTGTGATAACTGTATTATCGCCCATACCGGACTCGCTCTTGTTTGGGTTTGATGTTTTAGCAACATCCAAGGTCATTTAAAAATGGGATTCAAACTCCCCCAAGTGTTGTCATATAGATATAATTTTTTTTAATGTTTAAAGTTAATCGGTAAATATAAATAATCGCGGAAATCCGCGAAACCGCGGAGATCTTTCATCCCTGATTTAATTGTGTGCTATTTATTAATAACGTTGTATTTATTTGTGCTATTTGCTGCGGGCCGGAACCCGCTGCGCTATCCTGGCACCACCACCATTTAGGCAGATGCCAGCCAGAGCGTGTCAGGATCACATGAGTGCCAAATTTTTAACTTTCAACTCGTTCAACTTGTACTATGCCAATAGACTTCTGTGGAGTGTGTGGATCAAGTCACGAGGGTGTCGAATTGGATTACTGCAGCAAAAAGAAGAAAACACTGTAATCTACAGGAAGAACGACACGTAGTAGTGTGGCTAAGATGTCTAAGTCGACAGCAGGCGAGTCAGATTTAGAACCTGCGTTTGATAAGTTGTCTTTGCTGGATCAACTAGAAGCGGGACGACATGAATAGACTACATCACGGTTCCAGCGGTGCGGTGCATTGTGGGATGTGTCAGAGCAAAACAACCCCCCCAAAAGCACATGGCATATGCTAATACACTGGGTGCAGCTATGAAATGTGCTAGTTTCAGATCATCTCAGCTCTTCTTTGAAACATAGAATACTAACTAACAAAATATATATAATAAATTAAGATATTAATCTTTTATCCAGCATTGCATTTACATCAATATAATCAGCACATCTTATGCCATGTGCATTTAGATTTAGAAAGATCTAGGCACTCAGACTAGTGTTAGAGCCACAGCCAGAGTACTAAATGCATTGTCAATGGCAGTGAGCAATCTCCATACAGAAAAAGTAAAATATTGATAAAACCACACCACCTAGACACAAACCGCTTGGAACACATATAGAAAACAGGTTTAACGAAAAGATTATATTAAATTGATAAGGTTAGGGTTTGGGATTTCTATGAATTTTGAATAAAACTGATGTTTTTCAATGTGCGTATAGGCAAACTCAATGGCCGTCCGCCTTTGCTTTGCTCCCAAGGCCGTTTTCGGCGCATGCGCAGTCGGAACCGTGATGTAGTCTATTGGACGAACTGAAATTGAAGAGTGAAATAACGGAGCTCAAAGAAGAAAGGTACCGACTATTAACTGCACGGGAGAAAAGGGGAAGTTATACCCATATGAGGGGAAGTGGAAGTAGGCAGACAATTGTATACAACTGAAACTTCCCAGGCTTAAATAAAGAATATGTAGTGGTCTGCACTGACCTCTCAGGCAAGTAACCACATAGACAGGTAGGCGTGGGGAGTGTGTTGATATCAGGGAGCCTAGGTGGTGTAATGGTTAGCACACTGGCCCGGAATGCAAAGAGATGTGGGTTCGAGTCCCGCTCTAGGCGCAGTATTTCCCATTTTCATCATCCCCATGACACTGGTGCCGTGACCAGGATCCTGTACAAGCTTTGCGCTGTATGGTTGTTGAACCTACCCTGTGTATGTATGTGTTAGTGCATTGCCTGTATGTATGTAATTGTAAGCATTAGAAGACTTACAATTCCAGGGGGACGAGTGTAGTGGTCTGCACTGACCTCTCAGGCAAGTAACCACATAGACAGGTAGCCGTGGGGAGTGTGTTGATATCAGGGAGCCTAGGTGGTGTAATGGTTAGCACACTGGCCCGGAATGCAAAGAGATGTGGGTTCGAGTCCCGCTCTAGGCGCAGTATTTCCCATTTTCATCATCCCCATGACAAATACATAAACAAAATAACAATAAAAATATGACAATACAGATGAAATGTGTTCCATCAAGTTTAAACAAAAGACCTTTCTTGGAACCTGATGCAACATTTACCGATAAACGAGACAGAGGAGCCCTTCACGGAAACAACATCAGCGATGACTAATATAATGTAAGACACCATTGAGATTCCAGGAAAAATACACAATTATATTCTGAATAGCACATGACTGATCAACAAAGCATGTAATCAAGCTAAAACATTGCTAACGGGTTATCCAACATGATCCCACAGTAGTTTCCATGAATTAACACCTAAAACATGTTTTTGGTAAATATGTTTATTCCTGTGAATAGGTTCTTTTGTCAGTCCCGAAGCACTGGTCTTCCAGCCATTTCTCAATTCAGGATTATTTAGCGAGTATCTAAATGGTATAGCGAGTATCTATATATTAATGTGAGCTAACAATAACAGTTAAATACAATATAGCACAATGGATTCATGATGGGTACCTACAAGTACCGCAAGTGATTTGGCAACACTATAGTGCCATATTGTAAAAATATATGGATTTTCGGTTCGGATTTATATATTGGCAGAAAGCATTACTATTCTCGGGCGACGGAGTGGGGATCAAGGTTATGTAACAGAGAAGCAAGGGGTGCCCCACTCGCTGTGTGACATAAGAGACTATGTGGAAAATATGATAACACATAGTGCCTGAGATTATGACATGATGTTCCTATGTAAGAGACAGTTATTTTTAGTGAAATGTTCCCTCTATGCACCAGTAAGAGTGCAAGTGGAGGGGAAGGACATTTTTAATATATGTTTATTGTAACTGTCTGCAACTTCCTGTTACCTGAGGGCCGATGGGCAAGCACACCCAGCCATCCTGCATACATTCTGGACACCACCTGAAGCTGGGGTTGAGTGACAGCTGCCCTATTAGGGCATCACCCCCCCCCCCCACCCCCGACCCCCAGGCTGTAGAGGGTGTCTGATTGGCTGGCTGTGGGAGGCCCAGTCACCTGCATCCGTTACACCTAACACACAGACCTCACTCTAGAATTATTCACTCTTGGCTAGGCACTCTAGCAGGGGCACCTCTTCTCTTGTCCAGGAACCCAGACACTCTGTCTGAGGTTTCACTTTCTGGCAGCAACTATTCCAAACTGGCAGCAACTATTCCAAAGCACTGAGCTGTGTGCAACAACCATGGGACTCCGGTTCAATGGGCTGTAGGCACTGATTCTTCTACACACTAACAAGAGTAATGAGGATCTGTGTGGACAGTAGGTAAGGAGTGAGGGTGATAGGTCGGTACTAGGTGAACAGGATGTGATGCCAATGAAGCACAACTTCTTCACTGTCAATCTTGCACGACTTGTCTTCCCTTTCTTCCTTATGAGTTTGTTTGAGAGGGGCATCAGGTGGGAACTGAGAGACAGTTGTCAGAACTCACCTGGGGAAGAGTAAGTGGTAGCTGGGGCTCTGACAGCCGAGACTCAAGATATTACAATATGACTACATCAGTATTAAATGGATCGGTGTGAGTATTTTCACGACAATTAGAATGTGGGAAGACGTTATCGTCTGTATTCATTGTCTGGAATGAGCGGGATCGCTCATTCGGGTTCATTGCTGGGCATGGGGACAGCAAAGTTCACAAGCCCCACTCCCCCCCTCCACCTGCCATGTGGGCGGGGGCCGGGGGCGGGGGCTTCCGGGGAGAGACAAGGGAAGCCCACTACCAAGGGAGGTAGCACACACACACAGTCAGCCCCCTCCCTCACACACCAACCAATCAAAACACACAACCACTGACACACCTCCAACCTGATTGACGAATCAGATCCTACCATAATCTGGAGCCCAGGACTCCACCACCCGAATCGTCAGTCTGCAACAGCCTCTCCGACTGACCACATCTATAAACACCTTATTCACCCACCCAGCCACACCTGCTCAATGACTGGCACAGCCAATCAAACCATAGCAAACAACAAAGAGAAAAGACTCATAAAATTAATACAAAAAGACATTTACAATTGACTTTTTATAATTGCCCCAGAATTGACAACCGTGCAATTCACACATCAAGGTGGTACAAAATTAAATCATAACTCGATTATCATTGATTAATATTGCTCATTACTTATGTACTCTGCGTTGATCTAAATTTCATGTTCGAATGTATAAAATTTACTCTGCAATGTTATGTTTCATATGTTCCCATATTTCATCTCATACCAGAACTGATCATCTCCCATGACTTTATGTCGGCTGTCACTGTCCTATGATAACACTCAATGAATGATGGGGTGGAGGCGCCCAAATAAAAGCCATGTCTTCCCAAACCTCAGCTTCCACATCATCTGTTCCCGAGAGCAATGTAGGTCAAATTGTAATAAGTTTGAATGTAGGACATCGTCAGTTGAAGTTAGACAAGGATTGTCCATGTTGCCAGAAACATGCATAATTCACAAACCCTGACTATGGGTTTGTATATGTGTAGCGCCACATTTCGTTGGACGCGATCGTAGATAGCGCGATTCGTATATTCGTTCAAAGTAAACCTTCCGGGTAGTAGATTAACGAACTAGTCTTCAGTCCTTCACCTGGCCACCGTCGTCGACGGATCAGCTGAGCATAATTGCAAGTTTATCCATCCGCACCTCCCATAATATTGTTAGTTTAGACGTTAGGGCTGAGAGATATTATTGTCCTATGCCCCCTGTTATGAAAGTTTCATGAAAAGAATTGAGTTGCGAATGAATGTGATTGTGTGGTGCCAGATGTCGAACTGAACGTTGTGACCGCGATCTGCCTAGCGAGCTGGCGCTCATGTCTTCTGCACGTTGCTCATGCGTAGATATCGATTTCACCGACTTAAATCCTCTGTTTTGGACACATACATTCGCATCATCTAGTTTGATTAGTTCAGTCATAGACACGACCTGCATATAAGTAATGAAATAATGCATTAGTAAATTGCTACCTAATAGATGACCTGCATATAAGTAATGACCCTTAAGGAAATGATAAAGACACAGGTTGTACTACCTGATGATGATAGAGTAATAATAGCTAAATAGTCCAATTGTACTATTGGAGATAGCTAGTATAAAGATGTTCCCAAAGGTGTAGACAACAAGGCTGCTGTGAAAATTTATTAAGCCTGATTAATAAATTTATTAGCCCAAAACGAATTATCTGTGTCTGGTTTTGAATTATGTCACTGTCAGTTCAATTGGAATATTCTAGTGTTACTCCATCACGGAGGATTAAAAGGTTAATCTTAGTCTGAAATTCTAGTTCTGTGATAAGAAAACGTGGCATGTGTTGCTGTCAAATTTCTACTAAAAAAAACCAAGAACACCACATCCATAGTAGGTGAACTTAAAATATTAAGGAACTCTTAAGTAACAAGACTACGTCAATGCTCATGATTGTTTATTTCTTTGTTCAGGTTATGCATCCGGACAACATCTAGGGTCATACCAAGACTTGTGACAGTGCACACTCATGGTGACTTTATAGTGTTGCCACACTGGAAGAGCAGGCCATTGGGACCATGACCAGATACCCCACTAAGTCATATTATCCGGATACTGTGCTAACCAGTCGTTGCACTATCCTATTAATGTGGGGTGTCAGAGCTCTAGACGCAATATTTCCCATTTTCATCACCCCCATAACACTCGTTGCTGGGAGCTGGATCCTGTACAAGCTACGCGATATATGGTCGTTGAACATACTCTGTGTATGTAAGTGCACTGCCTGTATGCATGTAATTGTCAGCATTAAACGACTTGTGGATGTAAACCAGTGAAAACGACTTACAATTCCATCAGGATGTGTGGAGTAATCTGCACTGACCGCTCAGCCAAGGAGCACCATTGACAGGTACTATGAGGTAGGCATGGATTTGGATGATTGCATCAGGGAGATTAGGTAGCGTAATAGTTAGCACACTAGCCCAGGAATGGCAAGAAGTGTGGGTTCGAATCCTGTTCAGGGGACAATATTTCCCCAATCACCCTATTCATGCCTACCTGTCTTATGTGGCTCCTTACCTGAGAGGTCAAGGTCGACTACTACATTATTAACAAACCTACTTACCATGATGCATACCCTTCAACCACCCCCCCCCCCCCTACGCCACCAACCTAGCGCCTGTGTATCATCTAACAGAACGGTATCTACCAAACTCGATGATGGAGACGCCTTCAGTACCAGTCACACTACTGCTTGCATCCACTTGCGAAAACTTTGCGACCGCAAAAAAATGGTTGGTGGCAAAGAGGTCATAATGTGTTCGCAAGAAGGTTGCGGGAACTGCACTAAAAACAACTTGCGACCAAATTGGCCACACGGAGGTCGATTACCTGGTTGCAAGGAGCTAACCGGTGACTGTCCCACACCGACACACTCCACTGACCCACTCACACCACCCTCACATTACCATCGTCACACCACTACCCTCACACCACCACCCTCACACCACCATACTCACACCACTACCCTCACACTACCACCCTCACACCACCATACTCACACCACCACCCTCACACTACCACCCTCACACCACCAAAGTCACACCACCATAGTCACACCACCATACTCACACCACCACCCTCACACCACCAAAGTCACACCACCATACTCACACTAACATACTCACACCACCACCCTCACACCACCAAAGTCACACCACCATACTCACAGCACCACCCTCACACTACCACCCTCACACCACCAAAGTCACACCACCATACTCACACCACCATACTCACACCACCATACTCACACCACGATCCTCACACACCCATCCTCACACCACTACCCTCACACCACCACCCTCACACCACCATACTTACACCACCACCCTCACTCTACCACCCTCACACCACCAAAGTCACACCACCATACTCACACCACCATACTCACACCACCATACTCACACCACCACCCTCACACCACCAAAGTCACACCACCATACTCACACCACCATACTCACACCACCACCCTCACACTACCACCCTCACACCACCAAAGTCACACCACCATACTCACACAACCATACTCACACCACCACCCTCACACCACCACCCTCACACCACTATCCTCACACCACCACCCTCACACCACCATCCTCATACCACCAAAGTCACAGCACCACCCTCACACTACCACCATCACACCACCACACTCACACCACCACCCTCACCCCACCACCCTCACACCACTACCCTCACACCCCATCCTCACACCACCACCCTCACACCACCACCCTCAAACTACCACCCTCACACCACCACCCTCAAACTACCACCCTCACACCACCACCCTCACACTACCACCCTCACACCACTACCCTCACACCCCCATCCATAATGGTGTTCTCTGTGGCGGAGTGGTTAGAGTGTCTGACTTTTTCTAGGTCGGACTCCTAATCTGAAGGTCAGTGGTTCGATTCCCCATGCCCCCACCTCTGCCAATTTGGATTTCCACCGCTTTGTTTAACTTACAGCGTCATCAAAGGCCAGTTGCTCTCATACCATGTCTATGTGGTGTGGGAGGTTAAAAATCCCTCGGGTCGGTAAAAGTGTAGGCTCGGGCTTTCTATCAATAAACTAATGGTGAAAACAAGTCTATTCAGACTTATCCATGATAGGCAGTATAAATCGTCAAGAAAAAAAACAAAAAAAACTCACATCACCACACTCACACCACCACACTCACACCACCACACTCACACCACCACCCGGTCCTTTTACCCAGCCACCCGCGCCTTATCTTCGACCGTGTCCCTCAGGCCGGCCATTCAGGAGAGCAGGAAATGTTCTCTATGAGGTCATGGGACCACTCTCTCCCAGCCCTAATCCTTCAGCCGAAGTCGTGCCATAGACCTGGATCTGTGGTCTGGAGGGCCGGTGTCGCAGTTTGAGCGCCCTGCCAGTTTGAGCGCCCTTCTGTTGCTTCTGCGCATGCACGGATAGAGACAACATTAAAACCACCCTAACTATCACAGTAATTTGTGATCTTTGGTGCTTTGAAAGCAAATTTCTCTTGTTTCTATTAAATAGTTCAGATCTTTCTCTACAATTTCACATTCAGCCTTTTTTTTTATTAGCCAATTGGAAGTTCTTGAATTTATTTTGCGAAAATAGTTTTTGAGGCCCTGATCTAGTAAGGCTAACACTGGCACTGACACTCAGAATATCCCAACTTTCACTATTATCTCTGTTTAATACTTTCAGAGTAAATTGTTCTTAGGTTACATTAAATACTTCAGATCTTCCTCTTCAATTGCGCATTAAGATATTTTTAATCGATCCAATGAAAGCTTTTAAATCTATTTTACAAAAAAAGTATACAACCACTGGCAGGGCGCTCAAACTGGCAGGGCACTCAAACTGCGACACCGGTGGTGTAGTACTAGTAGTAGTATCTCATACTCACTCATACTCATCCACTTCTGATTTTGTTAGGCTTAAAAGCCTGTATCAGGTCGATGCATGTCAAAATTTGATTTACTAGGATTAAACACATCGAGTACCAGATGTATGCAATATTGCAGCCCCCTCCAATGCTTATCCAGTCTGCCCTTGAAGGCGTTGACGGAAGGCGCTTCTATGACATGTTCAGGCAGTGTGTTCCAGGCATTTACTATCCTGTTACTGAAGAATAGCTGTCTGACTGGTTTTATTGCTCTTTCCTTCTTCAGCTTGTATCGATGACCTCTAGTTTTACAGTTGGCCAGCTTCAGGTATCTAGCATCAACCGCATATCTTCCAGTGACGTGTTTGAATGCTTCTATCATGTCTCCCCTGGCCCTTCGGTAGTATAAGCTGGGTAGGTTGAGAATCCTGAGACGGTCTTCATATGGTAGTTCTCTTATGGTTAGTGATAACTTTGTAGCACGTCTCTGTACACTCTCGATCATTGACATGTCCTTCTTGAACTTCAGTGTCCAAGCCGTGTTGCCATACTCAAGGTGCGGCCGGATCAGTGACGTGTACAGTGTCTTCACCGTGTCATTGTCTAGATATGTGTATGAGCGGCGTATCATGCCTAGAAGCTTGTTCGCTTTGTTCACCTTTTGTTCACTGTGATATGAGAAGGTGAGTCCGGGGTCCATGTATATGCCAAGATCTTTCTCTAGTTCTGTCACTTGGAGCTGGACTTCTTCTCCATCTTGGTGCATGTAGTAACTGAGATTTTCATTTCTGTTACCCAGGTGCATGACCTTGCACTTCTGTGCATTGAAACATAGTTGCCACAGGTTGGCCCAGTCTTAAAGTGCAGTTAGGTCTTTTTGTAGCGCCTGTTAATCTTCAGGGCTGTTAACCTCCATATACAGCTTTGTATCATCCGCAAACATCTGGATGAATGCATGGATGTCCTCAGGCATGTCGTTAATGAAACATACGAACAGTAGGGGTCCCAGAACACTTCCTTGTGGAATACCACTCAACACTAATGCTGCCAGGGATTTCACACCATTGATGACTACGTGCTGTATTCTTGCATGAAGGAAATCCTCGATCCAGGTCCATAGTTTTCCAGTAATACCGAAGCTCTTCATCTTCATGAGTAGGCGTTTGTGGGGCACACTGTCAAACGCTTTGGCAAAATCTAAGTACACTGAATCTATGTTGCTGTCATTGTCCAGTGCTTCTGTCCATCTGTCCAGAACTGCCAGTATCTGGGTTACACAAGATCTCCCCTTGACAAAACCATGCTGGAACTTTGTCAATAGTTGGTTCTGGACGAGATGGTGCATGATCTTATCACGTATTATAGACTCCAGTGTTTTACATATGACTGAGGTTAAACTTACGGGTCGGTAATTTTTAGCCTGATGTCGGTCGCCTTTCTTGAAGATTGGGGACACATAGCCAATCTTCCAGCCTCTAGGTAGTTTCCCTTGGTCAATTGAATTTCTATATATGTTGTACAGTGGTTCAGATATTATAGTGTGTAGTTCTTTCAAGATTCTCGGGGACGCTCCATCCGGGCCTGCAGCTTTATTTGGATTCAATCTGGATAACTTCTTAGCTACCTCGTCTATGGTAAAATCTGTATCTTCCAAGATCACATCTGTTTTAGTATCTGGGATGTTCGGCATATTGGTTATGTCTTCTCTCATAAAAACTGAAGAGAAGAATTTATTTAACACTTCTGCTTTGTCCTTATCTGTAGCAGTGAGACTGCCATCTTCTCTGGTAAGGTGTGCAATACCGGATCTTGTCTTCATCTTGGAGTTTGCATATCTGAAGAACGCCTTTGGGGTTTTCTTACATTCCTTGGCAAGTTTTTTCTCAAACTCCCTCTCTGCCTTCCGGCATTCCCACTTGGCCTGGTTTCTAGCCTTGGTGTACACTCGGTAGTCGTTACCGTCTCGTGTTCTGCGCCAAGTGCGAAACGTCTTGTTCTTTGTCTTTTACCTTTTCTCTGGCCTTGGCTGTCATATAGATAGGTCTATTTATCTGATGCGGTTTCAACTTAGGAATGTGGTTCTCTGTCAGGAGTTTAATATTGTTTATGAAACTGAGCCACATTTCATCCAGATCTGTACCTTCCTGATTCCAGTCCATTTTGGCAGCATCTTCTCTCATGGCTGTGTAGTTTCCCTTGTGGTACTGGAACTTTGGTGTTATCTTTGCAGGTCGTTCTGTGTAGCATATGAAATCAAATGTGATACATGCATGATGACTCTTGCCAACAAGTGCATTTAGGGCCACATTGTCCACCACATTATCAAACAGACTCCTCTGATTTCTCCCCTCCGGAAATAGATGTTAGTCATAACCTACTATGTGAGTATAAAGGTGCGGAAGGGAATCACGTTTCTATATATTGTACCGATTATTCTATATTCTGCGTCCTCGATGTCACGCTTGTGACCAGTGGCGCCACCACTGGTTCTCCTTGTCCCTAATGGACGCGGCAACACATCACTCACACCAGGGGAAGTGCGGGAATCAAATCTGCCCCACAATGGGAAGTTATCTAAGGTATAATAAGCATTATAGGCATGTTATTAAATATGGAATGGTTTGCTTCTATCTGATCTGGTCCGACTTGTATACAGTAAAACCTCTCTAAATCGACCGACCATTGAGACCAACTTTAAATGGTCCATTTAAGGAGGTGGTCGGTTTAGGGAGTTTTTTTAATTATTACAATGGTATTGTATGGGCGATTGTTCGGGACCCAAATAAAGCGATCGATCTGTGGAGGTGGTTGGTTGGAGAGGTTTGACTGTATATATATTACCACTATCAGCCATCTCCCACACCCCGGCTGGGCGGAGGGGAGGGTGACCAGAGGAACCTGGATCACGAGTAGTCTGCACTGAGGCTGGCTCCATTGTCCACCGAGTTGACCTCTGACCTGGCCCAGTTACTTTGAAATTATCCTCATAATATGCCACTATTAACTACAGTAAAACCTCTCTGACCGACCACCTTCACAGATTCCCTATATCGATCGCTTTATTTGGGTGCCAAAAAGTACCATTGTAACCATATTCTAACTCCCTAAATCGGCCACCTCCCTAAATCGACCACACAAAGTCGGTCCCAAGGTCGGTCGATTTAGAGAGTTTTTTCTGTATTCATTTCCCCCCTCCTGCATAAAGCAGTCCCGCCCCCTGTTTATACTATATTCAAATACAGTCAAACCACTCTAACCGACCACCTCCACAGATCGACCACTCACCTATATCGATCGCTTTATTTGGGTCCCAAACGATAGGCCATACAATACCATTATAATGATAACAAATCTCCCTAAACCAACCATCTACTTAAATGGACCCTTTAAAGTCGGTCCCATGGTCGGTCGATTTAAAGAGGTTTCACTGTATTCTGTTTCCAGCGCAATGTTGTCTGTTAAAGCTGCATAGTCCGATAAAGCATCACATTTTCAAAAACAAAACACTCATCTAAATTTGATTCTAGGTAACTAATTTGACATTTATGCACTTGTGTTGCTGCATAGAAGGGCATACTGACTCAAATAAGATAATTGGATATTAGCAGTGAATACTCCATCTGTACTTTTGGCGGGGGGGGGGGGGTCGTTTACGTTTTACTAATATCCACGATTTTCACAGGGACAGCCGCTCATTCGCCGTTTTCAATGTCAGCATACGCGAATAATCTATAAATATTAGATTTTGATATAGATAACTAGAATTTGATATTAATAGAAAATAGTCACACTCATAATAACAGAATGTGATCAGAAGCCGTGCAAACACTACAGCTATCCTCGCCGGGGTAGCGCTAACCCTACTATGGAACGCGGTTAGGGTAAGACGGGTTACGGTCGCGAGGCTAGCGCTAACACCGCCGGGGTGGTTGTATGGTATGTATCCTGGTAAGTACGTTTGTTAATAGCGCTTTTGCACCGCTAACCTGGGGATGGCCACTAACCCCGGTTAAGAATCACTAACACCACTTCATACATACCGATTTTGCAGCGCTAACCCGGGAATAGCCGCTAACCCCGGTTAAGGAGCGTTCACACTGTTTCATGCATACGACCCCAATGCTTCGGCGCTGACAAAAGAACTTATTCAGGCCCGTCCGGATATGACCTTAGATGATGCTAGGACGTAAAACAACAACAACAAATAACTTATTCAGCAGAATATACCTATTTATCATAACAAATTATAATAATAGAAATTGCCGGGGACACACTATTCTGGGGGCCCTTCTTTTCCTTTACACCGGTCTACGGCCTGCTTTAAGGCCTTCTCTCAGCCCAGAATAAGGCTTGCTTTCAGGCCTGTCCTTCGCCCTAGTGATAGGGACGCACCATGGGGCTGGCTTCTCAGCAGTTTGCTAACAAATTACTGTGGGAAGCATGCTTCATCAAAAAACCGTCTAACTTATATGCATGTTTCCTGATATATATACCGCATATACAGAACATTAGAATTTAACCAATGAAGATCAACTCTCAATGTGTAGTAAGTAACACTAAGCAACCCGTTGTGTGGCTGACTACTGGCTTCTACGGCACCATCATCAATCAAAGTGTGTCAATAAGCGTTCAAGTACGCCATTTTCCGTCACTCGTTACATTCTCATTCACTAGTATATTTGTCGTTAAGATGATTCGTGTAAACAACTTCCAGCATCTACGGCCGGAAGATCAGTGCCTCAGCGCTGACAAATGTGTTACTCTGAAGAAAATACTTAGCCCCCGCCCTGAAAAAGATATATTAAACTGAACATTAAAACTTACTACAACTCTACCAACTGAATACAGAAGATAACTTCTGCTTACATTCTAAATACTATGTAAATACTCACATTGATCTGACTAATATTGATCTAAGTATATGACACTACTGTTAGCATATAGCTATGGAACTTTTGGGTTACAGAATTTCATTGTGTTACATGCTGCAAATTGTGTATTCAACAGTTATTGTACACCTTATTCTATATACCTTTTGTGTAAATAACCCTGACTTGAACAATGGCTGGAAGACCAGTGCTTCAGCACTGACAAAAGACTTATTCAGCAGAATAAACATATTTACCACCAACAAAATAAGAATGTCTGACTGACATGGGACAATGCATTATCATAATGTATTATAAATAGTTATCGATTATACACATCACCGTTGTGTAATCACTGGAGAAGGATTCTTTATAATTGTTGCTTCAAGTTCAAGGCATTATTAGCTTCTAGTATTCCTGTTTGTTTACTATGGATGTAATATTCAGGAAAAACAGTTATTGAATTAAATTGAATATAGTATAATTTATTGGTTAGTGAACTCAATCTTCCTTTGTTCCCAGTAGGTAATGTTGAATGAAGCTGATGACAAATAACACCAGTGGCATTAACACGAATGGACAGAGGCTTGTGAAATAAATGGACAGAGGCTTGTGAAATAAATGGACAGAGGCTTGTGAAGTAAATGGACAGAGGCTTGTGAAATAAATGGACAGAGGCTTGTGAAATAAATGGACAGAGGCTTGTGAAGTAAATGGACAGAGGCTTGTGAAATAAATTGACTAAGGCTTGTGACAAACATGAGCTTAACATATTTGGTTATGTTATCAGTGATTAGGTTTCCAAGCCTGAGATACTATACTCTCCAGGATAGCACAGACAACAACAGCATTGAAAAGGCTTAAATCAGGCTTAAATCAGGTTTTTAAATAAACATATTTCTCTAAGCTCCGGGATATGACTGATCCACTTCCTTGTTCCATCCATCTTTCTGTACCCTTGTGAATCATGGAGCCTCAGAGCAGAGCTCGAAAAAAGAATACAAACCAAGAAAATGAGGCACTACTACTGTAAGATACTACATATCTTATAAGAAAAGACTGTGTTACTAACAAGGAAGTCAATGCCAATATCCAGCAGGCAATTAGACCACACAAAGATCTGCTGACGATCATAAAGAGATGCAAACTGCTGTAGTATGGTCATGTTTCCCATTCGTCAGGTCTGACCAAAACCACCTTGAAAAGCAGAGTGAAAGGGACGAGAAGACAAGGCGGACAAAGGAAGAGGAGGGATGACAACATCAGGGAATTGACGGGTCTCGTGTTTGGAAAGATTCTTGAGGGGAGTCGAAAATGGGGAGAACTGAAGAAAACTGGTTGTAAAGTCATCTGTGGTCACCCAACGACCCTCGCGGTTAAGGGATTGATGAAGATGATGATGATGACGATGGTGAATATTAGGTAGGTGTTATTATTGTCCAAGGAAAGATCCTGATGATTAAAGTGTCAAAATGACTTTTGTTGGATGGCCCCTTCCATCGAACGGCAATATTTATGGATTAAATATTCACAAACCTGTTTAAACACATTGAACATTATATAAGAGAGACAAAATGCCTTGTCAACTATAAACTTACCTTGTTTTATAAGAGAATAAATGTAACCCTCAACGATTGTTTGAGTTACCCAGAGTATATATCTTTTGTGTATGTCCAAAGGGAAGGATGACACGCCTTCAAAACTTCTCAAGCGAAAGAAGCAGTTGAGGCAAAGAAAGTCATGGCTAAAGTCCTGTCACCGAATGCACTGTCAAAAGGAGACAACGTCGATTTGTTCATTCAGAAAGTGTGACTGTTGTCCGTCCATCACAGGTAAGCAGATAAAGGGAGATATCCATAGGCGGTTAGTGAGGGAAGTCACCACTGTGGCGCCACCAGTCAGTTTGCTACAGAGATAAGGAGGCGGGGTAATATATTATGGGTTTATTTGTCTGAAGTTAGTATTTTCTCAGCGTTGACAGAAAAACTGGCATATTGTTATATTATATTATATTATATTATACTGGTCTATGGAAAAAATATCAGCGGTACCCTACAGTGAGTGAGGATAACGGACGCTGAGGCATGGGCGAGCAGGCGGTGCCACTTGGGGAGGTCATGAGGTACCAATAGATGACCTAATGAGTAGGTGACCAGCCGATGACTTAGTGGCTGGGGAGTAGATGAATCTTCCGGCTTATTATACTCGTATAATGGCGTATACAGCATATATTGGTATACATGTGGGGTTTGGAAACAGGAAAATATGAATTAGGACACCTTTATGTTTTCTAATGATACTGGAATAATACATTATGCAGCATATATATATGTATGTCTATATATATATATACATATATATGCTGTATAAGCCATTATACGAGTATAATAAGGCCGGAAGCGTCCATCCTCTCCCTAGCCTATCTACTACTCCCCCTCCCAGTCTTATGGTTGGCTTGCTAACCTACAACTACACCGCCTCACTCATGTCCGTTGGGGGGCGCCACGTCTGCGCATGCACGCTCCCCCCCCCCCTACATGCACTCACTGTACAGCTGGATAATTGTCTATATATATATATCGAGTATGTCTCTCTATCTATATAGACATACTCGTAACCAGACGGGATGGCCGAATGAGATATAGTGTCCGTCTCCCGTGTTGGTAGACCATGGGATCGTGGGTTCGAACTCTGGTCGAGTCAAACCAATGACTTAACAATTTATACTTGTTGCTTCCTAGCCAGGCGCTCAGCATTATTAGGATAGGGCAAGGACTGGTTGGCTCAGTGTCAGGATAATGTGACTGAGTGGGATCTCAGGTCATGGTGCTGGTGGCCTGGTCTCCCAGTCGGGAAGCACTATCAAGTCGCCATGAGTGCGCACTGTCACAAGTCGGTACCCGTCCTGATATGACCTTAGATGTTGCTATGACGACAACAACTACATACTCATACACACATATATATATACCCATATATATATACCTATATATATATATGTATATATATATGTATATAATGCTATAGCAGCTACAAACCCACACTGCACGGGTACCAGCTGAATTCGAACCCTCAGGTCCTATGTGAATACTGCGCATGTGCATACACAGGTAGACCTGAGGCAGTCCCACAGAGCGTTAAAACGTGCTACTATCCGTGCTCATGCCCATGCGCATACTACGTACGCCCCCCGACCCCCCCACCCCCACCCCCCCACACACACACATGACAGTGTGGATGTACAGCATGTTGCTGTCTGAGCTCGCCGTATTCAGTAGGAGCAGCACTCTTTGCACGCCACTAGAAACCAACTTTGTTCTCAGGTCTGTATATAATATATCATATATATATATGTGTTCTATAGAATATATATTATATATGAGACTGTCTCAAAAGGTGCTTAGCAATATGTGACAAAACTGTGTCCATTGTAACGATCAACATACTATCTGTTTATGCATTTTTTGCTCAGGATAAACTGATTTGTTTTATACATGGTGTTTCATAATCCGAATAGAATACATATTGATTTGAAGCAAATGTCCTTGTGTTTTCAGTGTAACCGTTTCTGTGTTGTTTTGTGTCAATCGTTACAATGGACAAAAAATAAAAAGTACGACCTTTTGAGATAGGCTCATATATTATATCCTATATAGATGTGTTCTATATAATATATATTATATATATCACATATACATACCTTACGCCTGCTGGAAAAGGAAGTGGACAATAACGAAGGTGTTGGTTTTATTTAGGCCCATTGCAGGCCCTACCACATAAAGTCCAAATTCGCTGACCAATAACATTCCTGTTTTCGAAATGCCTGGAAGTGCCCAGGTTGGTGCAAAGCTGGGTGAATGCAGGCGAAGGTTCCCAAACTGGAACCTCTGGTCTGAACCAAAATAGACTAACAACACGCACGCAAATAATAATTAGATATACTACGGAATTAAATGACATGGGGGGTGGGGGGGGGAGGGCAGGAGCTCAGGGCTTTGCTAGTAATTACTGCAGTAGTCATTCAAGGGCCTGAATAACCAGGTGGGCTCTATATGCATTTTTGAAGGCAAGTATTGTTTGTGTTTCTCTGACTCTGATAGGGAGGTGGTTCCACATGACACTACCTTTGTAGATTGCTGCTCCGATATATTTATTTGTTGAAGGATGTGGTATATTGAGCAGAGTGGAGGCCCCTCTTCTTGTTATTCTATATGTGTGGTCAATGAATTTTTCGTCTTTTGCGTGTTTGTGCATTAGTGCAATCAGGTGTAGGTCCCTTCATTCTGAGAGAGTATCCAATTTGGCTTTCTTGTGCAGTTCAGCCACACTGAGTGTCTTGCCTTGGTAAACTGTTGTCAGTGCTCGGTTCTGAATTCTTTGCAGTTTGATCTATTGTTGTTTTGTTAAGAGCTCATATATGATGTCATTGTAATCTATAGCAGGCAATATTGTAGTCTTGTACAGGAGCAGTGCAGTGTTTTCACTTATGAATTTCCTTAATTTCCTAAAAGTTGTCAGTTTTAGTGCCAGTGTTTGATTCAGTCTTGCCAATTGTTGGTTCCCATTTAGTGTGGAGTCAAGAGTTATGCCCATGTATTTGTAGGAGTCCACTTCACGAAGTAAGGTTCCACCCATTTGTAGTTGGATTTCAGGGGCTCTTGTTTTTCTCATTTTCGTTGTATGAGATGTATAACGCATTATACAAGTATAAATGCAAGGGTAAGATGTACACCCTATATTTCCTCTGTGCGTATTGGTGGAGAGCCCTCCCCCCCCCCCCTCCCAGCTGTTGGGTTAATTGCCGGGAAATTTTCCAATATATATATTTGTGTGAATTTCTGTATTCATTTAACTTTATCCTCAATATGATGCCTCTCAGAGCACAGGATTTGTGTAGCTACTCAAACGAAATAAACAAAATTAACAAGGCAAAACAGGATACGCATTATGCGAGGTACTTTCCAACTAAATAACAATAATGGGACAATATACCTCATAAAGAACAATGCCAAGACCACTTTAAAAGTTCTCACTCATGCTCAATAATTGGACCAACACGAACGGAGTCAAGTAACTTTGCCTTATGTTTTATTACAGTCTTATTCTTGGCTTGCTTTTACAGAGTCTTTCTGTTTTCTGATGGATACAATGAGGCTAGAGACGCATTAGACCGCTTCACTATCATTGTGGGGTGGGTGGGATGGCAATTTAGTGTCTTGGTTAAGTGTACCTCTGGCGCTCAGGTTGAAGTGACCTAACCTAGCTTTAGCTTTGGGGGTTGTTCATAACCCTACGTCGGTTACCAGCTGCAGCAATGTAGAAAGGCACCGATAAATCGGTCCAATCTTTGGTTGAAGATTCATTTTCAGGTGGGATGGTTGTGGAAGTTTGGGATGTCTTTATAATAATCAAACGACAAATTGTTGGGGTGGCCCCGAATCTCTCCGGTCCGCCAGTAGCAGAGCACTTGAATCCAGCAACAGCAGCAAAAGTTCAGGAGGAAGGGATGGTTAAAGGCGGGTTCAGTAGGTTCTAGCAAGAAGAACAAAGCGAGAGAGCAATAAGGTACAGAGCCCCACCCAAGCAAACCACTCCCTTGATCAGGGGGAGAAGTAAGCCCGGGAGGGAAATAAAGGGGGTAGAGTATGTGAAAGTACAACGTCTGAACACTTTGACTTCTGGTTACTGAATGGTTTATTCACGGCGTAGGGCACACTTGACCCGCCGGCTAAACTTTCCATGACGTCATCTCATTTGCATATCTCTTTGTCCCCAACTCTGCATATCGTTAACATATATTAACCACAGGTCTAGACGTATATTACGCATATATCACAGAGTATAGGAAAGAGAAATGAGGAGAGTTGAGTCAAAGGGCTATGTCTCTTTGTTCTATGGTGACCAGCCAGCGAGCCAGAGACACGGACAAAGTAAGAGTAGTGAAATGTTAGTGGGTTCCCCCTCCTGGAACTCTTTTCAGACATAATCAAGGAGGAGCAAGGCCAGCGGAGAGGTGTGGACGAAGTGCGGTCCGGATAGCAAGTTACCTAACCTACTGCGCGCAGTTGCTTTCATAGAGAATTCTACGGTATTCGCTAGGCAGCGTATGTGGGCTTTGTTCCAATAATTTCCGACATGTAAAAGTGGCATCGCCATGGCTATAGAGCGACTTGTGGCAGACAGAATGCCAAAACCCGATAGGTGGGGCAGAAGGCCATGGTATTATATTAGTACATTATGGATCCGCTAGTCGGCAGCATTGCAGCGTCCTTAGTTGCAGTTGCTTTTATAAAGAATTTTACTGTATTCATATCTCGAGTTAGTTCCAATAATTACTTAGTTGCTGGTACGCGCCGGGTTGACTGAGTTTGCGGGCCCAATTACCCGTGTTGCATAAGCATCACTGAGAACCATGATAAGCTTTGTTTGTTTGTTGTTGTTTTACATCCTAGCAACATCTAAGGTCATATCAGGACGAGTACTGACTTGTGACAGTGCGCACTCATGGCAACTTTATAGTCCTGCCCCAGTGGGAGATCAGGCAACCAGCACCATGACCTGATATCCCACTCGGTCACATTATCCTGACACTGAACCAACCAGTCCTTGCCCTTTCCTAATAATGCTGAGCGCCGGGCTAGGAAGCGACATCCATGATGAAGCAGTCACCGCCAGGCGTCGCAGTGTTATTTACAGCCCAACACTTCTTTTCTCTCGCTCCACACCATTATAACCACAACCTCCTCCTTTCTCTCAATCACCCCACCCCACACCCCACACTCATCCACACATTAGTTGCGATAACGGTCTTTGAAGCCACACTCCATCGATTGCGGCTGTAATCTTAGGTGATTTGTGAGGCAATCACTAAGCGTTAATAGTCAGACTCTTATGACTGCCTGTGTTCCCATGTCTACTACTACTGCTGCAGATCGATTAAGCCTCAGCAATTGCCATGGCAACATCGCACCCAGATCCTCTTCACTTTTTTCTTGTTGATAAGATTTGATTCACTGAAGAAGCAATTCCATTAGCGCTGTCGTGGGGGTGATGAAAATGGGAAATATTTTGCGCCAAGAGCGGGAATCGAACCCACATCTCTTGCATTCCAGGCCAGCGTGTTAACGATTACACCACCTAGCCTCCCTGACCTCATTACCATACCCACGCCTACCTGTCTATACAGCTCCTTGCCTGAAAGATCAGTGCAGACCACTACATTTGTACCCCTGGAATTGTAAGTCTATGTATGCTTACAATTACATACATACAGGCAATGCACTTACACAGGGAAGGTTCAACAACCACACAGTGTCAGCTTATACAAGATCGCAGTCATGACAACCAGTGTCATGGAAGTGATGAAAATGGGAAATATTGTGTCTAGAGCGGGAATCGAATCCACATGTATTGCATTCCGGGCCATTATGCTAACCATTACACCACCTAGGCTCCCTGATATCATCACCAAACCCACGCCTACCTGATTATGTGGCTCCTTGCCTGAGAGCTGAGTGCAGATCACTACCTTAGAAATGCGTTTACCCTTGTATATTGCATCAATCAATATGCAGTATATATATATGCTGTATAAGCTATTATAGTATAATAAGGCCAGAAGCTTCCATCTGCTTCTCAGCCCTTACTCCTCCGCCAGTCATCGACTGGAGGGACCTTGATCTAGTCATCTACTGCTCCAGCCTAGTCAATCTCAGATCTGTTTTGGGGGCGCCACCTGTCTGTTCACACATCAACTGCCTCCCCATCTACACTCACTGTACCGCCAAAGGTTTGGGACACGTGTGTGGAATCTTTCAAATCTGAAAAGTTCAATTTCCGGTGGTACAGTCGAATATATCTTTATATATATATATATATTATATGTATATATTATATAGATATACAGTGCAGTATCGGTTACAGTGCAAAGAACACAATAAAAGTATTATAGAAAAATCCTCCGGTGCGAATGACAGAATGGAGGATCCGCTAAGGACGAGGAGAGCCGGTGGTGCTGCCACCGGTCACATGCGTTCATTCAAGGAGGCATCACACAGAATAATCTGCATCATAATACACTAGCCATTTCCTTCAGCGCCTTTATACTCACATAATACATTATGCATTACATATATGGCAATGTACAATAACATTTAGTGTAATCATGATGCGCAAAAAGGAAGAAGGCAAGACGGAAATGGAAAAACAAGGCGTTTATTGGACGCCTCGGGCAAGAAGTCATATCAAGGATGAATACATACAGAGGAGGATACAACAATCAAGCAAAACAGAGGAGCTCATGAGGAGCAGAAGCAAGGTATAAAGAAAGGGCTCATGAGGAGCAACGAGTAAATGTACAGGGGCCCTTAGGGGGCAAAGTCATGGTCTGGTGATGAATCTGGTAGTGAGTCATGGGAGGGGGGTCGAGGAGCCCTCCACCAGCTGGAAGAGAGAGAGGGTAAGAGAGAGAGAGATGGGTGGGTGGGTGGAGGAAAACGGGGCAGAGCGGCTAGGAGGCTGGAGGGCGAGTGGCTGGGAGAGGCCGGCGGGCGGCCTTATAAGGGAGGTCGGAGGGCGATGGCAGGTGAGGTGTGAATGCGGCCGGGCCGGGGGAGGGCGAGGGGAAGGTGAGCAGCGGGCTTCGGGTGAGGCGTGAATGCTGCGCGACAGCACGGGGCGGGGGAGGGTCTCTTCCTTTCCGCGCATCAAACGCAATGCTCGCATTACGACCGATGAAGCAGATCAAGGCTTGCTATAGGATACAAGTGGCAACATTTGGTAATACCCCCATCACATCAAACTAGTTCTCGTTACGTTCTTGAAATGTTGCTGAAAGAGCTCAAACTGTGTGCGAACAGAATGGACGTAGTCACAACTTTTTACAGTCTTTTAAGAACGGAATGGACGGGTTAGAATGTAACGGTGCTCCAGAACTTTGAGCATGCCCCAAATTTTATTGCAGCCACGTTCTACCCCAACCTCCACCTCTTTTAGAATGGGGCCGAACGTTTTGAGAACTACTTTGGTATGATGGTGGTGTAAGAAAATTGAGAATTTAAAAACAAAATGGTGAATAGGTGGTTGGAGTGGCTGGTAGCAAAATGGTGCATAATGAAAGAATAGAAGAGTCCAAAGGAGTAATATTGTTGTAGTATGCACTGACCTCTAAAGCAAGGAGCCACATCTACCAGTGTGCGTGGGTAGATAGGGTGATTGCATCAGAGAGCCTAGGTAGTGTAATGGCTAGCATGGTAACCCCTGAATGGCAAGAAGCGTGGACTCGAATTCCTGCTCTAGCGCATTATTTTGCATTTTCAACACCCTCATGACACTGGTTTCCATGACCAGGATCCCATTCAAGCCATGTTCTGTGTGGTTGTTCAACCTATCCTGCGTATCTATAATTATGTAAGTGCATTGCCTGTATGCACACCCAACCCGCGGTCATACCCCCTTCTGAGTCTCCCTAAGAATGGGCAACGAGTGACTCGCTGCCTTTTTCGCGTACGACTCAGTTCCCGTATGCCTACAGAATTTAAGGTGGCTCACTCGGCCTACGGGCATTCTGTGCCGCTTTCCCATGACTATCTGTTGTTCTTGTCAGGAGGGGCCGGAGTGCCGCGTTTGTCCAAGGTTGACCTATGAAAAGACTGAGCCTACATAAAGCCCCATGTTTGTCCAAAGCCTGACATATGAAAAGACTGAGTCTACATAAACCCCCACGTTCGTCCAAGGTTGACCTATGTAAAGACTGAGCCTACATAAAGCCCCATGTTTGTCCAAAGCCTGACATATGAAAAGACTGAGTCTACATAACCCC